>WHUY01000022.1:0-600000 GCA_015179035.1 Tirmania nivea
AATATGTTCCCATAGCCTATAGGGAATCGGAAGAGGTACGAGCTTGCCATATTTTTTATGTCGTGCTATCTTATTGCACTGGCAGCCATCGTATGTATGGACATAGTCACGTACTCAGTCTTCTATATTCGGTCAGTAGTAATTTCGTTTCATTAGTTCGAGGGTCTTGTCACGTCTGAAGTGTCCTGCAACTTTAGCATCATGGCTCTGGAATGCCACCTTCAGCTTCAGTGAGTTGTTGTTAGGAATATACAAACGTCTTTCATAAGTCACCATGTCATCTTCTAAACCATAGTACTCAAGACTGGGATACTTCTACCAAACTTCAACGCATTCCGAATCTCTAACCACTTCTCATCTATGAGGTCAGCTTCTAGGATTTCCTTCGACCATGTTGATTCTTTAGTCTGTGAGGTCTTCACTACCATAATTCGATGCATTACTAGTACCTCCTAATCCGAATCTAGTTGGAATTGACCAGGTTTGAACATCCGAATCGTATGGTCCTGCTTCTCCCCCCCTTCTTCGAGGTCAGGATTAACCTGATGGGAAAATGCATCAGCCTTGCCATTCTTGTTACCTGGGTAGTAGATGATCCTAAAATTGAACTGGCTTAGTATTTCCACCCAACGAGCTTGTCTTCGATTGAGTAACTTCGTAGAATTAAAGTACTCAAAGTTCTTATGGTCTATATATACAATTATCTCCTCCGGGGCACCCATCAAAAAGTGTCTCCATTCCTGAAAGTAGTTAATGATTATGACCATTTCTTTGTCGTGAATATCATAGTTAAGCTCTGCGGGAATGAAACGCTTTGAGTAGTAAGCTACAGGGTGCCAGTGACTATCTGGTTCCTTCTGGAATAGGATACCAGCTTTTGCCAGATCAGACACATCTGTCTCAATAATCTTTAGTCGTTCGGGATGATAATGGCATAGTATCGGAGCTGTAGTGAACCTATATTTTAGCTCATCGAAGGCTTTTTGACACTGTTGTGTCCAATTCCAAGGAACTCTATTGTGTGTTAACATTTGAATTGGGAGAGCCAAACTACTAAAGCCTTTGATAAACCAGCGATAGAAATTAGCAAAACCAATAAACTTCTGCACCTCTTTGATGTTCCGAGGGGCTTGCTATGCGAGGATATCCTCGACTTTTTTCTGACCCATTTGTATCCCTTTAGTGCTGACCTTAAATCCCACAAATTCTACCTCGTAGACATGGAAGATATACTTGTCAATATTGACACAAAGGTTATTCTCCATTAGCTTTTGCAGCACCCAACGAATAAGCTCGACATATTCCTCTTCAGTCTGAGTGTATATAAGGATATCATCAATATATATAACAATTGCTCGATCAATTCTCTCAGATAGAATATTATTAACATGTCGTTGGAAGACAGACGGAGTATTAGTTAGCCTAAAAGGCATAATTGTATACTCATACAAGCCGTATCTGGTCTTGAATACTGTCTTTCACTCATTTCTGGCTGCTATTCGTAGCAAGTTAAACCTAAGTTTTAAGTCGAGTTTAGAGAAAACCTGTGAAGTGCCAACTTGTTCCATGAGAGTAGTTATGAGTGGTAGGGGATACTTATCTTTCTTTATAATAGTATTGAGACCTCTATAGTCTATGACTATTCAAAGCTTGCCATTAGGTTGTTTGGCAAAGAAAATAGGAGCACCAGCACTACTTTTGCTCAGTCTAATCTTACTAGTTCAGAGCATCTCATCAAGGTATTCTTTGAGAAGCTCCAGTTCATCAGGGGAGATGGGATACAACTTTCCTGACGGCGGACTTTTTCCTTCTTCCAACTCAATTGTCATGTCCTATGGTTTATGAGAGGAGAGGGTGGATTGCATCTCCTTTCCGAAGATTTTTGCAAAATCCCTATACTGAGATGGTAATCGATCAGCAAGTTCCTCTAGGTTCTCACCCACAGTTATTTTCATAACCTTGCGAATGTCTCCATTTGCAAACTTCTGATAATCCCATTCCCCAATTTCAATAAGTCCAATATACTGAGTCTCTACAAGTACTTCGTCAAAGTTAGTGAAATTAGTAACCTCCTCGATCTTCAATACTCTTTTAAGCTTGAGCCCATAAGGAGTGGTGACTCGTAGCTTATCACAATTGGCGATGATCCAATCTATCCCCAAAATGAGTGGAAGACCTGGTTCGAGGCAGGCAATCTCAGTTACTAGGTCAAGGGTATTGTTTCGCCCTGATCTTGCATCAGAGACTTCCATTTGCAGGTTCCGGACCTACACCGTGTCAGACCTCTTGAGAATCGAGCCGTCAGCACTCTCTAATCTCAGTCTTTTCTCCCTCTTAACCTAAGGCAATATCATCTGTTCAACAAAATCAGAATCAAAAATCATGGCTTCCGTACTAGTGTCAACTAAAGCATTAATAGAAAGTTCCCTTTTTATTCCTCTGTACATCCAGGATAACTTAACAGAAATAAGAAACTTCAGCTCATCAGATTTCAATACCTTTGCACCCGATTTTCCTGCCAAAGAGAGATCCTTAATTTCATCTAATGAAATATCCGACACTGCCACCTTTCGTGGTCTTTTTTGAAGTTCGCCGACAAGAGGAACCACCTTATCGTTGGCTTTTCTTTTTGTCCCTTTTTTTATGTTTTGTAAAGAAAGAAAAGCAGAAGAAGATAAATTATGAGAAACAGAACTAATAAAAGTGGGGTCAATATCCATGGGTTCCCCAACGTGTTCCTCCTTCCAACTACCAATAGAGATGCCCTTCTTCACCACACAAATGGAAAACCAATCCTGCAAGACCATCTGACTCAACGTACTAGATGGCCCACGTCCCTAACAGTCTGAATTTTCCCCATAGTCTAACTCATTATCATTGATTATCCGACCAAAAGAAACCTTAAGTAGTTCTACCAGAGCTGCCATTGTTGCTACCTTCTTAACTTCCTCCTTGGCTTTACCCTTTCCCTTAGACTCCACCAATGGTTTCCATCCAACTGTACAGTCACCTATCATATAGTTTTTATCCCCACACTTAATGCACTGTATATCCTTCTTCTGAGCCTGCCTCATGGCGTAGGTGACAGCATCTTGGCTAGGCTCTTTTTCCTTTTTGGAGGAGATGTTAGACTTGAGTTTGGATTTAGTATCGGGCTTGGTTTTCACCTTCTACTTCGGCTTTGAGATTTGGTCCTTAAGGTTCTCGTACTTCTTCTCATTAGTCTTGGGAGTGGGGGCTGCCTCCTTCTTTGCATCTGTAGCCTGATCTTTTTGACGGAACTGGCTTTGTGCATGTGCCTCCCTTACCTTCTCATACTCAACCTGTAATCCAGTATTTGCGATAGCCTGGAAGCATATTTCAGTACTAGCAGGTACCTTATTGAGAATATCCTTGTCAGTACTGACTTGGACCATGTAGGCTCTGGTCTCTGGTTGAATAGCTACGATCAGGTGCTCCCAGAGCTGTTCCCGTGGTAGTTCCACTACCAACTAATAAACCCTGACCTGAGTGATGAAATCCTTTATCAACTCTTTTTTCTTTTGGTACTCCTTTTGAAGGGAGACCTTTGCGTCCTGCTACTCATGTTGGTTCTAATGGGCGTTAATGAATTCTCGTTTGAAAACATTAAACGTATCCCATTCAATCCATCCGGAGTTGGCATCTGGTGTTCGCTTGTGTTAGTTGGCATAATACCAGGTACTGACTCCTCCTGTAAGTAGATCCGCTACAAACAGGATTTTTTCACTATGAGTAGAGTATATTAGCGGCATACATTCAAAGGTTTGATCTACCTTTATTAGGAATTCCTTAAGTTTACTTGAAGTTCTATTGAACTTCGGAGGTAGGGGTAGGTTTCGGGGTTCTTTCTTCTCAGAAAGAACCTTTGTCTTCTTGGCTGGAGGTGGAGGAGATAGTGGTGGTGGAGGTAGTAGTAGTAGAGGTATGAGACCACCTACTAGGCCAGTGCGAACATCACAGATGAAACTATCTGTGCCGTCTGATCGAATACGCTTTGTGGTAGGTTGGTTAATCAAAAGCTCTTATAAGTCCTTGAGCTTCCTCTTGTGAGTTTAGATCAGGCGAGAGAGGGCTTCAACTGATTCTTTGTTTGTCTCACAGCTCTGGATACGATCATCCTATTCCTGTTTGATCACCTTTTGTATTCAATCGCTTACTTTACCCACATTGGCTTTGATCAAGTCGAATTCGGTTTTGGCCGCATCGATAATCGCTCCTATATCCTGAGTAAGTTTGTCAGTCAGTGATCCCCACTGTTTTTCCAACACCTTACTAATAGATACAGTTAGACATTTAACTGCATCTTCTTGTCCAACGGTTTAGCCCTTAAGAGCTGCCACCTTCTCAGTTACTTACTATCGCAGTAACTTTAAATCCTTATAAATGGCTTTGGCTCCTTCGAAGACTGCTTGATGAGCTTTCTGAGCTATCTTGTGAGCCTCCTGAGATTCGACTAGAAGTTTTGCTTGTGCTTGTAGACCTCTTGTAAGGTCTGTGAGTTCAGCCCATTGGCATTCGAACTTGGTGGCTCCATCTCAAATAATACGAGCTAATAGTTGGTCGTATTGTTCCTGACTTATAGTAGGGGGTGCGGCTCTAGTAGGGCATATTGGATATTGAGAGGAGGAATTGCTACCTACTTGTCATAGTAGTCATTGAGTTGGTGGGTCTATTTGACATAATAGACCCAGTAGAAACCCTTGTGGGTATGATGTTAATTTATCAGGAGAATAAAACTGCTGCCTAGAAGATCCCATTCCTCATGAGAGAATGTCTTCTATTAGCATATCATCTTCCGTATTAGTTCTTGATTGTGGAAGATTGTGTAGACGTTGTATGATAGCACAGGGTATGATATCAGGTAATATTATGGATCAGTAGGGCTGGCTAGGCACTTTTAGTATCTGGGAGTTAGACATAATGATTCGAGTATATAGTGTACAAACAAGAGGAGGATTACTTGTCTACAAAGTAATATCATGGGGGCCCTATTCACCCTTATAGCACTTCTAGCAACTAAAGAATAGGACGGCCACACTTATATTGCCGCAATGATATTTATTCTGTAATTCTGAATAAAATCCTATAGCAGAAAGTTCAATCCGCTTTAATCCTTTCTAACAGATCTTATTTCACAACACAAAATAAATCTTTAGTTAGTCGAGAATAAAGTAAACTAGACTCAGAACTTTGTAGGCTTCATGTACTCAAGGTGCTCTTGCTTTCGAATACTCTTGATGGTAGAATTAGATTCAACCGAGAACTACTCTCACTATTTATAGTACACAGTAATAGTAGATATTCTTTGATAAAATATTTTGGGGGACACACACCTACCTGTCACTTTTCGGAGTTTCTTCCTAAGTGTTATACTATCCACACCTTTGTTAACGCAGTCGTAATCTACACTTGTTGTCACAGGTTACGAGCCCGAACATAGAGAAGATTCCCATGCCTACATATTTCATATACTTTGCTTAAGCTAGCTTATTCCTTTTAAAGAATACTTAGCCGAGATAACTAAATTCTACTTCCGATATAACACCAATCCCCGATACTATCGAATAAATACTCAACAGTATCATAGAGTCATCTTATTTGAGCTTGCAGTAGTATTTTCTTAATAGTGTCTAGTATCCATTGAAAATAATTTTCAACTGCTTATAACTTCTATTAATAAAGACTCGTAGGTCATAAACAGATTATTATTGGATAGGCGTTAATGCGTAGAAGATTATAGAATCTTAATTCATCTCGATGCCCATATTATTCGTGGAGTTGTTATCAGTAATAGATAAATGTCTTAATAGATTTAATTAACCTTACTAAAGGTCTTATAACTCCACAAGTATTACTCTGATCATAAAATGGATTGTGGAAATGGAATTAGGGTGATAAATAGACTTAGATACAACTTTGAAATATTAAATTTGGAGAACTTTATATTTTAGCTGTATCTTTGGCCTTAGCTCAGGGCGCACTCCCTTATAATATCACCGGACGCACTTTGGTCTAAAGTACACCCTCGTAGCTTCATTATTTTATTTATTTTTACCGAGTTATTTTCCTAAAGTTCAGGGTAATAACTTTAGTTCAGGGTAACGCCAAGACTTCAGGGTAACAACTAGTATAGCTAGTATATGTACATATAATCAGCGTATTGATCTAGGCATAACTATTGAACCATTGATCGGATACTTATGAAACTTAAACCGTAGCTCCCTCAAGGGTCTATGGGCGTGCCATAAGGGTCTTAACTATCCATGATAGTTATATACCACTCCGAGGTTCAGACCCATTTTATATACTTATCTCTCATAGATAAGTATTAGAAAGGCTTATACCACACTGCTATGAGTGTATCTAGAGTCCGTATAGATATCTAGGGTCGTTCTATAGGAGCTCAAGTACCTATGGTAGGGCTGGATATCACCCCGTGACAATACTGCAATTGAGAGTCTGATATCTTGTTAGTTGTTATAGTAGCTAGCTAAATTTATGATGTTATTATTATATTTGAAATGCGTTACACTAAAAAGTGTAAAAAAGTATCGTCAAGGTTAATCAGGCCTTGAGATGAGAGGTTATAGGTAGTAGAAATTAACTTTGAATGTTAAAAAAAATGTAATTAATGATACTAGACAGTAGTCATTCAGTACTATTTATACAATCTATATCTGCTAGAACAGATATATGTATATACCGGTTCTACTCAAGGATTGCCTCAGAAGAGTAGTTGTGAGGTGGGGAGTTCTATTAGGAATGTTAATTAACAAATATAATCTCTACTTAGATTTATTACTAACTAACTGATCTGTAGTTAGTTGTTCTGTCTGAGTAGTCTGAGGAGAAGATTCCAGAGGGGAATTTGTACTCCTTTTATACTTGTTCAATAACGTATTTGATAGTTTAGAATACATAGAATATAGTACTTGCCATAGGGCAGTACTATATGAGTTATAGGAAATATATGAGTTATAGAAAATATAAGTCATATAAGATATGAGTCATAGTAAATACATGAGTCATAGGAAAGGGGCTATGCCGAGCTGTACTACATCCTCGAGGGTATACACGAGACAGTAAGTTCTACTAAATAACTAACTACTAGATTCAGTAGTTATGGAATGATAACAGATATAAAAAATATGAGATAAATAAATTAATAAAAAATAATATCTCTTATTATATATTGACATCAAAAGGAGGGCAATAGTGATATCGTAGGCATGGCAGTATTGATATTAGAGGCATAGTAGTATCAATATCAAAGACAGGGTAGTATCAACATTAGAAGCATAGTAGTATCAACATCAGAGGTATGGCAGTATCAATATTAGAGGAATAGCAGTATTGACATTAAAGGTATAGTACTGTTAACGTTAGAGGTATAGTAGTATCAACCTCGGAGGCATGGAAAATTTCTTCCTACTTCCAGGATCATATGAATAATACTGATAGCAGTCAACAATGCTTGTATATATTAGAGGCCTGGCAATACTCTTACCTTTATTCGTTGAACTTGCCTGGTCCTACAAAGGCATAGGACTATCGATATTAAAAGTATAGTAGTGCTTATATTGCAGGTATAGAAACTCTCCTTTCTCTAGCTAGATTGTAGATCTAATCCTGATACCGGTTAGTTATACTTGTGTATATTGGGAGGCCTAGCCATTCTCTCACCTTGGTCAGAGGAATATGCTCAGTCTTATACAGATATGGTAGAATTGATATTAGAGATATAGTAACTCTCCTCCCTCTTCTTGGAGTTTATAGATAATTCTAAGAGTAGTTAGCAATACTTATATATATTGAAGGCTTAGTTATACTCTTACCTCTATCATAGGAACTTACTTAGTCTCATGCAGGTATAGTAGAGTCAATATCGAAGGTATACTACTGTCGACATCGGAGCTATACTACTATTGACATTATAAGCATGGAAACTCTTCTCCCTCTTCCTTAATTGTATAGATAATTCTGAGAGCTATCAGCTATACTTGTACATATCAGAGTTCTAGTAATACTTTCACCTTTATTTACTATATTTGACTAGTTTCATGGAGACATAATACTGTAGATATCAAAAGTATAGTAGTACTTATATTACAGGCATAGAAACTCTCCTCTCTCTTACTGGATCGTGTACCTAATTCTAACAGGGGTTAGCTATACTTGTATATCTTAGGAGGCCTAGTCATACTCTCATAAATATGAGCTAAAGTCCTTAAGATAGGTAAGTTCTATATATAAATATCATATCCTGATAGTATTCACATTTGTCAAAATTTCTATGATATAAGTTAGCTATGCATATACATATTAAAGATCTGCCAATTCTCTCACCTAGATAGCAGTTCATGAGTTTCATTGACTTATGTTATGAATTATGTTGTAGATTATATTATAGATAAAATTCCGAATACCCTTGTAATATGAGAGCTATGTCAGTGATGGTTGCTGTATTGCCTAGTGATTTGTAGTGGTAGGGAGAAAAATCATGAGTGTACAACTCTACCTAACTAGGTATGATCAACCTTGCTTGGTAGCTGCCTTACAGCCTGGCTCGGAAAAGCCTACTTAGACTAGCAATACATACTAGTATGGTAGCAAAGCTAATAGTATGCTATGCCTCTATAAGTAATAGTCATATTTGACTAAATATTATACTAACCTCCTCTTTACATGGTCATAAGGTAGATCTATAATAAAACTCCTCTATAAGTATGCAATCATAATATAGGTATATCTAGAGTGCCGGACTTACTAATATATATAGTAATTCAAGTATTCGACAGCTTGTTTATATACTCATAAACTATGCATTCAGTAGCTTGCTTAGATACCTGCAATTCATATATTCGTTAGCTTACTTAGATATCTACAATTCATGCATTCACTAGCTTCCTCAGGTAAGTATATACTTACTGGTTTCTTGCACTGATATGTATGCAATTCCTACATTTTATACCTTTATAGCTATGTTAGCTAATATCTATAATCTTTGTATATATATATACAATTCATACCTTTCTAGCTCCTTTTCCTAATATCTATATATTTCTAAACTTTACAGCTTGCAAGCCAGTGAATGCATACTTGTTTAAGCAAGGCAGCAAATGCATAAATTATAAGTATCTAAGTAAGCCAGCGATGGATGAATTACAGGTACCTATCTAAGTAAGCCAGCAAATGCATAGATTATAGATATATAAATAACCCAGTGAATACTTGAATTGCTATATATATTAGTAAGCCTGGTATTATATAAAGGTGAGAACTTTAGATCTGTCTATATCATAATTACATATAGAAGAGTTCCGTATCTACCTCGAGACCATACAAAGGGGAGGTTGGTATGACATTTAGCTAAATATAACTATTACCTGTAGAGCTATACTATACTATTAGCTTTGCTACTATACTAGCATATATTACTAGTCTAAGTAGGTTTTTCTGAGCTATGCTGCAAGGTAGCTACTAAGCAGGGTTGATTATACCTAGTCAAGTAAAGTGGAGTACTCTTAATTTCCCTCTTTATTATTGTAAATCACTAGGCAATATGGCAGCCGCCGCTAGTACAGCTCTCATATCATAAAGATATTCGGAATTTCATTTATAATATAATCTACAATACAATCCATAATATAAGTCAATGAAACTTATGAACTGCCATCTGAGTGAGAGAATTATAAGATCTCTAATAAGTGTATATATAGCTAACCTATGTCACAGGATTTTTAACGAATGTGAATACTGTCAAAGTGTAATATTTACATATAGAACTTATCTATCTTAGGGACTTCAGCTCATATATGTGAGAGCATGGCCAGGCCTCCCAAGATATGCAAGTATAGCTGATTGCTATCAGAATTAGGCATATGATCTAGTAAGAGGGAGGAGAGTTTCCATGTCTATGATATAAGTACTACTATGTTTTTAATATCTACAGTATCATACCTCTGTAAGACCAAGCAAGTTCAGTGAATAAAGGTGAGAGTATTATTAGGACTCCGATATATATAAGTATAGCTGATAGCTCTCAGAATTATCTACATGATCAAAGAAGAGGGAGGAGAGTTTCTATACCTATGATGTTGATAGTGGTATGGCTCTGATATTGATAGTGACATACTTCTGATATCGATAGTAGTATATCTTTGCTATTGACTCTACTATATCAGAAAAAATTTATCTCATATTGTGTATATAGTATACATATAATGCCAATTTTCAAAACCTCACATTGCAACTATATCTTATTTATATAATACTCTTTCTGACATACTACTACTTACAACTTATTACTATCTCCCACCTCTTAGTATACAATCGGATACTATATACCTTATTACTAACACTTTCCCTCTAATCCTGACTTTTCTAATATTGTAATAGTATCTTTCTATTCTTATCTCTATGTATATAACTACTTCCTCGATACTGCTTAACTATGTATCCTGATATCTTCTTTTCTAATGTTACTTCCTACTATACTTACTCTGCCATTGTTTGTATTCTATTCCTCCTTTTCTTAATATTAGACATCCTAACTTACATACTCCTAATATTCTTTAATCTCTACAATCCTTCACATTCGATCCTCAGTTGTTCGAACTTTGCTATTGTACTTAATTATACCTAGATCGGACATAATATCTATTCTTCCATTGTCAATACTCCTCACACTCTACCATTCTATGCTATAACTGTTTCCTTCTATTCTCATTTATAATCATATACTCTCTACACCTGAACTATCATATATATTTTCTCCACTATTGATTATATTCCTCTACTAAACTAACATTACAATATCCTATAGACTTGGTATTAGATATGCCACATTTCAAATCCCTTTGTACATATGAAATCAATGCGAAGCAAAACCAGATTATAGAGGTAAACATAAGCAAATCAATAAACCGAATACAAAACACATATAAAATATATAAGTCTCTACCATACCAATATCCTCCACACTCCTTCCATATTACCTTATCCTATTATATGTACTAGACACTACAAGGCCGATTTCATTTCACAATTATATCTGTGATTCCTACCAGTCCCTATCCTTATCGATCTCCGGAGGCTCATTCTCCTCAGTTATACTCCCCTCATCTTGACTACCTTCTACGCCTTCCGTAATCTCTTCAATAGTCTGTATGTCATCTACAGCCTCTAGAGGTTCAATTTCCTCACTCCTAGTATCTAATCCTGCTAAACTTTATAACAACATTATATTTTTCAACTTCTCCTGCAGCTCTGATATGTATAATTCTCCTTTTTCGACTGTATATGGATCACTTAACTCCATTTCAGCTTTTTTGTCGAATTTACCAATTCTTGTATACAAGTCTGCCTTAATGTTTGCCAATAGCAGCATTCTAACTTTGTTATTATATAAGCCTCATGTATTTCGAAGCTGATGAAATGAAGCTACTGTAGATTAGTCCGTAGGCTTTTCAAGTCCAATTGAGTACTTATTAGCTGCAGTTTCGTATTTAAATTCAATAGTTTCAGTCACTTATTCCCTACTCTTCAATTCTTTAAGGTAATGCTATATGGCAGCTACTACTAAGCAAATGAATACTATATTAATATTGTCAAAGAACTTGCTATTACATTTTCCTTTCATCTTGAGTCGCCAGAAGAAATATTCATAGATTAATATTACAATTTCTGCAGCTCGAAATTTATGATCCAATGTCTATTCTCTCTCCATTAAAGTCCATTATCAATTTTCAGGTAATATACTAATCTCTCATTATTCATCCTTGCATACAAATCGATCCTTATATAACAACTATTCCATCTTCTTTGCAACCTCTTCCTACCTCTGATAATCAAGTCGATATAACTGCAAAATCTTTTGTTGACACTTATGAATAATGTAGGACCTGTACCATAAATGAACGCTTTTTAGCTACATTTTGTTAGTACTCGGATATACAAAGGTTGTAAACAGCATACCAATACCTGATAGGCCTTCATTTACTTTAAGTAACTCTTTTCCTGTTCTTGCACCCAGTCTCATACTTCATTGATCAAGTTGATTACATCTAATATACTCCAAAATGGGAGTTTGAAAAATGTATAGTTGGTAACCCAGTTTTGGGCAATATAACAATGCTTTTATAGCTTATGCAAAATCGATACAAACAATTAAGTCTTTCTACTATTGTCCTGGAGTTGTTTGATCTCTACAATATCCAATTCTGAACTTTCTCTAGAGTTTGGTACTTCCACTTTAGGCTCACCCTTATCTGAAGATATCTTAGTAACTTCTCTATTATTTTCTCTCTTACTTTCCTCTTGCTTTCCAATTATATCAGTTTCTAGTCGATCCCAAATAAACTTGTCATAATTGTAACTAACCTGTACTGTTTCCTAGAACCGTAGGTATTTGTTACCCTCGAGCTTATAAAACTATTCCCTCTGCTTACATCTTAGTAGCCTATTAGACGTGATACGTACTCTATACCTTGCAGAGGTTCTTCTTTAGTCAGGGTCTGCCCCTGTGACTTTTGTAGTACGAAGTATTCAATATAACTGGACTCTTTATAATGGATAGTAGATAGAGAGAATGGAATATGGTAGCAGAATAAACAATTATTGGACAGTTCTCATATAGTTTTTCCCTTAGGAATATGATAGCTCATAACTATATACCTCTTCTTCGCTCTTGAATTATTGCTTTTTTATTTACAAACCTGATTTGGCTATCAAGCTCATACCTATCAGATGCTCATAAGGCCAATCAGATGCTCAAAGCCTCAATCAACCTCATCTAATAGTTTCATATTATTATAAAAATTTATCTAATAATATCTTCACCCGCGATTCCCATGACTACTTAATATTATCTAAGGGTTTGTGCTAGCCAAAGTGGCCAGTATCGAATGCTATATATATAACATAATACATTAATTTAGTACTATAAACAATAACTAGATAAACTAATAGTCAACCAATATAACCCTCTCCTAACTTTACAGTAACTAAATTAGAAATAGATTGTCTATTTCTAAGCCAAGTTAGACTTATTCCCATTACTTTCTTCTCCCACTAAATCACTTTCCTCATTTGACCAAAGCCACTCATTAAAGTCCCCTTTTTGGGGCTTATCCCTGAATGTGGTAATTGTAGTTATCTCTGCAGCTTCTATAGTTTCATTCTACTCATATACCTCTACTGCTATACCTGCAGTCCCATGTGCCCTCACAAAAGACTTTCTATCCTATAGATTTAACCACTTTACCCAGCTGAATAGGATCTCCTTATTAAAATCTAGAATTTCGTCCTTATTGCATCCCTTAAAGTTCTTGTGATATCTTTTATACTCCTCTAGTTGCTGTTTAAAGTGGCCTATCTTCTTCTAGCATCTTGCCTTTCTATGCTCGAAACTATAGTCAGTCCTTAGCTAAGCTTTGGCTTTTCTCCTCCCAAACCTGATTAGATATAGCTCATTCTCAGAATTGGACGCTATAGGATTATAGGGATCTGTCTGCATATTGAACTTATCCTCCTGAAAATAGGGCTGATCATTAGGGGCAAGACTTTCTCTAGCCCTATCAGCCCTGCCAAGCTGTACTTAAAACAACAGCAGCTTGTACATACTATCTCCTACTGTAAGAAAATTCACTAAATCATCATCCATTGTCACCCATTCTATATCCTCTGGCATCGTGCCATCAAGTGGTAGCTTTGTTAGTACACCATATATTGTTTTAAATATATGACTGTCAGGGATCTACGAACAGATCTCCTTAATCAATTCGGCTAGTGTAACCTTCCTTAAAGTTATGAGTTGCTTATTTTAGGTATTAGCCCAATAATAGTTTCCATCTACTAGGTTAATATTAAGATCATTATTTGGGTCTATAATAACAACCCGAACTGTATAAAAGGGAATTGTAGTCAAATATATTGTCTCCTCTCCTAAGTTATTTACAGTGTTTTCCCACCTTCGTTTTGCTGATAACAAACCTTCCTTAGTTTCTGTCTCTTAGTCTATTTAAAAACAATCTAGTAAGAGATAGTGGAATCTCTCTCTAGCTTTGTCCCTCTTTTTATCCCCTTTGACAGTCATTACTAAACTTGCAGCTGGATGCTGGAAGTCCGTATTTGGAATTAAGGGCATACTATTGAAATGCTTTCTAAATAATAGCAGACATCCTACATTTACTAGTAATTCCATTTGAGAGTGCATAAGCCTTCAGATGTCTCTGCTACTTCTGATACTCTTTCTAGTTGTCATCTTCCTATCCTAGCTGGGTTTTTGTATAGGAAGTTAACTGATCCTCTTTTACAATAGCTCTTGATATATTATTGGTAAATAAGTGACTACCTAATCTGGCAATACCCAATTAGTTTACTGAGTTCGTCTGATATTTAATTTGTAATGTACCTTAATAGGCTGATAGAACATGCTTATAAAACTTTTGTATATGAGATTCAGAAGTGATATAAATAGATGTAGATAGTTTGTTCACTACTAGATTATAGATTTTAATAGATAAGAGAGGCCTTTTATATAAATACAAATCTCTTTCATAGCATTTACTACTATTAGAATAACAACTAAAGTGTTAGCCTTTATGACCTCTTAGTGTATTCCAGTTCCTTTCATGGCCCTCTACGTCCGATAACCATTTATTTGAATATTATTATATTTGGGATATAGTAACTTTGCGAATGTTTCAACCTGACTCTATATTCATGAATTAGAATCTAATGGAAACAAAGTATTAATCAATACTAATTCAATATATATCAGACTCCTAGTGAATATTAATAACCTATTAATAGCATAGCTAGTTGATGGTATAAATATGCCTATTGAAATAAAGGTTGTATAACTAATAATGAGTATAAATGTAGTTTAGTAGGTACTAAAAATGATATAATATCTAAAATAGATAACACTTATATTAAGGTGTATATAGAATGAACAAAGGTTATATAACAGATATAAAGCAATCCTTGGTAACCGTTGTGGGAGGTTTGAATAAAAGAATGTATAGCAATCCTTGGCAACTATATTCTAAAGAAATAGTGTTGGCTTATAAATAAAGTATGGCTCATTTTCAATTCTATAGTCTTATACCAAGACCCTCTTTATGATCAAGCACATAGCAACTAGTATATCGTTTTGTAATAATGGATATATGGGGGCAATAAACAACTTGAATTAGGCTAAATTAAGCTAATCTAGTTAGCATAAGCCTCTTGTAGAGAGAATTAAGCTAGCTTCCCTTTGTAGGAAACAAACATATCATGTTCCTACAAACTATTCTTATTCTCCATATTGTTTACATAAATTCCTTTAGGTCCTGTCCAATAATTATTGTATGCCCTTTTTGTACCCAACCTTTTAAAACAACTAGTAGGCTTATGAATTATTTAGAAACAAAAGATCCTAATATACTATATTAACCGCTCAAATGAAAATAAGTAAACCAGAACATAAATGATAATCATTTGGAGGTACTACAACCGTTATTGGACATAGCATACCCCTATAATAGTACATGCCTCTTTTGCAACTAAGTTTTTAAATCAACTGGTACCTTTATGAATTATTTGGAGAAACAATACCCTAAATACTAGCAATTATACAAACGAGCAACCACTAGTACAAGCAACATATAATAGGATATAGGAGGGTAACTAACAGATATAACATAGTCTACGAATATCAATAACTTTGAAGATGACTTGAGCCGGCTCTTATTGGAACTTCCCGACTTTATACTGCAAAATCAGACCAAGCTACTAGAAGAATAGTAAGAAGAAATTACCTATGATTATATAGACAGTTTATATATGGAGGATAAACAAGTAGATACAGTCACTCCTATAGTAGATATTATATGTTTTCTTGTAGACTATAAAGCTGGCAAGGTTATTATAGCATATCCCTCAGTTTTACAAAGGTAACCAATATATAATTTCTTTCAACTATTCCAAAATACCTTAGATTTCAAACTTGAAAGATTTCTATACAAAACTCATATGCCAAAGACTCAGATCAATGTGTTCTTCAAGGATGACTTTCTTAGGCAAAATACAGATGCAGAAAAGTTTTGAACAGATGCCAATTTAAGGTTTTCATTCTGATCTACTTCTGCCTTATATCGGAAGATTGACCAAATGATTACCGATCTACTATAGAAGAATGGATTTGTTGACTTTAATTTGGCAAAAAATATGGAGTTCTGGTACTAGGATATTTTGGAGTCATTAAAGTACCTATTATGTTGCAAATCCTTTATACTATATATATACTGGATGCCGGTCAGGTAGTTCAATATATAGTAGGAGAAGGTTTATATAGAGATGAATACCATATTATGGTGGTAGGATACACAGGTATACAATTATCCCATTTGTGATATATAGGTACTATATTTGCTAATTATTTGATTACTGATTTCAGAGCTCAGATGACACTTCCTGTAGATGCTATGTTAGTTTTAGTACTCTTTATGTCCGATGCTACCCACTTGATAAATTTTTTAGATGATAGTAAGGTGTGGCCGATATATATAAGTATTGATAATATCAAATCTAGAGTTCAGAATAAACTTACATCTCATGCATGGATACTGGTTGCGCTACTACCTCATAGTCCAAAGCAAGTCAAATGAATCTCTAGCTAGTTAGAGAAGAAGTAGAAGGAAGAGGCTATTTAGGTTTTGTATGATCTACTTAGGTTTATCTTGCATCCATTATCAGATGCTATATAAGATGGGCTAAAAGTAAAGTGTACTGACGAAGTTATCAGGAAATGTTATTTTCGGGTTACTGGCTAGCTTGTAGACTATATAGAAAATGTAACAATATATAGGATTTACACTACTAGGTGTCCAATATGCAAATATCCTTAAGAGCAACTAGGCCAGTTTCAGGAACATTCTATATGCAACATTGAAAAATATCAATAATGGGTTAACAAATCGGATACTATAAGTCTTTACGATAATAGAGTGAAATCTGTTAATAATATACTATAGACCCTAAAAGGTATGGTCCCACAAAAACTCATTCAATCTAATATCCTCCATATTATGCTCTTGAAGAATCTACAATATTTGATAGATTAGATCAAAGGGTTTTTGGAAAGTCATAACAGGCTCTCTGCATTCGATAATATCTAGAGTTCACTGCCTCGCTATTCTAGTAATCACATACTATGTAAATCATATAGGCTTTTGAGTTAGCTCTCCAGTAAAGAATTACGATCAATTTTGAGAGTTATCTTAGGGGTTTTCACTACTTTTCCATACTGTAAGACAGACACAGCACATCTGACAGCAGCTCAGGAGTGAGATTTTAAGAAAACAATCACTTATATATAATACTTGACTGATTTTGCCCTCCTTTTCAGGTATCGAAGTTATACTAATAGCACTATAGGATATATGTGAGAGTATTTATAATGATTCTATGCAATAAAGAACGTTTTTTTACAATATCGAGCTAGCAAGGCTACAAAAGCCCAGGCAGATGTAGTCCCGAAAAAGCTAATAAAGTGGAATTGGAGTCACAACCTTGGAGAGGATGCCAGCAGATGTACAGCAATCTAAAAAGCTCATGCTATGGTAGAAGATTAGGAAGAGCATGCATACTTAGTGAATTAGGTTCTTGTAGAGGATTCATATTTTAATTTTCTAAAGATTCATCTGATTATGTACTGGGCTGACCAAATCTCCCACTATGGCAGTTTACTCTAATTCTCAATGGAAATTTGCAAGATTTTATATGAGCAATTGAAGGAGGCATATCATCAAAGTAATTATGTTGATAGTATCCCTCAAATAATCTGGGGTTATAGCTGATATCATAGCTTCACTATAAGGGAATTGAAGATGGCAGCATAGACAGAGGAGAATCTAGAAATTTAGGGGAGGTTGAAAGATATAATGCATCTGAAACCAAGAGGTATAGAGCTAATTATTGCAGAATAAGCCACGATATTTATGACATTGAAAAGGAAGCCTTAGATCAAGATAATGAAGAATATATTAGCTATGGCAGACGAGTTCAGGATTCTAGAAATCGATAAGCATTTGCAATAGTTTTTTAAGAATAATATTTGTATAATAGTAGATCACTATCAATTAGATATAGAGAGGTTTTTATTGAATGCAGAGGTACAAGCTTATCATACAATTGAAATTCTCATACCAGATCAGGATGTACATGATAATAACTATTATCAACTACAGTATATACATATAACCAGTAGCAAAAGTTGGTAGAGAAAGGAGACAAAGAAGGATATAGTTTAGATACATATTGAGTCTATGAGATTATGGCTAGTGTCCGTTACAGAAGCTTTGAAGAGTTATTATGGTCGAATCATAGGCTTTTTGAATGCATTGTTTATAGTATGAGGGACTAACAATAAGTTATACAAATTAGGACATATAATATTACTAGATTGGATGGGGAATCAGATACCATATGGCCTTGAAAGGATGTCCTATGTGCAAGAATTTAAACATGAGGGAGGGCAGACTATTGTATAGTTACAAGTAATTGAAGGAGTAGTACATTTGATACCCCTAGAGCTGGAAAGAAAATGGATAGTAAATAATAGAGTAGATTATTATGTATGAAATAAAATGAATGATAGATAGTATAGATTATTATATAAGAAGATTATGAATGAAATAAAATATATAAAATAGGCTTCATATTTTATATGAGAAGGCAGATGCAGGAGAGTCGTTAGCATTTGTCAGGCAAGATATTATGAGAATATAGTAGAGAAGAAACTATTGTTAGTATTACAAATAAAGAGTAGGGAAAATATTACTCGAGTAGTAGAAAAGAGACATAAGAAAGTTGATAATGTATATAGAGATATAAAGAAGCTAGTAATATACATAGAGAAAATATAATCAATTTAACTTTAGCAATGCAGGCAATATATATAAGACAAAGTAACATTGTAATGCCCAATAGTGTATTATAATATAATAAAATTTTTACTAATATATGTCTACGTAAGACTAAGCAAGTTCCTCTGACAGAGGTAAGAGCATGACCAGGCCTTCGATATATACAAGTATTGCTAACCGCTGTCAAAATTATCTATATACTCTAGAAAGAGGAAGGAGAGTTACTATGCCTCTAATATCAATAGTGGCATAGCTCTAATATTAATAGTAGTATACTTTCGATATCAATTTTACCATGCCTGCATAAAACTAAGCATATTTCTCTGACCGAGGTGAGAGCATAGCCAAGCTACTCAATATATGCAAGTATAGATGACTGCTATCAAGATTAGGCCCACAATCTAGTCAGAGGGAAGAGAGTTTCTATACTTATAATATAAGTATTGCTATATTTTTAATATTGATAGTCCTATGCCTCTATAGGACTAGGCATATTTAGTGAATAAAGGTGAGAACATTACCAGGCCTCCAATATATGTAAGCATTACTAACTACTCTTAGCATTATCTACACGATCTTGGAAGCAGGAAGAGAGTTTCCATACCTCTGAGGTTGATACTACTATACCTCCGACATTGACAATGCTATACCTCCAACGTCAATACTACTATTCTTCTAATGTCGATACTACTATATCTCTGATGTCAACATTGCTATACCTTTGATATCGACACTGCTATGTCTCCAATGTCAACACTACCATACCTCTAATGTCGACATTGCTTTGCCTCTAATATCGACACTGCCATGCCTCTGATGTCGATATTGCTATGCCTACGATATCGCTATTGCTCTCTCTCCAATATTGACAGTACCCTACTTCCAGTATTGATACTGCCCTACCCTTAATATCTATTTTACTATACCTCTTCTTAGGATTAGGATATGTTTACCAATACTTCGGTTGCTATATAAGTAGTTTTAAAAGTATCATTCCAAATTTGCATTAGAGTCAGGTACTATAGGCTTATAATAACTTGCAATAGAGATGGTGAGAAGTTGGTTTGATTTTAGGTATTTCAGCCTGCTATAGAATAATTTTTTATGTACATATATATTTTACAATACTATAAATATATCTTATACTTAGTTGTTAGTACTCTCTCAACATTAGGTATATTTTATTGCCTATAGCAGACCTCCACTATGGGGAAGCTAAAGACATGCCCCTTCTAGACTGAATAGCTAAGGTATCATATAAGATATAGGTAACTTGGAATAAGTTAGTTTAGACACTATAGGTTAGATTCATGGTATCTAGAAATAGAGAAGGTGTCCTCATGTCAAAAGTATTAACTATGGCATCTAGAAGCTAGCAATCACAATCAAGACTTTCTAGATTATCAGTTTGTCTATTATAGTACCAGTGTCACTAGAGATATGAAAGGCAAAGTCAATTCTTTCCTGATGATTATAAAAGGTATAGCAAGTAGACTTAATCTAAGTATATATATTATAGTTTTAGATATATTAAATGATAGTTTAGTATATTTTTGGCTATCAATATTCCTATAAAATAAGCTTATAGGTTGCTGTAAGACTAAGATATCTAGTAATAGAGTAATTATAATAGTTATAAAGGATTTAAAAATAAATATCTAGTGTATTAAGAATATAGATAAGATTATTGACTAGAATAAATTTATTGGAAATCTTACACTTAGATAAAGAAACTATAGAGTATTTCTTGACCTTTGTTTTGAGAGTAAGAATAATTTCTTTAGTGAGTTTATTAGATTTTAGAGTAGTAAGAATATTTTTATTATTTATAACTAAAGCTATAGAAAAGGAAAATTTTTTAGAGGGTATAAAAATTTATATTAGGTGACTATATTTATCTCCCTCTTTAGGAAGATCTCTAGATTGTTTTATTAGTATATTAGCTTTTGTATTCTGGCTACTGAGCTAGAAAATAATCTTAAAATTATATTGGGCTAATTCTTATGCCTATCATACTTATCACCATGAAAGGAAAGTTTTGGAGGTAAATATTTATAGATTGTAGTAGTCAGTAATAATATTAAAAGGGTATAGGAGTTGGTAAAAGTAGATATACTATTTTTCAAGAGTCAAAATAATTATGAAGAGTTCTTTATTTCTAATTTTATAGTTATATTTAGTAAGAGATATTTTTTTAGAGATAAAAATAATAGAGTAAAGTATGAGTTTCTCGTTTTTTAAGTACTTTTAGAAAAGTATCTTAGAATTAATATAGTCTAAAGTATTGATTTCTACAAGGATTTCAAAGTTAGGGTCAAAATTTTGGAGGATAGAAATAGAAGTAAAGGCTTTTTTAAGGAGGCTAAAAACCTCCTTATATATAGTATCTTAAGTATAGGGGATATCCTTTTGGAGCAAATTAAAGAGGAGTTAGTATAGGTATAAATACTTGTTAATAAATTACTAGTCAAAATTAGTGAATATAAAGAAACATTAGATATCTTTAACTGATTTAGGAGTTTCCTAATTAAAAACCTTATTAACTTTTTTAAGATCTATTTTAAAACTATATTCAGAGATAATAAAACTAAAAAATATAGTTTTATTGATTGAAAATTCATATTTTTTAGATTTAATAAATAGTTTAGGCTTTTTCAGCTTTTATAAGACTTTTTATATCTATTTTTTATATTCTTTTAAGGTTTTAAAGTAAATCAAGATATCATCTATATAGTAGATACAAAATATATCAAGGTATTTATAAAGGGTATTATTCAAAAACTTTTGGGTAGTTACTGGAGTATTAGTCAACTCAAAATGAATAATAAGAAATTTAAAAAATCTATAGTAGGTCCTAAAGGTAGTTTTTTATTTATTACCTTTCTTGATTTAGATCTGCTTGAACTAAGCAAATAAGTCTAGGTAGGTGAAGTACTTGTATCTATAGATTTAGTTGAAGATTTCTTCAATTCATGATAAAGGATTTCAGTCTTTAATTATGATGTTATTGAGTATATAGTAGTTAATACAAAGGCAAAGAGATCTATCTTTTTTCTTAATAAAGAGTATTGGAGAGGTAGTTGAATAGAAACTAGCTCAAATAAAGAATTTAGAGAGATTTTTATTAATCTATTTACTAACTTCTTTGAGTTTAGTATTAGATATAGAATATATATAGCTTAAAGAAAGTATAGCTCCTTCTTGAAGGAGAATTGCATACTTAATATATTAGTAAGAGGGTAAGATTTGGACTTCTTTTTCTAAAAAAAGAACTGAGTAGTTATAATATTCAAGTAGAATAAGCTTATCAAAAGACTCTGTATCTTTATTATCATCAAAAGAAGTATAAATTATAGTAATATAGAGGTAGGTCTCAGAATTTTTGATAGCTACTTAGAAGACAGCTTAAGAGATAACCAAGATTCGAAAGGGGTTCAAAGTATTTCTAGAAGATTCTAAATATATTAGTATTCAAGTAGATAGGTAATAAGTATGATAATACCTTAAGTTAAAGGTAATAGTATTATAAATCTAGTTGATTAAGGAATTATAGTATTAGAGCCATAGTTTCCTAATAATTAGATTTCAACTAGCTAGCTTAGTAATGTGAAAAGTTAAAACCTCTAGATACTAGTCAATTATAAGTTTTAAGGTATAGGTATAGGTGATTTACTCTACTAGAGAGTGTTTACTATTAGTAAGTATAAGATATTTAAGGTTTAGCTTCAAGTCCAAAAGCAAGTTTATGTATAAGGTAAAGTTATAATCAATAAACTAGAAGCTTGCTTCTGAGTCTATAATACAAGTAGCTAAATAGTTATTATTAACTAGTAAATAAGACAAGATAAGTAGATTCTCGAATTCTAAATTATAAGAAATACAAATTATAGAAATAGTTAAAGTAGAAATAGAATAATATTATTGAATAAGCTATCGATGAATTTTGTAGGCAATAATAGATAGAAGATATTTAGTTCTTTCAAGATAAATATTTTTCAAAGCAGAAAATGAATTTAGACTAATAAAAGAAACAAGATTAGGAGAAATAGTACTAGAAAGTATCCTAGTGCTCTTTAAACTACTATTATTATTCAAAGAATACACTAGTTTTTTGGTATCTTAAAAAGACCCTAGGGGCCAAAAGTTGCAATATCCAGTAGAAGAGTAGTACTAGTAGTACCTAGTTTCTTACTTTTTACAGAGATAGAGCAATCAGTAGCCTAATGAATAGGTTCTCTATAATATATATAGAGCTTATTATCCTAATAGTATTTACAGATTTTCTCCATAAAGAGACCATATTTACAAGAGATACATAGATCCATGAGTCCAAAAGTAGTTTTAGTAGAGATTAAAAGGGCCGGTTTTAATACAAAGGATTGTTGTCTGTATTTTATAGTCTTAGGAGAGTCTTGTAATTGGAGCAGTTTGGTATAGTTATCCAACTTAATATAAAGTTAGATAAATTTATTAATATCTTTAGGAAGAGAAGCTTAATAAGAGAAAGCTATTCTGAGGCTATAATTAGCTCTATTAATAAAGAATAAAATTTTTATTTAGTAGTCTAGGTTAAGAATTATAGTATAAATAATAAATTTAATATAGTAAGTAGAATAGTCTGTACCTCCTTACTTAAGAGTAAGAGCTTTCACTTTACTATAACTTTTATATTAGGATCAATATAAGTATTTTTCAATATTATTATAAATTCATTATAGTTGTCAAAGTTAATAGTTTCTTAAGTTCAGTAAAGATATAATTCAAACCAGTCTATAGTAGAACCTATTAAGTAGGAGGCTATATAAGCGATTTTTACTATATTATTAGCATAGTATATAGAGTCAAAGAAAAAGACTAGTATTAACTTGGTTATAAATTTGATAAACTTAGATCTAGTACTATCAAAGTTCTCTAGTTTATAGAGCTTAGGAGTACAAAAAGAAGATTATATTAAAGTAGTTATCTATAAAGTCAAACTAGAAGTAGTTACTCTATACTTGTATCCTCTATTATAGTAGACCTAATAGTATTCTGCTATTATTGAGGTATTAGTAGTAAGAATATTGAAAATAATCAGTATACTATAACTAGAACATATTTTAGCACCAAAGACTTTCTTAATAGGTGAATAAAGAGATGTAGATATCTTTAAAGGTATAGTAGAGAAAATAGAGGGAGGTAAAGGAGTAGTATTCTAAAGTATATCTACTAAAGTTTGCTATTTGTTATTTTTAGATAGTAGAGTTATCTAAGTAGAAAATATTATGGTATATAGTAGAGACTATAGGTTATATAATAAAGTATTATAAATTATTCTCAGAGTGAGAAGATACTTTAGTACTAAAAGCTAGTATTAAGGTATTATCTATAATATAGGTTATAGAAAAAGGTTTTATCTAATAATTTAATAAGTAGTTATATAGATATTATACTTATAGAAAGTATTATGTATATAATTAAAGTAATAGAAGACTTAGATAAAACTTGAGTCGACAAGAAATAGAGAAGTGAAGTAGTCTAGACTATACTCAAATAAGGGTGAATAGAATATTATTTCTAGATATAAGAAAGAGAATAAGTTATTATATGAAGAAAGAAATATATAGCAAAAATCAACTCTTTATATAGATAATTTAGTTTTCTTTTTAAGAGTCATACTATTAGCTAGTATGACTATCAAAGTATCCTAATTAGAATTATAATAGAAGAACATATAAGTAATATTTGAGAAGTATACTAATAAAGTTCTCAGAGTATAAATTCTTTAATACTAATAAGATAAAGTATAAGAAAATCGTAAATAAGGATAGTATAAGAGGATTAATTTCTTATTTGAAAGTTATACTAGTACTAACATAACATTTGTAATTTAAGATTAGTAAAATTATTCGACTAGACTATTCTAGTCAATTCTTTAGTTAAGCAAGTATTTAGTTAATACTTTTAAGATATAGTCAGTAGCCAAACTAGTCCAAAATAAGTATTAGGTATGAGAATAATCAATAAGTATTAGATCTAGAAAATTAGATCTTAGCTAGTATATTTATACCAGCAAGTATATAGGTTATTAATATATGATAAGGGCCAAAGATTGACAAAGGTAAGTTTATAATAATATATACTTCAAAATATTTTATTAAAAAATATCTACTAATACTATATATTATAAATAGTGAGAGTAGTTCTTAGTTGACTCTAATTCTATTATTAAAAGTATTTAAAAGTAAAAGTATTTTGAGTATACAAAGTCTATAAAGTTTTAAGTCTAGTTTACTTTATTCTTAATAGATAAAAGATTTATTTTATATTATAAAATAAGATTTATTAGAAAAAATTAAAGTAGATTAAACTTTCTACTATAAAATTATATTCTAAATTATAGAATAAATATTATTATAGTAGTATAAGTATAGCTATTTTATTTTTTAGTTGCTAGACTACTATAAGAATGAATAGAGCCTCCATGATAAATACTGTTAGAGAAGTAAATATTTAGAAATATTTTAAGGTAATATAATAAATAATATTAGATAGTAGTTATTTAGTACTATTTATATAATTAATATCTACTCAAGATAGATATTAGTGTATACCAGTTCTATTAAAGGATTGTCTTAGAAGGGTAGTTGTTGTTAAGTAGGGAGTTCTATTAGGAATATTAATTAATAAGTATAATCTTCATTTAGATTATTTGCTAACTAACTGATCTATAGCTAATTATTATCTATCTGAAATAGTCTAAGGTGGAGAATTCTAAAAGGAATTTGTAGTTCTTTTATACTTATTCAATAATGTAACTGCTAGTTAGAATATATAATGTATAGTACTTACCATGAAGCAGTACTATATGAGTCATAGGAAATATAAGTTATAGGAAATATAAATCATAGGAAATATATGAGTCATAAAAGATATATAAGTCATAGTTTATGAGGCTATACTAGGGCTGTATAAGTACCCTTAAGATAGTAAGTTTTACTGAGTATAACTAACTACTAGATTTAGTAGTTTGTAAGATAATAGTAAATATAGAAAATATGAGATAAATAAAATAATAAAAAATAATATCTTTTATTACAGATAAAATATTGATAATAATTTATAAAACCTAAAAATACCTATATATTTTTTATATTACTTAAAGTTTCCTACTCCTTTATTATAATAACTTTAGCTAAGTCCTTTCAGATTCTTTTTATAATAATAATTAGTTTTAAGTATTTTACTTTTTATATATAAAATTTACACTTTTTAGATTTTAAGTATAACTTTACTAATTTCAACTTTTCTAAGATCTAATAGATATCTATCTTATATTCAGCTACGCAGTTAGAGTAGATAAAGATATTATATAAATAAGTAGTATATAATATATTAAGGAAATCATAGAAGATATTATTTATAAAGTATTGAAAAAAGATAGAAATATTAGTTAATCTAAATGATATAATATTATACTTAAAATAACTATAATAAGTTCAAAAAGCTATCTTCTACTATTCATCTTTTACAATCTTTATAAGATTGTAAGCTCTATAAAGATCAAGTTTAATAAACTACTTTACTTTAGAGAAGTATACTAGAGTTTTCTAGATAAAAAATATAGGATAGTAGTTTTTTACTATGATTTCATTTAATTATTAATAGTTTATATAAAGATAAAAAAAACTATCTAGTTTTTTAATAAATAAGACTAAAGTACTAGTAAGAGATGACTTATAGTAATTAAATACTTTAGTAAAATTTTCTTTAAATTATTTTTTTAAGGCTTTTAGCTTATCTTAAGATATACTATATAAAAGTCTATAAAAAGGTATTTTCCCCTCTATAAAAAGAATTATATAGTGGTATAGTTAATAAAAGAGTAGTTTTTTTTTTAGCTTTTCTAAAAATAGGTCTATAAAGTTATAGTATTCAATTAGTATTAGAGACTTTTAAGCTTTTTTGGATTATAGTTTATAAATTTTAAGATTAATATTATAGATAAATATCAAGTAGGCTTTTAGCTTATAATGCTTTATAAGGTATATAAAGGCTCCTACCCTAATAAAGTTGATATTTAAAGAAGGTAGTTAAAGTTTAGTATCTAATATATAGATTAGTAGATTATTAGTTTCTAGTAATATAGTTTATTTAATATAAATAGAACTTTGAGTAAGAAGAAGTAGTATTAAAGATATTATAGGTATCATTATAGTATTATAGTATTTCTAATAATACTAACTATTGAACTATATTATATTGAAGCTAAAATAAAGAGAGATATTATATAGTACTAGTTAAAGGATCTCTAAGATAATTAGATATTAAAGTTTAGTAATAAATAAGGAAAGTATCTTAATATAGTTCTAAATATTAGTAGAGAGGTAGATAATATTTGTAATATCTTCAGATAATATAGATTGCCTATTAATGATATCTATAATATAGAGAGTATTTAAAGAAGATATATAAATAATATAAGTATTGATAAAGTCTTCATTAATAAATATAATTCTAATAACTCTATAGTTTATTAAAGCTAAAGTAGAAATTATCTTTCTATTAAATAAGATTGTTATAAGTATAATAAGATAATAACTAAATAAAAGAGATTCTTTCAAAGTTATAGAATTAACTAAAAATAGAAAAATAGAAAAAGACCTTTAAGTAAATCTTTTGCTTGTATTAGTAATTAAATAAGAGACTTACTATTTTTTAATTCTATAGAGACTTCAGTAGTAATATAGATAACAAGGGGGTAAGAGTAGCAGATTAAATAGTTTACTATAAAATAGTCTAGTTTCTTATAAATAATATATATACTTTCTACTTTATAGTGATTCTATTTAGCCTAGAAGAGGTAGAAGCATCTAAAGAAAAGATCTATAGAGGTAGTATCTCTAAAAAAGAGAAAGGAATATATTATTTTATTTAAGGTAAAAGTAGTAATAACTATAGCTATAGCTAGCTAAAACTACTATACTATAGTACTTAGAGAGGTCTTTAGGTTTATATATAGTTGAGTCATCTTCTATTTAATATTACTTATCTAGTTAATAAAAGCTTCTAAAGTATTAACTTTAGAATAGTAAACTAAAGTTTGTTTAAGTTCATAAGAGAGACCTTATTAAAATTAGTTCAGTTTAGCTCTATTATCTTATAATATATCTATAACTAGCTTAAAAAATTCAATAATATATATTAATAGATCAGAGTTTTATTATTTGAATAAACTATCATAGGATGATATCTAGCCCTACTATAGATATATAAGCTCTTATAGAATAACCTTAAATATCTATATAGACTCTAGATATATTTTTAGTAGTATAGTATAAATCCTTCTATTATTAATCTATAGAAAATAGATATATAAGATAGGTATAAATTTTGAAATGATTTATAATTATTATAGATAGTTAAAGCCCTTATAGTATATCTATAGACCCTTAAGGGAGCTATGGTTTAGGTTTTATAAATATCCAATTAATAATTTAATAGTTATACTTAGATTAATATACTAACTATATATATATATACTAGCTCAACTAATTGTTACTCTGAAGTTTTAGTATTATTCTAAAGTGAAGTTATTATCCTAAACTTTAGGAAAATAATTGGATAAAAATAAATAAAATAATAAAACTATAAGAGTATACTTTAGACTAAAGTATATCTACTAATATTATAAAGGAGTATACCTTGAGTCAAGGTTAAAGATATGGTTGAAATATAAAGTTCTCTGAATTTAATATTTCATAACTATATCAAGGCCTATTTACTACTCTAATTCTATTTCTATAATTCATTTTATAATTAGAGTAAAACTTGTAGAGTTATAAGACTTTTGGTTAAGGTTAATTAAATCTATAAAAAAGTTTATTTATTACTAATAATAATTCTATGAATAATATGAGTATCAATATGAATTAAGATTCTATAATCTTTTATATATTAATACCTATCCAATAATAATCTATTTATAACCTACAATTCTTTATTTATAGAGTTATAAGAAGTTAAAAATTATTTTTAATAGATATTGGATACTATTAAGAAAATACTACTAAAAGCTCAAATAGATAACTTTATAATACTACTAAATAATAATTTGATAGTATTGGGCATTGGTACTATATTAGAAGTTGAAATTAGTTATCTTAATTAAGTGTTCTCTAATAGAATAAGTTAGCTTAAGTGAAGTATATGAAATATATAGGTATAAGAATCTTCTTTATATTTGGATTAGTAACCTATAATAATAAGTGTAAATTATAACTATATTAATAAAGGTATAGATAGTATATTACTTAGAAAGAAATTCTAAAGAGTAATAAATAGGTATGTGTATCCCAAAATATTTTATTAAGAAATATCTACTATCATTACATATTATAAATAGTAAAAGTAGTTCTTAGTTAAATCTAATTCTACTATTAAAAGTATTTGAAAGTAAGAGCACTTTAAGTATATAAAGTTTATAAAGTTCTAAATCTAGTTTACTTAATTCCTAACTAATGAAAGATTTATTTTTTACTACAAAATAAGATCTATTATGAAAAACTAAAGTAAATTAAACTTCTATAATAGGATTTTATTATCAGTTATAGTATAAGTATTATTATAGTAGTATAAGTATAGTTATCTTATTCTTTAGTTACTAGAGTATTATAAAAGTAAATAAGGCCCCTATAATATTACTTTATAAATAATTAATTCCTGTTTTATTTATATATTATATATTTAAATTATTATATTTAACTTCTAGATACTAAGAGGGTCTAGTTAGCCCTACTAATCTATTACACTTCTTAATATTATACCTTATATTATTATATAATATCTACATAATCTTCTATAATCTGATATAGATATAGAAGATAATATGTTAATAGAAAATATCCTTTTATAAGGAATAGAGTACTTTAAATAGTAGTTTTATGGAGGTATAGAATAAAAATTATTTCTCTTTTCTTCTTTGGAAAACTTAGATATATATAAATATATATATATATATATATATACTTAGCATATACAACTACATGCATATATACTATATATAGAACTAAGACTATATATATAAATATATGTAAATACCCATATATATACTAAGTATTTATATATATATAGTACTATATATATAAGTCTTAAATAGAAAAAGGGAAAAGACTTTTATTCTATACTTTTGTAGTTTCTAGATAAATTAATATTATACTTATAAGAGTTTCTATTAGGTCTATTATATTACTTTGATCTATCAACTCAATGGCTACTATAGTAAGTAAGTAGTAATATCTCTTTGCAATATCTATAATATCCAATACTACACTCTATAAAAAATATATAACTAAATATCTTTTAAGAATAATATAACTAATTAATAGTTTATATTATTCAAGATAGATCCTTTAAATTCAAACGCTATTAGACTAAGATTATAGACCTTATAAAAGGTCTATAAGTACAAGCAATCCTTCTAGTTGAATTTAAGAAAACTTATAAAATAGTTTAAAAAGCTTACCAGGTAGTTTTCAAAGATACTAAAACTATATATCAGAACTTTAAGTGAGTATAGTAGTAAGTAACTAAGGAAATAGCTGCCCTAAAGAGCCAAACTAAAGAACAACAGAATATAGTTCAATGATTGATGATATTGATCAGTAAAATATTAGAGAAGTAGTAGAAAGCACTGATTAATAAGCTTATACAAGATATAGGAATAATCATTAATATAACAAAAATTGAATTTGATATAATTAAAGTCAATATAGAAAAAGTAACTGACTAGATATAAAAGATAATTAAACAAGAATAGGATAATCATATCCAGAGCTACAAAACTAATAGAGAATCAGTTGAGGCTTTTTCTTACCTAATTCAAACTCACAAGTAGAAGCTTAAAGACTCATAAGAGTTTTTAATTATCTAATCTACTACAAAATATTCTTGATCAAATAGTATAGATAGTTTGATTTATAATGCCTACTCTAGTCTAGTAGGTAGTCTAGTACTTCTATTTCTACTACCTCCACTATTACTATCTTCTCCTCTTTTAACCAAAAAGACCAAGATTCTTTTTAAAAAGAAAGAATCTCAAAACCTCTTATTACCTCTGAAGTTTGATGAAACTTTAAGCAAGTTAAAAAGATTCTTGATGAAAGTAAGCCATATATTTGAATATATACTATCTGTATATTCTACCTATAGTAAAAAGATTCTATTTATAGCAGACTTATTAATAAGTAGAGTAAGTATCTGATACTATACTAACTAGTATAAATATAATAAAATATATTATTTCTTATTATTTTAATCATCTTGTATTTTCTATATCTGTTATTATTTCACTACTGCCAAATCTGGTAGTTAGTCATTAGCAGAACTTGCTGTCTTGTATATAAACTTGGGAGTATTACATAGTCCTGGTATAGCCTTATTTCCTATGACTCATATATTTCTTATAACTTATATATTTCCTATGACTCGTATTTTCTATAACTCATATAGTACTATCCTATAGGAATTACCATATTTCATATATTCTAAACTATCAGATACATTGTTGAACAAGTATAAAAGAAGCACGAATTCCCCTCTGGAATCTCCTCCTCAGACTACTTAGACAGATAACAACTGACTACAGATCAGTTAGTTAGCAAACAATCTAAGCAGAGATTTCACCTATTAATTAACGTTCCTAATGGAACTCCCTACTTAACAATAACTACCCTTCTGAAGCAATCCCTCATCAGAACTGGTATACATATACATCCACTCTAGTAGATATAAATTGTATAAACAATACCAAATGACTACTGTCTAGTATTATTTATTACATTTTTTTTAATATCAAAAGTTAATCTCTACTACCTCTTACCTTATCCCAAGGCTTGATTAACATTGGCGATATTCTTCTACACTTTTTAGTGTAACGCATCTTGAATACAATAATAATATTATAAATTTAGCTAGCAACAATATCAGAAAAAATTTAGTTTACGTTGTATGCATAACATATATATAATGCCAATTTGCAAAACTCTATATTATATATGAAGATTTCAATCTTACAATGCAGTTCACACATGCTGATACTTACAATTCAAGGTTCTCTTGTACTCTGTAAATTTGCAAGTGAACACTATATGCCTTCTTGCCAACATCTACCTCTTCACTGACCTATTCGTAATATCTCTCTACCCTCTGACCTATTCTCAATGTCACCCTCTTTACTAATCTATTCTGCACACTCTATCATAATACTCAACATTATTATTGCGAGCTCATTATCTATGATCTTCACAAGGCTGAATTGTACTTTTTCACAGTGGCAATGGCTACTATACCTCTTTATTCCTTTCTACAGTTATAATAAACAGTGCACTCATTCTATCATAGTACCTATATTTTATGCATTTTCAATCTTCTTATTTATTTCTCACACTAATCTAAAACTAGCTTAATACAGAAATATTACAGAACCCCAAAAGATTATGCAGATCGTACCTATCTAAATAAGCTTCGTAGTCACCCTTGAAATGACTATCTATACTAGTATAAAAATCACTCTATATATGAGCAAGCAAATTAGCTTAGATATAAGCGAGGAAATCACCCTAAAATCAAGCGAACAAATCAGCTTGGATATGAGCAAGTAAATTAGCCTAAATAGGAATGAGTAAATCAGCCTGAATAAGGAAATCACCTTAAAATCGAGTAAGCAAAGGAGTAAGAAATGAGTGAGCAAACCAGCTTAGAATCGAGCAAACAAATGAGTAAGAAAATAAATGAGCAAATGAGCAAAGAATTAACCATCTAAAGCAGCCTAGTTTTTTGCGAACAAATCAGCTTAGAATTGAATAAGTAAATAAGCAAAAAAAGGATTAGAAAATTAGCAAACAACCTACATATAATAGTGCAAATAAGTATAAAAATCCCGAGCAACCCTTAAGCCTGCATAGAGAAAGAAAAAAAGATAATGTTGACAGTGGAGGTATGGTAATATCGATAGCGGAGGTATGGTAATGTCAGTAGTAGAGGCATGGTAATGTCGACAGTGGAGGCATGGGTATAGTAATATCGACAGCAGGGGCATGGGTATGGTAATATCGACAGCAGAGGCATAGACATGGCAGTGTCAACATGGGAGGCATGGTGATGGTCACCTCGAAGGCATAGTAGTGTCGACTTAGGAGGTATGGTAGTGGTGATATGACAATGTCGACATGGAAGGCATGGCAGTATCAATATAGGAAGTATGTCAATATCAGCATCAGAGGCATAGTAATGTCGACACCAGAGGTATAGCAGTATCGATATGGGAGGCATGGCCATACTCACCTCGGAGCTATAGTAGTGTCGGCTTCGGAGACATAGAAATGTCGACATAGGAGGTATGGCAATATCGACTTCGAAGGTATGGCAGTGTTAATATAAGAGGTATGTTAGTATTGGTATTGGAGGTATGGCTATATCCACTTCGGAGGTATGGCAGTGTTAACTTCAGAGGCATGGCAGTATCGACATAAGAGGTATATTAGTATCAGTATCAGAGGTATGGCTATGTCTACTTTAAAGGTATGGTAGTGTCAACTTCAGAGGCATGGCAGTGTCAATATAGGAGGTATATCAGTATCGGCATCAGAGGTATGGCTATATCCACTTTGGAGGTATGGCAGTGTTAACTTCGGAGGTATGGCAGTGTTGACATCAAAGGCATGGCAAGGTCGATACTAAAGGCATGGCAAATACCAAAGGCATAGCAACGTCGACATTAGAGGTATAGTAGTGTCAACATTGGAAGTATGGCAGTATCGACGCAGGAGGCATAGCAATACTCACCTCGGAGGCATAGTGGTTTCGACACCGAAGGTATGGCAATGTTGACATCAGAGGCATGGTAATGTCGATATCAGAGGTATAGCAATATCAATATTGGAGGCATGGCAATGTCGACATCGGAGGCATGGCAATGTTGACATCAGAGGCATAGTAGTATTGACTTCATTGGTATGGCAGTATCGACTTTGAAGGTATGCTTAAGTCGATATTGGAGGCATGACACTGTCGACATCAGAAGTCAGGCAGTACTCATATTGAAGGCACAACAACCCTCCTACCTATACGAATCGAACTTGCCGGGTTGGCTGGATAATCCTATGAGAAAGGTCAGCTATGCGTATATATATCAAAGGCCTGGCAATATTCTCACCCAGATCGCAGTTCTTCAGTTTCATTAACTTGTATTGTAGATGAATATCCTAAATACCCTCAAGATATATGCTTACTGTAGCAGTGGTAGCTGCCGTATGGACTATTGGTAGTGGCAGGGAAATACGGGGTATGCTAGTCTACTAGCCAGACTAGGTATAATCAATACCACCCTTACAGATCCTAGCTTGGTAATACCAACTTAGACTGGCAATACTTGCTAGTATGGTTGCACAGCCTAGGATGCACTATACCTGTCCAGGCAATAGTTATATTTGGTATAAGCTTAACATTACTTCTATCTCTCAAGGCCTACGTCTTTGTGTGGGCATAAGATAAATACGAAACTCATTCATTCACGACTATGATATATATCTGGAATTCATACATTAGTAGCTAACATATATGGTAGGAATTCACTATATGGTATAGTGACCTCAGGGTATTGACACAGTGGCACATGCATAAATTCCCTAGATATATGACAGTAGCAAAAGTATGACTTACATACATATATAATAGCTCCAAATGTATGAATTCATAGATATATGCTAGTCACAAATATATAAATTCCTATTATATATCATAGTATGAATTGTATGCATACTTATATAATGGTCATAAATATATGAATTCTTACCACATATAATGGCTACCAATATATAAATATCATAATCACGAAAAGATGAGTTTCATACCCACCTATAAAAACACAGGCCTTGAAACATAGAAGTAACATTAAACTTATACCAAATGTAACTATTGCCTGCACAGGTATAGTGTATCCTATGCTGTGTAACTATACTTGTAGGTATTGCCAGTCTAAGCTAGTATTACTGAGCCAGTATCTGCGAAGGCGGTGTTGATCATACCTAGTCTGGCTAGTAAACTAGCGCACCCCGTATTTCCCTGCCACTGCCAATAAGTAGTCTATATGGTAGCTACCGTTGCGACAGCAAGCACACATCTTGAGGGCATTTGGGATATTCATCTACACAAGTCAATGAAACTGAAGAACTGCGATCTGGGTGAGGGCATTGCCAGGCCTCCAATGTGTGTATGTATAGCTGACTGTTCTTACAGGATTATCCAGCCAACCCGGCAAGTTCGGTTTGCATAGGTAGGAAGGTTGTCATGCCTTCGACATGAGCACTGCCTGACTTCTGATGTCGACAGTGCCATGCCTCTAATATCGACCTGAGCATGCCTCCAAAGTCGACACTGCCATGCCTCCAAAATCAACATTGCCATGCCTCCAAAGTCGATACTACCATACCTCCAAAGTCGATACTACCATACCTCCAAAGTCGACACTGCCATGCCTCCAAAGTCAATACTACCATGCGTCCAAAGTTGATACTGCTATACTTCCAATGTCAATACTGCCATACCTCCGATGTCGACATTGCCATACCTTTGGTGTCGATATTCCCATGTCTTCAGTGTTGACACTGCTATGCCTCCGAAATTGACACTGCCATGTCTCCGAAGTAGACATTGCTATACCTCCGAGCTGACACTGATATACCTCCTATATCGATACTGCCATGCCTCCGAAGTTGACACTGCCATACTTCTAAAGTCGACACTACTATATCTCCAAAGTCGATACTGCCATGCCTCTGAAGTCGATACTGCCATACCTCCAATGTCGACACTGCCATACCTCTAATGTCGACATTGCCATACCTTCGGTGTCGACATTCCCATGCCTTCGATGTTGACACTACCATGCCTCCAAAGTCGACATTACCATGCCTCCAAAGTCGACACTTCCATGCCTTCGGTGTTGACACTGCCATACCTCCAAAGTCGACACTGCCATGCCTCCGAAGTTGACACTGCCATACCTCCAAAGTCGACACTGCCATGCCTCCGAAGTCGACACTGCCATGCCTCTAATGTCGACACTGCCATACCTCCGATGTCGACATTACTATACCTTCGGTGTCGACACTGCCATGGCTCTTATGTCGACACTGCCATGCCTCCGAAGTTGACACTGCCATGCCTCCGAAGTGGATATTACCATACCTCCGAGCCGACCCTGATATACCTCCTATGTTGACACTGCTATGCCTTCGAAGTTGATACTGCCATGCCTCCAAAGTGGATATTGCCATACCTCCGAGCCGACCCTGATATACCTCCTATGTCGACACTACCATGTCTCCGAAGTTGAGACTGCTATACCTCCGAAGTGGACATAGCTATGCCTCTGAGCCGACACTAACATACCTCCTATGTCGACACTACTATGCCTCCGACGTTGACACTGCTATACGTCCAAAGTCGACACTGCCATGCCTCCGAAGTTGACACTACCATGCCTCCAATGTCGATACTGCCATACCTCCGATATCGACATTGCTATACCTTCGGTGTCGATATTCCCATGCCTTTGGTGTCGACACTGCCATGGCTCTTATATCGACACTGCCATGCCTCCAAAGTTGACACTGCCATGCCTCCGAAGTGGATATTACCATACCTCCGAGCCGACACTGACATACCTCCTATATCGATACTGCCATGCCTCCGAAGTTGACACTGCCATACCTCCAAAGTGGATATAGCCATACCTTCGATGCCGACATTGACATACCTCCTATGTCGATATTGCTATACCTCCAATATCGATATTACCATACCTCCTATGTCAACATTCCCATGTCTCCGAAGTTAACACTGCTATGGCTCCGAGGTGAGTATTGCCATACCTCCTATATTGATACTGCCATACTTCCGATGTCGACATTGCCATACCTCCTATGTTGACACTGCTATACCTCCGATGCAGACACTGACATACCTCTTATGTCGATATTGCCATGCCTTCAAAGGCGACACTGCCATGCCTCCTCTATCGATATTGCCATATCTCCTCTATCGACACTACTATACCTTCTATGTCGACATTCCCATACCTCCGAAGTCGACACTACTATGCCTCCCGATACTAACACTGCCATATCTCTGAGGTAAGTATTGCTATGCCTCCCATGTCGACACTGCCATACTTCCCGATACTGACACTACCATGTCTCTGAGGTGAATATTGCCATGCCTCCCATATCGATACTGCCATGCCTCCTATATTGACACTGCTATACCTCTGAAGTTGACATTGCCATTCCTCCTGTGTCGACATTGCTATCCTTCCTATATCAATATTGCTATGCCTCTAAGGTAAGCATTGCCATCCCTCCTATATCGCCACTGCTATGCCTTCGAGCTGAGCATTACTATGCCTCCCATGTCACCACTGCCATGCCTCTCATGTCGCTACTGCCATGCCTCCCATGTCGCCACTGCTATACCTCCCATATCGCCACTACGACGCCTCCTATGTCGCTACTGCCATGCCTCCCATATCGCTACTGCCATACCTCCCATATCGCCACTGCCATGCCTCCCATGTCGCTACTGCCATGCCTCCCATGTCACCACTGCCATGCCTCCTATGTCATCACTGCCATGCCTCCCATGTCGCCACTGCTATGCCTCCTATATTGCCACTGCCATGCCTCCCATATTGCCACTGCCATGCCTCCCATGTCGCCACTGCCATACCTCCCATGTCACCACTGCCATGCCTTCCATGTCGCCATTGCCATGCCTCCTATGTCGCCATTGCTATACCTTTTATGTCGCCATTGCCATGCCTCCTATGTCGCTATTGCCATGCCTCCTAAACTAATACTGCTATGCCCCTGAGATGAGCATCGTCATGCCTTCCATGTCAATACTACTATGTCTCCTATCTCGACATCAGCCTGCCTCCCATGATAACATTACTATGCCTCTGATGTCGATACTACCATATCTCTTATGTGGATACCACTGGGCTAATCTCTTTCACAAGATCGGCCTGCAATTATCAGGAGCCTGGGTGGTTGAAGGGGTAGTTTTATTGCACATCATTCCCAGTCTACATTAGCGGCTGGTACCGTCATGCTTGGTTGAGGAATACATCACACTTGGCTAATGATATGGGAATGTGCAAGCCGGTTCAGTTTATGACAGTATAGTTGTTTTTATGTATTGGATATAACAAACTTTTATGTACATAGCTGTTTCATAATATTATAGGGATTTACTATATTTTATTATAGGAGTACTCCTCAGCTATGGGTACTATACTAAACCCTTCTATTCATTCACTTTATGTAGTAGGCTTCTATTATATGAAAACTAATGACCTGTCTGTTCTAGATTAAATAACTTAGGCATAATATACTACAACTACATATATATAGTTGGACGGCTTTGGGTTACTTGACATTACTTGCTAGCTTAACGGGTTCTTGGTGAGTGCTTGGATTTTAGTGAAGCGGGGCAGATAGGCTAGAGAGTAGCTCTCAGTGCAATCATACGCAGAGAGAACTCATTAGGAATAGATTGCGAGGAAGTATGGTATTGGAAAGGAAATATGGTATTGGGAATGATGTTGTACCACCTTATCAAGAAAGATAAGAATGCATGCACAATGTGGTTGGTAATGTATATAAGGAGGATCTACACAGCTAAGTGTTGGTAATGCTAACAATGTCTAAAAGACAAATTAACATTGTAATGCCTGCTGACGTATTGCAATGTAAGAAAATTTTTACTGATAAACTAACGAGATATCAGACTCTCAACTACAGTATACCTACAAGACTTAGAAGCAAGCTAAGCAGAGCTCTAATAGGTAGTGGTTTCCCATATAAAAGTATCCCACCCCTGTTCCAGATACTTTTTTCAGTATCTTCGATATATAAACTTGTATTCCTGGCAATCCTTAATACTATACTGGAAATAAAAAACATGGTACATAAACGAAAAACTAGTACCATAGGTCCTAGAAATAATTGGTACAATAAGGAAATAATTATCATCCTATGGCTCATGAACTGCCTCTTCTATACTAGATAATACTTCAAAGAAAGTATTATCTTTACTTGAGGCAATACCAAAACTAGACATCCTAATAAAAGTCTTAACACCTTCAATATCTACTTCAATATTATAATTAGAAAATGAAATACTCTTGCCAGACGACTTAGAAGTAGGAGATGAATTAGGTCCATAAAATATATTCAGACTCTGCCAAGCTGCTATATCATTATCACTATCAACTGAGCCAATATTATCCTCAGTCGAGTAGATATCCAACAAATCTTCTTCAATAACACCGCCAGTACAATAAGGTACTAGAGTGGAAAAGTAACTTAAAGATTGAATTTGTCAATCTAACCCAATAGGTTGCAAAGTGATAATCTATATCGAAGTAAACCTAAATAAAAATCAATATTAGATAGAATAGTATCTGTAGCTGGACAATAGACTAAAAAGTCAAAGCGTTTGACTATACTACTAGAAAAAATTCAAGAATTAGTCAAACATACTTTCAAAAAGATCAGATTCATCAACCTTACTATAGAAGGAGAAATAGATACAAGTTATAATAAAAAAATAACTTTGATATATACGTCTGATTATCCATCAGACTATGAGATTATATTTGAAATGATTCTCCCCTAAGTATCACAAATATTTTGGAAGGAATATACACCACACATATATAAAATTCTAAAATGTATACAAATCCTAGGAGTAATATAGAAATATTATTAGGTGAATACTAGACTTTTAATGGAAGCAATAGTAAGACACTATATATGGTAAACACTATATCCATTTAAAGAAAAGGATTTAGAATTAAGAGCCTTTCTTAGTAAGGAACTAAAAAAACTATTAGTAGGACTTTTGAAATAGAAGAATTGGCTTATAGAAAATTGAGATAAATTAATGACCTTTATGCTAAATAGTACTTACTTAAAAGAAATTTCCACTTTAGTAGAAGATTAGTTTAAACCAATCCCAGAATTATCTGAAATATTTGCTCGAACTCTAACGAAAGATAAAAGCAAAGGTCAAAAATCTACTTACAAGAATACTGAGTCAGCATAAAAAGCAGAAAGCTCCAACTCTCCTTTACCTCCCCTAGATGAAATACGAGAACTGAGTGATGATAAAGAAGAAGAATATAATAATAGTAATAATAGAGAAAATGAAAATACTAACTAACAACAGCAACAATAGTTTGGAGTACAAAGTAGATCAGATAATAATAGTCTAAGCAATAGCTCTGACTTAGATGATAGTATCTTATCAGTAGCTAGTTTATCTAAACCAAAAAAGATTTTACGAGACAAATCAATAAAATATTAACAATAGGAATCTACTTCCGAAATGATTTTGGCAAACAACCTCACTTTACCTAAGAAAATCAAAGGAATAAAAATTAATTTACTAGAGAAACTCGACAGTACTAATAAGAAATAGAGAGACTCACAATATTTTGACTCTTGGGCTATAGCAGTCTAACGCTAGTTGAAAATAAAAGGAATTGATTTATAATAGACCGAGGTATTAGAAATTTTAGGATTTCTACTTCAAAGAAGTGCGCTCATAACCTATAATCAATATATAAGAGATAAAGGAAAGAAGGTGAAATTTTTTGGCTTTATAATAATACTCAGAGATTTTCTAATACCATCTACTAGCAAAGATATTTTATGGAAGTAATAGGAAACTGCTACACCTTATAAGGATAGACGATATATGGGTATCAAACAATTCGCCAACTGGCTCACCAAAATGTAGATTAAATTGATTAATACTAAAGGTAAACAATTAATATTAAAAGAAGTCAAAAGAAAGAAGTTTCTTAATTACTTACCTATATATATATCTGCAATATTAATTCCCTTAATCAAAGACAAATAGATATATGACTAACTTGTACATCAAGTAGAGTCATATAAAGTATCAAAGAAAGAATTTGCTCTACTACACATACTGACTAGACCCTGTCAACAAAATTGAAAATCACCTAATTAAGACCAAAATCAACAAAGAGACTATAATCGACATGGATCAAACCATAGTAATAGTAATAAACCTTCCTTTAAGACTAATTATGACAAACAAAAAGAATCTAATTGGGATACCATCACAAAAAAATTGGATAATAAGATAAAGATATAACTAATAAGAGATAAGAAATATTTATAGTATTGAAACTCCAGACATTATTATAAGGATTATAGGAAGTGACAGAATAAGGTACCTTTGTGAACCGTAATATAGAATTTCACTACAACTACTGCATCAAAAGTCAACAAGGATAAAATTAAGGAATGACTACTATCAATACAACAAATTGACTACAATAAAGTTTATATTAGAGTAAACGACCAACCTACTCTTTTACTAATAGATCTCTAGACAAAGAGAGGAGATTTAATCAATTCTGTATTTATACACTTGTATGAAATACCAACAAAGAGTATTGAGAAAATATCTTTAGATATAGCCTTGAAAGGATCTAAGGCAACAATTGACAAGATGTATACAATTAAATTGGATTGGATAGGATACATAAAACAATACACTTTCTATGTAATATATGTTAATAGCTGAGATATGATTCTCGGGGAATCTGTACTTACTAAGGTTCGTACTGTTTTCCCTATAGGTCAGGAACCAGTTACTATCTAGCCTAAAAATATTGCTCATTTTCTCTTGAAAATATAGAAAGGTTTTAGAACTACCAAAAATAGAATTAAAACTACATACCTAGAAGTAACTTAGAAGACAGTTATAGACTATAGTGAACCAGACAGCTAGGATACTATTAGTGATGTGGAAGATACTGATATAGAAGTAGACATTATGGCTATAGTGTCATCTATGTAAAAGCAATTTAATCCAATAACAGAATTTCCTAAATTATTTCCAAAAGAAATTCCATGGAAGTTACCACTACTCAGAAAAGTCAACCACTATATCAAACCCAAACCTGGAGTAATATAGATACTACGATAGAGACCATTAGGCCACCAATTCAGACAACAAATCTACAACAAAATTACCAGAGATGAGAAGACAGGACAAATCTACTGAGCTAAAAATGATACTAATATAGTTACCATGTTCACCATCCTTAAGAGAGACAAACCGGAAGAAGCCAGATTTGTTAATGACTATTAAGACCACAATCTCGTAGTCGAACTAGACTATACACCACGATCTAATATCAATGAATTAATTGAACTAGTAGTGGCAAATCTCATTTGGTCAAAGTTAGACTTAGTAGATAGTTATTACAATATCAGAATCGATCTAAAATTAGAGGAATACTCTACATTCTTGACGTATTTAGGATATTATTTAAGCAGAGTCATACAATAAGGAGACTATAATGCACCAGCTACTATAGTTTGAGCAATACATGAAGTATTTAAAGATAGGCTCTATAAGGATTTAATAGTCTATATTGATGATATTATTATCTTTACTGAGACCTATAAACAGTATGTGGCCATACTTATGATAGTATTATAATACTTATAAGATAAAAGTTTCTTTCTAAAAATAAGCAAATGTTAATTCTTTACTAATAGACTAGAGATTTTAGGTCATATTTTGACCTCAAATAAACTTTATATTGATCCTATAAAGAGAACAATAATATTAATCTTTCCAACTCCTAAGAAAAAGAAAGACTTCTAAGGCTTTCTTAGAATTGTTAATTATTTTAGTTGTTTTATTCCTAACTTAATATCTTATATAAGCATATTATCAGAATTATAAGAAGAAACTAAGAAATGGAAATAGATAGACACGTATAATACAGCATTTAAAAAACTAAAAGAACTCGTGAATTCTCCTCATATTTTAAAACTTTGGAATAATACATCTACTGAACCCAAATATTTAATTTATGATGCTAGTGATATAGGTTTAGGATCTTGGATTGGTCAAGGCACTCTCACTTATATCAGACTATCGTGCTTTTACTTTAGAAAATTTAATCCAGCTCAATTAAATTATCTAACCTTCTAAAAGGAATTATTAGTAATTATTGACTCATTAAAAATTTTTGAAGTATAATTCAGAGGTCATAAATTAACTATCCTTACAGATCACAAACTATTAGTTACCTTTCGTACTCAGAAACCTACAAGCCAGAAACTCAGACATTGGTAGGACCTCCTTATAGAATTTGATTGCGAAATTCAGCATATGGCAAGAAAAGAAAACTTGATAGCAGATACTTTATCGAGAAAGTATAAATACTCTAATATTCCCACTACTGAGGATGATTATATTCTTACTAGTATTCACCTTCCTCTTTATTTTTATACCAACACCTTAACTTCTTCTCTATACCCTTAAGCTTCATCCTCTAAAATAGTTTCTCACGGAGATATCAACTTCCAGCATATTAATTGTGACTTCAACAAGTATAATGGAAGAGCTATAGAGCTCAGATACCATTTCTTTTACCTTTACTATAATGCGGAAGGCAAAGCAGAAGATGACTATGAGTACAAAGTACTCAGCTATAAATCGAAAGCCTCTGATAAAGAATCCCTTATATTAATCAATACCAAACTATTTAATGGATACCAACCCAACAATACTGAAGAACCCAAGGAGGAATCCTTTCTATAAGCAGTAATCAAAGACAAAGAAAAGGAGCCCTTAACTCCTCTATTAATCCCAACTCCTATTGACATTATCTTCATCCATACTAACTATCAATAATATAAGCATATATATTGGTCTACATGCTAAGGTTTTTACTGTCCCATATATAACAGCTCTCATATGATATACAACCGCGCATTTGTAGTAAAGATCTGCGCTATCTACAATACTATAGGACATGGCAGCCTCAACTGCACCCTTACGGATTTAGTTCTTTAGAAGGAGAAGGAATTCCTTAAAAACCGTTTGGACAACTTCAATACAGTCCAAGATTCTTATAAGGAAATAGCTGAATTAGTTTCTGCTCTTCCTCCCATCAACTCTCGCAAAGAAGCACTCAATAACTATATAAGAAAAATCTGCCACTACATACTAATTGTACCTCAACAACTATAAAACCCCACATCAATTTCTTCTGGAAGCAATAATAACAATGGCTTCTAGACTATCATAGTTACTACTTGTTCCCAGAAGTAAGTAATAGTCAATGACACTCTTATCATTATTCTCACTAAATCATCCTGATCTTCCAGATGATATTATAATTTCTGTAAATGATTAGGATACAATGCTGTGTTACAAATCATTCTTGGAGTGCGAAGATGCCTTAGTGCTAAGAACTGGTGTCAGGGTATTACCTGTGGTATAGGTGATAGGAAGGAGTTTTATCTGGTAATTGAGTAAGTAGTTATATAGGTGTCACACTCGTAGGAGGTATTACGTGTATGATCGAGGTAGCGGAATACTCGGGCGAAATCCGAATCGATAAAGAGTAGAGGAGCGAGGTAGTCTAGACTACACTTAAGAGTGAATGGGATATTATTTCTAGATATAAGGAGGAGAATAAGTTGTTATGTGAAGAAGAAAATACATAGCAGAAATTAACTCTTTTTATAGACAATTCACTTTCCTTCTTAAGAGTCATACTACTGGCTAGCACGACTGTCAAAGTATCCTAATTCAAGTCATAACGAAAGAATACATAAGCAATACTTGAGAGGTATACTAATAAGGTTCTCAGAGTGCAAATTCTTCAACACTAATGAGATGAGGCATAAGAAAATAGTGAATAAGGGTAGTGCGAGAGGATCGATTTCTTATTTGAGAGTCATGCCAGTACTGGCATGACTCTCACGGTTCAAGGGTAGTAAGGTTGTTCGACTAAACTATTCTAGTCGATTCCCTAATTAAGCAAGTACTTAGTTAGGACTTTCAGGATGCAGTCGGTAGCTGAACTAGTCTAGAATAGGGATTGGGTGCAAGAATAATTGATGAGTATCGGTTCCAGGAAATCAAGTCTTGGCTAGTGTACTTATGCTGGCAAGTATGCAGGTTGCCAATTCGTGATAGGGGCCGAGGATTGATGAGGTCGGGTTTATAACAGTAGCCCCCTCTCTGAGAACGAGCTCCTATAAGTTATGGTCAAGGTATTTAGTTCTACTTATTTTGGTAGAGTTCGAGGTCGGGGTTTTGAGGAGTACAAAGTATGAAATTTTTTTATAGTACTAGGTGTGTTCAAAAACAAGGTAGCAGGTTCCTAGGTAAGTTCATCATAACCTACTCATCGGGCGAGATATTCAAGAGATTGACCTCAGAAGCATGAGTCGATGATTTTGTCAACTTCCCACTCGGGTTCGTCTTCGATAATAATAGGGGGCAGGGGTGGCTGAGTTTAGCTAGTTAAGGGGTCCGTAGAGGCAGGTTCAAGGAGGGAGATGTGGAAAACAGGGTGGATTTTCATCGAGGCAGGTAGATCAAGCTTATAAGTATAAGATGAGATCTTCTGGATGATTCGAAACTTACCGAGTTTCTTGAAATCTAACTTAGTCGAGAGGCATATTATCTTGACATGCTGGCAGAGGAGCTATACTTCATCACCAACGTCTAGCCTAGGTGAGGGAATGCGAAACTTGTTAGCTTGTTCTAAGTAGGTTGCCTGGGCCCAGATTATTTCAGATCTGAGATGAGTATTGAGTTCTGCAAGACAGTCTGCATATTCCTTAATGATGGCGGGTACTGGGAGTTTTACTGTAAGGTTCAGGTTGATCTGATAGTAAGGGTTCTCGCCATACATAGTTTAAAAGGGCATGATGCTAAGAGTGGTAGACAGAGTATTGTTGTACGAGAATTCGGCCATGATGATTAGTTCAGACCAGTTATCTTATTAGTAATTACAGTAGGCTCATAAATATTGTTCCGCAATTGTATTGATTCTCTCAGTTTGGCCATCAGTTTGGGGGTGGAAGGCAGTAGAAACCTTTTGCTGAATACCAATAAGTGATGTGAGGGAATGAATGAATTCGGAGACAAATTGGGTACTACGGTCAGAGATGATTGAATTAGGAATTCCATGAAGTTGGAAGATATTGTCAAAGAAGAGCTTGGCAATTTATTTGAAAGTGACATCAGTTATAGTAGGAATATAGTGAGCCATCTTGGAAAGTCAATCAACTACTATAAGTAAGGCATCAAATCCTTTAGAGATAGGGAGTCCTGTGATGAGGTCAAGAGAAATAGATAACTATTTCCGAAAGGGGATTTGCAGGGGTTTCAGGAGGCCGTAAGAGGCATGGCGAGCAGGCTTAATCCAGGTATATATATCATAGTTACAGATGTATTGAGCGATAGTTTGGCGTATTTTTGGCCACTAGTAGTCCTGTGAAATAAGCTTATAGGTTGCCGCAAGACCAGGATGTCTAGTAGCAGGGTAATCGTAATAGTTGTGAAGGATTTAGAGATAAATATCTAATGAGTTAGGAATATAGACAAGATTGTTGATAAGGATAAGTCCGTCGGAGATCTTGTACTCAGATAAAGGGACCACAGAGTGTTTCTTGGCCTTTATCTCGAGAGCAAGAATAATTTCTTTAGTGAGTTTATCAGATTTCAGGGTAATGAGAATATTCTCATTATTTGCAACCGAGGCTGCAGAAAGAGAGAATTTTTTAGAGGATATAAGGGCTTGTATTAGGTGACCGTGTTCATTCTCCTCTTTAGGGAGATCTCCAGATCGTTTTGTTAGTGTATCGGCTTTTGTGTTCTAGCTACTAGGCCAGAAGATAATCTTAAAGTCATATTAGGCTAATTCTTATACCCATTATACTTGTCACTATGAAAGGAGAGCTTTGGAGGTAAATATTTATAGATTATGGTAGTCGGTAATAATGATGAAGGGGCGTAGGAGTTAGTGTATGCTACGGGGCGAGTATAACTCGCCCCGCGTCGCCAAGAACCGCCTCGGCGAATGAGTTTTCGTTCATGGACAACTCACCGAGTCGGCTTTTCGGGGCCTCAACTCGGCTCGCCCCTACTCGATGATCGACAGAATACTTGCCAAGCTTTCTCTTTTATATTTTTTCTTTTATTTTTTTTAAAAAAAAAAGTCTATACTCCTATTCACGCTTTTATATCCATCGATCCCTTCTCCCATGTTTTGGTTGCTTTTGTACTTTTTTACCCACCTGCTGTCTTGGTTATTCCTTCACTTTTTCCAACCTGCACTGTCACGGATTGCTTGCACTATCACGGATTGCTTGCACTGTCATAGATTGCTTATACTGTCATGGATTGCTTATACTGTCATGGATTACTTACCCTGTCACCTATTTCACTATCATGGTCTACTTACCCTCGTCAAAGATTGTTTCCACTCCCTACTTATCGTTGGCACTCGTTACTTATTCTTTGTACATGTCACTGATTGCTACCCCTCATCTTCTATTCCTTACTTCTACTACCATTTCTTTACACCTCTCATGTATTCTTTGCCATGGTCACGGATTGTTACCACCTGTCACCGATTGTTCCTATTGAGAGTCTTGTACTAATCACTACAAAACACTGTATTATGCGCCCAAACAAACAACCCATTCCCTTACATATCCCAGTCAACTACTAGACAAAAGAAAAACACATGTATCCCAACAAATATCATAGTCATATATGAAATAAAAGAAAACATAACTAATTAACCAATGAGATACCATAAAAAAAATAAACTACTAACTAAACAAAATACCCCTAAGCGCCCTAACCCCACTATGTTATCATGTATTCCTTTCTGCCGCCTTTTAGCCTTCTTCATCCAGGGTTTATTTTTCGACCTGCAGGCTTCTGGGACCACCAATCTTCTGTTCAAATAGTAGAATAATCCTCAACTGATAGGCAGTCGAGTAGTAGAACCTAATCCGCCCAAGGTTCCAATAGGCATCTTGGCTGTCAGTCGCTCAGGTATTTGTATTGCATGGTAACTGACATCGAAACCAGAATCATATCATATCACTGCAGTTCCTCGTAGACGTTGGATATAAATACCCCGACGTACTGGCCCTCCTTATAACTATATATTTCATGCTCAGCAACTATGAACTATATACTAGGTGATTTAGGGTAATCTAACACAAGGGAATGATCATTCGGTACCTGCGCCTCCTGCTGCCGCTGCTCTACCTCTTGCCCCTCCTCCCACCCCTGTTGCTGCTTCTGCTGCCCCTGCTCCTGCTGCTTCTGCCCCACCTCCTGCCGCTACTCCTGCCCCTACTCTCGCACCCTCTGCTACTCCCTCTGCTCCTGGTGCTGCTGCTGCCACACTTCCCGCTGCTGCTCCTGCTCCTGCTCCCACCCCCGCTGTTACTGCTCCTATCCCTGCTGTTGCTGCTGCTGCCTCTGGTGCTGCCACTGCTCCCACCCCTACTACTGCTGCTGTTTGTCTTTGTTGTCGTATTCGTGGAATTGCTAGCTGCACGCTGCCCGGCACATTACCCTTAGCCAATATATTTGCTTGAATTTTGTGCCAGAGTTTAACATCCCACTATAGGATTGTTTGTCTGTTATGTGTTTCACCACCTTGAGTCGCAATGAGGTTTACCGCTATTTCGTGTTAGTCGTATTTGTCCGTGACAGCATCCGTGACACATTTTGACCTACTGGTGAAAAACTCATATATATATACTTCAGTTGCCTCCTATAGAGCGTCTGTTGCCCTCAATTGGATACACTCCACATTAGTCTGATTTGTCATGGCCGAGAAATTGTCATTATACTCAGTATTCATATCTTGTACCATCTCCCTGCACAGCCTGCAGAAAGCAAACTTCGGAAGTATCAGATCCACACTTTTCTGTTGATCTCTAATCTGACATACGAGGCTCATTGATAATACACTTAACTTTAGTCTCATCCTTTTTACTGGCATGCCAGGTATGGAATGGAAAGAAATGCTTACATCCTTGTGACCTCTTTCTTATATTGTTTTTTCCCACAGCTTTCTTTGGGCTTATGAGTGTTTTGATAATTTTAGATACCTGTTTCAGAGCCTGTTACTATAGTAGGGCCATAGAGTTTCACTTCGCTACCTGCTTTGTTCTGGCCATGGTTGTATAATATGTGGTGAAAGGAGGCAATAAACTTGTTGATGAAGAGGTGATAAGCTTATAAGTAATGAAACAAATACAGAGTATTATAGGGATCTAGACTGAATATAAGATCAGAGAATTTTCCTACTTGTTCCCACAAGTTAGCTAGTTTAGTGTGAAACATCTTTTGTTCCTTTAGATAAAGGAAACTGGATAAAGCTCAGATTAAGCTTAGATTGTTTTCGTCAAGAATATTATTCTTCCATTGTCATTAGTTACATATTCTGCTTCTTGACTATATCCCCCGCTGTTAGTCGTGTACACAAATATCAAGAAGAAGAAAGGAGGAAATTAACGCATGCAGTGCCTGAAGCTCAATAAGCGTCGACGTGGTATATTAACTTGCCCTGTCCTGAATCTACGTGAGTTCCCAGGTGGCTCATCATGGCCCCCTTCATATGACTACCCAGTATTTAAAAATGTAAAAAATAAAAAATAAAAAATAATAATAATAATAATAAAAATATAACAATCCTTACTTATAGAATAATGAAACAACCAATACTAAACAGAATATGCAATATATCAAACAACAATGAAATAACTGCTGGACAACATGAAGAAAATTATGACAGACAGTAGAGTCCGTGACAAATTATAGGCTCTGTAACAACTCACTTGTAGTCATTATTCATCTAGTTCTTCTGCCTCGACCTCATCCTCCCCATCACTTTCACCCTCCTCCTCTTCATCATCTTCATCGCCTACTTCCTCTTCGTCCATTTCCTCCTCCCCTTGATTCTCCTCTTCATTCTCTTCACTCTACTCCACATACTCTTCCCCCTCATCATAATCATCATTATCTGGGTCACTTGGGATGAGTCCTGGAAGTGAATTACTGCCAGGAAGTGGCAACACTTTTTGCCGCAGTCTCGATGCTGGCCATAATGGAGTTGTGACTACTTTATCCTTGACTGAGTTTTGCTACGCATCATCGTTAGAATCACTTAGCTCAGCCTCAGTGTCAGATGATAATGAAAGTTTATCCTCTATAGTCTGACTGTCGCTTTCATCCTCGGAGTCTTATGCTGTGGTAAATAATATGTCACACTTCCTGAAGAGAGAGGTACTTATGGGTTCTATATTCTTAATTGCATCACTTCAATAATCTACCGCACCCCCTTCAGCCCTTTCTATTTCTTCTAGGATTCGATCGGCAATTGCAATTGCATTGTCCTATGCATGTGGCTCGAACTGTGCATACGCTTGCTGTGAAATTGGCTCAACACTAACGATAACGCTAAACTTATTTACTAGCTTTATTCGTGTTTCTTCCAAATCACCTTCTGGAATTGTGTATGCCGGTATATTATTATCTTTACCAAGCTCAAGGTAAAACCTCTGCTGTTTTTGGGAGAACGCATACCAGCGATATAAAATATACACCTTCTTCCGAACTAACATCACCTCCCAAGTCTTTTAGACAAGTCGTTCGAACTTGCCACGTTGTATATTATTGAGCTGATTCCACTTCGTCCCAATCAGTACACCAGTAATAGTCGCATGCTCACTCTCTGCCACACCTGCTTTAAGAGCCCTGTTAACTTTTTGGCGCTTCCAGTCCTTCACTCGTTTGAATGCTAGAAGAGGTCCTAGTAATCTTTTCTGACTTTCCCGGATTTTTCTGGTATATGGATTGGTTGATGTTCCCCAAACCTTCCGACCCCTACTAAACTCTATGTCTGGGTTGAATTCTTTTAATTCCCAAGGAAATTCTGTATACTTCTCATACGGGTTTACTGGGGCAGGCATAACTAGGGCAGGGGTGACTGGTGCTGGTGTAGCTAGACTCGTTACGGAGGTCTTTCTCCGTTTGCGTTTGTCTGGCATTGATTTTTCGGTTGCTGTCTTCCCTTTTGATGGCTTGTTCTTTTTCTGTACATGACCTGCCATTTTGATCCCTTCCTTTAGTAGTCTGGTTGGTACTCCTTTTGGCCTCACGCTTTCTGGTCAGATCTGTAGATACCAGTGTGACAAGTCCATGACACCATCCGTGACATAACCCTTGGAGCACGAATTTGGATTACAAACCTGCTGAATTGAGACCTTCTAGCCGACGCTTGCGTTAGGTAATAGTGGATGTTATCTGGAGCCTAAGACTTCTACAGTTCAGTAAATATCCTGTAACACAGCCCACATGGACACACCTTTTGACTATCCAAGTTATGTGGGTTAAAATATCTGTGATCTCTCCGTCAGTATCTCTCCACTCACGACTTGCAAACCTGGCCTACTATTATACACTTGAAGCACATACCCCTTGATTATCGAGAGCACAAGTTATGTGGGTGGAAATGTTGTAAGAAATGGATAGGATTCTTAGATATCCCACACATTAGGGCACGTTAAAGTAAACAAAGGCATTCCTTCTTTGTATGCTAGTAAACTTAGATGTCGGGAAACAAAAATGGATATATAACTTATATTACCGCTAAGCGAGAAGTATATGTGAGTACGCATATAAGCGCATTACAAATAATATGAAGGTATCATGAAAAAATTTATTATTCAGTAACATGCATGATTATAGGGCCAATATGGAATTGTGAACAGCGAGGTCCGATAATAACCCTACCCAGTGTACCAACACTCTTAGACTCTTTATTCCGAACTATATTCTGGCTTTCCTGCCGTCTCTGAATACGAGCCTTTCTTCGCTGATAGATCCGCTGTTTAGCTAGCGTTTTTCAGGGAATGATAACCTCAACAGTAGGCAACTGCTGACTTACTACCTGCAATGGGGAATGGAGAGTAATTGGACAACCAGAAGGAGGCGGGTCACTAATCATGAAAGGTTGTTCAAGGGGAGAAACAGGATATGTAAATTCCGTGTGTAGGGGTTGGAGGGGAAATCGGGAGCAATCTCTAAAAAAAGAGGACTTCTCATTCTCCTTGTTCTCTGCTATATCCGCCTCCTTGCTAGGAGCTTCCTTAAGATCGTCTACCAAGTCAATTCCTCCAATATTAGTCGATGCTTCACTAGGGGTAGCTGGTACTTCTATTGCCCTGCGAGACTGGTAGCGCCACAGATATTGGGTCCTAATATCACTAACCAGTTAAAATTAGCTGCAAGCTGATAATAAGGCCCGGTAGTTTTCAAATGATGTACCACACCATACCGCAATAGCGCCTTTTTCAGTCTATGAGAGGCTTTACTATTTTCTACTACTACAAACCATGGTACTTTTAGCATGTGTAGCTGCCTGTGGCTTCCAAAAGCTCAGTCCGCAAGGGAGCCATGAAAATACGATTAGTATTCTATCCAGTATAACAGGTCTAAATTGGGCAAGCCCATAAGTCCAGAATCATACCTAACAAAATTATGCAGGATAACTGCCAAACTTGATATTGGGCAAGTAACTAAGTATGAGAGGTTTCATACTTTGCAGTGCTGCTTTGCTCTCCCATTTGTCTACTCGAAGTAGTATACATGGTGTATAAGATGGTGAGGATTGTTATTACTGTGATTGAAGGGGGTAGCAGTATGGACATATGGATTTTATGTAGCATTGCTCTGGCTACTCCTTTACTTTAAAAGAAAAAAAAAAAACTTATTACTCCTGTTCTGGCCGCCCTCTCTAGTCTCCACCTCCTGCCCCTTAATATCACTATTGCTAAAGCAAACTAGTGTCAGAATCTTAGTTCATTGTCTTGACACAGTTGTCATGGACTGATTGTCTTGTTACGGACTAATTATCTTGTCACGGACTGATTGTCTTATCACAGTATGAAGGTATATCTTTCCTAACGGAGAGAACATACAGTGTGACCAGAATGTAGATCAGCAAGAGCGAGAGGTAGAGAATAATGACAGAGTCAACAATATGTGAACAAGACAATGAGAATATGTGTATAATATTATACTAAAAACCTCTTCATATATAACAATAACATATGAAGCGAAACACTTTCAAACAAACAAATAGCACTAAGACCTTCTGCCAAAGTGATAGTCATGCCGAGACTGGCACAACTCTCGCGGGTCCCAAAACCATTTTACTACTCACACTTACTACAGTCGGTGAACACTAGGACGACTCTCATACCTGTTAGAACTTTCCTGCCGATAACCGCAATCAAGCAGCGTGTATGACTTATGTGACACTGACAGTCGTGCCAGTTTTGGCACGACTCTCCGGGGTCCATAGCTAGTCTGGTTGGCACAATAATGAGGAGGGTGTTATGCCAACCAGACTAGTCCATAGCGCAAAGATCACTGCACATTACCGAGATCCCTTTCTACATAATAGTCGTGCCGATACGAGTACGACTGTCACGGCACAAGCCCCTCATTGTGCCAACCAGACTAGCAGATCCCTACAAATTGAACGACTCGCATGCAAACATTACACATAAACTGCTGACCAAAACAAATAGATTAACCTAAAGTGGTTAACTAACTAATCAAAACTCATATTCCCCCCACAACGCACAAGTATTTTTTTTTAGGATAAAAAAATAAAAAGACTTGTCACAGACTAATTCTCTTATTACAGACGAGTATTTGAAATAAAAATAAATATAAAAAAGTCTTATTATAGACTACTGATCCTCTTATCATAGACGGGTGTTTTTTTTAGAAAAATTATAATAATAAAAAAGACTTATCACTAACTGATTATCTTGTCACTGGCTCCATGAATTAACACGGACTGATTTTGTCAGAGTGATTGTCTTGTCATATACTGGTTGACTTGTCACGGACTGATTGTCTTGTTACGGACTCATTGACTTGTCATGGACTGATTGTCGTGTCACAAAGTGATTTTTTTTGTCAGAGTAATTGTCTTGTCATAGACTGGTTGATTTATCATGGACTCGTTGACTTGTCATGGACTCATTGACTTGTCACGCACTGATTTTTTTGTCGGAGTTATTGTCTTGTCATGGACTAGTTGATTTGTTTTGGACTGATTGTCTTATCACGGACTCATTGACTTGTCACGGCCTGATTGTCGTGTCACGGAGTAATTTTTTTTGTCAGAGTAATTGTCTTGTCATGGACTGGTTGACTTGTCATGAACTAATTATCTTGTCACAGACTCGTTGGCTTGTCACAGACTGACTTTTTTATCAAAGTGATTATCTTGTCATGGACTGGTTGACTTGTCACAGACTCATTGGCTTGTCATGGCCTGACTTTTTTGTTAGAGTGATTGTCTTGTCATAGACTGGTTGACTTGTCACGGACTCGTTGACTTATTACGGACTCATTGACTTGTCATATACTGATTTTTTTGTCGGAGTTATTATCTTGTCATAGACTAGTTGACTTATCATGGACTGATTGTCTTATTATGGACTGATTTTTTTGCTATAGTAATTATCTTGTAAGGGAATAGTTGACTTGTATAGACTACTTGTCTTGTCATAGACTCGTTGACTTGTCATGGACTAATTATCTTATTGAACTGATTGTCTTATTATAGACTGGGTTAGAATTGGTGTGGTTATATACTCACACTTATCCCAATCTAGCGTATTTCGACATGTCCACCTTAGTTAAATATTCTGGAATATGTTCACACAAGCAGATCTAGAGTCGGATAAAGTAGGTATGTGAATCGGATATTATTCTTACTAGAATAGGCAATTGTAACTTCGCTTATGTATATATGAGTACAGAGTTTTCAAAAGTACAGGACCCCAGCCAAAGTATTTGCAACCCTCCCTGCAAATATATATGGGGAGCCTCACAAATACTTTTGCCAGGGTATTGTATATAGCATGTGGGTATTAATATCTTATATTAGCCTAACAACATGGCAGAGTACTATCAGAATCCTCATAATGAAGAGTTGTTTCAACAGTTCAGAGAGTTGTGGGAACAGGAGAATGAACTACAATACTTACTTAGCCTAAGCAGTAGTGAATTGGTAAGATCTGAGGCTATACTGTTAGTTATAGATCGATTCGAATCTAGCTAGATTGGCTCTCGGGTAGCAGCCCAAGTACTCCTTGAGAAGATCTGGATAGGTCGATACAACTTACATCCTAGGGCAGCATCTACTTGGGACCCGTTTTACCTAGATGACTACACTTTTTACAATTTATTGTGGGTTACTCTTTTTGGCTTTTACCTCACTCGCTGGTGACTAACTACCAATGGCATGTGGGCACTATCCTGGGGCTTATACGAAAATTGTCAATTCCCATCTGTAAGTTGACACTAGGCCGAAGAAAGTTTGGGCCTCAGCTTACCCTATTGTAGGTACTTTCCGAGATGCATCAAATACCAGATGCCTTGCTAGTTGGCACCCATCGCCGAGGATAATAGTACGATATTGTGGGAAACGCCTCTCGCTTCTACCTTCCTTGAGGCATGTTCTTGATATTGCGTCTAGTCACAATATTAGGCTAACTCCCATATAGACCTCCAGAGATAATCAACTTCTACGCAATGCCCGACTGGACTTGGAGATGCACTTTACTACAATAGAACACTCCTACAGCTCCCACTTCTACTCCTTCCCATCCTCCACTCTAGGACAGCTTAACAGGTGTATAGTGTTCTGGGCCACGCCCTCTTTATACAGCCCGCACCATGGGTCATCTGCCCAGCCTATTTTGTGCAGCCACTAGCGCTGCGGTCCACGGTCAGTTACTATATATGTCAACCGCTATAGCGCTTCTCGGTTCCATTTCGTCTGCTTAGAAGGTCGTCCCATAGGGAAGGTCTGTCGGATGCCTGCCGGTGTGATGATGTCAGGTCTCAGCATTCTCTTACCCACCCATGCTACCTCCTCCGTCTTCCTATCCACCCTCTCGTTCCCTTCTACCCTACTATGTCCCTTTACCCACAACACCGTCTTACTACCGCTCCTCATCTCTTCCACTACTAGTTCCTCTATCCATGACCGTGGTTACTCAAAGTGCAGATTCTGTAGTCGGCTTATAACGCCCTGGCTGTCAAGAGCCACTACCGACCTCCCTGCCTTCCATGCTAGTACTACTTCGAACATCTCAGCGTCTATCACCGTAGCGAAGGAGCCTAAGTATATACTCTCTATCCTTAGTTGTATACATCACTTGAGTTTTTCACTTGGACAAGTGCTGCACGTACCTATTGCATTAGAAATGCGCTTCTACCAAGCCTCCCAGAGGATCTGTGAGGCAAGACATTTTCCATGACAGAAGTGGTATTCCGTGACAGAAGCGGTATTCCATTACAGAAGTGGTTTTCCATAATATCGTCTCCTCTGCTCTAGTAGGGTTAATAAATACGTTCACTTCCCTGCTGTATTCCGTGACAGAAGTGGTTTTCTATGATATCGTCTTCTCTGCTCTAGTAGGATTAATAAATACGTTTGCTTCCCTGCTGTATTGCTTGACAAGTCCACCAAGTACAACAGCCCAAAAACAATCAAGCACCAACCCTTTTTACTAATATGTTTGGTTCTCCCAACATCTTAGTCCCTAGTTCATCTCCAATAGATTCCCTTACCAGGATTCTAGGAAGTACTGGGTTCAAGTGGGAGGCAGAGAAGGCTGCCTCTTTCACGGAATGGTAGGAAACTACCGACTAGGCCGGCAAACTCCGTGACAATCTCGCTAAGGATTTGGTGGAGTGAAACAATATTTGTCTATCCCGATGGGATTCGAAACTGCGCACAGCAATGCACTGAGTTGAATTCGGTCAAGGCGCAAAGGTGAGTAGTGGGGAACCTTTCATATATTGCTTGGGTTGCAATAGTACCTTGCAGTACCCGAGTGCATTCAATATGGGCACAACACACATGAAATTACACCTAAGCTCTAGAAGATGCCGCGCCACCACTGGGCGAAAGAAGGTGGATATTACCAAGATGTTTAGAAGGGTAATTATATAATCCGTGCCGGTACAATGAAGAATACAGACTCATATCATACATAGGCTACTACCATTGCAACTACTGCTGTGTAAGTTCTTCAATTTAGTGATGATGTCTTTTAATATGAGCTGATGAAAATGGTCATTGCCTCCAACTTACCTTTCCAGACTATCGAGCATCTATAGTTCCACCGCCTCCTTAATCTGCTCAGGCCTCGAATTAATATCTCCAGTGCTACTACACTTCGGCGGAGTATATATCAATATGTAGCAGAAATTCAAGGGAAGCTCAAAAAAAGCCTTTCAGACGATACGTTGCTCCACCTCGCCACAGACTATTGGATATTGCCAAACAAATTAGCATTCATGGGTACAACACTCTATTACATAGACAAAGAATGGCAACTGCGTTAACATACAATTGGATTCCAATTCCTTGGAGGGGAATCTCATAATGCAGTACAACTGGCCAATAAGCTAAGCCAAATAATCCGGGACTTGGGTATCACTAACCGAGTCTTAGCTATTGTCTCAGACAATACTAGTGTCAATACAGTACTGGCTAAGCATCTACAGGCGAATATATTCTGTCCAAAGTGGGATGCAGAGCAATATAGACTACTCTGCCTCGCACATGTTATTGCTTTAGTCAGCAACCAATTCATGAAGGAACTTAAGTCGGGCCCAGATAATGATAACACTATCTCATCCACTCCTTAAGTCGAGACTTCAATCAATACACTACAAAAGTATGCACTAGGTACATTTGCGCGATTGGTCTGCAAGGTTAGTCATCTCCACCTTGTGGTATAGAACTAGTATAACACTTCCTAGAGGTGCTACCCTAATTTGTCGCAGAATTCCACAATGTCACAGAATTACACATTATTATAGAATCCTATACCCTACACCTATCTGCTAATATTTTTCCAGGTTCGGGAGCTCTATAAAGCTATAGTGGCCAGTCCTCAACGTTTGGTACAATTCAAGAAACTTCAAAATGACACTTAAGCCCCGATGGGCCTCATACAGGACGTCAGAACTCACTGGAACTCAACCTTTGACATGCTTACTCGGGCATTGCGGCTATAGTCATACATTGAGCAATAGATCAGTTTGGCTACAACGGAAGGAAAGTATAGCTAGTTGTAGTTGAGTCAAGATGAATAGGCTCAAGTTCAGGAGGCTATAATTTTTCTGAAACTGTTGTCTGATTATACACATGCTATTTCCATAGGCCAGCATGCCATTATACACAACGCATTTTCATCTATAATGATATTTTCGATCATATCGAGAAACAATGTAAACGTATACGCAAACTTCCACCTAGCGCGACGTGGGCAGTAGGATTTCTGTGCACGACGAAAGGGTGTCAGGTGATATTGCAGAAGTATTATTCGAGGATAGAAAAGCAATTGCTCATCTACAATCTAGCGACTATCCTGGATCCATCGAAGAAGTTATCCTTGTATGGGGAATGGGGAAATATCACGGTACAAGATCCTGCCATGAACCTGAAGACTACGGACTGTATACCATACTCGGAATATTATAAGTAAGTATCAATTCTATCAACATTTGTATGGAGTTGATTCTGTGACATGGTGAAAAAAATGAGATTCTAACTTTATTAGGTGCCTAGGGTACAGTTTGAAGACTATTTTGATTTCAACTATGCCAAGTACGCACCAAAGCCCTAGGCTCAGAAGAGTCGCCTTGATGATTCAAAGCAATCTTATATCCTGTATCGACTACAAGAGCAGACAATGACCCAATCAGTGCATATTCCAGAGGTCAAGAGATACTTAACCAGTAATCTGGCCATACTAGATGGACAGTGCCCCTTCTCCTAGTAGAAGGTTCATACAACTGAATACCCTACGCTAGCACGAATAGCAAGGGATATATTGAGTATTCCACTGATATCTGTGGCAGTCGAGCGTGTATTCAGTAGTGCTCGAGATATTTTGTCTTACCGCTGAAACCGAATGAGTAACCAGATAATCACTGCATTAATATTGACCAAATCTTGGGACTCAATACATGCGAAATATACAGTCCCAGACCCAGAAGACACTCCTGCCCATGTGGAAGAAGGCCTAGCCAATCCCGATGAAATTGTTATAAGTGAGAAGAGACAGGTACTCAGATATGATATAGAATTCCTCTGCCGTATGGTGCTAGTCACTCTGGATGGACCCTCGGGATGTGGTGATACAGATTCAGAGTACGGGAGTAGTACGGAGGCAGATGAAGAGTTTGAGGCAGATAATCCTGACGTAGCAGACATAATAAGTCAAGTTTTTAGCCCATTCAATAGTTTCAGTATACAGTCAATGGGAGGAAGGGGCATTACATTCCAACGCAGTCTATTGTAGGAGAAACTAGGGACACCAACACCCTCCACCCCACGTCGTGGAACTAAGCGCCCTGCATCTCCAACTATCAGCCTAACTCCTTCAATGGCAACGAGGCTCCAGAAGAAGCTACGGCCCACTCAGCGTAGGAATTACAAAGTATAATCACGCATACTTGGTTGAGGCCACAGGAAATAAGATATGGTTAATTTAGTTTCTGAGTATTCTTTATTCATCAGTTTCCTTTATGGGAGGGTTTTCCTTCGTAGGTTTTTTTTTTTATTTATTTTCCTTTGTAGGTAAGTTTTGATTTGTTCCGTTAGTTTCCCTTTGTGTGTGTGGGTTTTCTTTCTGTGCGTGGGTTTCCTTTGTGTACGTGGGTTTCCTTTATGTGCGTGGGTTTCCTTTGTAGGCGTGAGTTTCCTTTGTATGCATGAGTTTCCTTTGTGTGCGTAGGTTTCATTCATGGGCTGGTTTGCTATAGTGTGTGGGTTTTTCTGGGTGTTGTTCTTAATTAATTTTTTTTTTTGATAGTTATTACTGATATTCGGTCTTAATGGGGGACCATGATGAGTTACGGGGTCATACAGGTAGATTTTGTCTTATGATGACCATGCAGTGGGTTTACATTAGTGAATATAATTTGTTTTATTTTTGTTGCTTGGATCATTCATTATTTACATGTGAATTGAGTTTAGGGGGCATATCCTGAGGTATGCGGGAAGTGGTTAAGTAGGAATTATTATTATTGAGGGGTAGGGTAATATGAATGAAGAGGCTTAGAGATAGGCAGTTCAAGTAAGGGATATTTTTCTAGGTGCGTAAGGGATTGCAAGCAGGGGCGAGTGGGTAGGACTTAGGATATACAGTGTGTAGGAGGGCAAATGATGTATGGCAGAATGGAAGAGGGTGGGATGAGTGGGAGAGGCATAGAGTACATGAGAGGATAAATATAGGGCGAAAGGTTGTGCAAACCGGGACAGCAGAATCAATCCGTAACAAGAATAGAAATGACAGGAGATGCAATCCGCGACAAGAGATGCAATCCATAAAAAGAGATGCAATCCGTGACAATAGGTACTATCCGGTGACAAGAGGTGCAATCCGTGACAAGAAGTGCATTCCATAACAAGAGGTGCAATCTGTAATTAGAGGTAGAATCAGTGACAAGAGGTAGAATCGATGACAAGAGGTACAATCCGTGACAATAGGTACAATCTGTTACAAGAGGTGCAATCCGTGACAAGAGGTGCAATCTGTGACCAGAGGTACAATCCGTGACAAGAGGTGCATTCCGTGACAAGAGGTGCAATCCGTGACTAGAGGTGGAATCGGTGACAAGAGATAGAATCAGTGACAAGAGGTACAATCCGTGATAATAGGTACAATCCATAACAAGAGGTGCAATCCGTAACCAGAGATGCAATCCGTAACAAGAGGTGCAATCCGTGACAAGAGGTGCATTCCGTGACAAGAAGTACAATCCATGACAAGAGGTACAATCCGTGACAACAGGTACATTCCATGACAAGAGGTGCAATCCGTGACTAGAGGTGGAATCGGTGACAAGAGGTGCAATCCATGACAAGAGGTGCAATCCATGACTAGAGGTGCAATCCGTGATAAGAGGTAAAATCGGTGACAAGAGGTACAATCTATGACTTAAGGTAAAATCAGTGACAAGAGGTACAATCTGTGATAAGAGGTAGAATCAGTGACAAGAGGTGCAAGCCATGACAAGAGGTGCAATCTATGACTTGAGGTGGAATCGGTGACAAGAGGTGTAATCCATGACAAGAGGTACAATCTGTGATAAGAAGTGCAATCCGTGGGTAGAATCGGTGACAAAAGGTGCAATCCATGACAAAAGGTATAATCCGTAATAAGAGGTGGAATCAGTGACAAGAGGTGTAATCTATGATAAGAGTCAATCTGTAATAAGAATAGAAATGACAAGAGATACAATCTGTGATAAGAGATGCAATCCGTGACAATAGATACTATGCGGTAATAAGAGATACAATCTATGACAAGAGGTGCAATCCGTAACAAGAGGTAGGATTGATGACAAGAGGTACAATCCATGACAAGAGGTGTAATCCGTGGCAAGAGGTGGAATCAGATAAGAGGTGCAATCTATGACAAGAGTCAATCTTTGACATGAATAGAAATGACAAGAGATATAATCCGTGATAAGAGATGCAATCCATGATAATAGGTACTATGTAGTAACAAAAGGAACAATCCATGACAAGAGGTGCAATCTGTAACAAAAGGTAGAATCGGTCACAAGAGGTGCAATCCGTAACAAGAGGGGCAATCTATGACGAGAGGTGGAAGAGGGTAATTCCATGCAAAGGACGGGGAAGTGAAAATTGTATCATGAGAGGACGGCATGGATGTAATGAGTTAAAAAGATGAACAAAACTATAGTAAGTAACAAATGGGGCAAGGGTGGGAAATGGGAGGGCTTAGCAGATACCTAAAGATAAAGAAGGTTAGTGGGGTGTCTTGGTGAGTATTCTGTAGATCACCGAATAATCGCTGAGTCGGTGCGAGGCAAGTTGCTACTAGCCAGAACTGAGGCGAGGTGATAACCGAACGAGTTCTCAAGGTCATAAACTCGAACCGACTTGCCCCGTGGTGTACACTAAGAATATAGACTATCTAGTATATTAAGTTACTAGATAGTCTTACAGAATTGCTTTTCTCTTTAAATTATACAGAAAGATATCTCTATTAGTAGTTAGAAGAAGAAATATATTAGGGAACCTATAGATATTAACTCTACTTTTATTAGTTCTATTTTTTATAATTTATCTTCCTCTGTTTTTTCTTCTTTACTAATTAAAAATATAAAAATAGGAATAAAAGATAAAGCTAATAATAAAGTGGCTCCTTTTGTTAGTGAACTCTAGAAAAAACTATAAAAGATAGTAATACTAGATATTTTATTAAATAGAATTAAATATCTTTCTTTGGCAGAAAAATTAGGTACAAAAGTATTAAAATTTGATAAGTTAAAGTTTTTTATTTCTATTAAGTTATCTTTATTATATAAAGGAATAAAAAAGAAAGTTTCTATTAATACTTTAATTAATACTAGTATAGAAGTTATGATATTTGATTTTGATTTATTAAATAAATAATATTGCTTGGGATTAAAAGAAAGAAAAGACTTAGTTTAGAGAGTACTGATAATTTAATTTTTAAGAAATCTAGTATAGTACAGGTTTAAAACCTATAGATAGAAGTCTTTAATACAAAATTAGGATAAAATAAAACTCTTAACTTAGTAACTAAGGTTGCATACTTAGAACTAGGTCTTCTACTCATTTTGAGCATAGATTAGATTAAAGCTAATTATAATAAGTTATAAGTTACTACTTCTTATAGAATTAAGTTTAAGAGGGTATTAAAGATTAAGGAGATTAATGATTTTATTAACTTTAACAAAGTACTTATAGAGACTTAATATATTAGACTCATTAAGATAAATAAATAGAATTATTAGAAGTTTGTAAATAGAAATATTTATAAAGTTATGAAAATAATAGTAACTAAGAACCTAGAAGAACTTACTAATCGATTACTATTTCAGTATAGAGATTTTGTAAAAATCTTTGAAAAAAAGATACAATTTATCCTTCCTACTTATAACCTATAGAATATGATAATTAAGTTAAAAAAAGAAAAGAGTCCTCTATTAGGAAAGTTATACTCTTTCTCTTCTAATAAACTAGAGTTTTTCAAAAAATACTTTGATAAGATACTATTAACTAGTAAAATTAGACTAAGTAAAAGGAATACTGGCTCTTTTATTTTTTTTACTAAACAACTTAATGGCAAGCTTTAAATAGTTATAGACTATAAAGATCTTAATATTATTACTAAGAAATATAAGTATTTCCTACCACTTATGACTACTTTTATAGAATAAGTTAGTATTTTATAGATTTTCTTTAAACTTAACTTAAAACTTGGGCTTAACTTACTAAGAATAGTAGCTGAAGATGAGTAAAAAATAGTATTTAAGACTAGATATAGTTTGTATAAGTATATAGTTATACCTTTTAAGCTAACTAATACTCTATTTATTTTTTAATAATATATAAATAATATTCTATTTGAGAGAATTAATCTAGGAATTATTATTAAAATTAATGATATCTTTATATATACTCAAACTAAAGAAGAATATATCGAGCTTATCTATTAGATACTATAAAAGCTAATAGAAAATAAATTTATATTAATATTAATAAGTATATCTTTTATATCCTTAAGATAGAATTTATAAGATTTAAGTTTAGTATTAAAGAGATATAAATAAGTCAAAAAAAAGTTAAAGATATCTTCATATAGTAAGCCCCTTAGAGTATCAAAAAAGTATAGAAGTTTATTGATTTTAATAATTTCTATTACTAGTTTATTAAAGGCTTTAGTAGTTTAGCTCTCCTAATTCAAATATTAATATATAATAGAATTTCCTAGAATTAGATATAGTAGTATTAAAAGGCCTTTAATAAGCTAAAATATAGGTTCACTATAGCTCCAATACTATACTATTATTATCTTAAATATCTAAAGATAATTAAAATAGATATATTTAATCTAGCAAAACTTAGTATTCTCTTTTAGAAGGAATTATATAGTTATTAGTACCTAGTCAGTTACTACTTACAGTATTTAATTCTAGTAGAACTTAACTATAATATATATAATAAGAAAATGATTATAATTATTAACTACTTTTAGAAATAAAGATACTTTTTGATAGATACCCTTAAGGAAATAATTATATATTAACTATAAAAACCTCGAGTACTTTAATTCTATAAAGTTACTTAATTAAATATAGGCTAGATAAGTAGAAATACTAAGCCAGTTCTATTGAAAAATTATCTATTACCTAGGTAATAAGAATAGAAAAGCTGATATATTTTTCTATTAGATTAATCCTAACCTTAAAGAAAAGAGAAAGAAATAAGACTATATAATTTAAAGATTCAAACTTAATTAATTCCAACTAGATTTAGATAAGAAGATACTAGTAATATACTAGATTATAATAGTGAAGGCCTTACAAATAGAAGAAACAATATAATCAAAGAAAATCCTAGAAGTTACTCTTATAGATAAAAAATAATTAGGGATTAAGAATATATTAAAGTTTAGTAAAGAGTATTCTAGTCTCAAGTATTATAGTTTGGAAAATAATATGGTAACCTATAAAAGACATTTGTAAATGATTCCTAACAATAATTTACTTAAGTTAAAAGTGATATTCTAGAGTTATAATACTAAAGTTATAGGATACTTTAGATATAACAAGACTTTAGAACTAATAAAATAAAATTACTACTAGCTAAATATAAAAAATTAGATATATGACTATATTTATATATATAATACTTACTAGTATAATAAAATAGTACAATATAAACAATATAGTAAGTTTATACTTCTTCTAATTCTTTATAGGCTATAAATATATATTTTGATAGATTTTATTACTAATTTATCTTTAGTTAAAAGGTATAATCAAATTTGAGTTATTATTAATAGATTTACTAAGATAATATATTTCATTCCTTTAAAGAACCAAAAGACTAAGAAATTAGCTAGAATATTTATCAAGAAGGTATAGAGACTATATAAACTACTAAAGAGGGTCATTTCAATTAGAAACTTAGTATTCATAAGTTTATTTTAAATAAAACTTATATAGTTATTGGGAGTTGAGTTAGATAAGTCCTTAGTATATTACTCCTAAATAGATAGTCAAAATGAATAAGTTAACTAAATCCTAGAGTATTATCTATAAATGTATTACTATTAGAATTAGAATAATTAGGTTAAGTTATTTCTATTTACAAAGTTCTACTATAATAACATTATCTACTCTAGTATTAAATATATTCCTTTCTATATAATATATAGTGAATATCTTAAGAATAACCTTCAGAATCTAATTGAAGCCTCAACTAAATCTAATAACCTTAAGATAGCTAAAATAATCAAAACTCTAGATATAATAAAAGAGGCAATAAGGAAGAACATAAAGATAGTATAGGCCTAAATATCTAAGTATTATAATTTTAAGGTAGTAGAAAAGAAACTAATATTTAAGGTAAGAGATTAGATTATAGTTAATACTAAGAATATTAAAACTAGGTGTCTGATTAAAAAGCTTAACTATAAACTTCAAGAGAAATTTAGAATCAAATGAGTTATCAGTATTTATACTTATAAGTTAGAACTTCCTTTAAATATAGGTAAAACTCACTTCATCTTCTATATTAGCTTATTAGAACCTTACTACCTTAACATGATTGCTAGCAGATGATTATCAACACTCCCTTCTATTAATCTTAATAAATCAGAATACTAAATAGAGAACATTAAGATGAATAAGCTTCAAAAAAAAAGAGTAATATATTTAGTTTCTTAGAAAGGTTATAGTTCTAATAATAATATATAGGAAGTATATAAGAACCTGAAGGATAAAAGCTCTAAAATCATTTGAAAATTCTATCTGAATAATTTTTGTAAGCTATGAGACCCTAATGTTATTTTATGAGGATTTTTCTTTTTTTTTCTAATTAAGCTTTATATTTTTAGAATTTCTTTATATATTTTTTATTTGTACTTATATTTCTTATACTATTTTCTATCCTAGAAGTGTAATGAGATATATGTAGCTATGTTTTAGCTATTGTATATGAGGGTTGGTCCTCAAGCCCTATCTATAGTTATTAGTAGTAATACTAATTCTAGTTATATAATTAATTAGGTTCTTATAGATAAGAACCTTAAGAGAGGAGATACTATTATAAGGTAATATTTAACTCTATTATAGGTACTTGAGCTCTTATAGAATAACTTTAGATATCTATATAGACTCTAGAAACATTCTTAGTAGTATAGTATAAATCTTTCTAATACTTATCTATAGAAGATAGGTATATGAGATGGGTATAAACTTTAGAGTAGTTTATAATCATCGTAAATAGTTAAAATCTTTATAGCATATTTATAGACTCTTAAGAGAACTATAATTTATATTTTATAAGTATCCAATTAATAGTTTAATAGTTATACCTAAATTAATATACTAACTATATATATATATACTAACTTCACTAGCTATTATTCTAAAGTTTTAGTATTATTCTAAACTAAAGTTATTACTCTAAACTTTAAGAAAATAATTTAGTAAAAATAAATAAAATAATAAAACTATAAAGGCATACTTTAGACCAAAGTATATTTGGTAATATTATAAAGAAGTGCACTCTAAGCCAAGGCTAAAGATATAGTCAAAATATAAAGTTTTCTAAATTTAATATTTTAAAGCTATATCTAAGCCTATTCACCATCTTAATTCTATTTTCGCAATCTATTCTATTATCAGAGTAAGACTTATGGAGCTATAAGATCTTTTGCTAAAGTTAATTAAATCTATAAAGAAGTTTATCTATTACTAATAATAACTCTATGAATAATATAAGTATTAAGATAAATTAAGATTTTATAATATTTTATATATTAATGCCTCTCTAATGATAATTTATTTGTGATCAACAGTTCTTTATTTATAGGGTTATGAGTAGTTAAAAACTATTTTTAATAGATACTAGATACTATTATAAAAATACTATTAGAAGCTTAAATAGATAACTTTATGATACTACTAAATAATAATTCGATAGTATTAGAGATTAGTACTATATTAAAAGTTCAAATTAGTTATCTTAGCTAAGTATTCTCTAATAGAATAAGTTAGCTTAAGTGAAATATATAAAATATATAGGTATAGAAATCTTCTCTATATTTAAGCTAGTAACTTATAATAATAAGTATAGATTATAACTATATTAACTATAGTATAGATAGTATAATACTTAGTAAGAAATTTTAAAGAGTAATAGGTAGATATATATCTCCTAAAATATTTTATTAAGAAATATCTATTATTACTATATATTATAAATAATAAAAATAGTTCTTAGTTAAATCTAATTCTACTACAAAGAGTATTCATAAATAAAAGTACCTTAAGTATATAAAGCCTACAAAGTTCTAAATCTAGTTTACTTTATTTTTAACTAATAAAAAATTTATTTTGTATTATAAAATTAGATCTATTATAAAGAACTAAAGTAGATTGAACTTCTACTATAAGATTTTATTCTGAGTTATAGAATAAGTATCATTATAGTAGTATAAGTATAGCTATCCTATTCTTTAGTTATTAGAGTACTATAAAAGTAAATAGAGTTCCTATAACATAAACAAAGAACTCTAGTTGTAGTACTTATTAGATTTAGGTTCCTAAAGATATAATTAAGGATAGCAAATAGGATAGCAATATCTATTAAGTTAATACTAGTAGTAAATATATATAACTAAACCTAGTCTATTACTCTTTCCTCTATTAAGCTATATATATATATAAGTTATTACTAGATATTAGCAAATTTAATTATATTTCTATTAATCTTAATATTAATAGAATTTTTTCAGGCTTTCATATAAAGATAGTTACTATTAAACTTTAGTAAGGTAGAGAGGTCTTGAATTATTAGTAAGATATTAGTCAAGGTTTCTAGGGCTATAATAGCTAAAACTTAGTTCAAGAATTATACTATTAGATACTTATTGTATAACTCCTTTTAGAGTAAGATAATCTCTTTATTAGAAACTTATAACTAGTTTTATATAGTCTATAATTCTTATTAAATAAGAGTAAAGTTACTTCCAAGCTCTCTATCAATAGTATCTATTACTAGAAATATATTTATAATATTATAGTAGAAAGTAGTTAATACAGTAGTATCAGTAAAGATTGAAAGTATTTACTAGACTTTAAATTTAGTTTCAGAAGGAGCTAGAAAACTAAAACCTAGAGAACTAGAAATTAAAGAACTAGAAGCCAGGAGACTAGGAGCTAAGAGACTAGCTATGAGGATTTAAGAGCTTATAGTTATATATACTAGTTAGTTAGATATAACCTAATATAATATAATAGAGAGAGTATAAAGGAGTAACTACTAAGGGGTATAGTAGAGGTATAAGAGACTATTATAGTACAAATATTATAGAAAAAACTATTATAGAAGAGAAAATAGACTATATAAGGATAATTTAGGTATAAGAGAAAAGAATAAGATATTAGGTAAAGAAAGAAGAAAAGAGAAGAGAAAAGAAGAGGAAAAGGTAAGCTATTTAATAATTAAAAGTTATACTAATATTATTATAACTCTGAAAATAAAAAATATAATCTATAATAACTATAACTCATAATAACTAGAACCTATAATAACTATAACCTGAAAGAAATATAATATGAAATAATTATAATATAAAATAAAATATTATATTTGAGATTAATAAGGAGAAGATAGAAAGTAATAAAAGAGATTAAACTTAAAATAGCTATAATAATAGAGTAAGCTAATACTTATATAGTAGCTCTTATATGAGTATTAGGTAGACAAAGTTATAGTCATAATACTATTAGGTTAATCTTAACCTCTAAGAAAGAGGAGAAAAGTAGGATTATATAATTTAGATAAGAAAGTACTAGTAATATACTAAAGTATAGTAGTAAAGGCCTTATAGATAGAAGAATCAACTTAGTTAAAGGAAATTCTAAAAGCTAACTTTATAGATAAAAAGTAGTTAGGGATTTAGAATATATTAAAATTTGATAAAAAATATTTCAATCTTAAGTACTATAGTTTAAAAGATAATATAGTAACTTATAAAAAATATTTATATATTCTTAATAATAACTTATTTAAACTGAAAATAGTATTCTAGAGCTATAATACTAAAGTTGTAAGATACTTTGAATATAATAAAACCTTTGAACTAATAAAATAAAATTATTATTAATTAAATATAGAAGATTAAATATATTACTATATTTATATATATTATACTTATTAATATAATATAATAATATAATATAAAAAATATAGTAAGCTCATACCTCTTTTAATTCTTTATAGGCTATAAAAATATATTTTAATAGATTTTATTACTACTTTACTTCTAGTTAAAGAGTATACTTAGATCTAGATTATTATTAATAAGTTTACTAAAATAGTATATTTTATTCTTATAAAGAACTAAAAGACTAAAAAGTTAGCTAGGATATTTATTAAAGAGATATAGAAACTATATAAACTATTAAAGAGGGTTATTTTAAATAGAAATTTAATATTTATAAGTTTATTTTAGATAGAAATTATATAGTTATTAAGAGTTAAGTTGGATAAGTTCTTAATATATTACTTTTAGACTGATAGTTAAACCAAATAAGTTAATTAGATTCTAGAGTATTATCTTTAAATATACTACTATTAAGATTAAGATAACTAAGTTAAATTATTACTATTTACTAAATTCTATTATAATAATACTATTTACTCTAGTACTAAATATACTTATTTATAAATAGTATATAACTAATATCCTAAGAACAACTTCTAGAACCTAACTAAAACCTTAATTAAATTGAATTACTCTAAGATAACTAAGACAATTGAAATTCTAAATATAATAAGAAAAGCTATGAGAGAGAATATAAAAGTAGTATAAGCCTAGATATCTAAATACTATAATTTTAAGGTAGTAGAGAAGGAGCTAATATTTAAGATAAAAGACTAAGTTATAGTTAATACTAAGAATATCAAAACTAGATATCTAACTAAAAAACTTGATAATAAGCTTTAAAAGAACTTTAGAATCAAATAACTTATTAGTACTTATACTTATAAGTTAAAACTTCTATTAAGTATAAGTAAAACTTACTTAATATTTTATATTAGCTTATTAAAATACTATTCTATTAATATAATTGCTAGTAAATATTTACTAATATTCTCTCTTATCAACCTTAAAGAATTGGAATACTAGATAGAAAAAGTTAGGATAAGTAAGCTCTAGAAGGCATAAGTTATATATTTAGTTTTCTAGAAGGATTATAGTCTTAATAATAATATATAAAAACTATATAAGAATTTAAAGAATAAAGATTTTAAAATTATTTGAAAATTCTATTTAAATAATCTTTATAAATTACAAAACTATAATATTATCTTATAAAGATTTTTTTTTTTTTCTATTTAGGGTTTAGATTTTTTGAATTATCTTTATATATTTTTTATTTTTATCTATATTTTTTATATTATTTTCTGTCTCAAAGGTATAATAAGATATATATAGCTATATTTTAGCTATTATATATAAGAACTAATCTTCAAGATCTATTAATAATTATTAGTAGTAATACTAATTCTAGTTTTATAATTAATTAAGTTTTTCTAGATAAGAACCTTAAAAGATAAAGTACTATTATAGGGTAATTTTAAGGTTTACTATAAATACTTAAACTCTTATATAATAATCTTAGATATCTATATAAATTTTAGGTATATTCTTAGTAGTATAGTACAAATATTTCTATTACTTATCTATAAAAGATAAGTATATAAGATAGATATAAACCTTAAAGTAGTATATAATTATTATAGATAATTACAATTTTTATAGTATATCTATAAACTCTTAAGAGAACTATGATTTAAATTTTATAAGTATCTAATCAATAATTTAAAAATTATACTTAAATTAATATACTAATTATATATATATATATTTTAATCTATTTTGATATCTAAACTATTTTAATATAGGTCAAACTATACTAGAACAGCCTAGATTCTATAATAACTTAGACTATTATAGAATTAAAATTTTAGTTAAAGGTTTTTAATATTATAATAACTTCTATAATACTATAATAGTTCTATAATACTATAATAATATTCTAATACAGTATAAAGGAAATATAAAATAGTAGTATATCCAATATTATAGTTATTTTATAATAAGTTACTTAATTAAATAAGAATAAAGAGATAGAACATAAGTAACTAAATAATATAAAAGTATAAAAAATTTCTTTATATATTTAATCTATTAATTACTAAACCTTTTTATTAAAGAAGAAATTATATAATACTTAGTAATTATAGTAATAATTTATAATTATTTAGCTATTTATATATAAGTTAGATATTTTATAATTAAGTTTTATTTATTTCTTTATTTAATATTTAATTAATTATACTATCTATTTATATTAATATACTTTAAGTATATATATAATATATAAATATATATACTATTTTAAAATAACTTAGTTAGGCTATTATAAAATTAAAACTTTAGTTAAAAGTTTTTAATATTATAGCTAGTATATATTATAGCTTAACTTTTAGTAATAAAAAACTAGCCAAATCTATAAAAAAAAGTAAAAAAACTCAGCCTTTAGCCTTATTTAGCTAGCTTTTACTCTAAATAGATTAAAATAATTATCAAAAACTTATAAAAACTTTATAAATTATTAAAAATGAAGTTAAAACTTGAGTCAATTACCTATACTAATTATACCTATAGGATATAATTTTTATAATACTATAGTAATAACTTTAATATTATATATAGTAAATACCTAATATAAGTATATTCAATATTAAAATTAAGTATATTATAACTAGTTATCTAATAAAATAAAAAACAAGAATAAGTAATTTAATAATATAAAAAAAATAAATATAAATAATTAATTATTAAATAATAAAAGAAATCTAATATATATATAAATAGGTTTATAGAATATATTATTAGAGTCAATACTAATTTAATATAAGTTTAAAAGTATAATATAAATATATTATAGATTTAATAAACTAATTTTAATATTATTATTCTTTTATTCTTAGTTTAATTAAATAAGCTACTATAAAATAACTCTAATATTAGAATTTAATATTTATTATATATAGCATAAGAGGATTACTATAATATTATAAAACTATTATTAGAGTATATATATATATTTATTCTATAATAACTTAGTAAACTTATAATAGTTTAGGCAATTTTAAAATAGTATAGGCTATATTAATATAGTCTGGAATCTTAAAATAGACTAAAATATATATATACTAACTATACTAACTATTATTTTTAAGTTTTAGTCTTATTTTAAATTAAGATTATTACTTTAAAGTATAAAAAAATAACTTAGTAAAAATAAATAAAATAATAAAACTATAAAAGAATATTTTAAACTAAAGTTTATTTAGTAATATTATAAAGAAGTATACTTTAAGTTAAGGCTAATAATATAATTAAAATATAAACTTCTTTAGGTTTAATATTTTAAAATTATATCTAATCCTATTTTATATTTTGATTCTATTTCTATAATCTATTTTATAATTAGAGTAAAACTTATAGAGATATAAGATATTTTAATAAGATTAATTAAATCTATAAAAAAATTTATTTATTACTAATAATAACTTTATAAATAATATAGGTATTAAAATAAATTAAAATTCTATAATCTTTTATATATTAACGCCTTTTTAATAATAATCTCTTTATAACCTATAGTTTATTATTTATAAAATTATAAATATATAAAAATTATTTTTAATAGATACTAGATACTATAAGAAAATACTACTAAAAGCTTAAATAGATAACTCTATAATACTATTAGATAATAATTCGATAGTATTAAGTATTATTACTATATTAGAAATTAAAATTAGTTATCTCAACTAAGTATTCTTTAATAGAATAAATAGACTTAAATAAAGTATATAAAATATATAAGTATATGAATTTTTTCTATATTTATATTAGTAATCTATAATTATAAATACAGATTATAATTATATTAATAAAGGTATAGATAGTATAATACTTAGAAATAAATTCTAAATAATAATAAGTAAATATATATTCTTTAAAATATTTTATTAAAGAATATCTACTATTATAATATATTATTAATAGTAAGAATAGTTTTTAATCAAATCTAATTCTACTATTAAAAATATTTGAAAATAAGAATACCTTAAGTATATAAAGTCTATAAAGTTCTAAGTCTAGTTTATATTATTCTTAACTAAGAAAAGATTTATTTTTTCTTATAAAATAAGATCTATTAAGAAAGATTAAAGTAGATTAAACTTTCTACTATAGAATTTTATTTTGTATTATAGAATAAATATTATTGTAGTAGTATAAGTATAGCTATCCTATTCTTTAGTTGTTAGAGTATTATAAAAGTAAATAGGGTCCTATAATAGGTTCTATTAAATCTTCTATTAGACTAAAAAAAGGTTAGATATAATCTCTTTAAAATAAGTTTAGTAACCTTTTAAAGATAATATAGAAATATTATATAATATAAAAAAATTTTATATAGATATTAAATATAATATTAAAACTACTATTAAGGAAATATTTTAGTTTTATAAAATAATATAATATTATTAGCTTATTAAGTTTATATTCTTATAAAATATATTAGGTAGCTAATATTTTCTATAGTTAATTATAAGTATAATCTATAATCTTTGAGATCAAAATAAATAATAACTATAATAATTATAGTATTCTTATAGCTATTTATTAATCTTATATAAAGAGGTATAGTACCTTTTACTAATAAATACTTTTTAAATCTAATATAATTTATATTTATAATATATAATATATATTAAATATATTAGCAAGTACATATATATACTAATATAAGTTTTACAATACTATAATTATAAAATTAATATATTAGGTTAGAATAGTTATTACTAAGTATCTAATTAAGAATTTAAAGGTAAACCTAGAATATAATACTTATAATATAGATTATACTATATAGTAAAATATAATAAAAGATTATTATATATAACTCTTAATCAGAATATAAAGTAGGTTTAGCGAGTCTTAGAAAGATTCTTTAGTTATTACTATAAGGACTCTTATAAGATTTCAATTTAGTATCAAAGAATACTACATAGCTAGTTTTAAATTCCATAAAAAGGCTCTAAAAGCTTTACTTTAGGATTGCCTAAAGAAATAATTTGAAACTATAAAAAATCTAACTATAAAAATAGCTTAGAAGAGAATTCATACTAAGAGTAAGAATTCTAACTAACAAGAAGAGAAAGAAAATACTTTAGAGTAGGGTACCACTATAGTCTTCTAGATTGATAATCTAGAAATAGAAGTATATAGAGATTATAATAGATAAATATAAGATATTTGGGAATAAAGAAAATTAAGAATTATTTAAAAAAAAATACTAGATAGTATCTAAGATATAGTAAAGATATATATTTTATCTAACTATAAAGTCTATAAAATTTTAAGGACTTTTAAAAATCCCTTCTCATTAAACTCTACTTTCTCTACAGACTATATAAGTCTAAATTCTAATATAGAAGTTATAGTCTTTTTATAAATATCTAAAACTAACCTTATATAAATTATAGTTGTCCACTATAGATTTAATAAAAGAGAAAACTTTTTCTTTTTATATCTAATTATAACCTTTTTTATTTAAGATTATTTTAATCTACTAAATAAGTATAATAACTCTACTAAAAATTCTAATATCTTTATATAGATTTTTACTAGAGTTCATAAGTATTGAATACTAACTAAGAATTATATATTTAAGGATTATAAGTATAAAATTAGAAGAAGGATTGAATACTAAAAGGAATTAAAAATACTTTAAAAATAAAATATAAGTATAAGTTTCCTAATATATATATAATTAATTTAAAAGATAAAGGCTTTTATTACTTTTATCACTTGAAAAAACCTAAATACAATATTAGTATATAACTTATTAAAGTATAGTAAGTAGTTAGTATAGGGTATCAAATTACTAAGTAAAATTAAAAGTTTAGAATAGGAAAGTTTATAAGTAAAGTTTAGAGAATAAATACTATATAAGCTATATAGAAGGTATTAAATAATAATAATAATAATGGAATTCATAGTATAGCTCTTTTACCTAAAATTATACTCAATAATCCTAATAAGTATAACTAAGTCAATATCTAAGGCAAAAGTAAAGCTATAAAGTATTACAAGACTAGAGAGAATATATAAAAGTCTAGTATAGCTATTATTATAGTTGTTTTTAATATAGAATATAAGATTATAGCTAATAGTAGAGTATAGTAATAAAGCTAGTATAGGCTAAATTTTAATATACTAAATTTATAAATAATTATACTAAGATTTTTCTTACTTATTTCTTTAGTAACTTAATATTCTACTATACTTTATATTACTTTATCTACTATTAATATTCTATTTTTCTAATATTTTACCTCTAATAATCTATATAATATATATAAAATTATTTTCTACTTTATCTATAACTTCTATTACTAAGATCTTATATATTAAATACTAATATCTCTTTTATCTAATTCTCTTAAAAGAATATAAATAAGATATTAATAAATAATTTCTTCTTCCTCCTTATTTTACTTAATTATCTAATAAATACTATATATTAAATAGTAGACAATCTGTAAGAAATATCTATATCATATTTAATAGTTAAATAATAATCTTTAAACTAATCTCTACTATAACTATTATTTCTATTTAAAAATAATTAAAAACTTTTCTAATAATAGTTTCTATAGCCTCTTAGACTCTCTTCTTATATTAAATAACTCTTTTGATATTCTTCTTCTATAAAATAACTCTCTTATCTAAACTCTTCCTAATAGACTATATTAGTAAATTTTGATCTTTCCTCTTTAGATAATAATAAATAACTTATCTAAAATAATATTGAAAAGTCTATTTATATTGAAAGGAGATCTAAGTCTATCTTTAATATTTTAAACTAATATAGAGATACTATAACTGAAGCTATTATCTTTATTAAATATTATACTTTCTTTGAAAATTTAATACTTAACCTTAATAAGATAGTCTAATTAGTATTAGAATTATAAGTAGATACTATATAAAAGATTAGTCAAAACTTTAAAAGTTTATAGATTATATATAGTTATATAAGTAATATTCTCTATATTATATATTAGACTACTTATTTATCTATAGAAACTCTATAGTATTCACTCATGCACTTATATATATTTCATATATAAGTATAAAAAATATATTATTAAAGTCTATGAGTTCAACTATCTTCCCTAAACTAAGATTACTAATAATATCTAAACTTTATTATTCTAAAACTATTTTATTTATTACTAAGATAAGAAAGAGATTTGATTTCTATACTTTATATTATAATAAATACTAAATATCTTTAATATATACTTAAACTAACTAACAATATTTTTAGGCCTAAAAAATTATAGAATTAATTTTTTGTAAATACTTTTTAGGAATTAAAATATAAAGAAACTTTAATAATAGTTTCTTTAATTTAATTAATAAAGTCTTTAACTATTTAGTAATCTTTATAATATACTACTACCTTAAGAAGTAGACTACTAGTATTTATGAAGAACTTTCTAAATCTTAGAACTTTAAGTATGAGATAACTATTAGTACCTAGTTTATTTTTAATAAACTATAACTACTTACTAATACTTTTAGGAATCTAAAAATAATTTTTAACCATTTAGAAAGCTCATAACCTAAGAATATATAACTTATTACTAGTAATTATTAAAGTAAATTTCTATAAGTATTTGATTACTATATAATTTAAGATAAACTTAAAATTACATTAATTTTTAACTATTAATAATTTTTCTCAATTTAAATAAAATTTAATATAAGAACTTATTATTATATACTAAGCTTATATGCTTCTATACTATTATAATCTATAAGAAATATATTAGATAAATAATAAACTTTAGAATTCTAATAAAGTTATTTTAGAGCTTCCTTTATTATTCTTATTTAAGGATAAAGATATCCTCTTTCTTAATAATAATTAGTTTAATATTAATAATATAAACTATAATAATACTAATAATTAAAATATTGATTATTAATAATAACTATTTTCTTTTCTTTTAATTTTTATTATTTTTTAGCTATTTTCTTTTTATTTACTTAATAATTAGGATTTTATATACTACTACTTCTTTTTTTTTTTATTTACTTCCTTTCTTTTTACTAAATAATTAGCATTTTATCTACTATTAGTTGCTTTCTTTTATTAGTTACTTTCTTTCTTTTTATTAAATAATTAGAATTTTATATACTACTATTTACTTCCTTTCATTAACTACTTTCTTTCTTTTTATTAAATAATTAAAATTTTATATATTTTATTTTTTTTTTTTATTTAATAACTACTATATTTTATATCTAGTTTTATTATTAAATATATAGATTCTTATTAATTCAACTTGTTTTTTTTACTCTTATATTATCTAAAAGATTTATATTAATTTAATTTTAAAAGAATTATATTTAAGAAAATATTATACTTTATTTAATTCTTCTAAAGTAAAGTTATTACTTAAAAATACTTGCTAATACTAAATATAAAAAGTATAAAGTCCTAAATATATATTTCACTATTAACTTAATTATTAGTATAATTTTATATTCCTATTCTATCTCTAATATGATACTTATTCATTATCAATATTTCAAAGTAGAATTACTTTATATTATATATATAATATAATAATAATAATATATAGCTTTTAAGAAAATATATTAATAAGTATTATAAGTAAAATAGTAATTATTTATAAGATTAACTTTAGTAATCTAAAATAAGCTACTAGTAATATCTTGAACCTTATATTATATATTAGATATAATATTATATTTTAATAATATTTTGAAAAGATTATTATAATCTAAAAAAATAGTTATATTAAAATATAAATCTATAAACTTTTTAGTTTTATAATCTTTACTTTATATCTTAAGTATTTTTAATATCTAATATATTAGATAATAACTAGATTTTTTGCTAATATATTTCTTTTTTTTTTGATTTATTCTATATATATAAATCTATAGACTAATATTATATATAGACTAATATTCTATTAGTTTTATAACTATTATATTATAGCTAGAATCTAAATCAAAGTTCCTTCTATAGTTAGCTAAATAGTCCTCTTTTATTTATATAAATTTATAAAATTATTATATTAATATAATTTTCAACTGATAGTATCTACTAATAATCTACTCTATTACTACTTTATTAAACAATCTTATTAAGTACTTAATTTTATACTATTTATATACTCCTATAATATTTACTAGTAGATTAATTTCTATAGTATATAAGGTTTTATAATTTATATTTTTAGAATCTATTAGAATTAGTTAACTAAGCCTATACTTATTTTCCTAATTAACAATATTTTATTAAAAGATAAAGATTAGATAAATTAAATATATATTAAAAATAAATAAAATAGATAAATATTAAATATAGGCCTTAAACTAATTCTTAACTAAATAAATACTTTATATAATAATACTCTTATATATTATAATTCTACTTCTATTAATTTAAAAAACTCTTCTACTATACTTATATAGATTTTTTAAACTATATAATACTTTTACTATTATAGTATAATTATACAAGACTCTAAATAGAAATATCTTTAAAAATATTTAGACTAGTAACTATAAAAACTTTTTCAAAGTTCTAAAAATTATAATTTAGTTTATACTTACTAAAGAGATAGTAATACTAAATTATATATTAATTATATCTTAGAAAAAGGCCTTAATAGAGATATAGTAATATTTAAAAATACTAATAAATTATAGTTCTTATAATGACTAACTAATATATATTATAGTTTATTCTTTATTATATTGAATCTAATATAATATAGTTTTACTATCTAGTATAAGTATATAATTTTAAAAGTTAGTATAATATACTATAGAAATATTATTAAATATATGAAACTATTACTTGGTAATTAATTATTTAGTAATAGTCTAATTTATATATTAATTAAATAATATAACTTAGTTAGAAAATAAATTTATAGTAATTTATATAGTTTGGATTAATAGTAAAAGATATAAAATAGATATCTTAAATATAGTATAATTGTCCTTATAATTTATATTTTTGATTAAACTTATCTTACTAACTTTTTAAGTAATAAATCAATATATTTAATATATATAATAATAAAAAATATATTAAAAAATATTAATAGAGAATATTTTACTAATATTTAAATTTATATTAAACTCTTATTAATAGTTAGAATTAATAATGTTAAAATATATATATAATAGTATACTACTATCTATTATATTTTACAGCTATTTTATATACTAAATTTATAGTTTATTATATATTTTGATAGTTTTATATATAAATATTATCTTATTCTTAATAGTTGAATAACTAATTGGCTAAAATAATATACTATTATCTTTATTAAGTAAAATATATATTTTTTTTATAAAGTTTCAATAAAGCAATTTAGTAATTTTAAGCTATGTAATAGATAGTATAATTAAGACTCTACTATTTATATATCTAATAATAAGCTAGTTACTACTTATTAATATTATAAAAATTCTATTTTTTCAACTTTTTTATCTAAATAGTATAGGATAGTAAAGTAAAAATAGTTTACTACTAAAATTCTATCAATAGTCAATAAATTTAAAGAATACTTTAGTTATAGTCTCTATTTATTATAATATTTTAATTAATTATATATTTATATTCTTAATATAATAAAAATATATTTAATAAATTAAATTACTTATTACTTTAATAAATATAATATTATTGACAAATAGAAGGTATTTATATAATATATATTCTAGTATTTAAAACTAATAATTTTAAATAAAAGATATAGTTATATTTAATAATAATAAAGTAAAAATATTTATTAACTAATTTATTACTTACTAGTATCTTTAGCCCCTTTATTAAAATCTATAAATAAATAATATTATCTAAGTATACTTTTTTAAATATTACTTACTACTTAATAATATTATATTAAGATCTTTTTATCTTTTATTAATAATCCTTTAGCTAAATTTTATAATATCAAAAATATATTCTTATTAACTTATAAGTAACTTAATTTTAATTTTTTTAAAATATATTTACTTTCTTATCTTATAAATTATATATAGTAATATAGATCTTATAATAGCTAAATAATTAATATTTTAGAATAGTTTTATATAAACTTTAAAGATTTATATTATTCTACTAACTAAGCTAGCTTTACTAAATAACTACTATTCTATCTAAATCCTAATTTAAAGATATCAATAATATAATTTAACTTAACCTACCTTGCTTTGAATACTTTTTATATACTCAATTTAGCTTAAATCTGTAATTTATTTTCTTCTCCAATTAAACTACTTTATATATAGTGAATATAGTGAATATATTAATTATATAATCTTAATAGTCTATAATAGATTAATAGCTCTTTATATATTCCTAATAGAATAGTATAAATATAATTTTACTTAATAGTACTAATAAATAATTTATAAAAGAGAGTAATTCTAAATAATACTAATACCAAGTTTGAATACTATAGTATTTAGTACCTTTTTTAGTAGTTATTGAATAATATATTCTTTTTTAATTAGTTATAATAATATTTTATTGATTATAAAAGATTTTATAATAAAATTATTTTATACAAAGCTAATAAAATTAAATTTATATTATATATATTCTAAAAATCTAATAAATATAAAAAGATTTATCTTAGATACTAACTAAATAATAATATAATAAAAAAAATTATATATCCTATATAGATTTGAATAAGTAGCTCAAATAAAAAAAATATATTCTAAGACTAGTATATTAGTTAACTAATTTTATTTTATACTTAAATAGTCTATAAGAATTTAACTTATTTATTATATACTCTGAATTTATTTTTATTATTCTTGAAATCCTCACTTTTCTAATAGTACTACTAATATAGCTAGATCATAAAATTTATAGTATATAATATTTATAAATATATTACTATAAATAAATTTTAGAATATAATAATTAGTTTTATTATAATTTAAAAACTTTTATATAACTAATAGGTATATAATATCTTATATATTAAAGGTCTAATATACCTTATATTAGTATATCTTAGAGTGACTTTAACCTTTTAGAACATTAATAATTAAATTAATATAGAAATATATTAGTATATTTATTAACTAATTTATTACTATTTAGAAATTTAATTATAAGTTATAGTCTATAAATACTACTAAAACTAATATAATTTCTAATTATTCTTTATTTATAAAAGAACTTTTTTAATATATATATAATATAAGTATAATTTATGTTTAATATAAGATTATTTAAAATATTAAATTATAGTTTTTTAATATATTTTTTATATAACTTAAACTAGAAAAATTATTAGGATAGATATTATAAGAGTAAATTAGAAGGGCCAAGTCAAATATTTGAGTAGGGTTAATAATAGAAGATCTATAACTAGCTATTGATAAGGCTAATAAAAGTAGTATAAAAAAAATAAAAGGTATTATAGTAAATAAGTAGTTATAGAAGTATATTTAATAAGTAGTAATAGTAGATTAGATTTAGATAATTTATATAGAAAATAATAAATTTATTAAACTATAGAAATATAGTAGTAAATAAGATATATATTATACTAAAAAGAGTAAATAAATAAATATAAAGATGAAAAAATAAATAGATATTTAAAAGATAATCAAAAGTATAATATTAGAGTAATATTAAAACTAATAGAAACTAGAATAAGATAGATAAAAAGACTTAAAAATAGTTAAATAAATAAAAAAAAGATCAAATAGGGATAATAAAATAAAAACTAAAATAAATAAATAAATAAAAAATTAATTAAAAAGATTAGATAATAGAATAAATAACTAAAGAGATATATAAGCTATTAAATTAGTATTATAATAAAATATTAAAGATATTAATAGATAACTAAATAAGTAATATAATAAATAACTATATAAATAAATAAATAATTAAATAAATAAATATAAAAATAAATTAAAAAGGATATAAATACTTTAAAAAAAAAGCTAAAGAAAGATCTAAAATAAACTAATAAAGACTAAAAGAAGATTAATAAAGTTTAAAAGGATTTAGTTAAATCTATAAAACTTTTGAAAATAAATATAATAGCTAGATAATACAAAAAATATAAAAAAGAATAAAAAATTAGTAAATAAATTAAATATATAATATTTTTACTAATATATAATATCTATTAGTAAATTAATTTCTAAAGTATATAAGACTTTATAATCTAAATTTCTAGAATTTATTAGAATCAATTAACTAAGTTTATATCTCTTCTTCTAATTAATAATATTTTATTAAAAAATAAAAGTAAAATAAACTAAATATATATTAAAAATAAATAAAATAAATAAATATTAAATATAAGTCCTAAACTAATCTTTAACTAAATAAATACTTTATATAATTATACCTTTATATATTATAATCTTATCTATATTAATTTAGAAAGCTTTTCTACTATATTTATATAAGTTTTTTAAACTATATATTATTTTTGCTATTATAGTTTAACTATATAAGATCCTAAATAAAAGTATCTTTAAAAGTATCTAAATTAATAACTATAAAAACTTTTTTAAACTTTTGAAGATTATGACCTAACTTATACCTACTAAAAAAATAGTAGTACTAAATTACATATTAATTATATTCTAGAAAGAGACCTCAATAAAAATATAGTAATATTTAAAAATACTAATAAATTATAGTTCTTATAATAATTACTTAATATATACTATAGTTTATTTTTAATTATATTAAATCTAATATAATATAGCTTTACTATCTAGTATAAGTATATAATTTTAAAAGTTAATACAATTATTAGTAAGAGATTTATAATATTATAATGCTCTATAGAGGTATCTAAATACTTATACTTTTCTATATATTATTATTATCTGTTATGATATTTTATAGATACTTTTCTAACCTATTATATCTTAAGAATTATATATATACTACTTTTATCTCTAGTATCTGAATATCTTTTTTTAATTTTTCTACCAATTTATTTTATCTTATATATCATATATATACTTTTTTTACCTCTTACTATCTAGATACTTTTTCTATACTCTTCTCTTTTCCTTTCTCTATTACTACAACTACTAGTATCTTTTATTTCACCTTTATAATTCTATATTGATCTTCATATATCCTTTAACAACTCTATCTTAGTTTCCTATAATATTATATACTTCTAATATAAGAAATAGCTAATAGTAAATCTTTATTACCTTTACTTTTAGCTAGCTATTTAACTTATTATATTATTATTATATAATTTTACTTTTTGATCTAGATACTAATATCACTTTATTCCTTATATAACTTATTTTATATATTTAAATCAATTCTATTATTTATTAACTATATATTTTCTTCTCTTAACCTAATTAAATATACTATTCCTTTAATATCTATAATTTTTACTATATTTATATCTTTTCTATCCTTCTGCTAATCTATATAAACTATTCTCTTATTCTTACCTAGTATACTAGAATCTTATACTCAAAGTAATGATACTAATACTACTTTATAGACCCTATTTATATTATCCTATATACTAAAAAACTCTTCTAGTTTATTAATAATCTTTCCATCTAAATTATCTTTTAGAGATTCTAAATATATTTTCTATTATACTTATATCTAATTTGCCTTAGACTAACTTTAGTTGTAAAATATCTGCTCTACTATTTACTAGATATTATATATCTTCTTACTTTTACTTTGGAATTCTTATACTTTAATAGATAGTTATATATAATAGTATATCGAGAAATATATAACCTCTTCTATATTTATAACTATCATTCTATTACTTATATTTAACTTTAAATATTAGTAAAAGTACTCTAAAAGCTATACAAAAACTAGCCTTATTATAAATATCTATATAGAAGTTACTTCTAGACTATCTAAAGCTTATTTACCTCCTAATATTAGATTTTATAGTTTCTCCATATCTACTACTATTTTCTCAAAGTTCTCAGTATCTTAGTTCCTAATAATACTAAGAATTTTATGACTAAAATCATACTTATAACTTTATACCTCTATATTCAATTTTTTTATTTATAATATATATTCAATTGTAATAATATTTAGTATTTATTTAGTAGTATTCATATAATTAAATCTTTAATAAGCATCTTTCAATGGCTTATATAGAGCTTTTGTAATCTCTATAAAGTACTAAGAGAGACTTCTGAAATCTCTGATTTATATACTATAGTAATATAATAAATATATCTTTGGAAAATTAAAATCTACCTATAATAGAATATCTTAAACTACTTATTATCTTTCTTATTATTTTTTAGTAGCTATTTTCTTTCATTTTATAGTACTAAGTTCGAAATATTTATCTAGTTTAGCTTAATAGGCCTTAAGTTAATTAATTATTAGCTCCTTTAAAGTTTTCTTTATATCTCAATAATGTTTTTTTATAGCCTAAAACTTATTAAAGATATTTGAGTTATTATAGAATTTCTAGAGATATTGATTTATATAACCTATTATTTATAATATATAATTTCGATATTATACTATAAAGTAGAAATCTTTTAGATATTATATATAATAAATTGTTCTCTTACTATTAGCTTTAGCTCTTATTAAGAGACTTAGAGTATCTATTATTAGATTATATAGTACTACTATAAAGTAAACTAAAATTATATAATTAACTCTTTATATTTCTATATCACTCTATATTATAACCTACTGATATCTCTTTCTAAGTAGTTAATACCCTAAATATATTAAAGTCTATTCTTATATCCTATCAAATACCTCCAAATACTAGTATTTACTAAGAAATTGTTCTATCTAGTCTATTATATACTTTAGTATCTCTAGAAAAATATTATAAAGTATATTACTATAGACTATATAAAGTAGCTAGACATCTAGAACTTATAGCTATATTAATAAGATATTTTTAAAAGACTTTATTTTAGTATCATATAACCTACTTAGATATTAATATATCTTAGTTATATTATTATTAGTTATATACTTTTCTCAATCTTCAGTTTAATATAGCCTCTTATAATCTATATAATTACATAAGACAAGTAGTTTTTTTAGGAGAATTCTAAATTTCTATAGATTTATAATATATATAGGATAGTAATTAGCTTTAATACTATAGATATTAATATTTTCTATATAGTTAACAAGCTAAGTAGAGAGAATTAATATATAGTTCCTAACCTTACTATCTCTATAGATGATATCTATCCTATCTGCCTATAAAAATTATTAATATAAGACCTTTATAACTCTATCTAAGATTATATATATACTTTAAATACCTATATTAAAAGTAATAAAATATATATAACTATTTAGTATTATACTTTAAGTATATTATATTTCTACTCTTTTATCAAGAAATCTAGAATTTTATTATTTTACTTAAGACTAACTAGAAAAAGGTCTATTAGAATCTATACTTATAGTAATAGCTAATTATAAATTTTTATATAAATATTACTAATACTTATAAATAAAAGTTATAATTTCTTATCCTTAGAAAGATTTATGAGGTAAGTTTGATCTAATATAAAAAGTATAGGTACTAGTAATAATCTAATCACTAGTATCTTTTATAATATTATTAGTATCTACTCTTAAATCTCTTAGAAAGGTTCTATATCTACATTCTCTACTACTAATTACTAGTATTTATATCTATATATATCTGGTTACCTTTTTCATTGAATTTATAAATTGGTTTAAAAACTAGATATTTAATATAAATATATTAGTAAAGTAGATATTATAATATATTTTCAAGATCTTTATAATAGAATATATAGTTCTTTTAAAGATAAAAGTCAACTGTTCTTTTCTACTACTTAAGTTAGTCAATTATTTAATGCATTTTATTTCTTTATATATATCTTAACTAAAAATAGACTCTATAACTCTTAAAAAGATTAGGTAATAGTAAATTTTGCTTAAAAAAACAATTAATATTTATTAATAAGGTCTTACTCTTATAGAAAAATCTAATAAGTTTGTATTTATATATATTCTAAAAAGGTAATATTAAATTGAATTAAAGCTATCTTAGATTATTTAATAGTTTTATTACAATAACTTTTCTAACTTTATACTCTATTAGCAGACATTATATAAGTGGTAAAGACTTCTGAGAATACTAGATAGAATAATTGGGATCTAATTATAGATTTCATAAGTTAGAGTATTATATATAGGAAGTTATTTTATAAATATTTTTTAGTCTTATACTATTCTTTATATCTAGTCTTATATTATTTTATACTTCTAATCTCATACCCTCTCCTACTTCTAGCCTCATACCATCTCTTACTTCTATACTTATAGTTATAAATTTTAAACTCTTCAAAGACTAACTCAAGTAGGTACTCAATAATACTATAGTCTCTTAAGGTCACTTTATAAGTTTAATAAGAATATCTTTAGAGGCCAAGGAAATAAAGAATATTTATTTATATAAGGCTATTATTTTTATAAATATTAAACTATTTGTTAGAAATCACTGCTTTTGATATTCTTTAACTAGATTATAATGATTTACTATAGTAGTAAACTTTGAATATTTAGTTCATAAATATCTCTTATACTATCTATCTTTCTAGAATTTAAAGTTATAAAACCTATAATATATTTTAGATATTAATTTTCTTGATTATATAATTATTATAGGGTACTAACTATTCTATAACTCTATATATCAAATTATATAGACTCTGAGGTATTTATAATAATTATATTAGAATACTAAAAGAAGGAGTAGTTATAGTAGTTCTAGTCAAATAAGCAGTTATAATAGTTATAACTATAATCTTATAATAATAGTAGTTATAGATATAACCTTATAATAGTTATAGACTTAGACTATCCTATCTTAGTTAGGTTCTTCTATATCTAACTCCTAACTATTTAGTATTTTATTATAGTTAGTAGCTACCTAATATATAGCATAGCTATGATTAGCTTCTTAGGATTTACCTACCTAGTTAGATTAGTAGTGACTAGCTAAATCAATATACTAACTACAACTAGATAAAACACTTTTCAGTACAAGATAGTCTGGCTAGACAGAGTAGTATAGTATAAGCTTACTTAATATAAATAAAGATATTACTTAATAAAGAAAGTACTACTAGTATATAAAGAAATATATAAGAAACAATATAATTATAAATATAACTTTATAATAGTTATAGATTTAGACTATTCTATCTTTATTAGGTCCTCCTATATCTAGCTCCTTATTAGCTACTAATAAGTTTTCTTATTATAGTTGGTAGCTATATAGTACTATTATGATTAACTTCCTAAGATTTACCTATCTAGTTAGATTAGTAGTAACTAGTTGAACCTATCTATAACTAGATTATATACTTCTAAGTATAAGATAGTATAGTTAGATAGAGTAGTATAGTATAAGACTATCTAGTATAAACAAAGATATTACTTAATAAAGAAAATATTATAAGTATATATAAAAATATATAAGAAATAATATAATTATAGATATAATCTTATAATAAGTATAGACTTAGACTATCCTATCTTTATTAGATCATCTCATACCTAGCTCTTTACTAGCTAGTAATAGGTTTACTTATTACTGTTAGTAACTATATAGTATTACTATGATCAGTTTCCTAAAATCTACTTACCTAGGTAGGTTAGTAGTTACTAGCTAAACTTATCTATAACTAGATTATATACTTTTGAGTATAAGATAGTCTATCTAAATAGAGTAGTATAGCATAAGACTACCTAGTATAAATAAAGATATTACTTAATAAAAAAAGTACTACTAATATATAAAGAAAGTACTACTCTTTTAATACTATATAGGCTTCCTTTTATATTTAATATATAATATTTCTTTATAATATATATTTGTACTAGTAATAAATATACTAATTAGATAGTTTGTAAATTTTGTATATCTACAACTAAATACTTAGAAGCTAAAAAGAAAATTTTATACTATATAGATTATTGTATAATAAATAAAGAATATAAGGTATTATAAGAATAAATAATTAAGCTTTTATAAAACTTGTATAAAATATAGCTATTTATTAAGGAACTAGTAAAATCTACTTCTAATAACTCTTTGACTATATATAGTATATATAAATTATTAATTTATTATAAAAGAAAGTTATATTCTATAGCTTAGTAATTAGACTATTAGATATATATAGAATAAATATATAAAGTAAAGTATATTTAAATCTTATTATATATACTATACTACTATTTAAATTTTTTTAAATTTTCTTTGTTTTTATTTTTTTAAGAATTTTAGTATTGAGCTAGATTTACTAATATAAAGAAAAATATATTTTATAACTTAAAGGAATATTATATATATTATATATATAAAGATATATATTTATCTTATCCTTATCTAAACTACTCTGCTATTCTAAACTACCTTATTATATCAAATCTCTTATATTATATAATTTAGAACTTTTATAATAACCTTAAAGTAAGAGTATATATAATATTTACTAGAAAATGACTTTAAAATAGCTAATTTATATTATATATAGGGATATAATTATATAGATAATAGTTATTTAGGTATAGATACTTAAAGTACTATTACTAATAGATATATAATATTAATAAAAATTATTAAAAATCTAAAAATAGTAGGCTATAAGAAATAGAAGATAGATAATATAAGTACTATTAGTAATAGAAGTAGAGTAAACTCTAGGAAAGATGATTATAGGACCTATCAATTTATAGATAAACTAGGTTTTAATAACTTAAATATTTTTAGGAACTTATACTAAGTATAATACTTATATGTATAGTATATAATATTAGATTTTAGTATATTTAGGCCTAGTAAGTTAGAATGAACTAAATTTATAAAATTATATAAATAGAGAGCTTCCTACTTAGTAATAGCTCCTAAAAGATAAATTTATTACTACCAATAAAAGTATAGAAGTATTTTAAACTAGTTGATATAAGATATTATACAAAAAATATATAAATTATAATAAGTAATATAGGAGACTATAATAGATATATAAGTTATATATAAGAAAGATTATCTAGAGATAATAATCAAACCTATTAGTTGACTACTAGATATGGGGTATCTAATAATAAAACTCTTATATATACCTATTTACTAAAGTTATAAGAAGATAAAAATAGAATTTAGTATAGAGTAACTAAGAGTTGCTACTTAAATATCAAAACTTTTTACCAGTTCTATACTATTTAGCTTTAGCTCTATATCATTATGAACCCTAGAAATACTCTTGCTAGCTATTCTAATAACTCTAACTAGAGTATTAGTATAATTTTCTACTATACTAGTATAATCTATACTATTCATTACCTTACTAGTATAACTTATACTATCTACTATTATATTAGTAACTCTTTTTAGAGTTCTACTTATTAGAATACTACTAAGAGTTACTAATAGTCCATTAGTATTAGTATTATATAATCAGTTATATCCCTTTAAATAGATACCAGGTATAAGCAGTCCTCCAATTATAATATAGATTCATATTATTACTCTAGAAGTATATAGTCTAGACCCTTTATATAGAGACTAGATATTCAATTTTATGACTATTTCTATAACTATAGTTTTAAGTTTACATAATATAATAGTAATTCTAATAGTAGTTACTCTATTTATTTTTTGAAGATAGGTAATAAAATATATCTATAGTATAAATATCACTAGATAATTTATCTATATTTCTATAGATTATATATTAGATACTATAATTATAGCTTATGTAGGACTCCATCTAATAAATTTTTAGGTAGAATAGGATCCTATAGGTTTAGTATATACTCTAAATATATCGAGTATATCTATAGTTGATTCAGATACTCTTTCAGTTCAATGTAGACCAACTTTTATGACCTTTAGTATCCTATTATATTTTAAGAAAGCTAAAAAGTATATAGTTACTAGGAAGACTAATGGAAAGAGTAGTACTATTAGAAAGGGTATAGCTACTAGAAGTATTACTACTAGTAAGGATACTACAGGTATTATAGCTAGAAAATTAACTGCCAAGGGTCTAATAAAAGTGAAAGCTACTAAAGGTACTCTATTTATAAAAAACAACTCAGCTACTAAAATATTAGCTACTAAGAGGCAACTTTTCAAGGTGGTTATCCTAATACTAAGATAATATATATTTACTACTAGTAGTTTAGATAGTTATAAAATATATAGTAAATTAATTTTAAAGTCAATTGAAAGCTATGCTATTATATTTAATAATATTAGAAGATTTACTAAATTTTCATATTAATAGAATAAGTAATATTACGAACTATCCTATAACTTGGAATATAATATTAGACTCTTAGCAAGCAATAAAGGGTTTTGAGCTTCTATACAGTAGAGAGTCTACTATAGTATTTGTTTTTATTGAGACTAGATATATAAAGCCTAATAAGTCTAGATTAAACTAAATTAAAGAATTATACTAATAGATTACTAGGTAGTCAATTTGTAGGTACTCTTATAATAAATGAAAAGGTTAGTAATAGAAGTAATAAGAATAGGAGTTATGAGAATAGGTTTGAGAGTAACAAAGCTAAAGATGATTAGAAATAAACAACTTAGGTATATAATAGAATTTTTTTGTTTTTTTTAGTTATATTTAATTAAATTTCATTTATTATAGTAATTTAAATAGTTCAATTATATTTTTATAGTTTTATTTATTTTATCTAGGAGGTTAAAAGATACTATAGATATAGAATATAATTGGAAATAGACTAGTTGAGTATTTTTCTTGAGTTATATTTTATTGGATTTTATTTATTATAACAATTTGAATAGAGATTTTTATAGTTTTATCTATTATATATAGAAGGTTAGAAAAAATATAAGATTTTATAAGTATAGATAGATAATCTAAATATAGTAATTAGATATGAATTACTGATATATATATATAGTACTACTATCTATAATATAAAGAATATAAAAAATAACTTACTTATTTCTAAATGAATTTTATAGCTTAAAGTCTTTATATATAATATACAAACTTCTTTTTATACTTTTAATCTATTTTTACAAATACTAACAATTTATTAATAATGCCTTATAGAAAGAAAGTAAGTAAAGAGAAAGAGAAGGCTATAATAAGTTTTAAATATCTACCTTCTACTCATAACCTCTAAAAAGAGTTTAGTATAAATAGAAATATTACTAGTCTAGGAATATTCTCAAAGTTTAGTGCTATAATTAACTTTTTTTCTAAAGTATTAGCTATCAACTCTTTAGTTAGAAAAATCTCTATAATAATAAAGTCTATTATAGAACTTAAGAAATTAAATAAAAGACTAACTACAATACTAATAATACTAAAAAGATAAGCAAAAAGCTTACTAATAAAGATATATATAGAAATTAGTGAATCAAGTAAGGGTTTAAAAAGCAGTCTCTTATAGAATAGAGTAGAATTATAAAAATCCTTAAGTATTGTATTAATACTCTCAATACTTTCTATACTAAATATATTTATCTTTCTTATCTAAAGTATAAGATAGATTACTGATTGGTATTAGAGTACTTTTACTATGCAATCTGCTAGCATATCTAATAAATCCCTTCTTAAAAGTTTATTTTCTAAATAGAATAGTATAGTATTTCTAATAGTATCTCTAAGATCTTTAATAATATATATAAAATCTTTAATAATAAGATCTCTAATAAAGCTAGTAGATAGTATATCTTTTAGAACTATTATAAGAAAATATGCTAAAAGCTAAAACTAAAACTGGTTAATCTTATAGTTTCTAGAAATACTATAAAATATAGAAAAATCGATAGGCAATAGGGTAGAGTATATTACTCTAGTTAAAAAGCTATTTCTTAACTTTCAGCATACAGAAGAAATTCTTAATTAAGTATAATAATAAATCAAAAAAGACTATTAAAATAATTATGCTTATAATAATAAGATTAATATATATATAAGTCTTATTATTTTATTTATTATAAGATAGACAACTAAGAGTAAGATAATAGTTTTAAAGTATATAATTATAGATATAGTTATACTTGGTATTAAATATAAAGAAAAATATTATATTCTTGTATTAATTTGATTAGAATATATTAAAGAAATATATCTAAGACCATATTAGCTAACTTTTGAAAAAAGATTAATTTATATATATAAAAAGTATTTATAAAGTATATTAAATAGTCTGTTAGGATACTTATAAAGGTTAACTTAATATTATTATTTAGAGTTATAGTTATTAGTTTTATATATAGAAAGGAGTTGATCTTATTTATTATTATTATTTTAATAGTAAGAAAAAACTTAGGAATATTAATAGTAAGTTTATTAAGAATATAAGTAATCTCTTTATATATTTAATCTTTACTACTTTATATTATATTTTTAGGACTTAAGAAAGAGAGAAATATAAAATAATAATAGAATTTAACTATATTAATTATAATAGTATATAGTAAGTAGTAGTTAAACTGATTCAGATTACTAATATATAGTAGATATCTATAAAAAGCTGTTAGAACAATAGTAGCTATACTTAATAAATATCTAAGAGATAATTATTAAAATAATATATTCCAAGATACTAAAAAAGAATTAATATAATAAAAAAAAGGTAAAGTAACAGTAGAATATAACTTATAAAATAAATTCAGAAGAGGTAGAAGAGTTTTCAAAATAGGTTACTATAGATCTAAGAAGTATTAGTCTTAATTTGAATAAAAAAGAATAGAATATAAATAACTCTAGAAGTATAATAGAGGAAGATACTTAAAAGAGCAATAAGCTAATATATATAGAAGAAAAAGAAGGTAGTAGTAGTAGTAAAAAGAATAATACTGAGAATGATAGTAAGATAGAAGAGAGTAGAATCACTAGAGTAGAGAAGAATAAAATAAGTAGAGTAGAAGATAAGAAATAAGTGAAATAGAAGAGGATTAAGGGGAATATATACTATATATTTTGTTTTAGTTTAAGATTTTAATTATAATAGACTATAAGAAGGTGTGAAAGAGAGGTTAGTTTAAGGTTAGCTCTTAGATTTAAGGTATATATTTTAAGGTTAGATATTTCTAGATAAAATTTGAAGGTTATATATATTATAGTTTTAGATTTATATATAATATAAAGGATTATATAGGAGATTAGCAATAAAATATTATATTATTATAGATGAGGATTATTAGTCTTTAAGTTATATAGAAATAATAGGAAATTATAGAAGTATAGTAATATATAGATTTTTAGAAGATATTATTGAGTTAAATAAAGATTATAAAAAGTAGATCAAGAATAGAATATAAAAAAGCAAAAATAGTATAGTAAAGAGCCTAAAATAGTATAGTATCTTAATACAAAATACTATAAAAAGAGAAATAGAGATTCCTAAAAGCCAATAAAAGGAGCTGATTAAGATTTGAGAAATTAAAAAGGAATATAATATAAAAGTAAATATTAAAAAACTAGTATAAAAAAATATAATATAAAATAAAGGAAAATAAAATTAAAGGTATCAAAACTATATATATAAGAATAGAGGCATTATAAGGGTTAGAAATATAAAAGAATATTAAGGAGGGTAGAAGTAGATATCTAAAATCTAAAAATAGACTAGATATTAGAGGTATCAGTAAAATAGATATAAGAATAGAAATACTAGAAGATATTAAGAAGATATATAAATATAAAGGAAAGTAGAAGTATATACCTAGTATTTGGAAATAGAATAGGTATTAGGATATAGAAATATAAGAGGTAATATCTAAAAGCTACCTATTAGAAAGTAAACTTAAGGGATTATTAGTTTATCTCTTAAGATACAAATAGTAAACGAAATTCATTTTTAATAATATACTATAGAGATATTATTAAATATATAAAACTATTACTCTATAATTAATTATTTGATAATAATGTAGGCAATCGGCCCAAGTTTTACTTTTATTTTTAATAATTTATAAAGTTTTTATGAGTTCTTAATAATTATTTTGACTTATTTAAAGTAAAAGCTAACTAAATAAGACTAAAGACTAACTTTTTTTATCTTTTTTTATAGATCTAGCTAGCTTTTTACTATTAAAACCTAGGCCATAGTATATACTATTTGATAATAGTCTAATTTATATACTAATTAAGTAATATAACTTAGTTAAAAAATAAATTTATAATAGTTTATATAGTTTAAATTAGTAATAAAAGATATAGAATAAGTATCTTAAATATAATACTATTGTTTTTATAATTTATACTTTTAATAAAGCTTATTTTACTAACTTTTTAAGTAATAATCTAATATGACTATTATATATAATAATAAAAAATATAATAAAAAATAATTATAAAAAATATTCTCCTAAAGCCTAAATTTATATTAAACTCTTACTAATAATTAAAATTATTAATACTAAATTATATATATAATAGTATATTATTATTTATTATATCTTATAGCTACTTTATATATTAAATTTATAGTTTATTATATATTTTAATAGTTTTATATATAAATATTATCTTATTTTTAATAGTTAAATTATTAATTAGTTAGAATAATATATTATTATCTTTATTAAGTAGATTAGATATTTTATTTGTAAAGCCTTGATAAAAAAATTTAATAATCTTAAACTATTTAATAGATAATATAATTAAGACTTTATTTATATATCTGATAATAAGGTAATTATTACTTACTAATATTATAAAGATTCTCTTTTTTTAACTCTTCTACTTAAATAGTAAAAAATAGTAAAGTAGAAATAGACTATTATAAAAATTTTACTAATAGTTAATAAATTTAAAAAATATTTTAATTATAGTCCTTATTTATTATAATACTTTAATTAATTATATATTTATATTTTTAGTATAATAAAAATAAATTTAATAAATTAAATTACTTATTATCTTAATAAATATAATATTACTAACTAATAAAAGGTATTTCTATAATATATATTTCAATATCTAAAACTAATTATTTTAAATTATAAATATAATTATATTTAGTAATAGTAAGATAAAGATATTTATTAATTAATTTCTTATTTACTAATATTTTTAGCCTTTCTACTAAAACTTATAAATAAATAATATTATTTAAATATATACTTTTAAATATTACTTATTACTTAATATCTCTTAAAAGTAATAATTTTTATTTAATAATAATATTATACTAAAACTTTTTTATTTTTTATTAATAATACTTTAGATAAATTTCCTAATCTTAAAATATATTTTTACAAACTTATAAAAAATTTAATTTTAATTTTTCTAAGATATATTTATTTTTTTATCTTATAAATTATATCTAGTAATATAGATTTTATTATAGCTAAATAATAAATATTTTAAAAAAAATTTATATAAGCTTTAAAGATATATATTATTTTACTAATTAAGTTTACTTTATTAAGTAACTACTTGTCTATTTATATACTAATTTAAGAATATTAATAATAGAATTTAACTTAATTTACCTTATTCTAAATAATTTTTATATATTTTATTTAACTTGAATCTTTAATTTATTTTTTTCTCTAATCAAACTACTAAATATATAATAAGTATAGTAAATATACTAATTATATAATTTTAATAAATTATAATAGATTAATACTATTTTATATATTTTATATAGGATAAAATATATATAACTTTATTTAATAATACTAATAAATAATATATAAAAAAAAATAATTTTAAAAGATACTAATATTAGATTTAAATATTACAGTATTTAATATTTTTTTCAATAGTTATTAAATAATATATTCTCCTTTAATTAGTTAAAATAATATTTTATTAATTATAAAAGTTTTTATAATAAGATCATCTTATAAAAAACTAATAAAATTAAATTTATATTATATATATTTTAAGTATTTAATAAGTATAAAAAGATTTATCTTAAATATTAACTAAATAGTAATATAATAAAAAGATTTATATATTTTATATAGATTTATATAAGTAGTTTAAATAAAAAAGATATATTTTAAGGCTAGTATATTAGTTAGCTAATTTTATTTTATATTTAAATAATTTCTAAGAATTTGACTTATTTATTATATACTTTTAACTTATTTTTACTATTTTTAAAATTTCTACTATTCTAATAATACTATTAATATAGCTAAATTATAAAATTTATTATATATAATATTTATAAATATATAACTATAAGTAAACTTTTAAATATAATAATAGATTTTATTATAGTTTAAAAAATCCTATATAGTTAATAAGTATATAATATTTAATATATTAAATACTTAGTATATCTTATACTAATATACTTTAAAATAATCTTAACTCTTTAGAATATTAATAACTAAATCAATATAGAAATATATTAGTATATTAATTAACTAATTTATTACTACTTAAAAATTTAATTACAAATTATAATTTATAAGTATTATTAAAACTAATATAGTTTTTAATTATTTCTTATTTATAAAAAAATATTTTTAATATATATATAGTATAAGTATAATTTATATCTAATATAAGACTATTTTAGATATTAAATTATAGTTTTTTAATATATTTTTTATATTACTTAGATTAAAAAAGTTATTAAGATAAGTATTATAAGAATAGATTAAAAAAGTTAGATTAAATATTTAAATAAAGTTAATAATAAAATATTTATAACTAGTTACTTATAAAGTTAATAAAAATAATATAAAAAAAGTAAAATATATTATATTAAATAAATAATTATAAAAGTATATTTAATAAGTAAAAATAATAGATTAAATTTAAATAATTTATATAATAAATAATAAATTTATTAAAATATATAAATATAATAGTAGATAAAATAAATATTATACTACAAAAAAAGAATAAATAAATATAAAGATTAAAAAATAAATAAATACTTAAAAAATAATTAAAGATATAATATTAAAATAATATTAAAAATAATAGAAATTAAAAAAAAATAAATAAAAAAACTTACAAATAACTAAATAAATAAAAAAATGATTAAATAAAGATAATAAAATAAAAACTAAAGTAAATAAATAAATAAAAAATTAATTAAAATGATTAAATAATAAAATAAATAATTAAAAAGATATATAAGTTAATAAATCAGTATTATAATAATTATTTCAAATATTAACTAATAATTAAATAAATAATTATATAAATAATTATATAAATAAATAAATAAATAAATAAATATAAAAATAAATTAAAAAGAATATAAATATTTTAAAAAAAAAACTAAAGAAAGATTTAAAATAAATTAAAGAAAACTAGAAAAGATTAATAGAATTTGAAGAAATCTAATTAAGTCTATAAAAGTTCAAAAAATAAATATAATAGCTAGATAATATAGAAAATATAGAAAAGATAGAATATTAGTAAATAAATTAGGTGTTAAGGGGCGGGCTTCCTAGTCCGAGCCTTCTTCGAAAACAGAGAGCTTAGCGAGGCTGGCGCTAGTGGGCAAGGGCTCTTTAGCGATTGCGTGGGCTAGCGGGTGGCGCCTCCGTCGAACTAAAAGATGACAACGAGTGGCGAAGCGTGGCAAACACAGCAACAATTGGGTGTAAGCGATATAGTGGTGATGGAGAGTGCGCACTTGTTAGCTTGTGATTTTGTTCGCTTAATGGGTACCATTGGCTACCTAATGTTGCACGTGCATGGTAGGATGCACGCTGTAAAACATCCCTGTCTCATAGCCTCCTCCTCAATACCAATGGGAGCTACACTCCTCCAAGTCATCAACCGGTCTACCTACCTATATCAGTTGAATCACTAAGATCACGAGATTATCCAGCACTTGTTTGTTCAACCATGGGCAAGTCCGATTATGAGAAAAACCTTCAGAAGGCAATACAGCATGCTCGCCAAGCACCAGGGGTACCCCTTGCCAGATTTGCAGCTCTATACGGGGTAAATGCATGGACTCTACAGCGGAGAATGGCTGGAACTACACAAGATTATGCCACAGCCTCTAGGGAAAAACAATTGTTTACTGTTGGTGAAGAAAATGCAATCAGAGAGTATATTGGTATCATGGCTGACTGTGGATTTCCACTAAATCATGCGCTTATGCGACAAATTGCACAAGATATGATCAATGAGAGGCAAACCCCACCCTATGGCTACGGAGGGGGTATTTCAGGTTCTAGAGTATCTACGGCCAATCCCCGAAATCGTCGAGAGAAGCAATTGGGCCATAATCTCCTCTTCAAGCTCTGACCCAACCACTCATATCATTGGCCAACACTGGGTAGATCGCTTTCTTGAGCGCAATTCAGGGTTCAAAAAGATTTATATCCACTACCAGGAGAGAGCACGAGCAGCAGCAACCAACAATGTCGAGCTTCAGGCAGATTTTCTTCGAAAACTTGCAAATCTTGTACAGCGAAAGCGGATAACTCCGGGAAACATTTGGAACTGTAATGAAAAGGGTATAACCATGGGGCGCAATAGCACTCGAACCATGGCTATTGTGCGTGTTGGGGGTAGAAGCACTACTATGACTGAGGGATCACGAGAGTTTTGCAGTGTACTGGAGAGTATTAATGCAGAGGGGGTTGTTATCCCACCATTCATTGTATGGCAGGGGAAGACGCACCGGGAGTCCTATTATAACGCAAAAGGAGAGCTAGAAAATGAGGCTACATTTACATGCTCACCAAGTGGGTATATGGATGATGAGCTGGGGCTCGCATATATGGTGGAGCATTTTGAGCCGTTATCTCGAGATATTGCACTAGCTGGAGCTAGTGCTGATACTGCACCCCCCCCACGATGTTTGATTGTAGATGGGCATTCATCTCATATCGCATTTAGGGAAGTCAAATATGCTCTCGCCAACAATATCCACATGATCTGCCTTCCATCGAAATCCACACATCTTCTCCAACCCCTCGATGTAGGTTGCTTCGGAATCCTACAAACCACATATGAGCGGAACCTCAGTGCATGGTTACGGAAGAACCCTCTTTTGGCAATATCTAAAGTGGACTTTTTGGAGATTCTGCAACAGACAAGAAAGCAAGTATATACTGTTGAATGTGTAGTAGGTGCATGGAGAGCAGCTCGTTGCTGGCCAATCGAGCAACAGTGGTCTCATGCCCCTGAAGATGTTTCAGCCAAAACCAAGGCCGCACGTGATAAGATTGATTTATGCACCTTGGATACCCCAGCTCGTTTCCGACATTTCTCTCGTGATCTTGCGGTTAGGATAGGTCCAAAACTGGAGCTAGATGAGAGGAGTATGTTGAATGACCTAATTGACCTAGGGATGGAAAAAATCATCAAACATAGAGATATCCTTCCACGTGCGGAGACATTGAGCAAGCTTCGGGATGGTAAGGTATTTAAGGCAAAGAAGGGCTCACGGCATCTTGGTGGTGGAGCTCGAGTTTTAACATCCAAGTATGTCACCGATGGGCTTAAGGCCCTTGCTGATAAAGCGGCCAAGAAGCTTGAAAAAGAGCGAGTTACAGAAGAAAAAAAGAAGGCAGTAGAAGCGAAGAAGAAAATGAAAGAGACCCTTGACAAGCGGTGGAGGGCTGATCTTCACCATTATGAGGAGATTGACATACCTACTTGGAAGGCTGCTTGCACTGAGATCGATCTTGATTGGGCTGCCGCTAAGCAACTGAGTGGGAAGCGCTCTGGTAGGAAGCCACTATACCCCCCTCGACCGAAACGACCTCTTAAGCCCAAACCTGAAGGCAGGGGTGTTGGGACCATTGATGATCCGCTGGTAGTTGAGATTGAAGCAGTTGAGCCGGATGGGGAGGATGCAGAGAATGCGGAGGATGCGGAAGAGGAGGAATTAATTGATTCGATGAGAATGCTCGAAATCGCTCGTTTTGCGGAGGTTAGTGCCATTCGTTTTGAACCTCCCGTTTTGCCAGTTCTCACTCTCCTGCGCTTATACTCATTTGAGATGTGCATAGTCCCTCAACTGAGCTCTGTTCCATCCTAGAGGCTTGTCAGCATGATATTCAATGTATAGAGGAGGTTGAAGGGGGGGGGGGGTGTTCATTGGGGGGGTCGTATTAGATTGGGATGTTGATGAATATTGGGTCGATTTGGCAGGATATACGGGTAGCCAGCTTGTAGAGCAGAGTTTGTTGCATAGACTTCGATTTAGGCAGAATGGCCAGTCATCCCAGTGCTTATGTGATATCACGGGATCTCTCCCTCGAGGGGTCTGAACAGGGATATTTGCAGGGGTGCATCCTACCGTGCACGTGCAACATTAGGTAGCCAATGGTACGTGAGTTAGTTGGGTTGGCATGGTTAGTTTCGTATGAGTGTTTGGGATGACGTTTTAGCGAGTATGGCAAAACGGATGTGGGACCCGCAAGAGTCGTGCCAGTTTCGGCACGACTGTTAGTTTAGCAGAAGGTTTTAGTGTTATTTGTTCTTTATATTATTGTTGGGAGAGATTTTGTCGTCTGAGAGATTTTGCGGTCAAGGAAAGATTTTGTCGTCTGGAAGAGATTTTGTCGTCTGAGAGATTTTGCGGTCAAGGAAAAGATTTTGTCGTCTGGGAGATTTTGTGGCCTGGAAAAGATTTTTGCGGTCTGAAAGATTTTGCGGTTCTGGAGCGAGTCGAGAGGAAAATTGTGGACTTTGTGGAAATGCTTTGTACGTATTCGCACGTACATACAATTGTGGAAAAAGCACCTTCTCTCATGGCTTTCCTTTGACCACCCTCTTCTGAGTGTCTTATCCCTACTATTGTGGTCTCTTCTCTGCTTATTGTGGCTCTCGATACCCGGTCACACAGTGTATGTTCCTCCGCTAGGAGAGAAATAGAGGACGTCAACATCTCCGTCCCTTAAAAAACTCGCACAAACACGCAAAAGAAACCGAAGAAAATCTCCACAGTCTACTCTTCCATTATCCCTTCCTATAGTAGGTCCTGCCCCTCCAGTGAATCCTTTCCCTTTCACATAACCGAGTTCAGCAAGGTACCGTTTTCCCTTCTGAACAACCGAGTTTAGCAAGGTACCGACAGACTCATTGGGGCTATAACCTCTTCTATAGTAGGTCCTTCTCCGCCAGTGAATCCTTTCCCTTTCACATAACCGAGTTCAGTAAGGTACCGTTTTCCCTTCTGAACAACCGAGTTTAGCAAGGTACCGACAGACTCATTGGGGCTATAACCTCTTCTATAGTAGGTCCTTCTCCGCCAGTGAATCCTTTCCCTTTCACATAACCGAGTTCAGTAAGGTACCGTTTTCCCTTCTGAACAACCGAGTTTAGCAAGGTACCGACAGACTCATTGGGGCTGTAACCTCTTCTATAGTGGGTATATCCGAGTATGTTCCTATGCGAGACTTCATGTACGAGTGTTCCAGTGCGAGTGCGAGTTCCTATTACGAGTGCGAGTTCCCAGTGCGAGTGCGAGTATTCCAGTGCGAGTGCGAGCGTTCCAGTATGAGTGCGAGCGTTCCTGTATGAGTGCGAGCGTTCCTGTACGAGTGCGAGCGTTCTAGTACGAGTGCGAGCGTTCCCGTACGAGTGCGAGTGTCCCAGTACGAGTGCAAGCGTTCCAGTATGAGTGCGAGCGTCCGAGTGCAAGTCACTGTCCCTTCAATGCGAGCGTCTCCCTCCATGCGAGCTTGTCCGTTCCATGCGAGCATATCCGTCCATGCGAGCGTATCCCTCCATGCGAGCTCGTCCGTTCCATGCGAGCATATCCGTCCATGCAAGCGTATCCCTCCATGCGAGCGTGTCCCTCCATGGGCGCGTGTCCGTCCCATGCGAGCGTGTCCGTTCTTCATGCGAGCGAGTCCGTCTTCATGCAGGCGTTCCGTCTCCATGCGAGCGTATCCATCCATGCGAGCGTATCCATCCCATGCGAGCATGTCCGTCATCATGCGAGCGTGTCCCTTCATGCGAGCGTGTGCAATTGCGAGCGAGAGTGCAAGTGCAAGCTTCCTATGCGAGCGAGTGTGCCCCTCCAACCATGTCCTTATTTCCACCATGATGCGCCATCCAAAGCTTTGGGCTCTCCGGTCGAAGGGACCAATTTAAAGGTATTTCTCTCCTAGCGGAGGAACATACACTGTGTGACCGGGTATCGAGAGCTACAATAAGCAAAGAAGAGACCACAATGGTAGGAAAAAGAGACTCAGAAGATGGTGCGCATAGGAAGGCTATGAGAGAAGGTGCTTTTTTTTGCTGACCACAAAAATCCTCCCTGACCACAAAATCTCCCAGACGACAAAATCTATTCCAGACGACAAAATCTCCCCAGACCACAAAATCTTCTCAGACGACAAAATCTCTTCCTCAAACAATAACACGAAGCACTTTTTAAACGAACGAACAGCACCAATACCTCCTGCCAAACTGACCGTCGTGCCGATACTAGCATGACTCTTGCGGGTCCCACATCCGTTTTGCCATACTCGCTAAAACGTCATCCCAAACACTCATACGAAACTAACCATGCCAACCCAACTAACTCACGTACCCATTAAGCGAACGAAATCACAAGCTAACAAGCGCGCACTCTCCATCACCACCATAGCGAGCAGAGAAATAGAAATGTAGATTTCGAAGAAAATCAAGACAGTGCTTGGGTTCTGCCGTTTCTGTCTAGATACCAGGAGCCCTCTATATAGACATATCGGAGGCATCCTAACCCCCCTACGAGCCCCCATGACATAGCCCAAGGCATGGACTTCCGAACCTTCGGATACATGTTGCGAATCAATGACGCGGTCCTCCATAAGAAGCAGTTATCCTATCAGCTTATTACGACCTAGCCCCAGCCCTTCAGGCATCGCTAGAACGGCGCACACACTTCCTTGTTCCGGCCAGTCTCTCCACTAACCCGCGAGTAGGAGGCCCCGCGGATCTAGAGGGCCCATTGCTAGGCCTGCTGTGGGTGATCAGTCCACGTCGTTGGCCTCAGCGGCTATCGGCTTCGGTTCCGCCTCTGCGTAGACCACCCTCACGTGAGATTCATAACATTAGGTATATAATATTTTTGCTAATGATTAGAAAGTATAGCTAATAAAAACAAAAAATAAAGTCTATATTACTAAGGTTATAATATAAAATATTATATAGAAAAAAAAAATATATATATATATATATAATTATAATAAAAATCTAAATTTTAAGTAATAATTATTTATATTTCCTATAGTATTTCTTTATTAATTAGCTTATATAGTATTCTATTACTAATTAATTATTATATAATAAGTTTAATATAAAATATAATAGAATATACTAATTATTAGAATTTTTAAAGTATTTTACTATTAATTAATTATTATATATATAAGTTATTATATATATAATAATTTAATATTAACTTGAATAATAATTATTATAAAAAATATTAGAATAATATTAATATATACTATAATAATAATAATAAATAATAAAAAAAAAAATTATTAATTTTATATTTAAAAAAATAATAAAAAAATAAAAAAAATATTATAATTAATTATATTAAATATAAAACTTATATTTAAGATTTTATAAAATAAGTTTTAATATTTAATAATATAATAAAAATTTAATAATATATTAATTTTATAATAAATATATAAAAATTAAATTCTATATAATTTTATTATATATAAAAAATAAAAACATAAAAAAATAATTTAATTTAAATTAAAAAGAAAGTTATAATTAATAATAAAATTAAAATTATAGATATTATTAATTTTTTTTAATTAGTTATAGAAATAAAAAAAGTTAATTTTAAAAAAAATAAAAGTATTATATATTTAGTTTTGCCTTTAAAAATAAATAGTTTAAAAATTTATTTTACTTTAATTTTACTATATATAAAACCTATATATAAGTAATAAATTAAAAAAAATATATTAAAAATAAAAAAAAATCTATAACTAGTTTATTAAATACTAAATTTCCTCCAATCTTATACTCTTATTTTACTCTATAATATATCTATCAATTCAACTATTTCTGAAGTTCTATGCTGTACAGCTAATTCTATCTACTACATCCGTTAATTTGAATCACGCGCCCCAATGCACGGGCCGTTGTTAGGCACCGTACCTAAATCTTTGCTATCTGACTGTATATCGGTCGCTGCTCGGTTGCATATCCACCAGTGTTAGTGCCTCGCTCCATAATCCCTTGCATGTTGTTTGACATCTGAACACCTTACACCCAAGCTGTCTACTCTAATCCATACAATATGGTCACCTCGGTCCCACGGCACTGGATGCTCCCTCTTTCACATTCCCTTTGCCTCTCTCCAAGATCTTCTCCATACCTCCCGCCTATCCGGTTCTTGACCCCTGCATTCTCAGCTACACTCCCTTCGCGCGCCCGATTTCACACCAAGTCCTTCACATCAATCTCCAACTTCACACCTACCGCTAGAGTTCGAATACGACATAACCTATCACCATGCGCCCTCCGACCTTCGCCTTTACCAATCGCTCTTGCTTCAGTCTGTTTGTTCCATAGCCCGTCACCCCACCAGCGAGATCACCACTTTGACACACTCAAGCTTGTGGAGCGACTACAGCGGGAGGGCTTCACGGAGGAACAATCCGTAGCAATGATGAATGTCCTTAGCGACGTTATTGAAGAGAGGTGAGAGCTTAGTGGACTCCCTAGAAAGATAAAATATCAGACAAGGTGCCAGTACCGCCTGCGAGCTGGGGATGATGGTTGGTTTACTGAGACTGGGATAACACCCGCCAACTTTTCTTGTATCTCAAGCTTACATTACCTCTACTTTAACTCCAGTGTCCAGAACCTCACACGGACGATGGTTTCTCAAGCGGAGCAAGAAAAGATAACGTACACTCGTTCGTATCCCCAAATGTAATCCTCTTCCATTACCTCTGACATAATCACTACTGCAGAGAAGGTAGATTTTGCCCAACTTCGCTCCGATCTTCAGACCCACCATTCTACCGAATACCAAGCCACTCGTGCGGAATACGAGCGCCTTTCCTCAGAGATAGCTAAACTCAATTCCCGCCTGCGCGAGGAGATCATTCGTGCTCAAAACTCAGTCAAACTCGACCTCAACCTTGAGAAGGGCCGTATTCGTGAGGAAGCCAGTGTTCATGAACTCAAGATCAAAGAGACGGATACAAGGATCGAGACGGAAGTAGGCATGATCAGGGGGACCTTGGAGACAGTGAAATTTAGCACATTGCAGTGGCTGAGTATGCCGCCTCCTATTAACGCTCCTACTCTTCCTTCTGTTAATTACTGACCTAAACTGTGGATTAGTCGGTGTATGCACAGGTACTGCGGCACTGATATTGGGTGTGTGGAGATTGCTGGCCTAATATCTCACCGTTACAAAGATCAGACACCTTTCCGTGGTAGCTCGAACCTGGCATTCACTTCCTCTATACCCCCATAGTGCCATAATGTTGTTACTTTCTCTTCTTTCTCCTAGCAGCAATTCGCCTGCCGTAGTAGTTTTCTACCCATGTATATCATAATATTTATCGAGGCATGACCAACAGCCACGACATAGTTCGAATAATTCTTCTATGTCCTTATAGTCAGATATGGCTGTTGACGGATTATCGACCGCATTGGGGTATGCACATGCCAAACTATGTTAAGCTTGGCCCTCTTTCCCTGACGTTTAATGGTTCGGCCTGTACTGTATATTCAGAGAATACCCGATCAGCACTTGTACAGGGTCATGCAATTCAATACGGAAGACGAGATAATAAGAACTGTAACGATCTATAAATACCTATCCATGCAGTAAACCTGCACGGTAGCCAATAAATCGGTGGGTATAGTTGATATTTACTTCGCTAATCCTCATATTACAACTAACATCCGCCGCGCCCAACCTGCTCCTAAAATGCAGAAGATAGAGCAACAAGGATGACCATAATACAAACATCAAATAACTGACATCCACCGCACTCGCCTCGTTCACAACCTTAACTCACGAAGAGGAAATATAAGAGAAGAAAAGTTTTGGCAGACCTTGCGCCCCACACTTCCGCCATGCCTGCCATTCACCACACCGAGTAGAATGTATTATGTTGTTAGCTTCCCCATGTACCCAGTTGACCATTTGAGATCCTGATAAGTTCGCTCCTCTTCTGACTGGCTCCACATTGATGATTATAAAAGAAAACTACCTTTTAGAATCTAAATTTGAAAGTTCGGAAATTTAGAACGAGAACAATAATATAAAAACAAAAGTAGCAACCGCGCGCTGATGAGAATTGAGATATCAACGGAAAGAAGAAGAGTATAGTTTGTTGAATACGAGACACTGACAAAAAGAGTATTAGAGTTAATACCAAAGATAGCGAGGCTAATTAACGCTCTGTGGGAGTAAATTCAGGTTCCATGGAATACCAACAAATGAGATGAGAAAAAGAAAGTCGCAAACTAATAGAATGGGTACGCCGCATGCTATGGGGATGTAACAGTCGGTGTCGACTCCCCACCAAATGACAGCATGTCCTTTAAATCTTTCCTTTTCTGCCAACCCTCCTTCTTCGCTTCCTTCTTCTTCTTCATCTCTTCCCACGCACTGTCGTCATCATCGTCATTGTCACCCTTCATCACCGCTGTCTTCAGGCCAGAGCTGGTACTTGGCTTTTGCTGTGACTGTTGCTGTTGCCAGTTCAGCCCCATACCAGACGTCATGGTCGACGTGCGAGAGCCATTCCCGGGTTGAACTTGAGTCACAGGCCTATATCTCGATGGCAAGCCAATTGTACTTCTCTCTGAGGGTGCAATTGATGGTGTGTACCCCGGTTGGCCACCACCCATCATTGCTGGGATAGCTGAGATCGCTGGGGCTTTCATACTTGGGGCAATTGATGGCGCATAACCAGGGCCTCGAGTTTGGGGATTGAAGCTGCTAAGCATAGGGTCCACCATGCTCATTGTTCTTTGATGCATAGTAGGATCTAATCGAGCAGGAACCTGTGGGACGGCTACCGAGTTCGGTCGGGGCATACCCATCATTCCGGGATTCATTCCACCTTGCATCATTTGCTGCTGGGCTTGCATCTGTTGCATCCACTGCATCTGCATTTGCATCATCTGTTGCATATGTTGCTGCATTTGCATCTGTGAGGGATCCATCGCCATCATGGGTCCCTGCATGCCGAGCATAGGATTCGGTTGTTGCAAACCCATCGGCTGTTGCATCCCCATCCTGGGAGGTGTCTGCATTCCAGTCGGCATACCCACAGCGGAAGGAGCCCGCTGAGGTATCCCAATCATTCCCATCCCAATGTTTCCGGATGGGATACCTCCTCCTAACCCAAGCATTCCGCCCCCTAATCCTGGAGATCTGTTGCCAGTTCTTGGATAACCGCTAGGACTATGCTTCCGAGCTGCTTTCATCTCCTCTGCTAACGCAATCTCCCCTATGAGACCGCCAGGATGTCGACCTATCTCAGACCCACCACCATAGGCAGATCCTCCATATACAGACCCGCCAGAAGAATGGCCTACCCCGCCACCAAGCCCAGTGATACCACCTCCCATTCCAATAGGCATACGATTGGTATGATTAATAAGACTTGCACCATAATTGTATGGATCAGCTGGCAAATTCCTAGCAAAGACAGGTAGTCTACCGCTTCCTATGCCTTGCTGTTGCGCTAGGCCTCGAAGATTCGGTTGCGAGCTCGAGTTGGAAAGCCTAGTTGGTGGCCTACTCTTGTTCGGGAATCCATGTGCCATGAGAATACCCAATGGAACTTCTTCATCTTCATCCGAACCAGGGTCGGCCCCCGAGAGGCTAAGTTGAGGCATGGAATTATTAAGTGCCAGCATCGGCGCCGCCGTTGGGCCATTCAACGCTTCTGTACTTCCTGTTCTCCCAGAAATTTTCATCATCTGTTGTCTATAAACAGAAAGATGTGCCTCCTGTTTTGCCCTCTGCCTGATCACCTCCTTGTTCCTTTCCGTATCTGAATCATAGTCCTCTACGCTCTCATCCTCAGATTCGGTATCTGACTTAGCTTTCCCGCCTTTAAGCCGTCGCTCATCGTCTTGCTGCTGACGATACTTCTCAAATTGTGCTTTTGTCATGACCTTCGTCGGTCCTTCTTTTGCTCTCTCCGTTGAGCTATTTTCAAATTTAGCGGCAATTGCCGCAGCTGTGGTGATAGAACCATCAAACTCAGTGTCACTGCAGTCTCTCGGTTCCACGACAGGCCCTTCTGAATGGGTAGAGTTAATCAGCCTGACTGTAGTGATGGGTTTGAGATTTTCTTCTGTGTTTTGTCGAGTGGCAACAAGGCTTCGAGGAGACGTTACGCTGGTTTGTGTGGTATCCCTCGAGCTTGCTGAAGACGCGGTGTCCCGTATACTATTCATGGAAGAACTCCCAGAAGCCACTGTTTCCTCCCAGCCACTATCTCTGTCCTTCACTCGATCAGTAATGCCTCGCGGACCTTGTGACCTATGAACGCTGTTCATCACAACAGCTGCATCTTCATCATCGGTATGTATCGAATATCGCTTCATAACTGCACTGCTCCGCTTCAGGCCAAGATCTCCTGTTGGTGTTCTCGGCAGGCGAGTATTACGAGGTGGTGCGTTAAGTGAATCCTTACGGCTATGCGTGGGAGCATGAGGATGTGCCGCAGAAGTGTGGGTGAGGCTTCGCGATTGCCTAGGAGATATAGACCTCGGGGAAGGCTCTTCAACCGTAGGACTAATTAAGCCTTCTTCGGACGGGCGCCCAGCCCATCGTTCCGCTCCACCCGTTGCATCTGTACTGTACATGTTTTGGGATTTCGAATACGTATTGAATGTCTGCACCTTTTCTTTCACCATCCCCGCTGTTTTCGGTGCCACTATGGCTAGGTTGTACGACTTCGGTGGTGGGAGTGGTCCTTTCACTTCAACGCGTGCCGGTTTTCTCATGGGTGAAATGGGTGAAACTGGGGATGTGGGTTGATTATATCCACTAACGGAGCTTTCAGAATTCGAAGGAGGCAGCAGAGAGGTTGCAAGCTTTGGGGCTGCCGGAGACAGCTCCTCAACGCCTGTTGGCTTGTTTACGTCGAATCCCGAAAACATGTCTTCGAAGGAGGTAGAGTCAAGGGTAGTCTCTAGCCTAGGTGCCTCTGATGAGCTCAAAGTCATCCTTCGAGGGGGACTCGAAGCGAACTGACCGCCTACAGAACGACTACCAAGGGATGTAGGGGTCTTTGGTTTCGCTTCCATGTGGGAGCTGTACGTGCTATGGCCACCTCCTGCACTCCGCCGCTGTCCAATATAGTCGTCTGTAGAGGCCGGTGTTTGGGGAAGATCTGTAGAGGGCAGTGTCGAGCTTGAGCTTAAGCGATTCGATGACCCTGAACCATAATACCCTCCTCCTGAGTATCCCGAACCACTTCCGCTACCTCTACCATGTCATCAGCATCAGTCCATAGTTCCCCCTATTTCTGCACCTCCAGGGGTCTGCGGAATTGAGACCTACCGACTATTATTATTAATATTATATTGTTGGCCACCGTATCCACTATACGGGTTTACTTCAGCACCTGTATTATGGCTGTAGTCCTCAAAGCCAGGTCTCAAAGGGCTTCCTGTATTGGCAGGCTCGTATGCTGCATCAAGAGAGTTTCCAGCGGATTTCCGGCGAGAGAATTTAGGAAATTTAATCGGCATATGAGACTTAGTTTAGAACTATCTGCTTGCAAAGCGGGTTGGTGCCTGATGAATGGCTGGGAGGGGGAGTGTGGCAAGTGGTAATCTCAAGGTGAAAGCGCCTTGCTCTTGCCTAGTGCAAGATCCGTGTGTTTTTCTTGTAATTTTTTTTGGTTTGGAAGGGTGCCAGGTCCAAGCTGAGGAGCCGTCCGCCGAGAGGAAGGGGGAAAGGATATTCCTACCGAATCCGAGAGCTATTGGAACGAGAGGCGTCGGCTGAAGCTGACGATGCTATTGTTCTGCAGTGGAGTCTGGGGTCCGGAGGGAGCGGGGGAGAGTTCGCCAGAGTACAGCTAGCAAATGAAAACGGAAATGCTGTGGGACGTACCAAGTACTTACTTTGATAACGATAGCAGTAACGAGAGACGATAAAAAAAATTACAGCTTTCTAGGTGCAGCAAAAGAGACGTGACAGACCATTGGGGGGCGGGATAAAAATGGGTTTGGATGATCAGGAGTCCAGCGCAAGTAGGTATAGGTATAACGTTAACGTCAGGTGTTCCAGCCACAAGGACCAGTTGATGCAACTGCAGGCCCGCGGGACGGACAGGAACCATTTACAACCTGGCCAATCCTCTAAGCCTTGGCGGCAAGAGAGATGCAGAGAGGACCAGTCGGTTGCAGTTCAGTGGGCACTCCATCGGAGCCAGATAATCGCAGCCGAACACGCAGCAGCGTAAATACCGGAGCCAGGCCTGGTGGCCGCGCCGAACCTCTCCTTCTCCCGAAGTCTCCCCCCGATCTGCACGCAGCCAAATGCATCCGAAACGGAACACGACGGATTCAAGCGAAGGACCGAGCGCCTGGCGGTACGCAAAGCCAAAAGCAAAGAATATAAAAATAAGTACACACGTGGAAACAGAAAAATTCCGGGTTGCACTCTTGCATCAAGCCTTGAGTATAAATGGCCTCGCATTTCGTCCTCATTTGTAGTATTTTAAGCCGAGTCAGAATCGGCATTAGCTCCCCTAATGCTGATGTACAATCCTTGACAAGGCAGTTAGTCTTATCGCCACCAGATGGAGGGTGCTGAAGGACTCACTTGCATGTTCCCACGCCCTATACATATGCAGCGTTGGTCGCTACCTTGATACCCGCTGCTAGATACTTCGTCCTTCATGCAAGCGAGTCTTCCAGGTGCGAGACTGGTTGTCCTTCATGCACATGGTGTCTGCGCAACTCTGCTTAGGTTGACTGCAATGTTGAGACTTGCTTCAGAGTTGTTATTCTGTATCTCCTAAATATCTATATTATTTCGAAAGGCCTCAAGACTAGGTCACAGAAGATGTCACCATTCTCTAGTCACATTCTCGGTATGTTCTAGACGACGAAAGTCAGTCCCTAGAAAATTCAAACCTCAGGCATTTTCATAACCGCAACCGCTGTCCGAGTTAAGAATTGACTCCAGAAGTTTGAATTTCTATGTAGGTACTATACATTATTAAATATAGCCACAGCACGAGTATTTTAGATCTACATCCACCTCGTGCCTCTTGAACACGGCCAGTATAACCAAGGAACCCAGATCGAGGCCTCCTCCAGTCAAAGACACCAGTGTTGACTTTCAGTAATATCACCAGGGTGATATTTAGATCCGACAATGGTTGAAAAGTTTAATCCACGAAGAAAATGAATATATCAAGTTCCTTATGGCAAGGGTCTTGCCCGTTCGAGAAAAGTGCAAGGTGAGATCGTTGCAAGGTGGAAGAAATATACGTAGGTGACTAGAACTTGCAATTAGTTGCTCGGTACCGATATTTTCTCTTCCCTACGGTATCTAGGCTGAATATCCGGCCCAATGGAACGATCCCCAGGACTTCCTAACTAACCTTCCCTGTAGTAGTCCACAATGCCTACGTACTGCGATAAATACTACTGTGCATGTAGCTTGATAACAGAATTCATTGGTTGATAATTAGGCTGCAAGCTGCATGCACCGCAATACCGTGATCTGCACTATGGCGAGTAAGTGAGCATCGTCATGCAACTGACAAATTACTACAGGTACTTGCCCCAGACTAAGAAGTTTCCTACGACATAAATACTAAATTAGACGTGAACTTGTTAAAGTACGATACGTTTTGGGCCTTTTAGTCCTGGCTGGACTATTGTAAATTAGTTAGATATATTTGATGATGTTAATGCCGGCTGAACCAAGAATATAAAGATTTATGTGGGTGGATGCTGATCTCTTTTACAGCATCAAGTCGTGCGGTCATATCCGATTGGAGTTTGCGCGTCAACCGAGCGAAACGGCTAGACTCGATTGAGGTAAGAGCATACGAGTACTCTCAGCTAGCCTAGAGTACAATCTTCGGATATACCGTAGTTACCGTAAAGCCTTTTCCATGCTAGTCTGGTTGGCACAACGACCTCTCCATGCATGACTTTGTGCACTCCGAATAAGGGCTCGAACATGTGGTGAGATACCACGTCAGGGAGCCTGCAACGGGTGAATATTGTGGTCTGCACCTATTTAGGTTCTCTCTCTAGATTCTACTTTGCAATTGGCCCAGGCAAGATGGTTTCCTACGAGGGTGTTGTGCCAACGAGCCAACGAGACTAGATGGTTTCTTATGCCATTTGATGAATGGGGCGACAGCTGTAGATTGCTGGACATTAAGATAGTGGAGTTGCACCACCAAAACTACTTTACTTCCGAATGCGGATTTTGTGCCTCGAGGCCGATACCTAGTCGGGTTAGCACTCAGGAACCAATTACTGGTTTGGCGTCATCTCAGCAGGTAGAATAACAGTAATTATAATTTACTATCAGTTTCTACTTTATCTCTTTGAAATTGTCTCGTACTAGACAGGTGGCAGAGTGCTTGATGTGACCAAGATACCAATGATACACAGTCCTACGGCATTTTCTCGCTGGGTGCTCCCAGTTCATTCTAAATAATAAGCAAGATTACTTAGGTACATACATACTTTGCATTGAGTATAATGAATGCTACTATGGCTTATAACCATCGATATCATATTGCACGGCAAGGAAGCTTAATGAGGATCAGTTAAATGTGGCGATAGACGCTTATGTTGCTGTGTATTCTCACATTCAACGGATATCGATATTTGAGGGTTTAAAGGTACTGCATACATGCGATACTCATGTTGGCTATTACGAGCCCCAGAGAGTGAAACTTACTTGCTATCGATTAGTTTACAAAATTTTTACTAGAGAGCTTGAGTCTTTACACACAACCGGATGCCAAATTAAAGCTACCCATCAAATAAGTCGGTTTGGGCACGAGAACGATACCAACCAGACTATAACCAGACCACCGGTATGCACGCCACAGGAACTTCCACAAGCTCTTGGCACAAAAGCTACTACTTTCCTTTCAGGCTCAGCCGTGGCTTGAGCTCCAGTATATTTCCCCCCCGCGCGCTGAACCGTGCAAAATATCACTCTAGCTCAACTCAAACGTCAGTTTACATGTCGTGGCGACCATCTGATGGTCCGCCAGTGTAGCTTATAGCTTTACTTTAGTATCTCTTTCCGTTTCACCTCGTCTCAGGCTCAGCCGTTGGCGATCGTGTGCATGCCTGCTGTTAAGGGTGTTAGTCCCGGGATCAGAGGTTCACGGTTCAGGGATTATTCGCTCCACTGCATTCTTCTAGAAATCAGATAATACTATTCTCCTTTTACTTCCGCTCCTCTCAGCCTCCCCGAAAACATCTGGTTCACCAAAAATACGTAGTGCCTACACAACAATTTTAGGCCCGAGCTCGTGTGCCTCTCCTCTTCAGTTCGAATTCAGCCTCATAGATTGATACTGCTCAAAAGCCCCGTAGCATGCATACTAGTTAAGTCGCTTTTGCAAGACAACTCGCGATCCCGATCATCAGACAACGGCCACCGTGGGTCCATCCGGAGAAATCAGTGCAAAAGAGCTGTCTTGAGGTGTCGGGCTGTTGGCCATAGGCATGGCTGCTGTCAACAAGTCGAGAGCCGAATTGCAGAAGCAAAGGGCGAAGGTCAGTTGTGCCTTTTTATTCAATTTCCCACGGACGCACGACATGCCGGGCGCAGCTGGATGTTGTGAGGCCAGAAGATTCCAATCTTTACAACCAGGAATACAATTTTTGCTCCTCTCGTACCAGTCTTTGCGGCTTATGGTCAACGTCCTTGCTGACACCGTGCCGTGCACTATAGCTTGTCAACTCTTACAATGAACTTCTCACGTACGTTATCAAGTCAACCCGGATGCTAGCCGAGATACAAAGGGGATGTGATGGAGGAATTACAATCATGTTTAATGAATATAGACAATGAACCTGGGCAGAAGCTGATGGTGATACCAAATTGATAGGGAGTTTTCTTCAACGGAGCTCAGTACTGTGGGGAACTACACACTTGGGAAGTTAGTGGGGAAGGGGAGCTTTGGAAAAGTTTATCTGGCTACACATAAACTCACGAATGGGACGAAGGTACTTGCACTTGCACCACTCTTAGCCAGACTGCACTACTTTTGGCCCTACGTTCTGTAGCAAATGGTCAAAATATGGAGATTATAAATCGTGCTAAAATGTTCATGGTGGCTACGTATAGGTAGTATTGAAGTCGGCGCAGAAGAATGATGCAAACCTTGCGAGGGAAATTCACCACCACAGACAACTGATACACCCTCATATCGCACGCCTTTATGAAGTTATCGTGACAGAGAATTTGGTCTGGCTTGTCTTGGAGTACTGTCCAGGTATACCCACTCCCAGAGCGGGCTAGAGAGAATGCTGATTCTAACTGATGTCAAGGGGACGAACTCTATAATCATCTTATTAAAAATGGGCGTTTGTCATTGGAGAAGACCCGGAAGATCTTTGCACAGCTATGTGGTGCAGTTGCATATGTCCATCAGAAATCCTGTGTCCATAGGGACCTCAAACTGGAGAATATATTATTGGATAAACATGAGAATGTATAGAATTACCGAGAAACTGGCATCCTGGCGGTGGAGTCCTCCGCGCCCGTGGAGTTATTCAGATTCAAGATCTCGGGAGACTGACGTTTTTGGCCCCACCTATAGGTTAAACTTGTTGATTTCGGTTTCACCCGAGAGTATGAAAGGCAAAAGCTTTTGCAGACCTTTTGCGGAACAGTGTGCTACTCTGCTCCTGAGATGTTAAAGGGGGAGAAGTATATGGCACACGGTAAGAACAAGTCACCCGTGGATTGTGCCATGTTAGACAATGCTAACTAGACTTAGCCGTGGACGTATGGTCACTGGGCGTTATATTATATGCTTTATTACGTGGCGAATTGCCCTTTGATGAAGACGAGGAGAGTGAAACGAAACGCAAGATATTAGAGGATGAACCAAGATATCCGGATGACCTAGCTGACGGTATGTACACCTGCGACCAATTTACAGGCATTAGTCTGTGTTCTGATCCTCCTTGATCCCACAGTCAACTGACGCGCAGTAGAGGTGATACCATTACTCAAGTCACTGTTGAACAAGAAGCCTAGCATGCGACCAACTCTGGACGAACTTCTTGCTCATCCATTTCTTGCGGAGTGGGGTCCTCCTCAACAAGATATACTTGCTGTCAAACCGAGTCCTCCTTTCTCCACCAAGCTCGAGCGGGATACTTTACTACGCATGAAATCTGCAGGTGTCAATATCGATACAGTTATGGAAAATGTGCTCGCACAAAGGTGTGACTCGCTAGCTGGATGGTGGAATCTATTGATAGAAAAAGAGCAACGGAAGGAAATTAGAAGACAGAGGAGGAGGGCAGAGAGCCGGAGAATAAGTGTAGCATCTAACTTGGACCCCGCATCACTCCCTCCCCCTATACCAGAAGGGGATCATAATCTGGAGAACCGTATGTTACCCAGCCCTTGTGTAGTTGTTAGTCTTTTAACAGCTAATAGTGGTCTTCAAATCAGCTGTGCTGTTACTTCCTGGTCGCCAACTTGCAACATCCCCAAGGCCTATCACGCCACCCTCTCCTGTGCCTCCTCCTCCTATAGAGAAAGACTACTCACCGTATCTAAAGCCACCTCAGCATCCTGAACGTCAAATTATGTCATCTCCGGATCTCACTCAGACGCCTGGCCTTCAGATTCAAAGACGGACGCGCAAACAAGTCATAATAGCACAACTTGCATCGTTAAAACACTGGTTTCTCGACTCGGCAAAGCGTGCAACATCTCCCAGCACAAAGGCTCCCAGCACTGTCCAGACATCTAGTTCGAGCCATAAAGGATTTGTCTTTCGACCCGAGACTAGGTCTCAGGGCCGTGACACAAAGAGCAAGCACAGTGACAAGGGACAGCCATCACAGCCGAGCAATAGGCCAGATCCAGGATTTAATCTCAATACACCAAACGCTCGCAGCACTCCACCGCCAAAGCGGAATTCTCTCTCCCCACAGCCACTAACCCCACACACCTCCTATCGGCGATCATCAGGCAGAGGTCTAGGAGGTCGAAATAGTACCTCATCTTCTGTATCCTCCATCAGATCATTTCATAATAAATCTCATTCAAAGGCATCATCGACCTCTTCAGCCTCGATAACAAGCATCAAGACGCCACGATCGCCACGGGGTTCACTCAAGATTCACCCTTCCACACCTACTCACGGAGCCTTTCCTAGCAGCATTCGCGTTGTCCGTGGTGGCGGCTATAATGAGGGTGCAATATTCTCCGGCGGAACACCACAATATGCACGAAGGAAGCGAACCTCTCTGAAAGGGCCACTACTCTTGGCCCCAACTTCGGCTAGTGGGCCCTTCGACCAAAATGTTTTTGGTGGGCGGTTAGGATTAGGTGGCAGGAGAAGAGACACTAGTTCAAGTAGAAATAGTGAAAGGGGAAAAACTGGCGGTGGTATAATAGAAGAAGAAGAGGAGGAGGAAGAAATAGAAGAGGTCACCGAGTTCGGCCCTCTAGGGCCAGGGGAGAAGGTCGTTGCTATAGGACAGGATGAGGACGATGAAGAATATGACGATGGGGACAGTGATACATTAAGGGGGAGAAACTAGGTTTCCTTGAGATATTACTTGTAGTCAGTTTTGGGGAGTTTTCGTCGACTTGTGTTACTATCACCGAACTAGACTACGATACGTACACACGATCAACATTTCTTTTGTGCTTTTCTGCTCTTGTGCTTTCTTCTTGTTTTCTAGTTCCATGCGCTGGATCATCTCTTCTATATATCAAGAATAAGTCCCTTACCTCATCGTCGAGTCTTTCCTTACACCTGATATCCTCTCATTTATCGCCCCTTTGTTTTTTGCCCTTTCCTTCTTTCTCGCTCGTGTCCATTATATCAATATACCTCATGAGCACCATTTTAGTGGGTATGAGTTACTTTTATCTTCTTTACTTTTCTGTTCCTTGCATTTCCTGAGGGGATTATTGCACCAGGGTTGCTTTTTATTTCAGCACTTTCATCCCTTTGGATGGTTTTTATCACTTCAGTAAGGTATATTTGGTACTGTGTTTGTCTCATGGAATACAATAGGAGGCAATTTCCTGCATTCCGGACTTATTGTCCTTATTTTTCCTCTATCCGTCTAGTGGCCAATGGATGTGGTATTGAGAGAGGGCATTGTGTTGCATATGAGGCTCAAATGTGGCTGTAGTTCTACGAGAGGAGTTTGGGCGGGGCTGTAGCTCCAATAGATACATAATTACTTTTTCCCTTTTATTTTTTGTGCCGTGAGTGAAAACTTCTAATGGCGGCTTTCAGGCAATGCTAGCATACCAACAAGATGCATGTTGATCTATTGCTGGGCTTGGACTTCTCTAGTGCACCTTTTGTATTTGACTTTGCCAAGGCGGTTTCAAGCATTGTTTTCAGTCGCACACATGCTAAAACATGGCGCGGCTAGTGCTGGCTACACCACTGTCCTGTCTCAACATGTTTCAGTGCTCGTCAGACTACGTGGTTTCTGGTCTAGTCGCTCCCCATATGCAGGGTAGCTGTGCTTTTCCTGTCCCAACCTGCTCCAGACACGTGGAGTTTTATGCATCTTTAATGCATGTCGGATATTTTGGTAAATATGTCTATACAAACTACTGTGTTCTGGTTCATTACCCTCAACCACCCTACAGAGGAAATATACTAGCTATCTTGGCTAAATACTTACCAACCTTAACAGTTTAAACTCCGAGAACTGCCGAGCTCTCATATTTACAACAAACTTTACGTCACTACTTACTCCATACTCTAGGAATGCCATCCAATTCCTCTGGCTCCACTCATAATCAAAGATTAGAACCTGTAGTTCGATACTACGTTCAGTGCCTGTCATCGATTCTGGAATTGCCTTTTCACTGTTGAGGTGGCCCTCAACTAAGGGTAATGTTGATCAGCGTGCGAAATTTATTTATTACCCTATACTGTAGTCTGGTTGGCACAACGACCTCTGAAGGAGCCAACCAGACTATCTATACTGCAGCTACCGTATTATCTATTCTTGGCGATTTCGAACTACGTGTTTCCTAAACAAGGCTAGTGATATAAATAGTTCTGTGCTGGCTGTGACCTCTCTACGCGAGAGCGGTGCCTGCTAGACTATTCAAGTACCCTTTTAGATTCTTCGAAGTTCGCTATTGGTGTTACCTACTACCATGTTCTCATGCACCAGTATATGTATTGAAAACTCTGCATCATTATCCGTTCCATTTACCCAACACGGGTCCATTTAACCGTTGCTAAAAAGCACTGCCTTAGGTTGCTGTAACTGCTTTGGGGGCTACCAGCAGTGAGTGAGGGGAGGGATCTTTCACTGGGCCAGTCTGTAGCCCATAAACCGAACTAGGGGTGTTTGAATAGGTCTGTGAGCATTTACCATGGGACGGTGACCTTATCGTTTGAGGTGCGAAGGCACTATAAGGAGCCTAGGAGGAGCACCGTCGCAGACAGTCTCGGTTGCCGGACCATTCATCTTGACAAGTATAAAGTTTGTGCTAAGCATGTGTGCTGCAGTCGGAGGGCTCTGTATGAATACTCTCGCCGGTTAAGCCGAAATAGGAAAGTCACGGTGCAGAGGTCAAAACAGGGATTCCCGGTTAGGAAAGTTTACGGACAGTGGGGAACATATAAGCGGCTGGATCGCACTCTCAATTAGTAGTTTTTTTATACAGAGCACTCGAACCATAACATTCAGACTATAGCGATTCTAGATAGCTCAATTGAACTTTATTCACCGCTACCAAGATTCCTCGCTGCATAACCTCGTAATATTACAGGCTCGTGCTGCGTGGTTTGTCGGTTATCGGTGTGGTTTATCGATATGGTTATTCATGTAGGTTGTCGGTGTAGTTTGTCGAGTTGTTAGTCAAGTGCTGTTCTCGTACCCAGACGGATTCGCAGATCCGTTATAGCTGTGCATACATATCGACCTTAAGAATACTATTGTACACATGCCCCCTCTACGCGCGCCATTAACTCCTGCGGCGTTACCATAATTGGCTTAGATCTCGATTCCCTTCCATAATGGTCACCATATCGAGAGCACCCCATTAAACCCCTCCCATAGAGTAAGCACTGGTCCAACCCGCTTCACTCTTCTCAGTCCACTCATACCTTCTAAAGTTACTCTACTACTGGAATGACCCTCTTCTGATACTACCCACATAATCATGTTACAACCCGCTTCACATATTGACTCACAAGCCAATGCCCTAGGAATACCATCTCCAAGCCAACATAGATTCGGAAAATAGGACATTGGTGGGCTACTCCAACTAATAAAGCTTTCGCTTCGATTGCACTGGGTTTAAGGTGCTGTTTCTGTGCTTGATTACCATCATTTTAGGGCAATGTATATACAGTGGTACTGGTTTCATCATTATTCTACAGCTTCTCCGCCCATTCTTCTAGCCCCCCCTGTTCCCGATGTAGAAAGGACCTTAGTGTTCGAACAGATTGAGCCCATAGGGAGGATGGCTTTGGTGTAGGCTTGGAGTTGGCTCTTTCACGAGCCACGAGCTCTAGCAGGACGAGCGGGATAATCTCCTGCTTCCCTGTAAAGGACCGAAAGGGCTTCCTGGTGGTAGGTTGCTTGACTCCGGATGATGCTGGGAGATGGAATATAATCGCTTGAATACTTCTTTCCCCGCGGGCGGTCTGCGTAGACAGAGGTAAGAATCTTGGAATGTAGGATTGGATGCACTTACATGCAGGGGACGGGATACTTACAGCTTGAGATGCGAGCATACGGTCACCATTATTAGCTCTTGTGTTCATCTTGATTGAAGATTGATTACCTTGGAGCTGAGTGAGGTAGTTAGTATCAGTTAGTACTCGAGGGTCAATACTATAGTTACAAACAAATAGTATTTTGGAAGCTGATAGCTATAGCAACGTGTTGACTGCTTTCAATAGTGTTGGTCAGGTGGTGCCCTTCTCCCATCCTACACTAGACTACCTTATCAAGTAAGAACCTAGCTCCAGTACCTTCTACAACCAGACTACCTAATCAGGTAAGCACCCAGCTCCAGTATCTTCCACAACCAGACTACAATTTTAACAGGCACTGTTTAATGACAACATGAAGCCTACACTTCAAACGAGTATCTTTGGTGTATATCTACTTAAGTATATTCCTTTAATTATCATATACATCAAAGTAGAAGGTGCCTAGCCTATTTGCATTCACGAAAAAGGGTGCAGTCACTAGGCATTACAATAACAGAAGTCTTCCTACCTTTGGGACATGCATACATCTTTGAGCCATTACCCCAAACATTCTCTACCTGGCCATTACCTATCAGCAGGACTATACCCACCCCCTCAGCAGCGAACATTATGTATCTCTGGAGTGCCACAGCAGATTCTCCCATTGAGCTCTCCTTTTGAGAAAGCACTGGTTTAAACAGCTCCAACTCTGAGCAACCTCTCATGCGTTATTCTACGGCGAATGTGACTCTCGTTGAGTACCCAAGCAAACCATTATGCACCTGTACATTACCACTCATTTCTCAACCTCAAGTTCTTGAGCGGCCAACGACTCCCCTTCTAGTTCTTTACCCGCATTTGCGACAAGAGTTCGAAACAGTGCCAGCAATTATGACTGAAGAGTGATGACTGATGAAGCTCTTATCTCGGTACTGCACTATCTTTCAACTTTGTTTTGAATTGTTCGTCACATAGATACTCTAAGGTTCAGGGTAATGCCCAGCGAATAAGTATTGTATTATTTTACAGGTTACCTTGCCAATTACCCCGCCAACAAACTGAACAAATCTCCCACCCAACTCACCTAGATTATCCAGATTTTCTGTAAATAAGCGGAACGTGGTAATACACTGTTGGAGTTCAACTCAGTTATAAAGATTAAAAAGTAATTGTCCGAAGTCTCCTTTCTCTGTACGAGCTCTGTATAGGATGTGGGCCAGAGTAGAGACGTTAGAATAATCATTTGAGTTTCTAAGTATATGGACAAATTACAATTGCCTTGCCCGGGTGGTTATAGTCGAGAATCTACGCTGAAAGTCGATTTAGGGTGATTCATTTTAGTATAAAGTTACAGTTGAATTGATGGATTCCGGAAGTATAACGTAGAGCGGGAGAATTATTATCGAGCTGATACCGTTGGGAAAAAAGAGTAATCCTCAAAAATAGTCAGTCTATTCCTTAAAGAACGGTATCGGGGTGTCAAGTTGAAAATCAAGTGGTATACCATAATCTAAGAAAACCGGCATGTCGGGTAATGGGTAAAAGCTAGTAACAGGGCACCTGTAAAGAGCTCCTCATGTGTGTATTATCGTGTTTTGCCATTACGAGACTATAGTGTTGATGATATTAGTCTAGTTATATGGTGGGCCATTCATTTTGGCGTGGTATTGTTGCTGGCTTGCTCAGAAGGCGATGTGTATACATACTTCTTAAAGTACGTAACCTTTCCACGAATGAAGCCGTTACTCTAAACTATCCATCTATGTGTATATCTATTTCCTCCCTCTCCAATTGCAACACCGTCAAACCTCTTAGTTATGTGCATCTATATTAGCCCCTCTCCGGATAAGTTATACTCCTCAGTTGGGATATCATGTATATTTACATTAGCTTCATACTTACTTTCCACGTCAACTCACAAATCCATACCCTAGGAATACCATCATTCCCTATTGGTTGTGACTAATTAGCTCAAGTGAAGCTCTTGAACTTACTAGGTGGATATTTGTATCTTCTTTAAGCAGAAGAAAAGAATGAAGAATCAATAGAAAATCCACATGAAGACGAATGACACTCAAACGGGCACCAAGCAGACCAAAAATAGATAAAATAAAAGAGAAAGCGAGAAACAGGTCATGAAGGTCCAATAAAAAATTGAGGAACATAAATAAAGATTAAAAACCAAAGATTAAAGCATGATAAACAATATCATGGCCATAAATCTTAATAACCTACATATGCTTCCAATGCACGTGCTGCCTGCTCAGCTAACCTGGCCTCCTGCCTCTAAGAAGTTAGTTTTTTATTTAGAGTTTAATATTAAATATATAGATTTTTTTAGATAAGAAACGGCTTCGGGAGAAAGGAAGAGGAGGAGGATTCTGAAAATTCGATTATAAATAATCGACTCCCTATCATCCTTCCCCCCTGCGCAGATAAATAGAGTCCACGTATAATAAGGCGTCACACAACTCTTGCTTGGAATTGCTTTTTTTTCTCATAAGTCACCCTCAATTCAGGATATTCTGCATCTGCTAATAAAGAATACACTACATAAACCCTCAAAAGTCTTCATATCCAGTGATGATAAGACTTAGTTACTTGGCATCTTTTTACTTTCCTTGACCAAGTGCCCTAGCCCTTTTGCGTAGCTAACCAAATTGCAATTGTAGGGCTTATAGAAGCCATCTTTGGAGGGAGATTAGTACGGTGAGGTAACCACAAATCTTTCGCACGGCTTGACTCCAAAGAGATGCTAATTCGAGATAGGATCCAACTTCCGAGCTACGAGCTCTACCAAGACAAGAAGAATAAGGTTTCCTTTCCCTGCTAATTTTGCGAAACATCTTGTTGTTATTGTTTCGTACGTTATTTGAATTTATTAAGTATAAAAAGATAGAATATAAGCAACTGAAGCCGTGGGAAATATGCGTTTACTGTGGGCAGAAAGTGGGAATGTTATATATGTGTTTGAGCATCTAGGTATATGCCTGAGAGATCTTCAAACCCTGCAAGGGAGCTTGGCGTGCCCAAGTGGGCAAGTCTCATCAACCAGAGTATTTAAGTACCCATGAACGAGCACAGGCAGGAGCTACGACTGCCGGGGTAAACAGTCGACTTTGGTGGTTGGCTCATAGTAATCGAAAGCTTTGGTCGAACTTTTTGCCTATACTCTATATACTATAGTGCTATAAAATCGATCTATCTCGAGCTGGTACCATAGGAGCAATCAAGTGGCGATGTTTAAAAAATGTGTAACCTGAGAGGTCCAGCCAGTCAAAGAGAGTTCTGATGTGTCAGACTGAGGCTACCGTGTGTTGAGTATCGAGTGTGCTGGTGAAGGGATAGTGCTGTGTGGTATTCTACAGTTACAGGATGTGCATGTGCTCAGCCTGTTGGCTTGCTTTCATAAAAATAGCTGGTCATTATTAATATATATATGTGTAGAGTCTAGTTTCTAGGCAATGGTGAAAGACTTCTCATAAACACTTCTCGTACTGCCCCAGCTCTCCGCATCATGAAGATCAAGTGGACAGAGTTGACGTTGGATGAAATAGAATAAGAAGTTCAAGGTAATCCGAGGAATGTCAGTGTCTCCCAGGCCACCGTTTGTCTCTGCGTGCACAGTATGTGGAGCATCGTAGAGTAGTGGAGTTGGGCCGAATCAGCCATTTGGCCCGCAATTTAAGTCTAGAATGCTCTAATATCATCAGGTCACATTGATAGATTTCGCTTCTTTAAGTAAGTTCACACTATTAGACGAGTAATCGAAGAGTGAGGTATGCTCAATTTTATATTCCTTTTGTTATCCAATTTTTTTCTCTAATTATCAACAGTATGTCTCCTTCTGTCATTCCCGACCCATCCATGTTAAAGCCCCAGTTGCTCAATTAGTGAAAATCAAAACCTGACAAATTAAGCCCAAAGAAACCGAAGCCCAGTTAGAAAAGAAGTCGAAATAATATTATGTCGTAATGTAGCCATGAATGCAAAAGTTGACAGATCAAATGACAAAATTATCAGCAGATATAGAAGAATAAAGATTTGATTGACGCCGAGGAGTAGTGATTGATGTATGGATTTCGAGTGAGTATAGTATGGTGTGAGTGGTTTTGTGAAGAAAATATACCCACCATAGACAAAAAATTAAACACATTGGAGGGTATAAGATTGCCGAAAAGAAAAATGCAAGGAAAAGCACCGAATAGCAGATGACCTACTTTGGCAGACCCTGTTTCTCCGCATTTCTCGCTAATCTTGCCTCCCCTGCCGCCACAATCTTTGCCTCACTCTTATCTAACCTAGCTTCCGCAGCAATTCTCCACCCCTCACCAAACTTGTAAATCACCAAGGGGAAGAGCAAGCCTAATGGGATGGCTATAAATGCCAACAAGCTGTTTCCCCACCCGTACCCAAGCTTATCGTACAATTGCCCACCAAACAGTGGGAAGGCAAAACCGAACATCGAACGGAAGACTGTTGCAGCGGAGACAGCGGAAGCAGCATATCGTGGGGACATATCAATGAGGTAAGTCTGGACTGCAGTGAAGACAGAAATCATACCACAACAAAAAATGCCAGCACCAATGAGGGGCATTATCCAGTGGAGATGATGCTCTGCCGACCATCCGTACCAGAAGAGACCAGTAGGGACAAGGATACCTCCAAAATAGATAACCGGAAGTCGAAACTCGGGCTTGGAAATACCACCGTTGGCAGCAGTAAGACGTTTGAAAAAATACTGCATGAGCGGAGTCCAAACACCAAGACCAACGAGGAAACCAACTCCGGAACCGATATAATTGAGACCGGCAATACCTGGGCTTTGGTGATAAACTCCCTGGAAGAGAGTTGGGAAGGTTACGAACATAAGGTAGAGGAAACCATAAACAAATGCCATGAAGAGCCCGAGCATCAGGAGCACCGGGTTCATTATCAAGAGCTTGAGGGGACGGAAAATGGCAATCTTGAAGATAGTGCGGGTATCCTTGGTTGTCTCAAAAACGGTATGCAAATGTGGATTCCCAGTTTCTGCTCGGAGCCTTTTCGCCTTCCGGTTGAGAAGAATAATGGAATATGTCTCGGTGCGGTAAAAGATGAAACCAGTTACCATAGCCACTCCAATGAAGATGGTGAGGATCCAGAAGACCCATCGCCACTGCAAGTTCTGGACAATGAAACCAGAAATGATTGGAGCAGTAATGGGTCCGATGAGGGGACCAAGAGCGTAGATTGCGGATGCACGGGCAAGCTCCATGGGAGCCCAGACATCGGATAGAATACCTGCACCAAGGGCGAGCGGTGCAGACCCTGAAAGGCCAGAGAGAAGCCGGAGGACAATCATCTGAGTAGATGTCTGAGAGACTGCACAACCGATGGTAAAGATGAGGAAGACGAAAGTAGACAAATGCATGATAACCATTCGGCCATACATTTCTGACAGTGGGGCGAAGAAAAGTGGACCAATTGCAAAACCCAACAAAAATATTGATACAGTCATGCTAGCAATGGTGGCATTGGTAACCCCAAATTCCTTATTGTACACAAGTGCTGCAGGAGCCGCGATACTAGATGCAAAAGGTGTGATGAAAGTGTACATAGCTATGATTAAGGTGACCTTCCATTTCAGGCTGCTGGGAAAGTTCCTTGGGTTTTCTGGATCATCAAGGCCATCCCTATTTGGAACTAGCCATTAGAATATTGTTCCTTGATTGAGTGCGAGAGCAATTGACTCACCATGTAACTAGCTCAGGGTCGACTGCTGCCAAATCAGCACCATCATCAGGGGCACCTAACTTCCCTTCCCTTCCGGCCCGTTCCGAATACACCCTCTTTAGCTCCCCCAAGGTCTTTTCCCTCTGAATATTCCGCTCCTCCTCGGTCATGTCTGGATATATTTCCTTCTCTGTCATATGAGAAGCTTGGGAGCCCCTTCGAACTGGCTTAGAAGCATGTGGTCGTGCTTGTAGGTCGACATAGTGTAGCCCCCGCTCCCCACTGATTATCGATGAGGAGCTCCGTGATGAGTTTGATATCGAAGGGACGAGCGTCGTGCCCGGCGTACCACGATTGATGGTATTCATTATGACTGATCTTAAGAAGTGTAAATAGTCGAGAGGAAGTGAACTTTGATCGAGATTCTAGGTTGCAGTATATATTCCAAACTTTTTCGTATCGAAACCAACTTGGTAAATGTTACTAAGTAAAACACGACTGACGAGGGGCCTCTAGGGTATAAAATAGAAAATACCAGATACTAATTGGGTATAATAATGTTTCTTGAAATTAAGAATGATAGAAGCAATCATTTAATCCTCGAAGCAAGTATCATGACTTAAGTATGTCCTCAACTCTACTTTGGCCCTTGCCATACCGTCTTTTCCGTGGGCTAGGACCATGGTATCGCCGGAGCTTCAGTTCCCGAAGCTTCAGAAACTTTTGGAATTGATAAAACTTTAGAAATCCGATCCCCTGCCATCGCCCCATGGATGGCCAGTCCAGTGGCGTTTAAAATCTACTAGGTACCCGCTTTAATGCTCTTAGGTTTGCTTAGAGAGAGAAAGAAGGGTAAAATAATCCATTACAATTGCAGCTTATACCTCGGCTCAGACTGCTGACAATTGGCAGGCCCCAGCGCCGGAGGAAGCCAACAACCCACGGATTCCAGGAAAAGCTTTGGCGGAACTCGGCACGTGTCTTGGCACCGTAATCGAGCGCAAGCGAGGACGTTGTAATAAAATGCGGGCATGAATTAGCTACTGCAGAAAATATAAGCATAAATCCAGCCGATTCGCGACACTAATCCAGGAATTGAAATTCATTACATAAGGCGCAATTCGGAAATCTCTTCAAACATAGTTATCCGTCCTTGTAGTCTGGTGAGCCGAAGCGAGAGAAAATTCTAGTATCGGAAAAAGCTGACAGAGATGTGAGACAAAGCGGCGTTTCTGATGTATTACTGTCCATATATGTAGAACTATACTAACGTCATAGCGAGTTTTATCTCGCGACTGACTCCTCAACAAACGTAATGCAATAATGGTTCGGTTCGCATGGGTAGGAGGATTGTCGTGCCTCCGTTGTCGACACTGCCATTCCTCCGCTATCGACACTGCCATTCCTCCGCTGTCGACACTGCCATGCCTCCTATGTCGACACTGCCATGCCGCCGCTGTGGACACTGCCATGCCGCCGCTGTCGACACCTCCCATGCCTCTGCTGTCTACACTACCATGCCTCCGCTGCTGACACTCCCATGCCTGCGCTGTCGACATTGCCATGCCTTCGAGGTGAGCATTGCCATGCCTCTGCTGTCGCTATTCCCATGCCTCCGCTGTCATACTGAAACTTCTTGCATGTAGTTAGCCTCTATTGCAGGAAAGCTAATGACCCATCCGTTGTAGACTAAACATCGACTGGAGGAGTAATCCGTGACAGTACAGGCAATCCGTGACAACAGAAGCGATCCGTGACATTGCAAGCAATTCGTAACAGTAGAAGCCCATGACAGTGCAGGCTAGACAAAGCGAAGGAATGACAAATATAAAAGAGAAGGCTTGGCGAGTATTCTGTAGATCACCGAGTAGAGGCGAGTCGAGTTGAGGGACCGAAAGCCAACTCGGCGAGTTGCCGACAGGCGAAAACTCGTTCGCCGAGGTGAGTCTTGGCGACCCGGGGCGAGGGCGCACGTGGGGTTGTCTCCACGAGGCGGTGCCCGCCAGACTACTCGTGCCTAACAGGGGTTCCCCTTGGCGCCTTCGTTTTCACTCCGCCGCCAGCACTTTTCGCTCCTCACAGGGGTTCCCCTTGGCGCCTTCGTTTTCACTCCGCCGCCAGCACTTTTCGCTCCTCTCAAGTGCCCGACAGCTCAACGGGCATTGCAGCTCAACGGCCAAATTTTCAACGTTCACACCTGAGATGCAGTTTGATAACCCCCCCAAGAATTTTGTTCACTCCGTACTAATATATCTCGATAGTGTACCTTCTAGACCACCTACTCTAAGTGTCCGCCAGTCGATATCATATTGTGGTGGGGTGTGGGTGAAGTTGTCGGTCGGCCATCACTGGCGATGAGAAGGACTTTACGTCTCCAATTCTACATTATCTCAACAACTACTGGACCAATTTGAATAATTCTTGCACTATTGGAATCACCCGTTTCTGCTCTATTGAATGGTACTACCTGCTTACACTCTCTATGTTGTTGAGACTCTCTTTACTACTCCACTCCCAGCTGCTCCGCTTTCGGCTTTCAAGAAATACCACTATATACAACTGTACATTATTTCAGCTCTACGCTCTGCTGCTTTTTCCGCTCGTTCTATTTCCTCTAATTGGCGCAATGTTTTTGCCTTCTCCTTTTCAGCCTTCGCTTTCTCTCTGCCATACTTCCTGATTTCAATGCACAATGCCTTCCGTAACCGTTGCCGCTTTGTTTCCTCTGCTTTAAGAAGCTGCGTGAGAGTCCTTTGGGTAGATAAGATTTGCTGTGCTTCACTTAATGCCTGCTTTTCTTTTACCATTGCTCGAGCTTTAGAAGCATACAATACACCACCTTTTTGCAATGAACGCTTGCTAGCTGTCTGCCGTGCCTGTCTTGCTTTCTCTGCAGCGGTAGTTTGATGCAAATCTTCAACTTCCTGCGTACCATCATGAGCTTGTGCAATGCTTCCCTTAGCAAAGGCTCGCATGTGTCTTTGCAAGGTAGGTGAGAGGTTATTCTGTTCCATATACTGCAGTAGTTGATCGCTTTTGCGCTTAAGGCTTCTGACAGTTTCTGGAGTTATAGGTGAGCCGCTTAGTATCGGTGGAGGAGTTGATGGTGGAGGAGTTGATGATTCAAACTCATCGCTGAAGTTGCTATCTATTTCAGCATTATTTTGTGAGGCTTGTTGGACTTGTGGTAAACGATCGAGAACTATCTTCGGATTATAGGGGATCATGCCAGTCTTGCGAAATGCTGTACGGATAGTGGATGGCTTGAAGGCTTGTGTTCGGAAGGAATTAATAGTAGAAAGGAACTCTATCTTATTAAAGTCCGAACAACCTGTGCGAGTAGCAGCATCAACAGCTTCCGCATGGAAGTGTTTATATGGTTGGAATACCACAACATCAAGAGGCTGTAGAAGATGTGTGGTATGAGGAGGAAGACAGAATGGAATAATGTTATGTTCATCACAGTAATCAATAAATTCCATTGTACAGTGTGAACCATATCCATCTAAGATTAATAGGCGATAAGCACCTAGTTGTCTTCGTGCAGAGAATTTATCGAAATGTTGCAACCACAGAAGCGTTAAGTGGTCATTAGAATATCCTGATTCCGAAACAGCTAAGAGAAAATCATCTGGAAGATCTGTATGTGTAAACCACCGTTCTTGATGAATAACTCCTGGAACAATAATCATTGGTGGAAGTGTAGAACCATCAGCGGAAATTGTTTCACAGACAGAAATAAGATCTCGATTGATCGAACTTCCAATTGTCATAGGTTTTGTCCGATCAAGCTCTCTTGTAACAATCCATTGATTCTTGCCAATACCAATTCGGAATCCTGTTTCATCATAGTTGTATTGATCTTGTGGTGCAATACCCTTTTCCATACATATTCTTTGATAGTCTTCAAGGAATTCTGTAATGGTCTCTGGGATTTGTGCATTTTTCCGTGCAGCCTCAAGAGATACTTGCTTACGAGTACAGTAGTCTGGATATCGCTTTAAAAACCGCCGGGCCCAATGTTCTCCTACCACCGGTGGTGGATCATTGTCGCTGGTGCTGGTGCCAGTGTGATTCCGTCTTAAAATCGAATTTGCGCACCCAGCAATCATAGGAAGGCGAGCAGAAAGTCCCATCTTATCAAGGCGATCGATATACTTGCATACTGCAAGCTCTTCTGCTTCAGTAAGCTTTCTGTTGGGTGCTGGTCGCTCATTTCGTGATTGAATTCCATTATAGCGGGCCTGGAGTCTTTTCCTTGGTACAAAGAATTCTCGTGCCACCGCAGAAATATTTGGTTTTTCTACAGTAGAAAGATACTCAATAGCCTGCTGTATCCGAGCCTCGATAGTATCATACTGCTCTATAACTTTGTGAGATGTGGGGGTGGGGGTTGACATCGTGAATTTCTGCCGAAAATTTGGTGGTCGAAAATTTGGCCGTTGAGCTGCAATGCCCGTTGAGCTGTCGGGCACTTGAGAGGAGCGAAAAGTGCTGGCGGCGGAGTGAAAACGAAGGCGCCAAGGGGAACCCCTGTTAGGCACGAGTAGTGGGGTTGGTGCCAGACATTGAAGGATGAAGATAAAAGTAGAACCCAAGAAGAGGGGCGGGCCGGAGGGAAGGGCAGGGTTATGTAATCAAGGCTTGGAAACCAACGATAATTTCCATTTGCCAGACTACAGGGACCAGATCAAGAATCAAGCAAGGAATAGTATCTAATTTTATAAATTAAATTTGTATCATCTGCACTTCATCTTGGTCTTGCAGTTGATGAAAGTAAGGAATATTCTGGAGGCTGATTAGTTAACCCCAGAACTGCCCCCACCATGGCAACAGAGCCTCATTGCTTATGACGATACTAAGGTGTTTAGACGTATAACCACATCATAACTATCTAGTCTGGCTTGCAGATTCAGCTCAACATAACTATAGGTTCCCCTCAATACAGAGCTTAGGGAAACTCCTGACACCTAGTCTAGCAGATACAGCACAAGTGGGAACAGTCATGTCTTCACATGTTGTTGTCATTGACAAGACTGCTCGCCGCTTCACTATTAAAGTCAGTCCAGAAACAGTTCTGAATGAGGTTTTCCAACAAGCTTGTAAGAAAGCTGCAGTGGACCCCTCACTTCATGGTCTCAGGTAAGCACTTCGTTAGCACCAACTTTTGAAGCAGTTTTCAACTCTCGAACTGACAAGCTCTTACGCGCCTGACAGACATGGCAACAAAATTCTGGACCTCTCACTACCTTTCCGCTTCACCAAGCTCTCTCCTGGCGCCAAACTCGAGCTAGTCCAACTCCCTAAAGCACGCTCCTCAGCCCCATCGTCCGTTACAGTCGCTCTTCAGATGATGGACTCCAGCAACAATACCCGTGTGACCGAAAAATTTCCTAACACAATCTCGATCTGGTCCATACTGCGTTCCTTCGAACAAAAGTCACGAAGTCTCGGTGTGGGTGGAATAAACATTACAGAACAGGCTGTAGTATCGGCAAATCAAAGTGGGGAAAGTGGCCGATTGTTTTATGCGATGCCAGTGGTGCAGATTGTGAATAGAGAGCTGGCAACGTTAGAGGATTTGCAGAAGACATTACAAGAAATGGGGTTCACAAGTGGGACGGCTTTACTGAGGCTGAAAATGAGACCGACGGAGATACCATTGGAAGAGGCAATGGAGAAGATCAGTGGATTCACACCTGCCGTCACCCCATTACCAGCTAGCCCGGCGGAATTAGCACCTATTCTTCCGTCGCCGCCACCGCCACCACCGCAAAACACTCCTGTCATTGAGGGAGAGCCCTTATCTTCAGTAGACACAGGAAATATGGATATGGATATAGACCTAATCTCCTCTGCCGAGAGTGATTTTTCTACTATCCCCACACCGTCTACAGTACCCAGCCAGTCTTCACTCCTCATAGAGGTGACGAAATTACCTCCTCTTTCAAGAAGTCCACCTCAGCCTCGAGGAGTCACGGTTTTGGCCCCTGCACAAGGCACTGTACCAGAAGCTGCAAAATGTATGACAATGCCCTGCCCAACCACTTCCCCTTCAGGGCAGGTCACTCTATATGGCGTTGGCCAATGCTAACACTTCCATCCTCATCAAGTGCAATTTGACGAGTCTGAATATGACCTCACCATTGCCCAAGCTCGGAAAATCCAAGCCAATCTCGCAGCTTCAAGTCGCCCACAGCGGTTGCTGTCTGAAGCTGAGTTGGCGGAAAAGGAAAGGGAGAGGATCGAGAAGAGGGAGAAGGTTTCTGAGGTTAATGCTTCTCGTATATACTTTGGACATACATATATGTTTCATTTGCTGACGTGGTTTTGTTTTACGGATAGATTGAAATTAGGGTCCGATTCCCGGATCACATGATAATCCAGGCTGTATTCAAGGGCATAGATAAAGCGGAGGATCTATATTCCTTTGTCCGGTCTACTTTGCGATATCCCGAAGAACCGTTTTACCTTTGTAAGTACTATCCTCACCTGCTATCAATACCCACTTCCTCCAAGGCTTCTTCAACTACCCTGAATTTAGTCAGACCTTAAGATTCACATTTAACTGCCTCCTCATAGACATAGCACCCCCGGTGAAAAGAATATCCCCACAAGGAGGAACGTTTGCACTAGACCTCCAGTTCGCACATCGTACACTAGTCAACTTCTCATGGGAGCAGGCAGCCAGTGGCAAAGCTATAACCGAGCCAGCTTTGAACGACAATTACTTGAGACAGGCAAAGGCGATAAAGGTTGATAAGAGCCAGTTAGAAGTAGCTGTGGTGCAGGGTGAGGATGAAGATGAGGATAAGGGGAAGAAACGAGAAGCTGATAGGCCTGGAGGGAGTGCGAGCGGGAGTGGCAGTAGGAATGGAGGGAAGCTGCCAAAATGGTTGAAGCTGGGGGGAAAGAAGTAGGGCGTATTGGGAAGGAAGGCATGATCTCACGATTCTGCGGGAAAATTTGAGCTATGACTATAACACATTAGGGTTCTTTCATAGTAATAAACAATAGCGTAACAGTACAGGATTCCCATTCCCATATATACTTGTATCCAGCAATGGAGACCACGCATGTTACCTGTACAACTAGCCTAACATACTATACATTGGGTTTGCTGACCGGATAGTCTGGTTGGCACAACACCCTCCAAAGCTGACTGGACAATTGGTAAGTTTAAAATTGTTCTTGCATAATAATAAGTAATTACCAAGGCGATAAAGCTGCAACTTCATGGTCTAGTTACAATCCCTACCTAAAAGTCTTGGTGAAACAGGAGAAAAAATATAAAATCAGTGTAAGTCTATACCTCAACAATGGATGCCTCTCACCATGTAATGTGAATGACAATGGGTAGAGAGAGGTACTGCCCTTATTCTTTTATGTCTACAATATTCAATTACTTTGATCTTACAGAATTATGCTCATCCTTGGTATCAAAATTTCATAAATTAGACAGTATATTGAAAATGCTCATAAGCATCAAGAAGTTCCGTAAAGAAGACCAGAAGGCAATACTTCAATGTATGAAGCAAAATAATACTTAAACTAGATGAGTGGATTTGTGGATATCTTGGACTGTTACTTCAGAAAAAAAATGGAACTACGCAAGTGGCTATGAGACGTGTATCTCCATATTCCATCTCCATGCTCAAAAGCTAGGATCTACGCGTCACAATGAGACATTTGCCCAATAGAATTGCAAGTACTCGGTACGCGTACACGGTACATTCCAGTTTAATTGTAACTATTTCACTCGTATATTTCATCTCGTTTCCCCCCCCCATTTCCACCAATTGCCGGTGTAATCCCCCCATACAAAACATGTATGGCCGCCGAGGTGCCAACGCATGTGTTTTGGCCAGGACAAAAGTCATAAGAATTATGCATAGCTACTACATACAAAAAGTTCGCATGACTTTTGTCCTGGCGAGTTTTACTTGATTTACATTGACAACTACAGGATAATTGGCATCGTTAGAAACTCCAAAGCTGCCTGATTGAATTTAACGATCTGAGTGGTAAGTATAGTGAGATTATGGTGTAGGTAATTCAGAAAAAGGACGCGAAGAGTGGTACTATATATGTAAGTATATATAACCAGTGCCAAGTTTTTAGCGTTCTCATCATTAACCCCTCGCCCCCGAGTACATGTAGAGGGTAGAGGTAAGTATATAAATGGGTATCTGTAAATACTCCCAATTGTTTACATGCACTCCCTTAAACTCTCAAAGCTTGTCACGTTCCTTAGCCTCAAGGTCAAAGTTATCGCGCCGTGCCCGTCACCTGACATTGGTACCCCAGGAGGAATTTCCCAGTTTGGAACGATCAGCTATCTGTCGTGCTAAGCCGACTACTTTATTTTGCCTAGTGCAGATCCATAGTGGGTGGTTTAGCCAACCAGGGTTGGCACAACCGCCCTTGTTTAGGGGAATTACGAATTGGGTGAGTGAAGAAGCTTACTTTGGTTTGCCATATCGATATACTGGTATTCCGAGTTGTTGTACGATAATTAAGGAAAGAATACATAGCTTATGGCTTGTAGAATATCCCTAAAAAACGCGTCTCGTTTCATGTTAGACACTACCTCTACTTAGACTGAAGTACTGGTGGTACCTCGGGCACGACTAAGGTACTTAAGTTTGCCCTCCGTGTCCGCTCGGACAAAACAGCTGACGCAACACCTTGAGATAACGTCATGAATACATGCAGCACAGAAGTCCATATCAGAGAGTTTACCATGTTACAATGGCATAGAAAGGTAGAACTCCTTCCAGAATTTTCATTAAGTTATTAAAGCCCCTGACATAACTATGCTAGTTTCCCATAACGATAGCCCTAGCTGCCAGATGTATCAAGACAAAAACAAGCCCAAACAAAGCAAGCTTTTTTAACAAATATTGTCCGCATCAAAACCGTCCCACCATTACCCTAGTATTAGGCTATGTAAAAGATGCGTTTTATAGGAATAAGAAAGCAGCAACGGCGGCACCAGCAACACCAAGGCCATTGGCGACATAGCCAGTGGCAGCAGCACCATTGGAATCTGTAGTTGTGGTAGTAGTGGTGGTGTTAGTGGTAATGTTGCGGCGGCCGGTGGCCGTGGGAGCGTAGGTGACAGAGGCCTGTGTGCCGGTGGTGACAGTAACACCGGTGGTTGCAACGGGAGTGGGAAGAGTGGTTTGGATGGTGACACCGGCGGCAAGGCAAAGATCGTAAGCGGTGCTAATGGTGTCTAATACTATTAGTTTCCAACGATTTAACTGTAGCGTAACATAACAGAACATACTCCTCATGTCGTCTACACTGCAGTTTTGGGTGATGAGACATTGTCCAATCTGTTCTATGAGTCCCTGGTTTGAACAGATGCACTTCACGTCACCGCTGTCACAACCCCCAGCATCTTTGCTTGATAGCATTGGCGCAATACAGGGAGTCTGAATTCAACAATTAAAACGTGATCGTGTTGGGTATTGAACCTGATGAACTCACTGCACATGCGGGCATTTTGTCAAGCTGCGCAACAACGCTAGCGGCAAAAGCAGCAAGGACAACGAAAACAGACTTCATTTTGTAAAATTAGAGGAGGATATGGTAAATTTGAGTAGTGATTGTGATGAAGCTGAAACTGTACTGTATTAAAAAGCTGAAAAGCTTAACGTGGACGAAGTGAGAGTGGACTGGAGAGTGAGAGTGAGGATGGGAATGTGGAAGCTTGGTGGACTTTAAACAGAAGAAGTATGCACTGCTGCAGATGCGCCAGCCTTCTTATTTAAAACAACGGGTTGGGCTTTGAGTTGCTGCTCTAGTCTAGGTTAGCTTGCTCTTGTCTCACCCAAACGGCCTCTGGCCACCAAACTAGTGGGAAATTGTAGGTATCGCAAATGCACTTCTTTTGGAACAGCTCTAAGACTCAGCGATCTGCCTGCCTACACCTAAGCGTTATCCATGGCATAGTTATTGATGGCAAGGGGGAATTGACGTAAGCAAATTCGAATTGTAAGGAAACTTCAGCCCTCATTATCCCTACCCCCCCTGGAGCCCAAACATCTTGTTTCCATGATTGATTCTGCCTTGACCTACAACTGGAGTGTCTATATTAGACATGGCCGCAGCAGGCCAAACGTCATGAGCTTGCGTACCCTGCGAGACCGTCAGATGCAAGGAATCTTGTCTGAACCTATCAAAGCTAAGACCCATAAATACGCTGATACGTGCTCCCACACAATAAGTCTTATTAATTTGAATGAGAATTCCTTCACGCGCAGATCTATATTTGAAACTAAGCCCAGCCGGTGAGATCAGCATTTACTTCCTAGTTGAATTGGATGGCTGTTCTGCGGGCGGTTTGGCATAAACCAAGGCTACTTGGCATACTGTATACATCTTAAGTATAGTCTGGTGGGGCTTGTGTCGAGTACGGGGGATAGTGAAACCAGACTAGTGACTAATGTAACATATACTTACCCAACAGGTAGGTAGTTAGTCTGTGGCATGAGACTAGTCTGGTTACGGGGGTTGTGTAACCTAAGTCTCATGCCAAGACCCTCTGGCCGACCGAGTCATGCCAGTCTAGCGGGCACCGCCTCTCGTAGCTACGCGTCTCGTAACCAGACTACCTACACATCTGGCTCTACGCACTGATGATGCTTTTTAGTTTGCATATCGTGCAGAGGACTAAATTCACGACTCCCTCTAGTCTAGTTCTGGTTGCCCCACAGACTGAGCAATTGTACTACCAATAGGAGCTTTTTTTTAATTTTTTAATTTTTATTTAATTTTTATTTTTGCAAATCATCTCGAGCGATTGATACAGTAACTAGCTCATATTATCATTATTTACCCTGATCCTCCTTTTAATTTAGTCTCAAACTGTGCAACCAAGTTTACAGTATGCTGAGGATCTCGTAGCTCCCGTTCAACAACAGATCTTAGCCTAAAAGGCTTTCTTATTGCCATGTCGATGGTCCCCTTGAAGTAGGATACAAAGGCGTAGAAGTTTAATGAGGTAATAAGCTTTGTATTATCAGGAGCCTCTTTCTACAACTTCGCCCTATCCTGCCAGTGGTGACAATACATAGGCACATGTTGCACTCTCGATGGCAGCGTCAATATCGTCCAGAGCTTGGGTTCTTTCTAATCGAGGCATGCTTGATGGTGACCATGTTGCACTTGTCAGCTCATTAGTTAATACGTGGCATGCGCTCATGAACAGCATGTAGATAATTCCCTACTTACTGAGTAGGTGGCTTTAGAAGTGGGATGCCGATTTTATGTGAAAATGCCATGTAACTAAATTTGAAACGCTGTCACTCTAGTCTGATTTGTTAATCGTGCTTAGTGTCATGGCTGTTCTGGTATCTCATCTGAAGTGGTAGTCCAGACCGGTTCCGAAACTATATTCAGGGTCCACTCTGTTCCAAATTCTGGGTTAGGATAGGCTGGTTAGGGTTGGGATAGTATGAGAGGTACCATTGCCCCTAATAAATCCCCCTCGAGCCTATACGCCGAATGTTCCACTAATGAACCCATGACCACTAGGGGCCTTAACCTCGCATTTATATCCAGCGCTGAAGAAGGAGCAAGTAAAAGGCAATATTGGAAGGCCTCAGGGTATTAACCTCCGCAAAATGAGTAATTCTCAGAGGTCTCGTTGAATCATTAGATCCTCCTCATTTATGGTCCCCTCTTCCAGAGAATCCCCAATAACCACGGAGAGGTCTTCAATAGCTTTATAAGCTCCGATACCACAGCCATGTGCTCAGATCAACTCTTAATCCAGCCCTGCGCGCAGCCGAGTAGCTTTCCAAGCATGGCAAGCAGCCCGCGTTGATACCAGCCATGGACCAAGCACGTGACCGCTGTGAAGGGTTCGAAATTGAGGTCGGCATACCCTGCCGACCGAAACGGCCCTGTAGCCCAAGGCGTATTGGAGCTCCTAGAGCTATTTAGGGCCTGTCCGTGGTGGTTGAGGATGCTGCGGACGAGGGGGTTGAGGTGGACATAGAGAAGATTTGGTTGATTCAATAAGTATCCCGTTTGACCGTAGAATTTCACTTTCTTGTTCTCCGTACGGTGCTGCTGTAGGAGCTGCTTTCACATAGATATAGGTGCTGGGTTGAGGCGTCCCAGTGGCTTGAATTCAATCATAAGTAGCCTGCCCAGCCTAAGGCGGGGGCTCGGGGTATATTGGCGTGAATTTGGAATGTGAGCTTACTTGTTACGTCCATAAGACGGTGGCTAGTCACTACTATGGAGATTACCAGCAGCCTACGTGCCCAAGTGAGTCTTGAAAAAGACAACCGCAGACTTACAGTCAAGAACACAACACTTACGCGTGTGCATTTTAATTAAATAAACCTCCACCTCCGCGGGCTAGATTCTCGAATCCTTGCCTCATTATGGATGCCCTCGCCGAAGCCCTCCAAGGCGTCTCGCTCCATCCGGGCACCAGTACCGATACCAGTGACGTACGTATGATTTTCCGCAAACGCGTTTCCCTCTCTAATAACCAGCTAGGGCCCGGTAGCCGACTTCTTCGAGGTGCACGAGTTTCCCGGCTATACGTATGATCCCGGTCAACCTCCAGAGGCAGAATTCGACCGGCTATGCATCGCACGGCAATGGGGGCGGCGCAGAGTAAATACCATGCGAACTATATTTCATGAAGCTGTCCGCCAGGAAGCCACGACCCCCAGAGCAGGAGAAACACAGCAGCTACACCACTCCATAGCGAATGACGCTAACTCTCCTCTACAGAGATTCTTTGTGCGAAATGCTGTCAATGGGTATATATATCGTGGGCGATCCCCCGCTGTTGAATGGAAGAGGTTGTTGCGAGCGAAGTCTTTGAGGTTTGCACAGTGCAGGATCGAAGGCAGTGAGCATCAAGCCCTGTATTACAGGTATCTTGAGGCGGTCGAGGAGGAAGTGGATTATCTGATTGAGCAGGATGAGGACGTCAGGGAAGGGAGGATTAAGCCATGGGAATATTTATGTCAGTTGTTTGAAGTAGGGGTAGCTCCGTTAAGCAAGTCGAAGGCAAGAAAGGTATCTATGCAGGTTATAAACAACTCCAAGTGACTTAACTCTTGAATTCTAACATATTGCGTAGCTGTTGGCTCCAATCCATGTCAACATCTTCGATTTTATCAGTTACCAGCGTGCAGTACGGGCGGGACAACGGGCAACGCTCCAGACATTTCCAACGGTGCGGAGGCTGGCCGCATATAGTTCCCCAGCCCGATTATATCCGCTGCAAGTAGCTAAAGCAGATGGAACTTTGAAATTTCTGTTGAGGTCCATTTGGAGAGCATTGAAGGAATAATGAGGGCCACGATTCTGGCGATGTGTACAAGATCAGTAGATATAAATGCAATATGTATTCTACAGAAGCGTATCGCTCTAATCGCTTCGCTTATGGTTATTAAACCTTCAGTCACTTGAAAACCTTGACCAGTTATCATCTGTCAAACCTTGCTTGCTCAGGATTTCTATAAAGGAGTCCTGTTTTCCCGTCTGTGCTTTCCTCTTCACGCAAAAACTTGTATACTCTTTTTGTTCCTAGATCTATCAATACATTCCTTGACCTTCTGCCCGGCGTAGCTCAGACGCCTGCCTTGACTCGTAAATTGCCCATGGTCTCGCCCAAAGCCTTCTGCCCCCGATTCCGTGAAATACGTCGACACTCGTGCCAGTACTGGCACGACTCGACGTATTCGCTAGAATTGAGACCTGATCTCTAGCGAGACATTCGCAATCCTACTGCACTATTAGGATTCAGCGAAAAAATATGGACTAGCCTAGCCTGGCGGGTTTCTCCGGCCATGATACGAGTTATATTTGAGTCAGGGGTTTTACCGTATAATTTCGAATAATTGGCTAGCACGTTCAAAGTGTGAGCTTATACTAAAGAAGGCAAAGTACCGGATACCGACATATTCAACAAACACAACAAATCAACGTCACCGAGGGTAATACGTTTGATGTAGATAGTAATCTTAAGGCACTTTAGAGTGCGAATTCCACAATGAGGTTCATTCATTTATGCCGCAGATCTTGTATTTGGTGTTGGAAACCTTTTATTGATCTATACCAGTCAGCCGTTGCATTAGAGTACAACTTGGATGATTGAAGATTATATACATATGGTTGCCTTCTCCATGATACTAATCTAGACAGATTCCGCGCTCGCACTGGCATTTGATACTGTAGTGTAGGATAGCAGCATGATTTAGAGGCAGAAGGTGCCCTGCCGTGGTTCGGTTATTCTGACAGCATTTGGAGTGCTAGCCAAGTACTCGAAATAATACAGTATCTGGGGGACATTTAGTAGATCAACTTAATATAGTAAAGTGTGTTCTGAGAGTGGAAGCATGCAGCTTTTGATAGCTCACCTCTTACTTAGCAATAAAGGACGCATCGTCCGGACACTATACTGCTAAGCTTCGCGAAACTCTAATCGCAAGGCAAAATGGGTCTAGGTATCTTGGAGGACCGAAAGCTGGACAAAGTCCCAGGTATGCTTCGTTTGTCACTGGTTCCACGAGATATCCATCACAAGCATTCAAAGAGCTAACGATATTCTCATAAACTAGGAACTGTGGTATTGGTTAAAGACGCGTCACAGGCACAAGATGGGCCCATACAGATTGACACGAGATTAAAGTATGACCTTAGCGGGCCGGACCCAGTCCTTCTCGTCCCACAGCCGAGCGATGATCCCAACGATCCTCTTGTTAGTGATATCCCGCTGGCGCAAATTAAGAAATAGAAGCCAAAGGAGAAGACATGGGCTAACATCGACTCTGAATTGTCCAGAACTGGTCATTATGGAAGCGGGATGTGACGCTTGTTCTCTTATGCCTCGAATCGGTATGGGTTGTCTGCCTGTATAAACTTGGATATTTGCTGATGTCAAAGCTATTTGTTGTGTCCAGATTGTGGCAGTCTCGTTCGCGCCCTCCCCGGACTACTTCTAATCAGACACACTGACCAATAACGCACAGGCTCGGCCCAATTCTCGCTGCCAATGCAATCACCATCTTGCTTGAGTTCCAAACTGATATCTCAGGAGTTGCGTTACTCACTGGATACCACCTTTGTGGAGTTGGTGTTGCTGGATTGTTATTCGTTGCCTCGGCTAGGATATGGGGAATGAGGCATCTCTACCTCTTGGGTGGGGTGCTCTTGATAGCGTCGTCAATCTGGGGTGCCCTAGCAACCTCCTATAAGTCCTTCCTGTGGGCGAGGATATTGCAGGGTGTGGCTGTATGTCCTTTCGAGGCTTTAGTTAATGTATCCGTTGGTGATATGTATCCAGTTCATGTAAGTTCTTACATTTTGGTGAATGTCCTGCATAGGATGTTACTGGCTAATAAATGGAGTTAGCAAAGAGGCATGCGTATGGCCTTCTCTAATCTCGCTTTATACGGAGGAGCATTTTTCACACCTGTCATTGTTGGAATCACGTCGGACCGCATTGGGTGGGAATGGACGTTCTGGCTTGTGGCTATCTTCGGAGGGGTATTATTTCCCCTTATAGTGTTTTTTGTGCCAGAAACAGCGTACCGTCGACCAGCATATCTCAATCTAGATATCTCCTCGAAAGAGAATCTCAATGCACTCAATATGGCAGAGAGTGGAGTTCAGAGCCCTAGTGAGGAGAAGTTCGACGATGTTGATGTTTCAGAGCACCCAGTGCCTAAGAAAGATCCTTTCCTCAAAACTTTACTTCCATTTAATGGCAGAAAAACGGATGACACGTTTTGGAAGGTCTTACTCAGGCCTCTGCCATTGATATTTCATCCGGCAATATTTTGGGGTATGCTTACACAGGGAACGCTCATCGGGTGGACTGTCATGATTGGAGTAGACATTGCATGGTTTTATAGATGTGAGCTCTCCAAATTAGTCGTGTGAGTTTCAGATGTACCATTATCACTAACCACAATTACAGTACCTCCAGTCAGCTTTAACTCGGCTGAAACTGGATATGCATACGCGGGAGGCTTCTTTGGTGGCCTTGTCGGTTTTGTTTTTTCTGGCTGTTTGTCAGATTGGTCAGCTAAATACCTGATCCAACTCAATAAGGGTGTCTACGAGCCCGAGTTCAGGATTGTCCTCGTCATCTTTCAAATGATTTTTGGGTGTCTCGGCCTTTTCGGCTTCGGCTTCACCACTGATAATCTCCAAAAGTACCCCATTGGGGCGTCTATATTTTTCTTTGCCATTGAGTAAGTTGATCCCACTCCACGCTACATGCATCCATATACATAATGCTCCATATTTGTGTCTGTGCATCTGGACTAATTATTCCGCTAGAGTAATGGGTATGGTCATAGGTGCGGTGGCTTCGGCGCTCTACATAGTCGACGCGCATCGAGATATTTCTATCGAGGCTTTTACTTGCTTATTGCTTTTCAAGAACTTTTTCTCGTTTGGGATCACGTGGGTTGCTTGGGATTGGGTTATGGACCATGGGGTGTGGGCATCTTTTGAGATGGTTGGCTTGATTCAAGTGAGTTCTAACTACATCGTACTCTATTCTGCGTTATCTTTGTTTTTCCTCCGTTTGCTCGTCGATCTCTAAAATACCGATCCCTTCTATCAAGCATCGAAGCTTCACCACCCAAGAATGAAGCATACCACTGCGACCACAACTAACATCCAATTCCCTCTATTTAGGTTGGCCTCTGCCTACTCTCCATTCCAATGTACATTTTCGGCAAGAAGAACCGGTCTTTCATGCACCGACACAACATTCTCAAGATCCTCGGACTCACGGATAAGTTTATCCCAGATAGAGGGGATACGTTAACGAATTCAAGAGCGGGACTGAGGAGGATGAAAGTGCGGCAGGAGAATGTGGAGTGGAACGAGAGGATCAGACAACAAGGAGGGGCAAGTGGGTGAAGAAGCATTTATGAAACGTAGGATCTGGTGCTATGCGGTAGTCAGATGGATTTGGTTGGATTGCTACATGATATCTATATGAAGAATGCGAGGTACCCCTAATTATGGATAGGTTTTATATAGTAATATATGAATATTGTAATGTATAGTTTATCTGCGGGTTTAGGACTGAGGGAGAGGTAATAGTTGCCAACAGACTAAGTAATTCGAGATGTACAGTGACCGCATAGAATAGCGTTAATTTTGAAGAGCGGCACGAGATACTGAGGAACATACTTCGATGTGTTCTCGTGCCCAGACCGAATTATTTAGGTATGGTGCTCAAATCAGCTTCAATAGTATGGAGCTCGCGTCTGTTTCAATCAATTGTTCAGAAGATAATTTTCAGACGCTTGGGATAGAAACTCTACCCCCAAAACCGAAAGTTCAATTCCGTCCTCAAACAACCCAACCCAGTGATCTCTTCTAAACTATATCCCAAATAACCACGATTTACTCAAGTGTATATCTTGTGGCCTTTGTAAACCAGTGTTGAGCCAGCTAATAACAACGTTTTTTTGCGAAAAGGATTCGTGCTTGTTGCCAGTAACGATGTCACGACTACTCTTGTTGTGCCCTCGCTGCCGCGGGATAGACAGCCGTTCCATAAACCTTATGAATCCCTGGCCTGGTCCTAAGCATGCGAAATATCCGTGTTTAGGGTAATATCTACGATACTGCCATGCTTTCTCTGAGTATGCTATTTTCAAATTATTTCTCCTGGGAGATATAGCGTTTGGGCGCTCAAGCCAGGGTATTCCTCTCGAGTTTAGAACAGTTTTAGTGGCGATCAAATAAAAACTCTTCATCCATTCAGCAGAGATCCGTTTCGACGTCAGTATTTCCATAACCTTAGATTTACAAGTGAATACAGCCTTCTGTTCCCATAAAGTGCCTGCATAGTCTGCGTATGCAGGAAAAACCCGAACGAGACTACGTAGTAGATTTCATTATGTATATGCATCTCCACATCACTCGATAATATAACAAACAGTATGCACGCATGTTTATTTCAGTCATTTGATAGTGCTTTCGGCGAGTATTGCATAAACTCAAATACCTCTGGAAATCACAGAATTGGGACAGCTGTGACTCGAACTATGGCTTTCTCCAAAGAGAATACAACACGCAAGGGATTGGACTAGAGAACTAAACACAAGTGAACCTGTTCAAGTTTTGGACGATGGATATTATTATTCGAGGACGGACATACCTTGACCTATACTATTTTGCGAAAATAGTCTCCAGTTAATATTGATGTGATGGCCATGGCGAATATGACCAAAAGAAGCGCTGCATGATCTGAGCGCATATATTCAAGTTGCGTACTCTAATTTCGTTCCAATACATACTACTTATGTAGTACTTATAGAGTACAATATTATATTACAGGTACTGTGCCACAAGGGTAGCATGTATCCAAGCCTGTGGTCGCCCTTCCAATTAGTCTGGTTGCACAACCTCTTGTAGTGCTATAGCTTATTTGTATATCGATATGTACTCTGTATATAACAACTTTGTCGCTGAGGTTAACCAATGTAACATTTGACGTTCCATCGAATGTGAAAACTGTCCCCATCACTAAACAAAAAGAGCTTCAACATACAGTTACATACACCCATATTTGCACACATCGGTTTGAAACAGCTGTTAATCTCTTGGATCACAGTTTGCGTAGGTCGGCCTCCAGCTTTTATACTTACCTATGTGACGTTTGACCTGATATCACGTGGATATAGAAGTACGTCTCTAGTAGCGCCGAAGAAGTGTCGGAGTTTGTTGAGACTGTCCAACGTCTCATCGAACCGTTAAGCGGCATTGCAAACACAAGGTGTGTACGAATCAGCACTGTATTTTTAGTGGGTTATCCAAGGCTGGCAAATTAACTGAGTCTCGTCGGAGTAACTCTTTCTCAGCTACACGACTATTAAGCTCAGCTCAACATGAGCTGGTAAGGTCGATAGATTTATGGCAATGAAGGTTTGCTGATGAGTTATCTTCAGATAGCATCTGGAGCATTCATTCGTACAAATACTTGGGCTAGTGCTATTCCAGTTCAGGCTGCCTTCTTTGAAAGGCAATCTACCTCCAAAAGAATTGAGAAATCCATTCAACCTCTCAAAAAATGATTCTGCCACTATCAAGATGGACCCCAATACTATCAAGACAGACCTCCACAAGCTCAAGCTCGATGTAGCGGTTATTAAGGCCATAATGAACATTCCAATTGAAAGTGCATTGGTTAGGACCAAAGCAGCAAAACGGGCGTTCTTATTTGGGGGAAGGCGTTGAGTATAGATCTTAAGACTCCAAACCTAGCCTTCGAGTTCTCCAACATCGGGACCTCTAGAAGACATAATATAAGGCGGAGATGCAGCCCTAGTGAACTAATGAGCGTAAAGAAAATTGAGCTCGGACAGCCCAAATACTTAGAGGGATATATGGGTGAGTTTTTATGGAGGTTCGTTGACATAGAGGCTAGAGGCTTGTTTTGCATGTTCGATAGCTTCAGATTGAATAAAGTTACTTTCTATTGAAATATCACTTTTGGTACTATTATACAATCGAGTCATCCAACCGGTTAGCACAACCCCCTCCTCAAACAAGCAATCATCTCGGGGGACGTATGTATCCAAATTCCAAGCAAAATAATCCCTAAATACTAGGCTCTAAGCGTTTATAGGCCTGAAATAGACCTGCTTTTTCTTTGGGTCTTACCCAAGATTTGGAAGCGTGGGGATGCGATTGCAGGTTATTTAAGTTGTATTGGTTCACATGTCAATGGGGTTTTAATTCTTAATTTTGCATATGATTTGCATAATCGCGTTTATATGTATGTGTCATACGTTTGACACGAAGTTCTTACCAACATAATCTGAAGGTTTACGCCATCGAGAATCCAAAGAATTCATTTACTGAAGATGGACAACTAGACTAGACGATGGAGGCCCTTATTGTGAAGAAGAAAAGTACATATGTATATAGGTACCGTGTTTCAAATTGCTTATAACCGACGCAGGATTTGAGCTAATCAGGGCTTATTAAAGAAGCATGCAGTATTAATCAATATGGCCTTAAGCAGGTGAGAGTGAGGCCACATATCAAAGAGAGATCGACAGTTGTATTATGAGCAAATATAATTCCCGTGTGTATGTCTGCTACTAATGCAAATAACACCTAGATAATAAATTCCCATATGTAACGTTGGGTTAGTCCGATCACTGCCCATATTCTGTGAATATTTGGCTGCGCCCCCACGGCTATAGACAAGGGGATTCAACAACACTTGCATACGTAATCCAACCATGAGCACGAGACCCATTCCAAAAAGAGTCAGCCTCACGTTCATTTTTACACAGCTGAACCCGTACAAGCGGCATCTCTGTGGTACATATGTCTCACTTTTGCACAAAGCTAGACGCTTTTGTGTATGCTCAATAAGAACCAAAAAAAGTTGTGAGCAACTTCTAGTGGTGCACGCCAACCTGGAAATGATTTGTAACACAAAGCAGGAGCCCCTAGTCTGGTTGGCAGAGTGCCCCTTTGTCTAAGGGCCAAGAACATCCCACTCGATGAGGTTCGCACAAGGGCCCATGCTCGCGGGGTATGGAGCAGCCAATTGTATTGCTTGGGAAAATTTAAGAGTTGCTTTAGGTTGGATGTCTTGTGCAATGATAAGGGGTGGGGTAAAGCTTGGAGGCACACTACAAACTTTGTATAAAATGGCAAGTATTTCAAAAAAAATCAATCGAGAAGGAAGAAAAGATAGCAAGGCGAGGACTGGGTCAACCTTCGCTAAAGGAAAAAAAACAAGTTAAAAAAAAACAAGCAAAAAAAAAATGAAGTCACGTCCTGTCTTCTCAGCCCCGTTCCTATCTTTTCTTCTGATAACAACCACTGAGAATTCCAGACCCTTTATCCTCCGACAGTTAAAGTCATAACCAACTCCTTCCCAAAGATTACATGGTTTTCTTTCTGAAATCTATTCGGCCTTTGGAGCCTCAGAAGCCTCTTCAGGCTTGGCCTCAGAGGGCTTTTCCTCCTTTGGAGCCGCCTCGTCGGCCTCAGTGCTGTCAGACGATGTCCAGAGAGTAAGGTTGTCCCTCAAAAGCTGCATGATAAGGGTAGAGTCTCTGTAGCTCTCTTCGCTTAGAGAGTCGAGCTCAGCAATAGCATCGTCGAATGCTTGCTTAGCGAGATGACAAGCACGGTCGGGAGAGTTTAAGATTTCATAGTAGAAGACGGAAAAGTTCAGGGCAAGTCCAAGACGAATAGGGTGAGTTGGTGTCAACTCGGTTTGTGCAACATCAGTTGCATTCTGCCAAGAGTTAGTAAACTGTATAAAAGTAGCAGATATAGAGGAACTTACCTTGTAGGCCTCGTGAGCCGCGGTAGCAGCCTCCTTTCGCTTGTCTCCCGAAGCAAACTCGGCAAGGTATCGGTGATAATCACCCTTCCTGAATGGATTGTCAGTATCTATATTGGAGAAGTTAAATTGTGTACATACATCTTGTGGTAAAACACCTTAGACTCGCCAGACTCAGCCTTGGGGATCAGGCAATCGCCCAAGACATTGAGGACGTCCCCGCAGACCTGTTCGAGCTCCTTCTCGATCTTGTCTCGGTACTCCTTGATCTTAGCAACGTGCTTGTCGGAACCCTTAGTTTCCTCCTTCTGCTCGATGGAGGAGATGATTCTCCAAGAGGCACGTCGTGTTCCCACGACATTCTTGTAGGCGACAGACAAAAGATTGCGCTCGTCAACAGACAATTCTCCTCCGATCTAATCAGAGTTAGCACGCTGAATAACCTTGGATTCACTACGATCACTACATACCTTGGCAACCTCCTATAGCACAAGAGAGAAATATGTCAATATTTTGCTTGGGTTCACTTGTATTTCCTCATGATTAACATCAATATGGGATTTACCTTCATGTAAGTCACCATCTCTGTGGTAGATATTAGCAAACATGCTTCCCATGTGGAGAGTGTTTGTAGATACATACCATCATACCTCTCCGCCTGCTCACACAACCTGGCGAGAAAGGTTTTGCTAGATTGGAAATATTAGAAGGGATACTTAGTTTTAAAAGAGAGGCGAGTGGAAGGAGTCAAGTTGTACCTCTCACGCTGTATGCGGCGTCTTAAAGTCAGCAAACACAGGGTCAACGATGATGATGGTTGTTGAGATGGGTGAGAGTGGGGCAGTTATGATGCAACAACAGACGACAGTTCAACTTACCTCAGTAGTCATCTTGGTTGCAAAAGTTTCGAAACGGTGATAAAGCTATCGAGTGAGGAAAATAGTATATATTCCAGTGAGGAGTCGTGTGTGGGCTGAGCTGAGTTCGGAGTGGGTTTGTGGAAGTAGAAACAGGAAGGAGGTCAGGTGGGTTGGGCTTTGTCGCTAAAAACGATGAAGTATAGATGGGATGGGGTTGTTTTTTCAAAGTGCAGTGATTTTGGATCGATGGAAGTGGAGAGAAGAAGAGTTGGGGAGAGAGCAGCGTGAGAAAAGGAGGAGGGGCGGTGGGCTGGGAAGTATAAGTGGTTAAGGCTCTAGCCCACGCTAGCAAGTACACGATCTGGTTGACCCCAAAACTCCACCTTGCCATAAATCTCCTCACCGTGGTAGTATCGACACAGACCCACCACCACTGGATCGGCGGTCCTGTTTTACAATATGACAATAGGTGCACCTGTTCCATGACCTGTAGAGCCCTGTAGCGCCGGAGGATGACGAGCCAAGTAACCTGTCATACATCCTAACTTTCGGGTAGCCCATGGCAATTGAGTACACAAGTGGCTCCGTCGAGAGAGAATAGACGGATGGCACCCAAACGCCGTCATTCAGTTCCTTACGCTGCCTTTGTTCAATCCCGCTCATTCTCATACTCGGCATCCCATTTGTGACTTTCTGGGTTGCAGGCAAAAGCAAACCCGACGTGCGGACCCGATGGAGGCGCGAACTGTCCCTGCGGACCAATCCCTACCAGACTATCGATATAATGGGCATTGGAACTTTTCCAGAAACCTTCTTCATATAGATCTAGAATAATACTTTAAAAACAAGGCCGAATAAAGACCCCAAGTCACAAGGAGCGCTGCTTTATTCAGACATCGCAATAAATTGAAGTGGACTGAGAATTACAAGCATGCTAACAGGAGATTGCAGCCCCAAGTGATCAGACCATAAGTAACAATTCGAGAAGTTTCCGTATGATAGCCAAGGATTGAGACTTGTAACATTACAACTGGAGAAAATAAAGTTGTAACATCTTAAACCTGGGAAAATTAGAGCAAAGCATTGAGAAAAACTGCTAAAATAGAAGCAGCCCCACCCAGAAAATCATATCATTGACCTGTCCTTGATTGACGTAGGAAAAACTATACACCACACCAAACGCCCCACTACCATCCCGTACCGCTAATGTACAAGGGATTGACCAGTATCCGAGATTGTTAAGGAAATCATAAGGTTATTTACAGACGAAAAATACCATTCCGCGTTGTCGTACGAAGCCATCGAATTTTTATGGTGATTTTCCTCTTTTTTGGGGGGGCCTAGTTCAGGAGTATAGAATAATCCATACATCGATCCAACAGGTTGGCATTCGAGTATCCGCACAAGCTTAAATTTCATGCTATCGAGTGTACTAAGTCCATATCGAAAAACAAAGTGAGGAGGAGAGCGAGAGTTAGTAGGAAAATCCAATCTTTCGCTGTGCAAAATGCCTCTGCTAAGTAATCGCTGCTCTAGTCCATATAGAAATCGCCCTTAAGAATTCTTTCTTGAAGAGGATCGTCATTGGCTTTAATGGAGCTGACTGGTAGTGGCATGGTAGAAACGGAGGGTCGCCGTTGATGATGGGGATTTTCACCTGGCTCAGAAAATGTTGGAGAGTTGGACTTCCCATTGTCAGGCCAAGTCCCTGAAGATATACTTATCAGTATCAATACTAACAAAAACTCTATGGGTAGTGTAGCTCACCTCTCGCTGCAGTGGGAGAAGGAGCAGGGCTCCCTTGAGGCCCCACCCTCCCAGGCAGTCGAAGATCTCGCATTGCTCTTGCACTGAAACTCATTCTTCGGGAAAATGGGCTTGTCATTCCGGTTGGGCTACTCTCTCCTTCGTCAACAGCATTTTCATCTAGGTTTGAAGCGGACGAATTGATGGAAGACACAGATCCACGGCGAAAAGCTGATATTCCACTGGTTGAAGGCCCAGAAATGCTCATTGCACGGGCTCTTTGTGCTGCAGCCACGTTGGGGCCTGGATATGGGGGCGGGGCCGCTCGTCCGGTGAATAGCTCGGTCAGACTGGTCCCCGGAGAGAAGGAAGCTCTCCGATGATAGGTGGAAGCATCAGCGTCACTTCTTTCATTTGATCCAGACATGTTGGAGTTGTGAAATGTGAAGATAGAAGTTAAGGAGAAGGTCTAGTAAGTGTTGGTCCAGAGGTGGGAATGGAATTGATGGCGTGAGTAGAACTTGGGAGTGAGAAGTGATATAAATTGAGAAGTACAACAGCTCGCAGAATAAACCGCTCCAGCAATTAATGCGAACTTGAAGAACTGAAGGAGAGTGGGCTGAAAAGTGGGAGTGGTATGGTATGTATGGGAGGAGGTGGTGTACATAGAGATAGTAGGGCTTTAATAGTAGGTGGGAAGCTGGAATATATACCTCTTTTAGCTCTGAGAAACTGGGCAGTTATGCTCCCAATGGGCAAGCAGTAGGTGTGGGTGTAGACAGGTTAGTGTGGGTGCTGCTCCACCACACTGCCGTTGCGGTTAAACCGCGGGACATTCACCCAGGTATGTTCGTTCTTCCAATGCAGTACAATACAGCACCTACTTCCTCACCACCCTTGACATTTCTATGCCTACGTATGCTCCCCGCACACCTTCCAGGCAACTATCTTTACTGGGCTGGGGCCTCCTCTGCACCGGCAGGCACGGGCTCAATTGATCTCCCCTGCTTACTATGTTTACTGAGGCAACCTATGGATTGTGCCGCCAGACAACTATGGATTTATTGTTCCCTTCATCCGCATTTCCACGTACCTGTGAGCTACAGCCCTGGGAACTTTAGCTGACTGGCATGATATCCCAATCTACCATGGACTAGTTATCATAGCCTAGAAGATGATGGTGTCGTGAAATTGTGGGGAACGACGCTAACGATTGAATATGCAAGATAAGACACGAGTCAACGCCTTGCGAACAAGCATTCAGATACACACCTCCTGATCAAGAGTTGCACAGTTCTAGCTAGCTCAACTCCTCAAATGGAGTACGGGTCGTCCTCACGAACCCGTCTCCTAGCAATCTTACTCGAGCTGCAACTGTCTCTGTATTTACTGTCTCGAGAACTTGGGGAAGTTACGCAGTTAACACCTTTGCATCGCATTGCATGCTTTGGATCCGTTCCAAGTGCGGGGAAAGTGTGGTGTGGGCTACCGTAGGAGGCTGGTATGTAGGCATGTCTCGGGAACGCGGCCAAGAATTAGGGATTCAAAACGTCAAAAAAACTGTTCGTTTCAGACTCTCATGCTAGCTTAGCACAGCGAGCTAAGCTACTACCCGTTTCCCTGATTCTTATTTCATTTACTATTTCACTGACAGCTGTTTCGCAACTTATTGTTTATTCATAGAGAGACTATGAAGTATCTGGCGTCAAAGTCTACGTGTACGACCAAACAGTTTCTGTAGCATTTGATCTAGGATGGGCTTCAAGACTCATAAGCTTAAGGATTCCGAGCTGGGGGCATTTCGCAATCTCTGTAACATCGTTGTCAGGGGAGCATATTACAAGTGGGCGTGCAGTGTATATACCGAGAGCATGAGCTGTTAAGAACACTCCAATAGTTAGCTGCCCAGAGCTCCAGAAAATTTAGTACCAGTACCATCTGTTCCTAATCCACCAATGCTGGGGTTTGAAACTCACCGTATATACAGTATATTACATGCATTTATTACCCGTCAGTCACAAGAGCAATTTGTTTGGCATCCTCTAAACCAATACTCGGTCACACTAATGGTTACCATTTGCTAACTGGGAACCTCTTCGTTTTCGTACTACTTATCGAGCAATAAGGAAAGCATGCTCTTGATGAAACGTGGATGTACCTAACGACATGGAGAAGTAGAACTTTGGATGTGTCTGATAATGGGTGCGAGACCTCCAAGCATTGAACAATAGTGAAGAAGACACAAGTACTTACTTGCATTCACCATTATATACAACATTGCTTGTATCCGCATAAAACTATTAATCTCAACGTGCATGTAACTCTCCCTCAAGAGTTTTATGCCTGTCTGTAGTACATTTAGATATGAATCAATTCCCTTGTAGTTATCATTCATCACATTTACACCCCCACCTGTTTGTGTCTTCTCTCTAACCCCAAAACTCTCCAACCCCAGAACTTTTTACTTAATCTTCATTTATACAGCCAGTAAGCATGCACATGTGATAGATCGGCTCATAGATCGACACCATGATGCTTGCAAGATAGCGACTTGACAGGCTTGATGCTCAAATCGCCACGATAGCCTCAACCATTGCCACGGGAAAAAGAAATTATGGAATTACTTATGGATGGGTGTTTGTCTGGTTGCCAACTAGCCGCGCACATGCATTGTGATTGAGGGTAACCGATTTTATCCAGAATGCTAAGTTGTAACCGAGAGGGCATAGCTGGTATTTGTAGTTCATAAGAAAGCTTTATACTATTCTTCTGGCAGGTTGGACATGCCTTCAAAGGATGAAGGATAGGACGAACAATGAGGTGTCCTCTAGAAGTGAATTAGTCAGACATAACACGCATATTTCAATCGTGACCGATATTAGCTTTAGCAGGGTTGTCTCCCCTAGATCTCTATCAAAATCCCCAAAATTCTTTTATTTATAACTTAACTGACATTTACCCCCCCCCAAAAAAACAAGACGCCAAACCCTGGTAAACTCTACCCTTTAGAATCCATCGGAGACCTGTTCCTTCACTGGTTAGTATACAAGCTTATCTTAGCCATGACAAAGTAATTTTAACCACGAATTTAGCCACCATATCTCAGTCACCATCTTAGTTCAATTTGAAAGCCGCAAGGGTTCCGATTATCGATTACCTTTAATCAGAATATACAGTTATAGCAAGGGGATTGGGTAAGTACATTACCATTTGATTGACAGAGATGGTTGAGGTCTACAGAGAAAGTCGGGGGCTAATTGGTTATCCAAGCCATGCCTTGGGTAGAGTTGGGATCTGGCTGACAAGAGTGGAACATTGACTTGAGAATTCTCCAACTGAGCATACATGCTCAATTCATTATGCTCATGCTCACTTGTATGCGTTCAATTTTGATTAACAGATTAATATGGAGGATTTGAATCCTGATTCCGATCATCTCGAGGAAGGTATTAATACATAATACAGTCTATTTGGAGTTGGGGCGGATCCGCAATCTTCTGGCCGTCAACATCGCCCATCTGTTAAATGATATCCCACAAGTTCGCAATGCGAGGCCCTCCCTCAAATGGATAAGAACTTAGTCCAAACCATTCGCAGTGCGATAATGGATTTTACCCCAAAATATGTGATTAAATATGGGTTGCCTCTTATATCATGTATATATAAGACTACCAACTTAATACCCGAGAACTCCAACAGAGAATTAGCCTGGAGAGTGCAAGGTATCTCAGCGAGAAGAGAGCACATATCCGTGAGATCCAGAGCACTAAAACTAGCTAACCAGGCCCTAACTATTTACTTAAGTAGGCGATATTAAGTGAAGTTCAATGGATGTCCTAGGAAAGGAGCACCTAAGATCCCAACATTGTCAGAAGGTTCGTAAAGGGTAGCCCTGCAGAATTCGATACTACTCTGCCAGTAGATATTTACTTAAAACTAAACTATACAGTCTATAAAACATACACTATAGATTGCTTCGATAGTGATATTATCGCTATATTTTGTCAAGGTGGGAATATATTTTGTCATGCATACATAGTGACAGAGCTTCTGAAATTCTATGGTCATGCCCACCTCGCGAATCACACGTCGTTCATTCAAGTGACTTGACTAGTGTCGTGACCATAGACCCATCTGCACAGGATGCAAAAGGGAAGACAAACAAATGGAAAATCATGATTTTCAAAACAATATAGAATCCAAACGACCCATTTTGTCAATTCCCAAACATTCCATACTCCAATACAAAGACAGGTAAACGAAAGACCATCTTATCTTCATCCCATGTGTTATAATCCATGTCCAATGTATTCAAGCAATCCAATCTGTCCATGAGGGCAACTCCAACAAAAACCGAAAGCACGAGTCCACCAGCAACAAATTAACGTGCCTAAAATGAATGGTATCATCAGGGTAACGACTGCATCAATAATGAATGAGCAAGAAATGAAGAACTTGTGGCGAGTCATCTCGGGAGCTAAGGTCCAGTGTTTGGCAAGTATACGATGCTGGCAGATGCACCCTACATTTTCCCGCGGATTCAAAAGAAAAAAGTATAATGACGAGACTGAGAATGGAAGCAAGCTATCTCAAAGTCAATGACTCCAGTCTGGACTTACTTGAGTGAGGCAAGCTTCTGTAGAGCAAGATGTACACCTTTCAATCCGCGTAGTTAGCGCTATATTTCTCAGTGTTCGAAAATACGCAGTGTAAATTCTTACCTGCAACACCTTGTGCTAACGTAGCACAGGCCTCTGTATTCCTCATTCCCACACTGACTGTTGTAACATGGGGGATCTTATCCCTCTGCTCATTGGCCCATCGGAAGATGACCTCATCGTCCCTATCGTCTCCGATGACGAGTAAGAAATCGGGAAGGGTTTGTGAGTCTCCTGCCTGCTCAGCTTTGTCTCGGAGAATATCCATGACCTTCATTGCTGCTGTCGCTTTGTTACATTCGGTGGACTCTACAACAACCGCTCCATCGACTGGAACAGCGCGAATGCTTTGATTTTCAAACCTGTCGTTCACATCGTTTGCGCACTCAGCTGCCTGACGAGAGGCAGTGAGCATGTCTTCGGCATTGCGGTAGTGGAACAAAAACGAACAGTGGCGGGCTTCAATGTAGGTTCCAGGTGTTCGCTCACGGTAGTATTGGAGGATGTCATGAACCTGACTCTTCCATTGCTCACATTCTGCCTCCGACCGTGCAGCTCTGATCCATTTAGTTTTCTCAAATGGACGAATAAAGCAACCGGTCTCTGCAATCAATCCAAGCCCAGGGACACGGCGGAATAACCTTTCCAATTCCTAAACTCACTGTTAAATCCACTTTCATGACAGCAAGTAGATGACACTTACTTCGGGTGTCCTTCCGCTCATAACGTAGACAATGTTTTTCTTGTCAGAAAGAAGATCATTGAGGGTATCTATCGTACGCTGAGGGCTTGTCAAGATAACATTCGTAGGAGCTCCCCAAGATGCAAGAGTGCCTTCATAATCTAGGATGATCAATCTCTTGTTCGAGCTAGAAAAATATTCTCCTAGTTTCTTGGATGAGAGTCTGGGGATGGTGCTCAACCCTCTTCGCTGCTGCTCCTCATAAGCTTCGTCCCATTTAGTCAGAAAGCCTGACACCCAGTTCGTGGCGGTGTGATGTGTAGTAGCGTTATATAGAATCTCCCATCGTTTCTTCTTCTCCTCTGGCGACATTTCCAAGGCCTTTACGAACGCTTCTGCACATTGTCTGTTATTCCATGGATTGACGGAAATATGAGCATTGCCGAAAAGGGCTGCACTGCCTGTAAACTCTGAGAGGATGAGAGGACTATGCTTTTTGTCCTGGAAATAAACGTATTCGTGAGAAGTCAAGTTCATTCCCTCTCGCAAGCTAGTGACCACTAGAGCATCTGCAATTGTCAAGAGCGCGATATATTGTGAGAACGAAATATCTTGGTGGAGGAAAACGACAGGGCTGTGCGCGAGGTTTGCGTGAGAGGAATTGATTCGCGTGACAATGTCAGAAACTTGATTCTGTAAGTCGTAGTTTTCTGTTGTTGAGAGAGCAACCTGGATCAATACAACCTTTCCATCCCATTCAGGATGTTTGTCGAGGAATTGCTCGTATGCAAGTAGCTTTTGACGAACGCCTCGAACATGGTCCAACTGCAAGCACAAAATTAGTACGATGAGGCCCATCTAAAGCCCATTAAGAACATACCTTGTCACGGGCTACAATCAATTTCTTTCCACGGTACCGTTCTGTAATAATGTTGATCCATTCTCCAACGGATGGTTCCTTTCGTCTCAAGTCTAATGACACAGGATCTATCCCAATTGGATCACTTGTAACATGGATGAATCGATCTTCTAATTGGATACCGTTCGGAGTGGCTTCCACATATAAGAGTCTACTGCATGTTTGCAAAAAGTGGCGAGTATATTCCGGAGTCTGAAAACCCACTAGGCAGGCACCGAGCATACCTTCGAGGAGCTGCCTTCGGACAGCCAGACAACGGAATACCTCGGAAGATGGGAAAGCAACGTGTAGGAAAAAGCTGATTTTTGCGTCGGCGATCTTGTCACGGATCATTTTCGGGACAAGGAGTAGGTGATAGTCATGTATCCAGATCTGATCACCCTTCTTATAGTCACGAACGATAGTGTCCGCAAAGGCTTGATTCAGTGCAACGTAGTAGCACCATGAATGATCTTCGTAGGCCCTGGTAGGAGTGGTTAGTTTATCCTGGGATAATAATGACCATCTCACTTACTTCGACCTCGGATGATCAGGTATCTGGTTGTGGAAGACACTGCATGGCTTTCTTTAGCACTTATCTCACTCAGGCCTAGCAGTGCAATGGGACTCACGGCCATAGCATCTGCGATGTGTCAGCTTTGTTTCGCTTAACGTGATTGGAAAAGTAGACTCACTTCTTTACAGTAATGAGCATAATGACCTTCGAAATCTGCGTCCTTGCAGTAAACCACCAATGAATCGTGATCATCACGAAGCTTCACATCAATTTCTGCTCTTGTTTGCTCAGAGAGTTGATCGGTGGGTATCCCTAAAGTCCCAACCCAGGTCCTGTTTTCGATAACCCCAGCATCCAAGGCCGCGGATACGGCATTCTTAAGACCGCCATTCCCTTGATCATATGGTTCAATAAACCAAGAAGCATTTTTCAAGAAGCCTGACTCAGCAGAAGAACGACGTCTTGAGGTGCGTCGGGTATTGCGATTTGACATGGACGTAGGAGGTGTAGCTATAGAATTCGACCGGCTGGTTATAGATGCATCCGTTGCATCTGTCTCGTGCCCGTCTTCCTCCTCGGTAATAATGTCATTGGAGTGCGGTTCAAAGAAGAAATTGCCGTTGTCTTGCACAGCTGGAGCTGGAGGCGTCTTTGGAGGGGTCGCCAGGACAGTTTGGTTGAGTGTCGCTAGTAGGTTGGGGACCGGTGCAGTGACATCGAATGACTCTCGGGTAGCAAACCTTAGATTTGGTCTTTCCCGTCCACTCCTACGTAACTTGAACCCAACAGTGTACGGGAGATGTCTGTGAACTTTGCTTAGTCTTGCATAGTGGGGTATGGTGGGGGGAGGAAGAGAAGTATCATGACTTACAACGACGCCACGAAGGTAGTCATCTTGACTGTGTGCAGGATTGGATATAGCTCTCCCAAGAATATCTTATTATCGTATCTGGTGAAATGCGAGAACGCTGGCTGACGATATGGGAGGGCCTTGCCTATAAGTACCAGCCGAGAAATGACAGGGAATCGTAGGGTATCGTAGGGAAAGCTCGGAGTGTTTTTTAGGGAAGCTAATCATATGCAAGCTCAACCCCATTCCCTGTACCATCTCACTGTCTTTACTTCAGCCTCCATCTCGAGCTAGCCAGAATCTGTCGGCTTCCCAAATGTATTGGCGTCTGGTTGGCGCCATGCCAGCGGACATACTCTCTCCTCATCCAATGGCTCCTGCTAACGAAACCGCATAAATTATTGAGTTCACAGCCGGAAAAGCCCTCAAAACGCATTCGTGACGTAGTTGGATCACCCGTGGGCATCCCTGCTTTAACCAATGGCCGGCTTGGGAGCTAGCACTATCTAATCCTGAAGAGCACCGCAGACCATTATAACGTTCGTAAGCAGACTAAATGTGGCCGAATGCAACATTTCTCAGACACCAATCTGACCTGGGCCCGCTGAGGAACGTATTTATACCTACTATCATGTACGTAGGTTGGGACCAGCCCAGAGCCGAGAGCAGGCACAGAGTTCAGATCTGGATCCAAAATCAAGCAGATTTAATGTATGCTGTGCCATATAATTTACATCCCGGGAGTAGAGCTGCCCCTCACTGTGAATTACCACCTAAAATACCCTGTGTGCGTCGAGCTCGGCTAGCACCAGGGTGAGATGTTTCGGCAGTAGGACACCTGCATCTAATTTCATTGCACTCTTGTGGATATCACGAGTCTAATCATATTTTATACCGGGCCCAGACGGAGTTTGAACTGCGAAACACATGCGGGATTTTCAGATTTTGACATGTTGGAGCATAGCCCTCGATCGCCAAACAAAATTCTAAAGTAGTTTCAAAGTTTCGTAAGTTCCCCTCCTTGTGTCTCATTAAACTCATAAACACCGGAGACTCATGGACTGGCGGAAAGTGAGAATCTTTACTTGAAACGGTTGTCTCCCGGGTTGCTGCTCACAAAAACACTGAACTACGATACTTGAGTACCAGGCATCACCATATTCCGTCTGAGGAAGGCATATTGGATTGAATACTCTCGAGCCTGGGATAACTATCTTATGCACGTGCCTTCGTGAGGCCTTGTGCATGAGATGCTATTGGGTCTGGTCACAAAAAAACACTGCCGTGGGTTTCGGTCATGCCGATCTGAACTGGCCACCAACTTCTTAACTGTTAATTAGGGCTGACATGCATAGGTTATTGGACTGCCCCTTGTATGGCTTATGCGGCATCTGTCAAACTCATTCTGGAATTACCATGGTTAGCAAGCAGCTTACTGACTGGAATTCCTCTATGCTGGTACAGATTATTCTACCAGTAGATCTAGCGCTAGCGGATGATCGCCTATCAACGGTACCGATGCCGTTTACAGTACTGGTACTCCATATCTCAGCAATTCCCACGCTGTTCCTGATTGCGCTTATGTACGAATAATCTGCGGACTCTACAGTAGGGCGACGCATCAGTACAGCAGCAATGCCTCGAATCTAATAGTCCTGTACCAAAGATATCGATATCCGAAACCTCCGCTCCGCTTATTCTGACGTATCAATTGGTCACACGACGGTAGTCCAATGGCAAATTGGATTATGGGGCGTACTCGGAACAAACTACCTAAAGGTCGGGTCGCGGCATGGGATATATTCGGCTTGTCGTCTAGTTATGTGATACTACTACGATCTGTCATAAGGCATTTCCACTATTTCACCCCGAAGCATGACTGCGTATCAACATTGGTTTCTAGACAAATCATATAATCTTGCAATTTGGTCTCTAGGACGAAACTATCTGGATTGCATAACTTTATAGACCAAGTAGTCTGGTTAGCACAACCCCCTCGTAGACTTATGAACCAAGTTTCATTGGCTTTGTAGTCGGAAAGCTGTCTATCGTACTTATGTGGCTTGGCGCTTACCTGCCAAAAGTGATATTGCAATCTGCTTTTCTTAACTGTTCTGGGTCTGCATGATATGCACCAACTTAACCATGCAAGTTTCAGACAGCCTTAAGTACTGGGAAAAATAACCAGTGCGGATATTTTGTGGGGTTGTCCGAGGTTGGTCTGATTCGGGAAAAGGCACTCCAGGTAGAGATTTGTTTTTACGCATAGCGAGGTAACTTAGCTCTTTATACTAGAGTTCCTCAAGATACGCCACGAACTGCAAACGAGGAAGCCAAGGGTGGGTATGGGGAGGCGAGCTTCATTAACGTCATATGGAGCTAAAGGGGGTGGTATCAATGCCTCCTACTCACGGCGAGACTGTCACTGGGACCGTGAGCTTTGATATTCTGAATTTCTAGAGTATTTTATTAGCTGTACTCAAGCATTAATCTAATTAGAGGATGTAAGAAGCTCCACCACAAACTCCCTGCATGAGGCCCTTGTCAGTACTTGTGTTTTGCATGTACAAAGTCCAATTAAGCTAACTGCAGCTCAGCGTCACGGCTTAGGCCCTCCTCTCTCAAGTGTTAGCCATAATGCTTGCTACGACTCTAAATCCGGCCACAATACCTTTACCTCCATCTAGAGTAAGCACCCCACTGGATGGAGGTATATCTACGATACCCAGGACCCAGGAAACATCATATTTCACCACTCCAGTGGCTGAGAGTTATCAGCAAGGTCATGTCAAGGTGGATGGTGGTCATGGGAGATATATACTAGAGTCTGGAGTCAGAAGAGCTTCGACAACCAGCGGACAGTACTTCCTTGGGCAAACTACGGCTTCAAGCTGGGTTGGTAATAGGGATCCTAAGTTATCCGCTGGGGCAGCTGCAAGCATTGCTCTGCGAGCTCAGCGACCAGTCGAAGTTTCTAGCCCTGATATAAGGAACTCAGCTGAGCAAGCAGCTACGATAGCGGCAAGGGAGGCTAAGCCTGTTCACATACAAGCCAATGAACCGATTCCTTTTGCAAGTTCCGCAGCGACACTCGCGCATAAAGCTGCAAAACCAGTTGCAGGGACAGTGGGAGCTGCACTTCAACCACAGAACCCTGCATTTCTACGCAGCGCGATATATGGGGATGAAGTTATTATGGCATCTAATATGCCATCCGTGATTCACGATGCAGCAGCCAAATCTGTGTCTAAGGGTATACCGAAAGCTACTGAAGAGGCTCTTGAGGAAACCGCCTACATCGGACCTGCAATTCAAAATGCAGCAGCAAAATCTGCCTCTAAGGCTCTACCTATGGCTGTTGAAGAGACTCTTGAAGCGACTGAGGCGCCTAACAAACGAAGGTTGAAGATATCGGCAAATCTGGAAGAGGCCGCACGCAAAGCAGCGGCGAGGCGGCTGGCGTTACTAGACAAGGAACTGTATGAATCTGGTGTGTTAAGGAGGGTACCTCTACCAGATTATGAAGCAGGTCAGAGACAGTCAGAGTCTCCCCGCCGAGTATATTCAATGAGGGAGGGCGCGCCCATGAGATCAAGGAAAGATCCCCCAGAGGATGTATATGGTTATACCAACCTCCTAGAGGTCGCGAAGCGCAATGTGAGCAGACGGCTGGCTGGTATTGACCTTCAAGTTGCGGATAAGAAAGGGTTGAGCTACCGTAAGGATTGGGATGATCAGGCTATGCGAATTGCGGAGTCTAGAATTCGGAATATCAATGGAATGGGGGCTACCAGCGATGTTCGCCCCGGCCTATATGACAAGATCGATGTTGGTGGGGGGAGATTAGTTGATGTAGAAGAGGTGGAGAGGATTGCTCTCAGAAATGTGCAGCCGGTATTGGAGGAGATTACAGCAAAAGCGGAAGCGGAAAGGGCACGAGTTGCGGCTGAGCGGGCGGAGGCAGAGGAGAGGAAGAGGCTTGAGAATCTGGAGAAGAAGAAAAGTCGGGAAATCAAAGAAGAGAAAAAACAAGCTAAAGGTATCACCCTGAACTTTGAGTGTTACGCTAGTCATACTAACCTAGTTTTTGCAGCCGCCGAAAAGGCAGAAGTCTCGCGACGAAAATCGGAGGCAAAGCGAGAGAAAAGAGCTTTCAAAATGGAGGGTCAAGCAGATGGTCTTACCACAGAACAACCCCGCACAAATGGCACTGGTGAACAGGCAATCACCAGGGAGATGCCGCCATCGTCTCCCCAAGAGTCGAGATCCAAATTGAATAAACTACTTGGGAAGTTGAAAAGGTCTACTACGTCATCATCGGCTGAGGCTGGAAAGGAGAAACTCACTGGTGGGGTGGCATTGGAGAGGAGGGGAGGGGAAAGGGAAAGGGGTAGAGAGAGGGAAATGGAGATAGTGACTGAGGAGCGTGGGCTTGGCGCCGATGGGATGCCAGAGCCTCTAGTAGACGAAGCAGCAGCTCGCCAGAAGGCCCTTATATCACTCTCAAGGGATGTGACTGTAGTGGAAGGGCGGCCTCCTGCCGTGGCTACAGAAAATCGAAGAAATATCGAGTCTGGTGGGGTATTCTGGGACCGTATTGAGTACATTGATCCACAGGAGTATAAACGGCGCCAAACGGAAAAACATGCTTCAGTTGTTGACCGGCTTGAATCTACTACTGCTCTTTTTAGGGATGAACTAATGCAACGAAGATCCCTAGATGAGGTTGATCGAGTATCCACCAGCTCATCCCTTCACCCCCTCCGCCCAACCACCTCTTTACCAGCATCAATGTCCGCCGGGAGATACTACATCCCTACCCTAGGCTACCCCAAACGCTATCTACTCCCATACTCGAAATCGAATCCTGAAGCGGTGAAACTGGCTATTCCCACTAGGTCAACCGTAAATAATCATGGACCTGGTTATAGACATAGGCCTGAGGCGGATGTAGTGGTGCCCGGAGAGGAGACAGAGAGGGCAGTCCCGTTATATGATCACCCAGAACATCCAATTGATGTTACTGTTGTGAGGACTGAGACTGAAGAGGAGGAACAGATGAAGTTGGCGAAGGAGAGGGCAGGCAAGGATGTGGATAGTGGGCAAGTGCCAATAAATAAAGGGAAGAATGTGAAGATTGAGGAGCCAGAATCAGAGCAGAGGGAGAGGGGTGTGGAGCCCGGGAGGGGGTAGGTGAGAGTAGGTTTAAGGAGGAACTATGACTTTATGGTAGGAAAGGGGGAGATGGAGATGGATGGGATACGTTAAGGAGGGGTCAGGAGGCGGGAAGTGAGGTGAGTGGGAGGTCGATGGATAAATATTGAAGCCAGAAGAATTGTATGGACTATATGGGCTTTTGGGAGCAGCGGTAAGGGTCATGAGGTTGGTTGTTAATGGGCTTGAAGGAGGAATTTGGTTTGCGATGGCTGGTCGTGTAGCGTTTGGGGTGTGGGTTTGAGGGGTTTGGAGGGTTTGAGGGTTTTGAAGGTTTGGTGCTAACTGAATTTTGTTTATCGATAGTTTTCATTTTGTTGCCAACTGGTTTGGTTTTTCTGAATTGATGGTTACGTTTGATCAACTCATAATAGGTTAGGGATGGGCAGAATGGTATGGCTTCACTTTGAGATGGTTAAAGAGCTGGGAAAACAGTTGAAAAGACGGCGGATGGGTTTTGCTGAGTAGTAAGTCGCACGGCATGTAAATTTTAGTAATATTGGACTATCAAATATATATTAAAAAAAAAAGTTATTGTTGTTTCATGTACAGAATATATATACTGTTAACATGGCTCTGATAATATCCATCGCCTTGGGTATACTCGGGCACCCTACTAGGCAGGCGGGTACCCGATTTCAGAATGCAGGAGGGGATGTTTGCAGCTTGATATATCGAGAGGCCCGTTAGAGATTCCCGAACGTCCATTCCATTAACTTGAATTTTTTTTCCCGCCCCCTAGCTGTGAGTAATAACTCCAACTGCTCCCTGTATATAAGCCCATATCCAAAAAAGGCGTTTCTCTAGTTATTTTTTATTTTTATCTTTTTTTAATATTTTTTTTTTACGCTTGTATGTGCAATTCCGGGAACGGTACAACGAGCGGTACTTTTCCTTACCGGGATACCCAACGCCCTATCCAAAAGATATATACTTATACATACTGTACGTTACTTCTTTTCCAAGAGAAATTCGTGTTTACCACCACCACAAAGAGTTCCACTTAGCTATACCAATCCGGTAGTCATTAACATAACGGGAAGTTGTTGCCTCTACGATGTTACATGTAAAAACGAATTTAGGATAGTCTCTCTTTGGCCTTTTCAGTGTGCTGCGCGCGTTCAATGGGGGGTTGTATCCAGATGTATGTATTTCATACACAGATGAATATTGAGGGCTATAGGTGTTTTATACTGGAGTGATGATGAAATTTATTCCACACTACTCTGCAAAACATTTCCTTCTAACTAACTCCTCTTGCAACATACAGACTATCTCCCGGCGTTCTACGCCGAAGAGTTCTCGTTAATCATCATATACAATGTAATAATAATAATATGTAGACAAGTAATAATTACCACCTCACCAGCACCACCCCGTGCCTACCGTCTATCCACACTTCTCTACTGCCCATACTCCACCCTTGGTACTACCACTGGCCCATACTTCACCGCCGGATACATCCCCTCGCCTTGGACAATAAAATCCACCGCCAAACTCAGCGGCCCTCCCATCCCAGGCTTTATCATCCCCGGCGGCATCATTCCCGTGGGCTCAAACGCCACAAAAATGACATAATTCCTCCTCCCCATCAATTTCTTCCCCTCCTTTAACCCCCCCGTCACATCATTCTGAAACAGTTCAATCATATCCTCCTTCGTATCGCTATGCGAGTGTGTTGACCGCATGCCGTTTTGTGGCACATATAAAGGCTTGATAGAGGAGGAATGGAGCATTTTGAGAACCAGCGGAGGAGGAGGGACGTTGACGATGGCGGAGGTGATGATTTGGTACATGGTTTTGTGGTCGGTGGGGCGGCTGGGGTCGTGGAAGAGGCCGGCGCCGCAGCAGTGGACGTCTGTGAGGAATTAGTGAATGATGTTGAAATAGAAGGGGGGGGGAAATTAAACTTACCACCTGAAAGGAAGGTAAACCGAAACCCGCGCTGGTGGGCGATGCCTTGTAATGTGCGGACCAGATATGTTCGTTCCAAGTCCTATTTCCGGCAATCCAGATTAGAACTGTACATCTTATAATTCAAGGGTTTGTCGAACTCACCTTCGACTCATGGGTCCAATGATCCCGCAAATCATCCAACAAATCCACCTCCCCAAAGACACTAACAACACTACTCATCAACCCACTCTTCCCAAATGCCTGTTTGACGCTCGAAAACCCCGCTCCAACAACCTGCTTCGCGCCAACAACCCCCGCTGCCGATCCCATAACTTTTCCTATTAAATTATACGTCCCAGTTACAGCCTTCTTACTTGTTGCCACAGTATTTACAACTGACTCTGCAACCTCCAGTCTTGGATAAACTATCGGCACCGCAAGCATAAGCACAATATGCTGCACTCCCTGCGGTAAATTTGCAATACGTGGAAACAACCCCTGATATGTCGAACCGGCCATAATCTGGTGAGGATTCCTCTCACTCCTAGTATCCGCTCCGATAACAACAACAGCAGGGCCAAGGTACTTGATAAAATGCCATCCTGTCCCTGTGATTGTAAATAGATCCCTTTCGTCTGGAGTTGCTCGGAGGATGTCTAAGGTTGTATGGTGCTGGAATAGGAGATACCAGTGGATAGCTATTCGACCGATGTTTTTAAACATGTGTGAGAATTGCATGTATTCTGGATAAGACCCAAAGCCGTCGAAGATGTCATGGTCATCAAGTTGGAAAATGTGGGGGATAGATGCCCAGGCCTCCCGAATGTGGGACTGGTCAAAGGTAGAGCTGTAGTAGTGGAAATAAGCATGTGTAACCTCCTCTTCGTGGTTTGGTGTCCATGGAGCATTTTTTCGGTTCTCTTTGCCCTTAATTTGTAACCATTCCTATAATCTCAGAGTTAGCCACAAACATCGAGCAAAATGAAGAGGAACCAAAAGCTAACCCTTAGCAAAGGAAGCTCCCTCCACATCCTATCCGCATAAATCTGATCTCCACCACCAACCTGCACATGAAACCCACCAGTTTCATGATGCTTCTGCATCAAGTCATTCCACATGTGCCCCGGTCCATTCAGTTTCGCCTTCTCCTCTGGCTTCACACTAACAGAAAAGTCATTACAACTATGGGCTACCCATCTCCAAGTTCTCTCATGCTTTCCTGCCACGAGGAACTCAAATCTAATACATCCCGTATTCGATGTAACTGCATATGTCCACTGGGTAGGGATCTCAGCCATCTGAATATCGATGTCATATCTGTAAAAAGTCCATGTCCGGTGGGTATATATTGGATTTGCTTTGAGTTGCCTTGGATTTGGAGATAAGTCCTGACTCTGATGTAGATGCACATTTGGAGGTTGTGGATCCGCGGAGATAATCAAGACAGACCCCAACCAAATCCCAAGGTCAATATCCATATTCGTGTATCGAAGATACGGGCCAAAGTACTCTCCATTGCTTGGTACTATCTGGTACATGATAATACCAGCTAGAGGAAGCTGCATGGGAAAGGAAGGAGTTTGCTGTAGCGGTGGAGGGGGGCCAAAGGCCATTTCTTGATAATACATTGGTGGAAGCCCAGGAGAGCCAAGAGAGGGAGGGAAACCGGGTGTCTGTGGAGGCGGAAAACCTGGCGTTTGTGGGGGTGGAAAACCTGGAGTTTGTGGGGGTGGAAAACCTGGAGTTTGTGGTGGTGGAAAACCTGGAGTTTGTGGTGGTGGAAAACCTGGAGTTTGTGGTGGTGGAAAACCCGGCGTTTGTGGTGGTGGGAACCCAGGGGTTGGTGGCGGAAAGCCTGGAATCTGAGGGGGGAAATTAGCGGCTCCGTTGGGAAATCCAGGAGTCTGAGGAGGGAACCCAGGGGTTGAGGGAGGGAACCCGGGAGTTGGGGGCGGGGCTTGCACGGGTTCTGGCTGTGGGGGGTCCCATTGTGTCCTTTGTGTGGGAATATGAATGTAATAGTAGTGTCCACTTGATTGGTCTAGATGCGCCATCCAGTCTGGAGGGAGTGGGGAGGGTGCACTGGGTCCTCCCACAGGTGGAGGGGTGAAAGTCTGCTGTCCATGCCCTTGTTGGGCAAACGCTTGCTGCTGTTGCTGGGGAGTAGTTGATACCCCAGGGTGAGGATGCGGTTGCTGCTGAGGCTGAGGCTGTGGTTGCGGCTGCTGCACTTGCTGCTGTCCAGGCAGAGGTCCAGGAAGTTGCCCCGGAGCTGGCCCTGGCCCTTGTTGCAGGGGTGGTGTTTGTCCCTGTGGCTGTTGTTGAGGACCAGTTGAGGAACGCTGAAGATTCTGGAGAGGAGATTGTGTCTGTGCTCGTGTAGTGCCTGTAGGGCCTGTCGAGTGTGAAGTAACTGGGGTAGGCTGATTCTGGAACGCGGGATGATTGCGGGGTGGTTCAGGGGCAGCGGCACCGAGAACCACTGTATGCTTCTCATCAGGGTAACCCTGTGCAGTCAAACCCGTGGAAGGACCTGGCTGTAGTGCAGTTATGGCTGCGGCTGTCCCGGAAGATAAACTGGCATATGATGGAGGTGGTTCCTCCATGTTCATCCTCTGAAAGTCTTGCTCCAAGGCAGCGGCGTGTGCGTCATGAACATTCGCAGGAGTACGGTCAATTGGGGGGGGAACATGAGCATTTGCAGGAGTACGGCCAACAGGGGGGGGGCTTGCTCCTTTACGATCTCGGCTTGGTGGAGGAGCAGAAGGCGCCACTGATACAACAGCAGGAGGAGGTTGAGGGTATTGTTGAGGAGGTTGAGGATATTGTTGCGGTGGTTGTTTGACAGGCTGTTGGGAAGATTGAAAGACTGGCGCAGCTGGCGCAGCTCGAGCAGGCGGCGCAGCCTTTGGAGCTGGTACGGCTTTTGGAGTCGGCGCAGTCTTTGAAGCTGGTGCAGTCTTTGGAGCCGATGCAGCAGCTGCCGGCGGGGCAAATGTTTCTGCCCTACTTGGGCCTTGATACACAGTGGGTGGGCCATGTGGATTATCTCCTGGAGTCTCTGTGGGTGTCCAGGGCCTGCGGATCTGTTGAGCAGCTTGTGGGGGTGGAGATTGTTGCGGTTGTCTTGTAGGTGTGGGATGTCTGAGCCCTTGTGCGGGGGACTGTGTTCTTTTCGCCTGCGCAGGTTCCCGTGCAGCGCCTGATGGAATTGATGGAAAGTCTCCAATGCGCGATGGAGGAACCTCCTGCGTCGCTGTCATTGGCGTCTCCGGTGGAACCGGAGACCCTCGCCTTCCATAAGTTGTGTTTGTAGATGCTGTCGACCCAGGTCGGTAGCGTCCAAATGAAGGTGGCCAAAATTGCTGATGGTATTCTGGGAATGGGTTGAGCTGTTCAGGGTCGTGAATGGGGCCTCCTTCATCCTTTGGTGGTGGTTCCGGTCCTCCAGGAGACTCCGGAGGAATCAACGCCGCGGCGGCGACCTTACCAACCCTTTGGGGACGACCTTCCCTCTGCTTGCCTGCAGGCGGTTGAGGAAAGGAGTCTATGGGCGTTACACCGGTTTGGCGTCCAAAGGAAGGAGGTGGTGATTTGGACTTCCCATCAGGATATGGAGGCCTGTTCTCCCGGAACTCGGGGCTAAATTGCGGGAGTGAATTCTGGCGCTGCTGCGCAACCCTCTCTGCAGCTGGTCTATCGGGATATGGTAGTTGTGCTGAGGGCCCACTCGGTCCAGGGAAGGTCGGCCTGCGAGGGGAAGGGAAGGCTGCTAACTGTTCAGCGTGGGCAGGAGAAGGGCTTCCTTTGCTAATTCGGAGGGGTTGTATGATGGCAGAGCCTGATGTTGGTGAGGTTGATGTCTGTTGGAGAAATAGCTCATCAGAATCAGTATCTCTCCGTGGTCGTGCCATTTTTGCGACCAGCGATAAACGTTGTACTGCGTGGGGTGCCTAAACCCTGTAATTTTGGTCGACTCTGGGATATTGAAGCAACTCAAGAAACTGAAGCTCAGGTGCAGTGTATACGGGGGTATTGAAATCAGAAGAAGATCGCTAGTAGGATATTAATTCTGAGGCAAAGCTTTTTGTATACTCCCTACATTCCCCAGGGAGATGGATGGCAAACAGCGGAAGGTCTGAGGGGAGATTGGGCAGTGGTATGATGGCGACGACCGGGATGAGGAGGGGCAATATGGCTAAGGGGACTTTCAGCGTGCTGCGGGGGTATACGTACAGTATGTATGGAAGAGTGGTGCAGTGGCTTGGGGGGTATCTCATGAAGTTCAACAAAAAAAATTCAAAGACAACAGAAGAAAAGTATGTACCATGGAATACTAGATCATGGAACGCTGTAGGTACCTACTGTAGGCATGCACGCGAGCAAAGTAGTTTTCTTCCACAAAACCCTCACTGTCTGCTCCTTCCGCGCAGCAGCCGATTTGGTTCCCCAATCAACCTGGTCTCACCAAGGGCGCTTACTGGCGCCTCCTGTGGCTCTGAGGACCAACCAGACAAGGATTTTGAGCAGATCAGTTCCATGTAAATTTCCCACTGGCGCCCAGTAGAATTTGTTGTTGGCTGCCCCAATACTCCAACCACAGCTACTCACTACTTGCGAAGAAAAAAGGCCCACTAATTACTGGTACAGTGTCAAGCTGAAATTTGTGGAAGACAAACCGCCGGCGGATGTCTGGTCCCTGTTTGTGTAGGCGTTGGGGAATTGTAATATATACACATACCCGTTGACGTTTGGAACGGTGTCTTGAAGTTGAGTGGGCCAATACAAATCGGACTACCAATTCAAGCCAGACTACTATTAAGTAAGGATCTTGCTGGTTCCCTGAAACCGCTATGCCCCAGAAGCGAGATTCTTGTAAATCTATTAAGAAAAAATTGAGATGTACCTATGCATGAGCAAATTCGTCACAATACAACAGGAACCAGTAGGCAACTAAATTAGCAAGCCAACCAGACTACAAATACCCATAGTTACTATGTCCTGTACTTATTTAGTCTGGCGACCGTAGCAATCTATTGTATCGCTATCTCGAGAACCAGAATATGTCTCGAGCTCCATGGGATTAAATAGTCTCTACAAGAGGCCGGTGCGTCAGACTATGGGCTTGAATGCCAGCAGCAGTGACTCAAACCCACCCAGACTACGGTTCCGTCAATCATCGGGAGATAATGAGTATAGCATGCTTTATGCGACCCAGACACTCTCAGGGAGGGAGCAGAAGAGGCCCCTACCGCTATGCGGGAACGTTTGTGCAGCCCAAATGAAAACTATTAATAAGGAGTATCAGGAGATTCGGAGGAGGTTTTTCTGACATGTTCAATTTGTTCAATTCGTATTGGAGCCAACTAGACCAATTGTACATCAACACCTTCCCCCAAACCGTACCAGGCGATAAAGCTCACTGTTTAGTAGTCTACTAAGGCCATACATAGAATATTACAGGTTCCCAAGGCTCATAATCTATTGGAACCAACTAAACATAAGGTGAAACCCCGAGTGCTAGATTGTAGTCCTAATACCTATATTCAACATGTGCGATCCCTTCAGCAAGTCTTACGACGTCGATACTACTATGGCGGTCCGCAACACTTTTTCTAAGAGGCAATAAATATTGTATATTGCCATTATAGCCTACAAGTGGAATGTAAGCAGTTCGGGGAATAACTTCTGACATATCTGCTTCATAGCAAGCCACAATAGTCGGCCTCTTGAGGTTCAAATTGAATACTGTATAAAAGCAATAATTATTGGGAGGGTAACGCACATCTTTTAAGAGATGGAACCGGAATTTTAGAATATTGGGGAATCTGACCATCAATTCAATAGCAAGAACTGGTACTTTAGAGGGGAGTGTACGAACCGGGAACAATCCATATAATCTACCACTCTTCTCATGCAGTACCACCAACATAACCCGTTTCACCGCTACTTTCCCCACTGTATGTATATAATAACTCTGGGGCTAATATCCATTTAAGGATTGAGTGTTCACAGCCTTTAAACCTGGCCGCTCTTCAGTGCATACCTTTGGGTTTTTTTGAGACTATGTAGTACTGAGTCTCAAATCTAAGGGTGTCTAGTCCATGTCAATAAGCCCTAGTGGGATATGTAATTATTCTTCTATTGCCAGTTGATGTCGTGTTATTGGTCTCAGTGAACTGATAGTAATAGCTCAGGCGGTGGTACAGTTCAGGAATACGGATCTAGAGACTTTGCTCCTCTGGAGGACGTCGATGTCGTCGCCGACGTGGAAGATTTCCTCCTGCTTGGTATTATTGGACTTTTCCACATCCATTGGACTCAACTTCTCAGGATTCTGGGGGATTACAGAGGTATTAAGGGGTTGCTTAGCACTTGTAGCAGTAAACCGCTTAGAATAGAGTGCTTGAGGATATGGCGCTAGTAGATAGCGATGGTTAATGAAAGTTTTGGGAAATAAAGTGCCATGGCCATATCTAGGAGGGGATTGTGCCAACTTGAGCCGGGGTTGCCATTGACGGAATGTCATTTCTGAGGATGGCCCAGAGATTTATACCAAACAATGCACCAAGCTCAATGCTCACAAGCACCCAAGTGGCTTTGTAAAATAGACCTCAAATTAATTTACTGGTAGACCATCAGGCGGATTTTGCAAAAATTAGAGAGTTTTCGCTCTTGTTACCTTATGACAGACTTAAAATCACATAACAAAGCCATAGTATGGGCCGACAAAGCCACAATATTTGGCTAGGCGATAACCAATATAGGCCTAGTAACTCCTTCATAAGGTAATACGTTCAGGTATTTTGATCGGGAGAAGCCAAATCCGGTAGTTATTTTGGTAAAATTAACAAATGGACGAAACTTGAGTCTTGTCTGGGGTCTCGAGCTTGGCGGACATATCCATCAAACGAATAGACACATCTACACTCCCAATGTACGAGTGTTAGAAGGCCTGTAAGTATGTTTCCTCTATTTCTATATCGTAAATCACTAATTAACGAGAGGTAGTCTAGTTAAGAAGCTATTGTGTGGGAGAGCTGGTTCATCAAGTTCACCGGCCTAGTTCTCACCCTACAATATGTGTACAAAAGAAGAAAGGAAAGGCAGATCTCCCCAGAAAAGTCAATATCCCACGACATTTTTTCGAGGCTTTTGCTCTTGTGAAGCATCATCTTGGCCAAACCGCCAGCCACTGATTTTATTCGCAGTATTATTGGTGCCAGGAACCACCTGTATCTAGCCAAGTTGTCTCAATTAACGAACTGCAAAGTGAAACTGCCCACAAGCTATGTGCTCGCTTTCGGATTGCGCATGAGTCAGATATTGGTGATGATATCAATACAGCGTATACCTTTCGATCGCCAGTGAGCTTTGATAAATCATTTAACCATTGTTAAAACGGAGTATCCGAGGGTGAAGGGCTCTGTGGCTCCAACAAAAACGATGGTCGAAAATTGGTATCTACGGCATTTGTAAGGCGAGTTGTAGGCCTACAATTAATTTTGTCCTCTACCCGGCTATGGACTTACCGGTAGGATTGAGGACTCCGGTCACGCACGTCATTCTACACAGCAAGCTGAAAATCTCCTACGAAGTTAAAGTGTAGAAGCTAGGGCTGCCAACACCTCCTGATGTCAATAAAGGCTCGGTCCTACCAACCTATTACACTGGTGTGGGCGACTTGCTGTTGGAATTAAAACCAAATCTCATTCATATTTCAGAGTCCTGGCGGTAGTTGAAGGGGAAAGGGAGGGTTTCATTCAGGCTGAGAAGCCATTGTGTACATGGCATGTATTTTCCGAGAGCATGCAGCAAAAGGAGTAAGAAAGGACTGTACAACATTTGGCATTTCCAGCGATGGGTTGACGTAGCATTTTTTAATGATCGATGATGCAGACCTTGAGGGTGTAGGACTGGGGAGTGGAAAGTGGAAAGTGGGGCAAGTTCAAGGAAACGGATGTTTTCAAAATAAGATGGATGGAAGACCGCCCGCTCATTGTTACATATCTAACGTGGATTATCATAAGATCATGTCCCTTATGACACCCCAGAACTGCCTCGAGAAACCACGGCAAAAGGGAAAGGAGAATTCAGGCTTGGACATGAGTGATACCTCAATAGTCGACCCAGGCGATCACGACTTACCAATGGACGCTGATGACGATGACAATGAGGATGATCAGTTTACATATGCGGCTTCGGATGTTCTCGTGCGGAAGGGAGTTATTGTTATGGAGGAGGAAGAGAGGGGAGAGGGCGAAGACGAAGAGCAAGAAGAAGATGAATATGACGAGTAGAGTATTCCTTGACCCTTTCTGCCTTTTTGATGGATATTGTGATAATATGATTATTTTTTATATATCCCTATGAGATAGGTTAGCTGGATGGGTGGTTCTTTTTTCTTTTTAATTCTGTGAAATAGGTTGGGCGTTGATTACGAAACATAGCTTCAAGTTTGGCTTAGGTGGTTTGTTGTACCAGCTGGCAATAAAAAACTAATTTTTTGTTACTAGACTTGTACAGCATGGGTACCGAACCATGAACATATACCTACTGGTACTGTAGTACCAAGATGAAACAGGACATAAAATAAGTTTGACGGCACGAGATCACCTCTTACCTCATGCGGATAAAACTTACCCTCTTATACAATTAGTCTGGTTGGCACAACACCCTCCAAAGGAGGTTATACAATCTCTATGAGAGGCGGTGCCCGCCATCTAGCAGTATTTCATTTTTTTCTTCCATGCCCTGTTCCAGCATTATGCTGAATGCTTGTACTTTTTTTCTTGAATGAGGTTTATTTGAACAGATATTTGGATGGAATGGACTTTGCTTTGCATTTAATTGGATGTTATAAAATTTAAATAAATAGCCCTGTCGCATCCTGCACAGGTGGTATTCTAGGTAGGAGACACTGAAATGGATCCTACTAGCAGCTCATATACTAAACGACGGTAGTTCCATCTGTCTGTTTGCTTGTCTACAGATGTTAGTATCTTCAAAAGTAGTCTGACGTAAATCTAAAAGAAGGTTTTGTATTTTCAGCCCTATATGTGCCAACCAGACTAGCCCTATATAAATCATGCAGGGTACCTATCATATGTGACACAAACACAGTCGTACAAGCTGAACTAGCTTTCGCATCGCAGCGCAGTAGCTCTCAACCTCCCAACAAGACACTCCAAATGATGCTTCACTGGGGACAGCAGCGGTTATAAGTACTTATCACTTGTCGCGTACGCGGTGCATTTATAGCTAATAGAGTACATGCTGTGACAGACCTGTGGCGTTGGTTCAAGATGTGCGCCATCCTTCGGCTGGTGTGACAATGATTCTGCGCTAGCCGCTTCAGGGCGAGGGTGTTTCCACATGTGGTAGTGGTCGGCTGGTAGAAATATACATACTTATATACCGGTAGTAGAAGCATGCGTCAAGATCTTAGTCTGACTGTGACAGCGAGATGAAGCTCTTACAGTAGGTAGGGAGGGCCCGGCTAAGATGCTTCGCCCTGTTTACATCTCAATATGCGGACTTCGTAATGATCTTCTTCCGACTGGCATTGGGTACTTCATGTGCAATATGATAAAATATTAATACGAGTAATAGTGACGTTTATAATAATCTATGGAAATTGCTAGAGTGCTTAAGACTGCAGGCACAGCCTCAGCCTCACTGCTGCAAAAATTAAAAGCTAGGAATATCACTGGAGGCTCTGCTTCTGCAGCCTGTCACAGCACTGGTTCCCTCCGTAAGATTGCATCGCCCTGCTAACTTTGGTTGACCTATATAGATGGACCAGCCTCCTTGAGTACTCAGGTTCATTGAGTACTTCTATTCAAAGAGAAGCAAAGATGTCTGCGCCAGGGTCTTTTCAACAGCAGCATTTTCAGCAACAGCAAGACACGGATGATGTACAGACTCAGCAGGAGACAGTGGTTTACCCTTCGATTATGGAGGAGCAGCAGGTGGTGCAACCACTAGACCAATCTGTCGTCAATGATGGCCAATCCAACACACAGCAGCCCACAAGCTGTCCGCAAGACCCTTTGGTATATACTCCCCCTCCATCAGATCCCAAGGATGAGAAGAAAAGTGGCACGGTAAAGAGGTTTTTAGGTGACACTTTGGTTGGAAGGTTTGCGAGTATGTTGTGCGCAAACCCCACGGGGCAGACACAGTGTTGATGATTATGGCTGTTACTAGGGAGCTCGTTAGAGACAACAGCAAGCACGGCGAAATTGGTTATATATCTCTCGCCTTGGGGTGATAACAACAGGTTCAAAGCATCACCGCCTCAGTTTCCAAAAAGGTTTTATTAATGAGATTTTTCAGTGTCACTCTACCTAATATTCGCTATCGAGATATAGCTCTATTTGCAACATCCTCAGTTGCAGGTGGCGCAGGGATAGAGGTGCGTGGAGCTGCCTCCATTTCGTGAAAATACTAAATGGTATCATAGGGCGTTGGAGATCTGCTAGGTGCAGCCGTTGGCGACACATTTGCCTCCACGGTCGTAGACCCAACGACAGACTTTTTCGTGAACAACTTGGCCGCAAAGTAAGAGTTCATTACATCACTATGATGTTTTCGTATTGATCAAAGTGCAGATATGCTCTGTTCCAAATAATCGAACAAGCTGTCGACAAGGGAATCCTGCAGCATATGTTCCCCGAGCAAGAAAAGATGTTAAAAACAACATCCATGAGAACCCTCCAATGCGCGGTAAAACATAAACTCATGGATGTCGACGCAAACATACAATTATTCTTTCCAACTAATTCTATAAATCCATTTTCTAGCGAGAAAGGTACATACATCGTTACCCTCAACACCCTCAAAATCGAAATCTCACAATTAACTCACCTGACCTGAATAGGTTGGTTCTGTCCTTACTTCTACGCCAGCAACCGCACCCCCAAAATCTCCCGCCTACAAGACTTTGGCGTCGCGCAATGTTTTGGCCCCTTCCTACGCGGCGACCACCAACTCGCCGAAAAACTCCTGTCTGAATCAAACACCATCCTCTCCCTCTGCGACCCCGACCCCACGCACGATACCCATACCCGGCGTCTCTTAGTAACCTTCCTCGGGATCACTCCCTACCGCGCAGGGATGTGGAGTACCTCCCGCCGACCAGGTGCCTCCTTAATACACTATCACCTCCTCAATGGTTGTCCCGCGCTTGTCATACCCGTAGGTGAAAATTGCCCCATTACAGCTTGGAGCCCAGTGACGATGAGTACAATTACACAGTTTGGGTTTGATCTAGTTCCGCTGCATGACATGGTTTGTAGGTATTTGGATAGTGTGATTAGGATGGAAGGAGTATTGCCAAAGTTGAGAGAAAAGTATGATGAGGTGCTGAGTAGGTGTGTCAGTTTGGTGGTTAATGGGGCGGTGAGATTGAAGGATGCAGAGGTGCCGAGGGAGGTGATGAAGAAGCTGGACCCGGAGAGGGCGGGGATTGCGTTTTTTAGGTACTAAGGTGGGGCGTGGCTGGGTTGGGAAGGTTTACGTGAGTGAAACGAAAATCTTGGTGGGGCAGTTGGGAGAGATTGGGATGGAGATTTTTGCGTTAAAAGGCTTGGGTTTGATATGAGTTATGAAAATTAAGAAGAGCGACTGTGGGCCCCTTCAGTGGTATCATTTACGTGGAAAGGAAAAGAAAAGTTTTCGTTTGAAATCTGTGTTAGGGATATACAGTACATACTATGCTCAAGTAAATTTTGGTTTGTAATTCGTGTTGCGAGGTGCCGGTGCGGTGCTTTAAAGTGAAAAAAGTGAACTAGGTCGGTATTTTGAAAAATGGTTGGCGCACGAGGTTTAGTCGTGCGTGCTTTGTAGAATCCGCCTAATGATTCCCTTTGACCATGTGGAGGATTGACTAGCGTCTTGGCGATCTCGGGTGTTACTACGGCGTCATGTCTCTCTTTTTAGACATACAACAACAAAAGCATCACCAGTCCACGAGAACATCACCGAGTCACATCACAAGTGCCTGTTTCTACAGACCAAAGCCTGGCACGACAGTGGCCCTCCGGTCGTGTCAGCACACGACCCCTGACATATGAGTCATGTGCGAGAGGATATAGGTACCTTAGTTCACTATGCTTCGACGAGAACAACTAAAAATGTCAACTTTGCGAAAACTATCAACACCCAGGAAATTAAATTCACTCAGAGTTGTAAAATTTAGTCTCTATCAAGAACTTAAAGATCATGCTCCTTAAACATACTATAAATGGAAAATGCCTTCAGTGAAGAATCCAGAAGTTTGAAGACCGTTTCTTTCAGGATAATCCATCCACTCCGCCTGCCTAACCACTAGCCATTTTTTTATTTGGTGAGTTTTAGTTTATTTGTCTGGCCGGCTTGGCTCAATAGAAGGAGGATGTTGTTGATGCCTAGTGGTTACACTGTAGGATGGATGGGCAAGTTCCTGATTTCGATATTCTGGCAAACTCAATGAGAGCGTCAGCCAATGGAATGCAACAAGCAGCTACAGAGTTGCCTAATCTTCCAGTGATAAACGTAGCTGCTCAACTAAACCGGTTGGTTGGTGAAATTGGGGATTTACGTATGGGACATGAGGGATTTACGTGTGGACATGAATCGAAGGTATGCGAGTCCTATTAGTTTAGTGGGAAGAGCTTTATACTGACGTAGAAAAAGAGATACAAATAACTTCGCGAGAATCATGAACTCGAAAATCACTAGCGATACTACTCCATTAGAGCCACTGCTTGGTCGAGATGGTAAGGAAATTCCAAACTTTCTGGAGACGTCTGCAGATATTCATGATATGGATAGTGAGCATAATATGATACACTGAAAGCTTATGTATAGCACAACAGCTAACCTAGATATTGCCAATAGGCGCAGCTGTTAACAATCTTCTCAATTCCCTTGGTTTGCCCCTAGGTGGTAGGATTGAAGTCCGAAAGAACCGGATTCGTCGACATATCGGGTTGACTGTCTTGTAATGGACATGTCTAAATTGCTGATGGGAGGTAGCATTCTGTAATGGCATTGTGAAGGGCATGGTGTTCTTTATTGGCGTTTTGCTTATAGGTTTATGATTTACCGATGGATAGGATTATTAATATTTCTCTAAATTTCCTTTTTTTGTAGTTTACGACCTGCGCTGTTGGAGTTTATGAACCGCAATCACCAGCAGCTCGTCGAAGTATTTTTACGGTCGTAAGTATCTAATCTTCCGTAGGTACATTAGATGCACCCTCACTATACGTCAGGGGGGAAGCCCTCCCGACACCCCCCAATCTTAACATAATTCTATCATGTACAACACAATTATTCATAAATAACTAATAAACATAACTTAAACAGCCAACCTACTAAACAATTCAAATTCCATCCTCGACGCTGCCATAGGCCCGCTCATTATTTTAGCTAATACCGCCTGTCTGAAATGCCAAACGTCAAAAGCTGATCAACTGGCCGGCGCTCATCACTTCCAAAACTCTATACATTTCCAGGCAATGTCCTCTCCGTCGCCCTAGAAGCAAAAACTTTTGTAATTATCCTAAGCAATTATTAGTACAATACTAACATCTGATTTTTATTTGTATAGCGTGGGGGCGGTACCCCGTCAGTTACCTCTGCCTCTGTACCTTACTTGATTCTGGCTTGAGATGCCCAGGAGAGATTTCCTAAGATTTACCCTCCATGTACAAATATATATCCATCCTCCCAACTGCTACCTAATGTTATCCCGCAAGTCTAGGCAATATTGAAGGCTGCACGGGGTCAAAGTATCCACCCAGCAGAGGACGATCCTCCATCCGGATAGTTTACGTTGGGAGGTTGGGAGGTTGGGCGGTTCTAGTTGGTGGTGTAAATGTCATGTGACATTTAAGGTAACTTGAATAATGATTGCGTTTGCACTGAGTAGTTGGTATCCGTGTTTGATCACTAGATTTTAATGCGTGCGATCCCACGGAGTAGTAGCAGGACCTCGAAACTTACGAGTAAGGCCACATGATGGCATGAGGCTTCAGCGCCGCGGGCCCATACGAATTTCCGGTTATCAACCCTGCAGAAGCAAAGAATTCTGCGCAAAGGAAACACATGCATCTTTCAGTACCATAACGCCGGAGAAACTAGTCGGATGCTGCAGATCCGGTGGAGCGGACAGGCGGGGTTCCAATGTTGGGTTGTGGAGGGCCGGTAGGCGGGGTTACAAGAAACAGGTGCGTATGCCGGAAGGCTTTTGTTACACCCCTGGTATTAGTGGATGGGGAAAAAGTCACTACCCTGCATTAACCTCAGTCAGAATGTGCTCCATACGTTGTTCAATTGGGAGTAGGAAGCAACAAGAGAAAAATCTTGAAGTCCTTTTTTTGTCATGAGAGTAGCAGTAGGCTAATAGTGGACAACTCCACACTTCGCTTCACAAAACAAAAATGGCGCAGCAAGCCAATCAGGTATCAACACTCCCCAGACAACTAACTTCAGACTAGCACACTATCCTCGGTCCCAAATGCAGCCCATACCCGAGATAATTACAAAAGAAATTTGATGGAAAAAAAAAAAAACCCAAATATTCATGGTATCATAACAATTACTTCCACCTGACGCTACTGCTTCCGATTTCTGTGAATGGAGTTTGTCAACCTTACTCAACGGTGACAGACTTGGCCAAATTCCTTGGGAAGTCGACGTTCAAATTTCCAAGGATGGCGAGCCAGTAGGCGATGAGTTGTAGTGGAATGACGTTAAGTAGACCCTGCAGACAGTCGACGGTCTGAGGAAGCTCAATCTTCACGCACTTTTCCTTGGCGAATTCTTCATCCCCCTCGTTGCAAATGACAATTGGCTTTCCAGCACGAGCAACAACTAAGATAGACACAATTAGCTATGATCTCTTAATAATAATAACTATCGTAATTGAAAATTACCTTGCTGATAAGCGTTGAGAGACTTCTTATAGATTTCATCCCTAGTTAAGATCATGATAATTGGAAGGTTCTCATCAACCAAAGCCAAAACACCATGCTTCAGCTCGCCGGACATGACAGCCTCACAGTGAAGATAGGAGATTTCCTTAATCTTGAGGGCACCTTCCAACGCAGTAGCGAATTGGTTTCCTCGCCCTAAAAGCAACAGGGACTTTTGTCCATGGAGCATGTCCTGACACATCTGCTTGATGGCGCGGTCTTGGTCTAAGATCTTCTTGATTTGCCCGGAAATCTTGTCTAAGCCATCCATAATGTCCTCGCGTCTCTTAGCCTTAGAAGCACGGTCCTCGCTCAAAGACAATGCAAACATGACCAGAGCAATGAACTGAGAGGTATAAGCCTTTGTGGATGCAACACCAATCTCAGGACCAGCATTGATGTGGACACCGCAGTGAGTAAGGAGAGAGATAGATGAACCAACAACGTTGACGATACCAACAGTAAGAGCCCCACGTTCAAGGCAGTACCTGAGAGCCATCAAAGAATCTGCGGTCTCACCGGATTGTGAGACGAATACGCAAGTGTCATCACGGAAGACTGGAGCTTGTCGGTCAAGGAAATCGGAGGCCAACTCAACAGCGATGGGTATCTCGGTCAACTCCTCAAAAATACCCCTGACAGCCATGCAAGAATGGTAAGATGTACCACAGGCAATGAAGATTATCCTCCTACATCGCCTAATGGTGCTCAGATATTGCCTCAATCCACCCAAAGTGACACGCTTATTTTCAGCATCAAGACGACCACGCATAGTATTAATAACGGACTCTGGCTGCTCGAAAATTTCTTTTTGCATGAAATGGTCGAATTTGCCCTTCATGATCTCCTGTAGCTCGAGCTCTAGAGTTTGGATAGACCTTACAGCAGAGAGCCCGTCACCCTTTCCAGCACGGTGGATATTAAGCTGTCCTTCATGAATGTGAGCAATATCATCATCCTCAAGATACAACACCTTCTTGGTGTGCTCAACAATAGCAGATGGGTCTGAGCTAAGGAAGAACTCGGCTGGGACTGGGAGACCATCGTCAGAAAGGAAAGCACGAGACTGGGATCGGTGGAGAAGCGACTTGTCTGGTGGGGCAAGAGTGTTGCTCTTCAACTTCTTCAGGGCGACTGTTTGGGAGGCCTGCTCGGCGGACAGGGGACCAGTCGTAGAGTCTGAATACTCGACATCGACAAAGTCGACCTTCATCTTCCTGGATGTCTTAACACCAATGACCAATGGAGACCCCTTACGGGCAGCAATAACTTCATGAGGGTAGTGAACAGACTTCAACAAAAGCCCGAAAGCTCCCTCAAGCTCCTTGATGACAGACTTTGCAAGAGTGGTGAAGTCAATGCTGGGATCCCTCTCGTAGATGTACTTGGCGAGCTTGGCAATACATTCTGTGTCGGTTTCGGTCTCAAAAACATCTCCCTTGCTCTCCAAGAAGGCCTTCAATTCCTTGTAGTTTGTGATGATACCGTTGTGGACGACAGTGAACTGGAATTTCGGATCACTCCTACACCGAAAATTAGCAACCTAGTACTACATATTAACTTCAGATGTGCTGGACATTACCTGTGAGGATGGCAGTTCAATCTAGAGGGCTTTCCGTGAGTTGCCCATCGGGTATGGGCGATACCTGCGTGGGAAGTGAAGGAAGCATCTAGATCAGGCTTGGACTCATCGATGAGTTCCTTAAGCTTTGCGACCTTTCCAACCTCCTTGTAAGTGAAAACCTCCCCCTCCTTGTCTCCGTCAATGGCTACACCTGCGGAATCATAACCACGGTACTCCAGACGAGAAAGACCTGTTCGAGGATACTCCAAATTAATATAACTGCCACGTCCAGAGCCGAGGGTCATAAAAGTGGGGCAACCAACCTTGAACAAGTGTGTCTAAAATATACTTTCTGTCCTTCTCGATGAGGTAGTTGATGTATCCAAAAATTCCACTATTTCCGGAATATATAACCGTCAGCTTCAATTGCCACCGACCACGTTCTCCCTTGAATTGCTGATTGTTTCATTGGAATTGGCATGGTGGGGCAACACGTACCACATCTTCGGATCGGCTTGCTGTGCTGGGTAAGAGAAAACGAATGAACAAAGTTGTCAAGTGAGAGTAAGATTCTTTCAGAAGTCAGTGGGCGTAATTAAATTGGGCTTCTTGTCAAAGTCCTTTGTAGTCCAGCAAATCGATGGTATAGGAAAATAAGGTGGTGCGAGCGAGAGGGAAGCAGAACCGGGGAGGCACCACATTATATACTCTAGCACAGGGGTAACAGCTAATGTACTCTACTTAGTGAGGGACACCTGGGCACTTACTTAGGTTTGTGCTTTGCGTTTGCCCAATACAGGTACCTGTCCTTTTTGGAGTGTGGTACGCCAGGAACCCTTCCATGCCTTCTGTCAACGCTTCTTCTGTAAACAAATAACCAACCGGCATTCTAAGTGGGCTCTGCCTTAGCTGCCTTCAAAAGAAACTTTCAACTTCAAGCGAGGGGCTATGCTTCTTTGGCAGGTAGCCCTGGCTGGTGAGCTTGTCTGTTCGCTATCAACCAGCTAAAATTAGGACTTCGGCATACCCCATTCCGCAAAACACCCCCATCTCGACGAGGAACTCCTACTCCTCTCACAAGCATCGCCCCCATAGTTTCTCGGTTGTGTCGGGGCTAGATGGACGGAATTGATGAACTGTTTCAATCAGAGCCTAGGAAGCGAAGCTACCTAGAAGATGAAAAAGGGCACCCTGCTTGTCACGTGCACTAAAATCGAAGCTTACTCTTACGAAATACCTGCTTCAGGATAGCCTTTCAGCTAACGGAGCACATTTCGCATATTTCGTTGTCGTAGTAGCCACAAGGATCTCAGTCAGACCGCCGTTTGGTCCCTGAGCTAGGCTAAAAGAAAGCCATTTACTATGATAATGAAAGACTTATAAGGGCAAACGGGGCTTTTGCCAAGCGATGATATTCATCAGCGGGTTCCTACTTCTTACCAGGGACGAACAAATTCCATGGGACGCAATTAGCATGAAGTCTGGGACATTGAAATTTCCTTCCTCCAAGTGTGGTCCCACTGGATATTTTCGTTCGGGTGCCATAGCCTGGAGCCCGGGGATTCACGCCCCTCCTACCCTAAATCTGGTCGAATTATTTCAGGTTTTCTCTCTACGAGAGGCGGTGCCTGCCAGACTACAGGGTTTCATAATTTTGTCTGGTGCATGATCTGGAGTAAATTTCAAGGGCTCTATTAGAATTACAAATGGTAGCAGCTCTTGAAAGGGACATGGAGTTTGCGGAATTAACTATGCTTAGCTTCCCAGCAGGTGACCAAAGCTGATCGGATATAATAGTACTATATTCAGTGCAAGCCGCCAGGACACCGAAGCGCCCCATCCTGTAGTTTGGCTGGTGACAGCCCAGCGTTCAGCCTTATGACCTTCAAGTCGCCAATTATCTGACACATAGATGGATTTTATCAAGCTATAGAATTCCACATTCTTGGTTCATGACTCCGAGTTCAAGAACATCGTAAAATTTAAAGCTCCCCGCCCTCGCGCTTCAATAGTTTTGTTGGATGGGGAAAATCGCCTGCAGTGAAACTCATGCATAGTATATAGAGGGAAGAACTGTTGTCCTGTGGTAAGTACTTATGCAGCTCCGAACGGGCCTCGGTCTGGTTGCACGTGATATCAGGCAAGTGACGTGGCGCCGATACAAAGTCTGGTTGCAAAACCCCTCGTAGAGCACAGTACTAGTAGAGTACCCTCCACAAAAGGTCAGGCCCGCGAATCACCAGACAGCTCATAGCCTGCAAATCAAAATTTATCGCCCACTCTCATCCCATTTCTCTATACCTCACTGGCGCAGTAGCTAGTATCCACTAAGATACAAAAAGCTCATCTTACATTCACTTCCAGCTATGTTTGAAGGTCTCAAAGGACCTGGTGCCTCGCAGGCTCTCGATGGTACGATGGCTCCATTTGCTCAAGTCTGATGCGGTGCACGGCCTCTTGTAACCAGCCATCCGAACTCGTATCAATTGCGCAGTTGACACATAGGCGTAGCATGTCCTGCTAACACTGGAACTGCTTAACATTATGCACAGGATCCAACCTCCGAGTCCTGATTGTGCACGCCCGATGGAACAGTTCACTGATTAAGCCCCTTGTTGAGGGAGCCAAAATAAGATTGCTGGCGAGTGGAGTTAAAGAGTCGAGAATTGTGATCCAGAACGTGCCGGGGAGCTGGGAATTGCCAATTGCGGTACAGCGGTACTCATCCCTTCTTACCTCATTTTGCTTTCTCCCTCAGCACAGGGCTTTATGAAGGGCAAGAGGAAGGGGCAAGAGACATCACCTTAACTGATGTATCGAATTGTTGGTCAAAAGCCTATATGCAGCCTCGCAAATTCAGGCAGCTTTGACAGGCGCATCCTCGGGCGATTTGCTGGGAGCATCCACGACAGACCTTACCAAGATCACTGCAGCGTCGGACAATTCCGGTCCATTCGATTCCATTATTGCTATTGGAGTTCTAATCAAAGGGGACACCGTCCATTTTGAGCACATTGCTGAATCGGTCTGCAGGGGACTAATGAGAGTTCAACTGGATTTCGGAGTAAGGACATCCATGTGGTTTTTTTGAAGTTTTCGATGATGAATTGCTGGCTGACATGCTGTCTCTGCTAGGTTCCTGTGATTTTCGGCTTACTTGTAACATGTCCCCCTACTTCATCGGGCTGGCCGAATACACCTAACACCCAACCTTCGAACAGACCGTGCTTAATGAGGAGCAAGCAAAGAGACGTGCAGGGCTTACACCTGACGGACATAACCACGGCGAGGACTGGGGTGATGCCGGTATGTCCCTACGGTCTGATAACATGATATATTTATTAATTAATAACTGCATCTAGCCGTCGAAATGGTTCGCCTAAAACCTTATTGTTCCCAACTGACAAGTATGCATAAATTGCTGACATCCAACGACAGGGGTTGAAGCGAAAGCTCTGGTCAGAGGGTGTTATCCAGTAAGGGACGATTACACCAGGCCCGTAGCCATTCGCCAGGAGCGAGTTGGGTGATTACACTTCTGGTCCTTTTTATTATAGCCGCCTCTATAAAGATATATACCATAAAATACATATGGGGGCCCCTCATGAAGTTGCAAGCCGAGTAGTAACGTCCAACCATGGCAATAACGAGCTGAAAACGCACTATATTATAAAGGCCATGTCCATCACTTGGGCTCCTGCTTAATATCTGTAAACCACCTTTTAAGCGCCTAGGATGGCGTTTTCCATCTACCTTATTGAGTTCCTGTTGTTTCCTCATAAAATCCTCTGCTGCTTCCTCATAAAATCCTCTGCTGCTTCTTCCTTGTCTACAACTAATCTTCCATGTCGGCCATTTTTATTCGCCCCTCCCCTACCTATCGCACAATATTCCGGATGCCTTCACTCGAATACGTCTCTAGCTTCCGCCGCCCCGTACGTAGTAGGTATTCTATGGTATTGAAATCCTTCCGGTCGACATCTACGTGTGATCGAAATTCATCCCTGCCTACAATCAGTATTTTTTTTCCCTCTCTTGCACTCCATAATCCTATCAACCGTATTGTCCGCAGCCGAGGTACTATAGCACCTCCCTAATGAGATCAAGGCCAGGCCAAAGATTCGAGTGAATTCACCTTGCGAATTGTCTGAAATTTTCCCTTGTTTCCTGGTCCGACAGCCGTTAGCCCACCCGCCCATCGAGATGATATGTACGTACAGCGGTAGCCGGCCGGCGAGAATGCTCACGTACCACCGGCTTTAACCTCGCCTGCCTTAAGCAAGCTCTGTACAGCGAAAGCACGTCTCGCTGCAGGCCTGTCAGCTTCCTCGTCGTGGGCATCTTCTATCCCTTATTTATGTTGGCCGTTGCTGCTGCTCCCCGGGAATGTAAACATTCAATTGATAAAATGCTGAGGGATTATGATGTCAGGGCAACTGATAGAGTAAATAAATCTGATTCGGCAGGGTAGTCTAGTTCTAACCAGAGTCTTCACGGCCGCTTTAAGCGCCGCCGCAAATTTGCGCTATGTAACAGTACAGTACGTATGCACATTAAAAGAGTGCATAAGATCGGTTAGTTGCATGTATCAGCTCAGGCTACATTCGTGCAATCAGTGCAAAGTCGCACAGTATGCATTTTATATGCTCCATTGATCTGCAGTTACTAGTCAGAAAGCTTAGGCCGGTGCTCTCCAGAATACAGATTGCCAACCAGACTAAATGATTTCCTAGTCTGGCGATGATTTCAAGTGTTGCAAGAACCTGCAACAAACATATAGTTGTTGTTCTTGTTGCCTAAATGGGAAATCAAACCACAATGCCAAGGCCTTCATATTGATAACGCAATCTCTGAGTGTTCTCGTGCCCTATATCATACGTGTGCCAACCAGACTACGGGTGCCCCTAGTCTGGCTGCATGACCCTACGGGGAGTCATGCAAACGGAGGGGTCATGCAACCAGACTATCGTGCCCCACCATGAGTACTTATGCATGCTGTTAAGGCTGTTACGATATGTAATAATTATAATATATTTGTAGTACTGTACTCATCGTCAATTAGCACGACTCCCTTGGCAATGCCTTAAGTAAGCTAGAGCAACCTCCGGTTAGGACGTCAACCCACATCGTTAATATACCTAGTTGCAGGTAAACGATCTTACAATGGCTTCTTTTTCTGTATGCGCTTCCCAAGCCCGCAGTGAACCAACATGAAAACAAACTGTGGCACAAAGATGCTAATGTTGCAGTCTATAGAGGCTCATTCGCTTCATTGCGGCCGATAATAAGATGTATTACGGGGATGCCATCCTGCCCCATGGCATAACCAATGCAGCTTATGCCACCAAAGCGAAGCTTATTGAAGGCGACATCTTCTCGAGTTCAGCGAGGGTCAGCGAACAGAAGGTCTTGGATGTGAAAAAGTTGTTGGCGCCGATAGATTCGAGGGATGTGAGGACTGTGAGGTGTTTGGGATTGAATTATGCCGCACATGCGAGGGAGGTAAATTTTGTCTATCAGAATAACTTTCCAAGTGGATGAGTGAAGGCTTGGGGTGTTAATTACGATTGTTTGGGGTAGTCGAGTATGCCGATTCCGAAGTTTCCGATTTTATTTGTAAGTATGGTTCTTCCTGGGTGTGGAGATGGAGGGCTTGGATATGGAATAGCGGCTGATTGAGCTGGGGGAGAACAGTATAAGCCAGTTACATCTTTGAGTGGCCCTACTGGTATGATCTCTCGGGAAGTAATGGAGGGATGGAAACTTTGATTGACCGAGAATCTTAAGATCCTATCCCCATTCCGGCAATGGCACAAGATCCTGTTGAAGGTATTGACTATGAGTGTGAGCTCGTGATCGTTATTGGTAAACCAGGGCGAGACATCCCGGAGAGCAAGGCATTGGACTATGTCTTCGGTTACTCGGTTGGAAATGACATGAGCCATAGGGAGTGGCAAATTAAAAAGGGAGGAGGGCAATGGTGTGTTAGCCTCTGTGGAGACTTGTATTGGGCGGTGATGCTGATGTTCGTACAAGGAGTCTCGGGAAGGGGTTTGATGGCTGGGCACCATTTGGGCCTGCAGTGGTCTCTCCCAAGGTTCGATCTTCAGTGTTTTAGGGTTCGTGCGATTGCACTGACATGATTAACCTGTAGCTCATCTCAAACCCGAATAATCTGAGAATAATGACGAAGGTGAATGGGAAGACCGTGCAAGACTCCACAACGGCAGACCAGATTTTTGGAGTTGCTAAGACTATTAGCTTCTTGTCCCAAGGGACAACACTACTTCCTGGCGATATAATATTTACCGGAACGTGGGTACTCCAATGGCTGCATTTATTGACGCGAAACTGATGCTAACATATGAACCCAGACCGCAAGGAGTTGCGATGGGTTTGAAGCCCCCAGTCTGGCTGAAAGATGGCGATGTGGTTGAGGTTATACTCGAGAATGTCGGGAGCTGCGTCAACGAGGTGGTGTTTGAGCCGAAGGATAACGCAAAGCTTTAGTGAAATAAATGCGGTAAGATAACTAGACTACGATAAGGTACCTGTTACTACTGGTGTTGTGCTAGCCAGACTAAGTGACCTGGTTGCCTCTACGAAATATGTAGTCATGATACGAGAGGCCGGTGCCCGCCAGACTAATACCCGTTTCGACCCATTGTGCCAAAAGCAGACTATTGTGCTTGTCGAAGTACAAAAATTTAAACCCTTACCTGCCCAAACTACTTAAATTTGTTCAGCGGCTGGCCTCGTGCCTGACATTGACACCCTCTCCTTTACTAATTCTTTGTTATATCTATATCCCCAGGTATGATAATTCACTACTTGTTGTATGGCACAATTCTCATTCACTCTGGAAGCCTGATATACACCCAGGAAGTAGTTCATGGAATTGAATTCAATCCGGAGGAAGATATTATAGATAACTATATAATTGCTAAAAGTCAAGTGGAGGGTCTGAAAATAGGTGAACGTTTTGGGTGGCAAGGCAATATGAATTCTAGTATTTAGGGGGAATGAGAGGTGGCCAAGAAGATGTAATTATGCACATTTTTTTGCTTAAACCTGATGGCCTCCAGTATCACACGATCCCTCTAGGTGTCGCTATTAGAGAACGTGGAAGATTTACATCCTTGAAGGGACTGACAAGAACGCCGACGATGAGGTAAACAATAATGGTCAAAAAGGTGACGATAATGATAAAGATGGAAGTAAGCACCGGCCTCTCGTGGATAGAACGATAGCAGTGCGGAGAGCAAACCGACAACGAAGATATAAGGGCAATGACGTCCGCAGCAACAGCTTAGCGAGGCCACCCTTGCCGTGAGTTGGGAAATGAGGGTAACAGCTATGTGTGTCCATGGAATGCATGCGGTGAGCGGAGTTGAGGGTAATTTTTATTAGACAGTACATGTGATAGGTTGAGATTAAGGGTAATTTTCACGAAGAACGCAGAATCCACAGCTGTATGTTTGGCATTAAAGGGCGAGCTGCAGGCCCTTGTTGGCGCCAGAAGGCCATATAGTCCAGCACATGAGTCATATGTGCAAGTATATATGCGGAGCATCTCTCTACACTTCGCCTTCGGCTTCATTACGATCTCTTTCGGTATCTAACCCCTTTACGTTTCGCATCACCTTAGGCTCTCGCTTCACTACGACTACCCTTCCGGTATTCTTTAGGATTAGATACACTACTGGCATGTTACACTTCGCTTCACTTCCATCCGTTAGTTTTTCTAGGTTATAAACCAATTATTTATGGTTCTTGTTTAGGTATGGCAAAGTATATTCCGCCGCATTCGAGGGTAGGTTATAGTAATGTCCAAGATTCGGTTGTTCAGAGTTCAGGCGGAGCCAGTTTATGGAGTAGAGAAGATATTAGTCAGTGGAGGAGAGGGTACGGAGTAAGGAGGATGGTATTGTTAGTAGGTTGTTGGTATTCAAGTATAGTCATCCTCGGTTTCCTCTTGAGTTATTTTTGAAGTCTAATTTATCGTTGTTATTTGGGATTAATTTTGGGGATTTAGGTAAGTTAGGGATTCCTATTGTTCGGGTCGTTTTAAGTTTTCAGGGTATTAGGGGATTAAGTCGTACGGCAGAGCAGTGGCAGAATTCTTTGAATATCGATTGGTGTGTTTTAGGTATTGAGAAGGTACGTGATGGGATTGATCTTGTTAGTTGTGTTGAGAGCGTGAGATTTTTTTTTCTTTAATGTTAATATGAAGGAGAGTTTGTTTAAAGAGAGGTCGAGTGTTGTTTTTTAGTGGAGATTTTATTTAATTTTTATTGAAACTTTTTTTTCGTTAATAGTTTGTTCATTTTTTTTTAATGTTGTGTATGTCACGATAGTTATCTTTTTATGATGGGATTGGTTTTAGATTGGGGGTTTTGGGGGTCGCAGTAGTATGCTGTACTGGCAGCGATTTAAGCACTACACCAAATAAATCGGTCTGGACACTAGAACACTCTACTTGGTAGAGTGGTTTTAGTGAGGAATATTTATATTGAATTGGATACGAGGGTCACTCATGCGTGCTTTAGTCAAAGAGGCGGGAAGTCACCTACATATACAACTACCAGCTCTAGAATCAGTTACCTTTTCGCCAGTCTAAAAACGCCAACTGGATCTGATACTAAAGCAAACGCCAACCGAAAAAATGCAAAGTAGTGAAGTTGACCTCCATGATTCATTCAGAACCATCTGTGCCTTTAACCTTCTCTAGGCCCCCGATTTTCTCCATGATCTTCACCTCAAGGAGAGCTTGACTAAGCAGAAACTCATTTTTTAATGCCTCAAGACCACTTTTTGTTTCCTGACGAGAGTTCTCAATCATTGAAGTCATCCTCGCCTCGGATTGTTGTTGCATTCTGGCATCGTAATAGAATATCTTCAGGCCCACCTGGAAATTGTGTCAGCAGGATGGACGTTTGAGCACTTCATTAGACAATATACTTCAAATATTCCAGTCCCCACGAGTATCCTGATCCAACTGTTTAATCTATTAAACCCTAGACTTCAATTCCTGCAATTCTGCTTTGAGGTGATTGATGCTCTGATAGCTACTTAGTATATTTCTAATCCGAATCGATTTTGATGAATTTTCCTGCGATGGTATCATCACCTGGGATCTCATGCTTTGCCTCGCCACCGTCGACAGTATTGCTCGTACTGTCAACCAAATTCCACTAAGCCATTTAATTAATAAAGTGAGCAGAGAAACTATTGACACTTGAGACTTGCATTTATAGAACTGAACGAGCGAACTTGCCCAGCAGTGGCCCATCGACGAAAGAGACCAGTATGGCGAATAAGCACCCCGGTGCCTGAGAACTTTCAGCTGATGAATACTCTTATGTCATTGCTAATGTGGCTAATATCGTCCGTGAGGGTCAGGGTTAGTCGGTCCTGAAGGTAACGAAGCGGAGCTAGGTGGGGAGCTAAGCTCCATATAGTAATTGTAGGTATCCTGTCGTGCTTTGGTCAAAAGAGATAGCATCACACTAAGCGAAGTGCAGAGACGAACAATGGCTACATTATAAGCCAAGCAAATTCTGATTGTTCGTGTTCTAAGTTTCAGGTTTGCCACCATCGCTTATGAGTGCTAGAAATAGTTCAAGAACAAATCCATACTGATTAGTGGCTTGATTCTAACTTCTGCAGCATATTCATTACAACAGATACACATAAGCCTCTATACCGTAAGGAGGAATTTCCTTGAGGTAATGCATCAGTAAATAATCATTTCCAACGTAGCAGATACACGTTAATTAATTTCAATATTTTTTGCGGAAAAAGAGCGTGCAGGTCCTTAAGGTGATCAATGTCTAGGAGTACCCCAATTACAAATTTTTGGAGTTTGCTCTACCATTTTTACTACGTATCGGTACTTTATTTTGTTTCTATAGGTAGACTGAAATGGCTTGGCAATATCAAGAATTATCAGATCGCATGACTATACACGTGATCCGCATTTACTTGGGAGTTGCTAAAGTAAGTTTTAGTTCACTATCGATTGTTTGCTTGCCTTCTTCTCCATATCATTCACCACTCTACCACTCTTTATCAACTCTACTATACTCCTCCCTACTCATGGATCCTATCTGCTGTATTTGCTGTTATCGTAAATATGATTTAGCATTCTGGACATTAACATAGGATGGGCAACGTATGAAGACCTGTATTCTCTGTAGAATTAAAAGAATTGTTAAGATAATTATAAGGACTCTATATAGTATCAATAGTATATAGTTTAGCTAATAAGTTTCTCATTGTAGCGAAAACGAGAGGAGCAATTAACAGATGAGCATAACCCAAATCCTCCAAAACACAACCGAACTATTCAGAGGTCAAGATCCCAAACTCGAGGCATTCTGCGAACATGTATGTCAGAAGAGGCCGATGCACAGAGCCAGGGAGGTAGCGTGGGGTAAAGTCCTAGAGCGGTGAAGTAGTTAACACAGCCCTATTGGCAGCGATATACTTAGTACTTACGCATATATAAACTCCTGCCCTGTAGTTGTTTGGCAGTGTTACCCTGATCGCTTCACGTGACCTTATGTCCTCTTCTGGAATTCCCATCTTGAGAAGTATCTTAGTCTTAAAGTGCTACATTGGAGGTGCGACCTCTGGTCTATAGTATCTTATAAAATCTTCTCCCCCGCTTCTTCTCTCTTCTTCTCACCACCCCGAACTCATTGTGTTTTTATACCCTTGCTCCAGCTTTTTCCTGACGTACTTCAAGCTTTCAATATTTCTTTTCCAGTTCCGTGCAAGCATTTGCTTCTTCTTGCTTCTTTACTCTCGAACCATTCAGGGCTTCTTTTGATATCCAGCACCGGATCATCTCCTCGTTCGACATAAATATGTTCTCAGCAAAGATGAAAAAGCTCTTCGTTTTCGTCCTCCTTTATGGATGCAGCGTTCCCCTTGGATCTGCCTTGCCCAGGAATTTTATACATGGCCAGCATATCACAGGAGCCTCAGTTACGCCTATTGTCGGTCACCTCAAGGCGAGGGCCAGCTTCGTTGACTATACAGAAGCCTATAATCAACTCATGAAGCTGCTTCATGAAATGTATGGTGATGATGTTGGCAAAGTTCTTCAGGACCCCGAGTGGCTCAAGCGAGTCTGTTCCAAAGTCTGTGTACCAGATGACCAGAAATGTCATCAAGAATGTGCGGAGAAGCAGATTGGTTATGTGAGTTACCCAACTTTTCCTTCCAGTCTTCGTTCGTCGAAAAGCTAATAATCAGAATGATAGTTTGATGTCAATCATATTGCCCGATGTGCTGTATGTTTAGATCTGCCATATTCTTGTCCCCCCCCAGCAGGATTAACCAGCAGTCATGATCTAGACCTATTGTGAGAATATCCCTCATAAAGGAGAGGCTTCCCTACAGGGTGAATATGGAGCTTGTTTGGTTCCTTGTTTGAAACATCAGTAAGCTTTTTCTCACCCTTCTGCAAGATCACACTTTAATAACTATGGCACTAGCAGACATGAGAATACCAACGCTGTTGAGATACCTACAAAGGAAAACTCAACCCCAACCAGTGCAGTCGATGCCCCAAGCGCCAATTCCAAGATCAATCAGAGTTCTTCGCAGGCGTTCCCATACTCTGTTACTCTCATGGACGCTGGTACGACGAGTGTTATTCAAGTTATCTCGCAGGTCACTCATGAGGTTGAGGACTTATATACAGAAGATAAAGAGCTCAAGTATTTGACTCCAGCCGTCAAGATTGTCACATCATCAGCAGTCGTCAATTCCGATACAAATATCGCCGAAGTGGCCACAGGAATTACAAACACTATTCAGACAGTGTCAAGTGCTGATTTGAACATCGAGAATGATCTTAATCAGCCAGCCTTTTTTCCGGTTCCAAGCTTCACAAGTGATACCAGTGCAAGCCCCGGGACTGCTCTTCCCCCAGTTGCTGGTACTACCCTTGTTCAATTGGTTGACGCTACTCTTCCCCTTACATCCATGGCTCCTACTCCACCACCATCTACACTGGTATTTAGCACTGGTGGACCAACTGTTATTGACGAAGATTCCCATCTCATTCCATCCAATACTGATAACAATGTTAACCAATTTGACATTGTAGCGGCACTTGCCACAGTGGTTACGGACAGCGATTTAGAAACTCCTGCTCTATCTTCAACTCCAACAGTTATGACAAATATCAGTGGCGCTCTGACAACCCCAATGGTTGACCTAGATGACCTCGAAGCCTCAGTCCCTGGAGTGATGAAGAAGGTTGGATCGATACTCAACTTCACAAACATGACAAGTACTAGCACTGGTACTTCTGTGCAGACATTAGAGCCTGGTTTAGCGGAGGGTGCAGCTGCTATCCATACTCCTTTTCTTTCTTTTGGCTCATCTACGTCTGTTCTTCTTGCCGTTGTGATTGGGTTCGGGCTCATTATGGAGTAGATTGAAGGATTAACATTTGAATTGGGAGTGGAATTCGGAAGTGAGGCCTGTATCCTTTATGATGTATTATTCTGTTTCTTTTCCTTGCTCACCGGTCAAGTCAACTGTGTTTATAGAAGCCTAGGTCGTACTTCTAGAGGGTGTAGATGCTCTTAATATACCATCTATATCTAATGTAATACCATAGCCATTTGTAAATATTTGTTTTTAAATTGTGTTCCTGTGACCTACTACTCACAATGAGGTGCTGAGCGTGATCAGAAATGTCGTCCTGCATGCATGTGGTAGGGAGCTCGCCCAGACTAGGAGCCTGCTAGCTCGGCTTCCCAATTAAGCATAGATACTTATGTATACAGAGCTCACAAAAGTGCACGGTTCAAAGTTTCTTACCCCACCTCAAACTTAGAATCTCTAGGAAACACATTATAATCATTGTCTATAGGCTATACATACGCAGAATCTCTTGGAAAGCACCCACAATGAACGTCGCAGCAGCTCAATTCCCGCCTCTTCTCTCTCGCCCAGTCGCTAACACCATTTGTCTCTTTGATGTAGATGGGACACTGACACCAGCTCGACGGGTAGCTCTGCTCCCCGTTCTTCACTATACTACCACATATCAATAGCTAATAGAAAGTGTCATGGCTTTGGCCGTGACTTTCCGTGGATGTACAGGCTGTCAGCCTCGAGATGCTTGCTCTACTCCAACAGCTCCGCGAGAAGGTGGTAATTGGGTTTGTAGGAGGAAGTGATCTCGTTAAGCAACAGGAGCAATTGGGAGTCAATGGGTTGAATGGTCTGCGCTTCTTCTCTTCTTGAGTAATCGGTGTCAGGGGGTTTAATGGAGGGATTAGCGGAGAGCGAAGGCGATATAGATAAATAACATTGGATTTTGGCTGACAGTACAATGCGTGGAATACAGTGGTTGACCTGTTCGACTTTTGTTTTGCGGAGAATGGGCTTACTGCTATCCGCCTGGGAGAAAGCTTGCCGAGTAACAGCTTTATTAAGTGGCTTGGAGAGGAGAAGTATAAGAAATTAGCGAGCTTCATACTACATTATATTGCGGATCTGGACATTCCTGTGAAGAGGTATGGTATCCCCATCTGAGCAAGGGTGAAGCTATGCCTTACCTGTGGGCAGTGGGGTTCTCTGATGCAAGAGCTAATGTCTATATTCTGGGTGTTCGTCCACAGGGGTACCTTCATCGAATTCCGCAATGGCATGATCAATGTCTCCCCCATCGGCCGTAACGCATCGTACTACCCCTTCCATCCCCTTCACCCCACCCTACTCCTATTTCCCCTCCACCCACTGGAACTTTCTCCCCCCTCTCACAGGCTTGGATCTAACACCGTCTTCTGCATCGTCTAGGATCCAAGAACGTCATGACTATGAAGCTTTTGATAAGAAAGCAAACGTTCGACGGGACTTTGTTGAGGCGTTGAAGAAGGAGTTCCCAGATTACGGCCTCACGTATAGCATTGGTGGTCAGATTAGTTTCGATGTTTTCCCTACAGGCTGGGATAAGACCTATTGCCTACAGCATGTGTTGAAGGAGGGAGAGGGGTATTTCAAGAATATTCATTTCTTTGGAGATAAGACTTATAAGGGTATGTTAGCCCTGGGCCCGTGTATGTGTATTTGGATCCTAACGAGCAATTTAGGTGGAAACGACTACGAAATTTTTGAGGACCCAAGGACAATTGGGCACACTGTCACATGCCCAGAGGACACCATTGCGGAGTTGAAGAGGCTGTTTGATTTGTAAATTCCAGTCCATAGGTATACTCTTGTGGAAGTGGGTCTGTTTTGGTTTTTCCTAGCTAGCGGGGAGTTCTAGAATCTTGTTAAAAACTAGATAGAGAACGAGTTTCGAGTAGGATATACCACTGTTATTGTAAAGGAGTACAATATATCATATCTTGCTGGGTATTTCCTTGCAAGTTCGATAATACATAAGCCAATGCACCAGAACTACGGTGCACGAACAAAAACTATAATGCATACATTTATCAATGCTAGCCAGTTAAAAAGTAAAAACATGTTTATGGTTGACCTGTAGTCAATACAAAGATGTACATTGTACTTACCCACAATTCGGCTTTGCTAAAATGCCGATTCCAAGGAGGATTTGCAACGAGATTTTACGCAGGGCCCAAGCATGATGATGATAATAATAATTTTAATTTATTATGATTATTAATAATTATAGGCATCCCCCCCCAACATTCCAAATGAAAAGGAAACGTTCACTAGAACCGATTAAAAAGCTATTTATAGTTTGATTGCAATTTAACTTATATTTTCATTTCAGATTCATAGTTATGGTCTTATAGCCCTATCCTAGTCTGGTTGGCACGCCCGATCCCCCATCTCAAACAATACTCCAGAAGTGAGATCCTTGCGGAATACCTTTTAACCTCCTAACCTTATAAATGAGCGAGGAAAAAAAAAAAAAAGGGGGGGCCAATCAATCACCCAATAGCTATTGCATACAATACTTTACTAACAAGAAAAAAGGGAAAAAAAAAAAACAATTCAAAAGCATCGAACTGGACTCAGTCCGATGTTCGTTCAAAACACAGGGATAAGTAGAGAGAAGTAAGCAGATAAGTAAGAGGAGAGGAAAAATGGTATGAATATCTTTTGAAGGATTTATCTAAGTGTAGTAAAGTAATAAACAGCTGCAAATATAAGCAGGTTTCTTGTCCAATTCCTTTCCATCTGGATATCCACCCATTCATGCCCACCCCTTTTATAATTGATGTCTTTCTCTTCCACCTCCAGCATTCGTTCGGTTATCCTAGGAATATACAAATAAAGGGTAAACCGATAAAAAAAAAATACTCGACCGTGACCTATATTTCTAGAGACCCGGGAGAAGAAGAAATAAAATAAACCAAAACTAAAATCCAATACAGAGAAAGCTAAGATAAATGGAATCAAACAAAAGAAAAAACGCAAAATCTATCGCTTATTCCCTTGATGGAGGTGGCGACGGGTTCATATTGAACCTCACACTCGCTGGTGTCGGAGGCACCGCATACGACTGGCTATACTGAGGCGGGGCAAATGCCGGAGTCGGTGGTAGCGGGACCGTGGCAGGGTCACAGCTAATCTGCTGAGGCTGGAAAGCCCCCCAACCAGACTGGACAACGTGTGGGCTAGGAGCAAGCGACACCGGAGACTGATGATGCCTAATCTTTGGGACTGCTTGGAGCTGGAATCCGCCAGTAGTAGGAGTTTGCATTGGTCGTTCCGATGTTGTGGCCATTCCTTCCTCAGCGGCAGAGTATGGGTCCTTGGACATATTGTACAAAGTGTTCTTCTTAGTTTCATCCTCGCCGTCAGAGTTGACGGCTTCTTGTTCCCGGAGTTTTGCGAGCCAGAGTTCGGAGCGTGCACGGTCACGGATGTCCATAGACTTGCGGAGCTTGCGCTTGGTGGCGATACGCCAGAAGGCGTAAGCATAGACACCAATGGTGAAGAGCTCAACTGAGACTTCGATGAGGGCACAGACGAATCCCCAATCCTACGACAAATTAGCTTCTCGTTTATTAGCTGGATAGAGGAGAAGATTACGTACCAACCCACGGCAGACAAGCGCGTAGTTGATGTCTTCCTGGAAAAGCAGCCTTCGCTTATTGTCCTTGCAAGCCCATCCCCAGATATCCTGTCCATTACCAGCAGCTCTTGTCCCGTTGAGAATTCCCGCAGCGATACCCCACATTACAATTGCGAAGATGAAAGACGCGATAGAAAATGCCGTCACGTAAATGCTTGCCTTCTCCGCTCGTCGATGACCACCGCGCCAGTATGCGTACAGCACACTCATACATAGTACCAAAGAAACAGCAGCGATACAACAAAGAGTGATTTGAGGCCAGGTTGCAGAGCCCATTGCCCATGGAGGGAGGCCATTTCGCGGAGGCAGATTAGCTGTCTTGTGAAAAATGTATAGAGCAGACGAGATCAGTGCAAGGACTACGAGAGAACAGCAGAAGTTGACGCTTCGTAAGACTACTTTTGCGATCCTAATACGGAATTTCACTTTCTAGAATAATGTAAAATACGTTAGTACATCTCAACGCGAAGGCATTGCTAAACATACCAAGTCCTTCCTATCAATCTTTGTAACCTCCTCTTCTGCCATGACAACTGCTTCCTCCTCCTTGAAGGTTGCGCTCATGGGTGTTTTGGGGTCAAACGGTGCTATGCTATCCCTTCGCATGGGCACAAATCCATGTGGAGTTTGTGGCTCCAGCCCTCCGGTGAGTGGATAGAAAGCTCCCGGAGGAGAAGGCCTTCGAGGGGAGAGAGGCGTCCTTGGTGAGAGTGGAGCGCGGAAGCTGGGCGAGAGAGGCGTCCGTGGGCCATAGGAAGCATGTTGTGACCTAGGAGAACCGGGTGTTGGTGGAGCTTGGTAGTATGGGCGAGGAGACGGGGCTGGTGATGGTACTGTAGCTTCCGACATGTTGTACAATTGTTTGTATAAGAGTCGGTCTAGTTGATGAAAGTCGAGAGATAAAGACGAATATTGATGGTATTGTCGGCCCGAAATAATAACAAACTTCCTTCTTGCTTCTGCACCTGTCAGAGAGAAAGGAGAAAGAAGAAAAAGGTAAGTTTCTCTTAAGATCGTCTTCCCGGTAAAAGGAAGCGAGAACCACTGAAGTGAACAATAAACACGCTCAACGTCTGACGAGAGAAGGGAAAGTAAAGGGAGAAAAGGAAATGGAAGCGACGGGTAAGAAGTATTGAGTTTGGAGATCGACCCACCTTCTTGATGATCACAGGACCGCCAGGAACATTCGCCAGAAGACAAAGAAGAGTAATTGTATGCACCCCCAACCAATGGCAGACTAGGAAACCGTCCGTTTTTGGAGAAAAACTTGTGCAAAATCCAAGGTTACCCACCATTGGAGCAAAGCAGTATCTATACTTGGATCGAACCAGAAATCACAAACTGACCCGATATGCGATGGCTGCAGTTGTTTGGTTGGTGGTGGGGTACTCCACATCACTAGTACAATAGCAGCCGCCAGAGGGACGACGATCATTTCCTGGATCTCCTAACGCACCGTATTAAAATGGTGATATGATTTGCCATAAGGTGGTACCTAATCTCATGGGCCCTGTCGCTACTTATCGCATAATTGCCACAATCCATCACTTTGGGTATTGAGCCTGAATTATTCAAAAACTGATGCCGCCGCCATGAACTCATAGAATGGCTGCTGTAGATACTCCGTACCTCGCCTTATTATCGAGTGCATTTGCAGTGCGCCTGTTCGCACAGTCGTAAGTGGTGCCTGCATGTCTGGGATGCTGAATCCCTGTAGGCCTTTCTGTTGTTTTTTCGCCCAGCCTGCAGACATCATAACAGCCGAAGCGAACCCAAATCGAGCACACCCGCAAGCACTTGTACACCAATTCTGCTAGTTTGCCGGATTGAGGGGATTTAGCTGTCTTTCTATTTTGAGTTCCGCCGATCCAGGTCCCAGAATAGAATCAAAAATAGCAAAAAAGAATGGACACTGACGGTAAATATACCATAATTGGGAAAGCCTAAGAGCTTATGGCCAATACTTACCCCGCCCATGAGTACCGAGATATAATTACATATCAAACGCTCTAGACTCAACAACCTCAACATTTGCTTGGGTTCTTGATTTCCCGGGACTATCTTCTTAGGCCCAGGAATGCTTCTTTCATCTATTGTGAGTATCACCGCTTCCTGTCCAGGCAGATTGGGGTATAAGGTGATAAGGTAAGATTCCTTGTCGGTATGTATATGATTAGTATTGTAATAAATGAGATGAAATTCTTATGTGAGAGACTGGGCTCATATCGTTCGGCGGGCTGGTAACACCATTTAATCGGACTTGCGTGTCCATCTGCTTCATCACGGCGGTCGTCCAGAACAGCGAATCATAGGTTCGGTGCATGGATGCTTCCATGTAGGCGCGCAGACTAATGCACACCGTTGTTGACATGTCCCCTGCTAAGCGCTGCTACTCGTTAGTTCCCGTTGGCTCCAGCAGGGGGTCTTGAGCTGAAGGACCAGCCATCCATCGAAGGAAACCCGGAAATGCGAACTTTTCTAAATTGAGGCCTGTTGAAACAAGACTTCATAAGCAGACTGAGATCTAGGCTTGAGAAAGAGTTAAGTTTGTACAGTCTGTATATAATTTTGATACCCCATCTGCAGTTTTATGGCCCAAGCTCTTCATAGGGTGGGTTGAATACTAAAACAGTACCCCCATATTCCTGCGAATAGGACTAGGCATTGTTTGGTTGTAATATCGACCGAGCACACATACCGTTACTTGTAAACCCGCCTTGCCCATTCGGACCGCCAGGCAAGCGGACAACCTACCCCTTCTGTGGAGCAACATCCTCATGATTTGGGGTAGAGCCACAGCCGCCACCCCAAGTTTCAACTGTGGCGATCATGTCGAGTTATCAGGCTACTGCTGGTCCGACGCAACCTCCGAGTTTTCCCTCATGACGGTTAGGAGTCATTCCTTCAGCTGGAAAGGGCTGCGAGACTCCAGATGCATGTGACTTGTACACCTACAGCAATATCGTATTTCGCCCCATTTTCCTGTTTCAGAAAATTTAGTGGTGGCAGTGTCGGCAGAACCCTTTCTTCTAATAAATGGCAGCGAGCTGTACATGAAGGGAATATTGCATTATTAGTAGGTGCAGAATGGGGGGAGCAAATGAATGGTGCATTTGCCGTAACCCACTTCCTTTCATCAGGAAACAATTTATCGTAGACGCACACCTTCAAATCAGCTGGCACTAGCGCAAAAAAGAGTATTGTGGATTACTTGGGTGTCGAGTTTGTGGGGTATACTGCGATATTATGCAGCTACATAGACAAAGGCTAGGTTGCCACGCAACGTAGAGGTAAATTCAACTGGAAACACGGCGGATAGGTAGCTGGCCTCCAATGCGGGGTCGATCACTCATCTCGGCTGGCCACCTCGATGAATCTCCGTTGGGGTTGAAGGGCTGGCCCGATGGTTTTGCACAGAGACATATCATGTGTGGCGTGGTGGATATCGGTCCGGGCACGAGAACAGATATCTGTCTGGGAAATCCATGCGTCCACGAGATCGAGGACGTCTTTTGTTTCTACTCCTTGTGAGTACCCGTACTTACATAATCCCACCTCGGCATCCCGGTATCGGCACACGCCACACCAAGCCACAAACAGAATTCCCAGACACGTGACTACATGACGCCTTGCGATTTTCCGATATCTCATTCCAATCCAAACTTGAACTCCACTATATTCCCCAAGCATGACACTGTATTCAACCCTGGCAGCTATAATCCTCAATTCTGCCACATGAGATAGCAGCTATCTTGCTCTTCGCTTCCTGATGAGCACCAGAGCACTGCGTAACCTTTGCGGGGCTCTGTGGGATTCGATTGCGCCTACAACTCAAAGCAAGAGTCGTTTCCGTAACTTTCACTCGTTTGGGCAGTTACGGTACCATGTCGAAGGCTCTGTAAAGCCGATAATAGAGGCGCGGAGCAGATCAGATGTATTCGCAAACTATCTACCGGTCTCACGGTGGAGACTCATTGCCCCGCAGTTACATCCAAAACGTCTGGCACCTTCCCTTCCAACTGGTACACCGGCGGGGAGGTCTAGATATGTCTTATCGAGGGGGTTTGGAACAGGGCTCATGTGCTGGCAGGGAGTTCCGGGGTCGACGGTGACGAGTACAGGCCCAGGGCCGGTAGCTGCTGCTGCCATCGACGCATGTGCAGCGGTCACAGGCGAGCGTACATATGGGGAATGCATGCAGTGTGGTCGGAAAGGTGGAAAGGTGTCAAAGGGGATCGATAGGTCCATGACTAATATGCTTGCAGCTGGGGGCTTGAAAAAGACAACCTCTATATTCCGGCGGGGCAGGATACGGCCTTCATTAACTTCAAAGAAGCTAAAAGCTGGGGCAACACCGGGAGGCTCTGGTGGGCCAGCAGCTGGAGGCACCTCTACCAGCAGTGGAGCAGGAGGAGGGCCAGGAGGAGGGCCAGGAGGAGGGCCAGGAGGCCGCAACAGCAACAATGGTTCCCGTAATGGCAGTGGCGATGGCAGCAGCAGGAATGGAAACCCTCCACCTCCGGAAGAGCCTACCTCCCCCGACTCCGGAATTCTAGGGCGGATTGCTTCAATCCACCGTCCCACCAAAGACCAAATGCTCGCAGCGGCCAACGGTGTCTTTGCCCGCTTCCGTATCCGTACAAAATGGGCTCTTATCCGTCAAATGCGTCCTTACAACCTCGAAGATATTGCCGCTCTCTTACAATGGCTTCTGGTGGGACATATCATTTGGGTTGTTGTTGGGACAACTACATTCTTTTCCATTGTCTTGCTTCTGGTGAATACTGTCTATGCACAAGGTAACCCTCATGTCACCTTCTGAAGTCACTATCCTGTTACCCTGTACTGACCGCCTGCATAGAAAGTTTCGCATCTATGATAGGCAACTACCTGACCCGCGAAACCGGTGTCCGTATCGTTTTCGAATCCGCCATCGTTCCCCGGTGGAAGGATGGTCGCATCTCCCTCAAAAACGTCTTTGCATCCCGGCGCCCTGGCAACCCCAAGGATAAATCCAAAAAGAACGTACAAAAGGGCAGCTCTGCCACCGCTGCAGCCATCGCCGCCGCAGCAATACACGCAAATACCGAACACACCACCCAAGTCCAAGAGGAAGAAGAAGAAGAAAACACAAATTATACCCAATTCGACGTCACCATCGATGAAGTCGCCGTCACTCTCTCCTTCGCCCGCTGGATGAATGGAAAAGGCCTTCTCAAGGATGTACAGGTCAAAGGCGTCCGCGGAGTAGTCGACCGCTCCCATGTCCATTGGGAAGAAGGAGTAGACCCCCGCTCATATCGGCACGTCCACCAACCCGGGGACTTTGCAATTGAGTCTTTCAAGCTTGAAGACCTACTAGTGACAGTATACGAGCCAGATGGATTCCGCCCCTTTTCAGTATCAATTTACAATTGCGACTTGCCACAACTAAGGAAGCAGTGGCTTTTCTATGATTTCTTGAGCGCGAATAACATGTCTGGCTCTTTTGACCATTCTTTATTCACTATCCACCCTAGGCAGCGGCACGGCGTTAGTCCGAGTCAGCAATTACTCCACGGGGAGGGTGAGGAGAGGATTTCCTGGAAGAAAATCTCTCGGCTGAGAATTGATGGGCTGAAAATAGACCATTTGAACCGCGGGGTAGAGGGCCCATTTGGCTGGATCAAAGAAGGGAGTGTGGATATTGTTGCGGACATCCTGTTTCCTGAAGACGAGGATGAACTTGCGTTTAGCAAAGTTGTCCAGGAGATTGTTGACCGAGTCGAAAAAACTGTTTCTTCATCCACCACCACTATCTCCTCACCCCCCCTTTCAGAGTTGCTCTCGATACCTAATCTCCGCTCCCTATTCCAATCTATTACATCTCCACCCACCCCCCCGCCACCAACAATTCGCCTCCCCCCTTCATCCCCAATTCGGGAGGAAAAAGAACCCAATACAGAAGAATCCTTATCATCTAACAGCAGTAAGCAGAAGGATGATAACCGCTTCATTGTGCTAGACCTACACATCCAACTCTCCTCCGTCCGCGCCGCAGTCCCCCTCTTCACCAAGGACCTCAGCTACGTGAATTCAGCGCTTATCAGGCCGATCGTGGCGTATATCAATAGTAGACAGACGTATATCCCTATTCAATGTAGGGTTGTCAAGAGGACGAGTGAGTTTGATGGAAGTTGGACGGTATATGATTCGGGGTTGATGGATGATATGAGTGCAGAAGTATGTTTTCTCCCGACCGAGATGTGAGGTGCTGGATGGATGGGCTAATGAATGGTGTGGGGTGGGGGAATAGACGTATGAAGCGTTTGCGGCGCATGTTATGGATAGACAGGCGAGGAGGAGGAGATTTAGGAAAGTGGGGCTGTGGAGTTTGCAGTTGATGGCGCAGGCAGTGTTGATGGCTATGGCGGGGAATTTGGCATGATGATGATTCCTACTCTACTATGGCCTCATTCATCTCCTTCCTACTTCGAGCATTCTTACATCTTTGTTTTTACGGGCTGGCTTTTGGTTTATATTAATTGGGTATTTGCGTTTTTTTCCCCTCTCAACTTCACTGTAATAATGGGTGATGGTGATTTTGCGGGGGGGGTACATGAAAAAAAGTTTCTTTAAAATTCTCATCTCATGTATTGGGTGTCTTTTTAGCAAGGGTGTCGCGGCTGGTTGGATTTTGATTTAGGGTTTGGGTTAGAATAATCACAACTTATGTTAACAGCATGGGCATTGAATTATATATCACTCTAAGTACTCCTTCCTGGGCTGTTATTTGTGGTGTATGAGGAAAGAAATTGGCATGGAAGACATGTGTGGGAGAGGATAAGGATACTCGTGTGAGCCATTACCCTGAATAGAGGCCCCGGCGGTGTTGATCAGCATATTGTAACCCGCAAGCACTGAGCCGTGCTATGTACATAGGTATGTATCAGGCCGACTAGTCTGGCTACATGTCGACAAGTCGTAGTCAGAGCAGAGTCAGATTTCTGCTATGCTTAAGTTGGGTAGGAGACTATACATACTTAAGCACTTGGTAGCTATCTTGCTGATGCAGTACAGCGGAATGCAGTTCGGCGACATATGCACGGCACATGCACGCCTTGTTTATGATTTTTCCTTCCGGATCCGGAGAAATCGCGTCGAGCCTCCGAATCGGGGCTTAATTGCCTCCCGCACAGCCGGACGTACTTCTCAGCACAACAGGCGCATCTTGCATACCCCTTTACTACTCTCGGCCACAAACCCTCTTCAATTAACGCGCCCCGTGTGTGTGTGTTTCTCTGCTCAGCAACCTTTTCACCCCCGAGTCTTTCTCTCTTTTAGCACGGCATTCAACTCGGGCGTGATAATACTTATCACTCCCTCTCTCTCTAAACCAGCTTCGCGCTATACTCGAGCAGTGATACCATTATTATACCATCACCGGTAGCTTGTATTATAATCACGGCTGCAGCTTGTTTTGAGTCAGGACCTTTCTTCCAACGCGAACGCCGATAAAATGGCTTCCACGGCATTGGGGAAGAGGGCGAGGCAGCATTGTACTGATTTCGAGGGTATAGCCTTCTTCACCCTCTCTAAGGGCGATTGTAAAGACTGACAGGAAGAACAGTTATGATCCCTTCTCCGATCAACACTGCAAAAGCCCGTCGAGCCGTCCCTCATGGTTTTACCCCTTCAAAACAGAAGCGGACTGCAACCACCCACATTGCTCCCTCCCACGAGAATGAATTCGAAGCAGCCGTCTCCGGCACGTTAGACTCATCAAAGAAGAAGAAGCAAAAGTGCACACACGTCCACGAGGAAGACGACTCTGATGGATCTGAAGCTTCTGACGGCGAGCCCCTCTTCGCCTCCCTTAACTGCGATAAAAACGCGTCTACGAAAAAACTCTCCCCTCTCCGCGCTAAGAAAACTGATGTGGAGAACATCCCTCCCATCCTGCGCACCCCACGGCACCGCGACGCGATTAGAAAAGCACCCATAACCCCCCGGCACAAAATTTCTGTCGTGGGAAAACCCATGACTCCCCGGTCTCAACCGGGGACACCCTCTTCTCGCATCCAAGGCGACAGCGTAGCCTCCGTTCTTGGCGCCGCAAGGGCCATGTTTGCCAGGGGCTCAGCCCCGGGAAAGCTTGTTGGGCGGGAAGAGGAGCGGGAGAAGCTTGCTAGCTATCTCGGGGAGAGGATCGAAGGCGGAAAAGGTGGCTGCTTGTACATCAGCGGCCCACCAGGGACAGGGAAAAGTGCGTTGTTGAATGAGACCCTTAAAGGAGTAGAGCGCAACGGCACCGCAGGGGTGAAGAAAGCATACGTGAATTGTATGGTTGTCAAGGATCCAAAGGGGATATACACTAGGTTGCTGGAGGAATTTTGGGATGCTGATGGAATGGGGGATGTGGAATCAAAAGACGGGATGGACGAATTAGAGAGGCTATTTATTGGCCCACAGCAGGGGAAGCGGGGGGTGTACGTGGTTGTTTTGGATGAAATTGACCACCTTCTTACCAAGGACCAGGAGATCCTCTACAGTATCTTCGAGTGGTCACTTGCGAAGAACTCGCACCTTATTCTGATCGGTATTGCGAACGCATTGGATCTTACAGACAGGTTCCTTCCCAGGCTCAAAGCAAGGAACCTGAAACCGCAGTTACTCCCGTTTCAACCATATGATGCGAAACAAATTGCAGAGGTTATCGCATCTCGACTGAGATCACTCCTTCCGGAGGATGCAAAGGATAAGAACTACGTTCCATACGTCCACCCAGCCGCAATCCAGCTTTGCGCGAGGAAAGTCGCTGCGCATACGGGAGATTTGAGGAAGGCGTTTGATATGTGTCGGAGGGGATTGGAGTTGCTTGATAGCGAGTTGAAGGAGAAAGCAAGGAAAGAGGCTGCAGCGAAATCTTTTGCTCCATCAGAGGAGAATCCTTTCTCTGCGGGAATGACGCCTCTTGCTGCTGCGGTTGAAAGGCTTCCTCTAGGCGAAGCAAGATTGAACCATAACCTCCCAAATACATCTCGGAGATCGAGTTCCCCCACCACCCAAATCCCACAGACCCCATCAAAGTCAAAAATCACGATCTCCTACGACCCCCTCACAGGCCCACGCGTCACAATCGCGCACATCGCCCGTATCTCCTCCACCGCGTTCGGCGGCTCGGCACTCTCGCGAGTTAAATCACTGAACCTCCAACAAAAAGCAGTGTTATGCGCTTGCTGCGTGCATGAGACCAGGAAAGGACAAGCCCCAACGATGAGGGAGTTGTATGCGAGTTACGGGGGCGTGTGTAAGAGGGATAGGTTATTGGCTAGGTTGAGTATGGTTGAGTTTAGGGATGTAGTAGGCGGGTTGGAGAGTGCTGGGGTGGTGGGACTGAGTACCGTTGGTGGGGTTGGACAAAGGACGCCCAGCAAGAAAAGTGGGGGGGCAGGGGGGATGGATGAGAGGAGGGTTAGTTGTTTGGTTAGGGAGGGGGAGTTGCGGAAGGAGGTGGAGGGTGTGGGCGCGTTGGGGAGGATGTTCATGGAGTAGAGTAGAGTGATGGGGTGGTATGGAAGAGGATGTGTACTAAATTGATTGGGTGGCTTGTTTTTGATGTGCTGGGACTTGGTTTTCTGCGTGTTTTGAGATATCCTATCCTCTATCTGTTGTTTTGGTTTTCCGTTACGAAAAAGTGTGAGTTTAAGATGTTGGTACGATATTGTCGATGATGTGTGAGATTCTTTGTTTTTTAACCCCTGTTTTTACTGTATCAAGCACCGCGGTATACCATGGCTTTCTTGATTTTTCGAGTTTTTCTTTTCCTTTGGGATGCACAAGTTAGTGCTGAAATTGGTTATTGGTCTTTCGCATGGAGATACCGATGGGATCCTAGTTGGTTCGGTTTAACACGCTCCGGCACAATTGGAAAATAATTTGAGAAATGAATTAACCCTTTTTCTTTCGTGAGAAGACATATCGATAACCAGAAAAGCATATACCCCACCATACCGCTAGCAGCGGCACGCCAGGGTATATATGCATCAGCGGGGAATCGAACCCCGGTCGAATCGATGGCAACGATTCATCATACCACTGGACCACTGATGCTTTAAAATATCATTTCCAAGTCGTGATAATTCAGATGTTTATTCGGCCTGGTGGCTTTAGAAAGAAAAACCATAACTCCCCACCAATGGATGGGAGGAGGCACGTGGGTGCACCCTTGCAAAATGGACAGTAACCCGACTAGCTAATGCACCTATAAGGTTCGTGCTTAAGGGAGACAGGGATATCTCTGTTGGCTCTTGGCATTAGAGTCCACAACAAATATCTGAAAAGAGTTAGACTCTTCCAGTATGCAAAATATACTCTGCCAAGCAATTCGTAAAAACCTCTTATATCGCTTACTGGCGCTACATGCGTGCAAGGGTTGCAAAACCTCTCTAATATGGATGCCTCACCGTTGAATCGATGGCAACGAACTGAACTGCTTATATGTTTATATCTTTTTTTACCCACTGCAGACTCTATGCGTGACTATTGAGTAGCTTCTTTTTTTATTTTTATTTTTTTTTTATTTTTTATTTTTTATTTGTGTATTTGGTCTAGTAGTGTTGTTCCATTATTCCTCGCTGATAGCATATATTCCGCGTACTTCATACTTTCATGAGCATATAATACCCCTTATCTTAAGGGCTCGCTTGTATAAGTAAGCATTAGTGGTCCAGTGGTATGATGAATCGTTGCCATCGATTCGACCGGGGTTCGATTCCCCGCTGATGCATCATATAGGCTGCGCTGTCTATGGTACTTACTGGTGAGGGTTCTATGTACCTAGCAGTGTGGCCTATATGTTTTTTTAGTTTTTTTTCCTTTGGTTATATTGATACTTGATGGCTAGTAGCTGCCTACGTTGCGGTAGTCAACAGCGTCTTGGCTATCATTGTGGCCTATCCAGAAGAATGAGTGGTCCTTTTTACAATATGGGCTTCTTGGCATTCGTGGCTGCTTATTCGCAACTGGTAATGCTAGCACAGCAAGTACAAAAATTGTTAACTATGCTGCTGTATTAATTTGCAACCGCTAGAGGATCGGTCAAACTGTTACCCTGAACTGAGAATGTCAGTAACTTGGAAGAATTATCGACACCCCCGATGATACCAAATGCGATTAAAAAATTAGCATATTTGTTCCGCTTCATTGAATCCACAATACCACATGTGTAATACATACTAGTAAGTTTATACATGTATGCCAAACACAAACCCTAAAACACCCCAAAAAGAAAAAAGATAACACCATTATCGACCATAACGATGCCCTCCACCAAATCAAATCAAAAAAAAAAAAAAAAAAAAAATCATAAAATAACGGTATCAATATCATACACAACGGCACCAATCAGAGTTATGGAGTCATCAAACCCTCCTTTACCTCCTCTCCACCAACCTCTTCATCAACAGCCCTCCCAGCCACCCGACTCTTCCCTTCGGATTCAACACCGCCCAAACAACCGCCATCCCCAACACAACCCAGGCAATCTCCGACACTGAAGGGCTATAACTAAGCGCTAGCTGCATGTGATAGGACCTTACTCGCGAGATCTGCCAATATCTTGCGCGTGCGTGCCCCGGCCGCCGAGGTAAGTGTTAGCTTGTAGCCACAGCGCAACGAATTTCAGAAGCAATGGGATAGCAGAGACATGATTTGGGGCTAGTTTCCGTGCCTGAGTCCCCGAGTGCCCACCTCGCCTAGGGATCATACCTACCAACGGGCCCCGCCCAAGCCATACCCCTCCCCGACGAAAAGCACACTCACACGCACTCGCAACGTAAGCAATCATAAATTGCAGCTCACCTTAGCCTTGTCACTCTGCGGCAACTGCTGGAACACTTCATAAACACTCTTCCCTTTCGCATCCCTGACCGCACCCAGCCTATTCCCCGCGACCGCTCCCGCAAACATCCCTGGTACACTTCCCACAATGAACCCCAACGCCGCACCACTTATCCCCCCCACAATCCCATACAGCTTTCCTCCGCCATTTCCCGGTGCCCCATCAGCGCCGACGCCTTCCTCCTTGAACATCTCCTCGAACACATTCCCGAATTGCTCTTGCTGCCATTCTTCGCTAGGGTGCTGAGGAGGGCGGGTATCGGCTCGAGAACCACTAGAGTCACCGAAGAATGAGGAGGAGGCGGAGGATGCACCGGACAAGCGGCGGGCTTCGTCGTAGTCCCTTCGGCGTTGCCTGTCGGAGAGGGTATAGTATGCGTCGTTGACTTCTTGGAACTTGCGGGTGCGGGCGGCGCGGGTAGGGTCGGTGCTGGAGACGCGGTCGGGGTGAGTTTTAAGGGCGTTTCTGTAGAGGTGAGCCTATGCGGTAATGAATGTAGGAGGGAGAGACCTTTTGTATGCGTCGCGGATTTCTTGTTGGGATGCGGTGGGGGAGACACCGAGGACTTTGTAGTAGTCAGGGATAGCTGTGGAGAAGAGAGGGGGGTTAGCTCTCTGTGGCATAAAAGGCCACCAGTACTGGATGGGCGGACGTACACATCGATCTTTCCTGGAGTAAAGACTTTCGCTATGCCGAGCTCGAGTGTAGCAGTTACTAACAACTGCAAGAATAGGAGGTACGATTGAGGGCTTCGGTAAATCAACAAACAAGAAGCGGCGAAATTGCAAGTCGAGTATTGGAGCCGGCGATGGTGCGGGGGAGATGGCGCGCAGAGCTCCCAGCTGCCACTTCGCTGTGCTTGCATACAGCCAGTGGCGGTGTGTGGCGTTTGCTGGTGTGGCGCCGTGGGAACGAGTCCACGTCATAACAGCAGAGTTCAATATGCATTCGACACGTCTTGGGGCTTTGAATGCGTATTGCTTTAGGTTAGGAACTGGAGTTGGACAACTGAATCAGTATTCGTAAGGTGCTTATCGTTTCTCGCCTTCGCACGAAGCCAATCCAATTCAGACGTCGTCCTGGGTTCGCACTGCGGGAGACTATTTGGTTAGCTGCGTTATGGTAAACTGAGCATACGCAGGTGCAATGTTTCTGAGCTAATTGGTAAGGCGGAATCTAAGCATCATCATGTCAGGTCAATGCCAGCCTTATTACATGGGGCCAAAAGCTCCATGTATGTATGGGGTGGTTATTAGCAGCCTGGCTATGGATGATTGAATTCAGTAAAAGAGCTTCTGCGGATGTAGATCTAGAGGATGCACTGGGCTGCGTCATGGGTCGAGCGGGACATGCTCCAAGTTATTCGAGTTTGTGACCATCGTTGATGAGCGGAAACTCCTCTGTGTGGTGGGGTTGAAAGATTTAGTCCCTGCTCTAGCTGTCTGGTTTGCTCCAGCCAGAGTGTCGGGAAAACACTGCGAGGAGAGATCCTGTTACGGTAGGAATGCCCGCAACACTTTTTACCCTGAAGCACGATGTTTCAACCCCCCCCAAAAGCATCATTTTCATAACATTCCAGGAGATAGAAAAAAAGAATGCAACTTTTACCCAGCACTTTTTTCTGCGATGACACGAACACGGTTTACTCGTTGACTTGGATACGGGACCCGAGGCACATATAAAATCAATCATTGTATCATGCCTTGAGAGGGAGACAGGGGGATTATGTAGTAGGATCGTGACTATAAAACCTGGCTGATTATAATGGAGTTCGGTTCCAAGGTTAATAATAATCGCAATGGCCCTTTAGTTACTCCTCATATGTATCTTATTCAGGATAGCTTTCTCTATCACCCAGACCCTTACCCTAAACAGCGAACAAACTACAAAAAGCCCCGCGCGAGAATCTATTACGTGCCAACCAGACTACTATTACACATACGAAGCACTCCAGCCCCCTCCTTCGAGCGTTAAGCATGTCATGTATCCCAAATTAGAAACTATGTACGAGACTATGCGTAAGCACAAGTAGATGTTCTCGAGGAGTAATTAAGGGAAAAAAAAAAAAAAAAAAAAACTACTCAGCAAAGCGCTTTATGGGTTTAACTGGTCAGAGTAACTTGTTGCGGTACCAGTTTTGCAAACAGCTGGCACGCTTTCCTGACAGAGAACATCCAATGACAATGAAGAAGGTTACGGAGATGTTGAGTGAAGGGAGTTGGGCGGACGCCTTGAACGAGTTCTCCCAAGCCGATCACGGATGAGGACGAGGGGAGTGAATGGTTATATGAACTAGAGTTGATGAGTAAATGGCACAAGCTTGCAAGGGAATAAAAAGCTTCGAATCACCTCCCAATGTTATTAATCAGTGAATACCTGACATGCTTGTGCTTTACTTTGGCCTTGTGCGAAATACCGGGATCGTCAGTATAAGCACTTCTCATTGCCCCGACTTTGGAGGGTTGATATCTCTTCTGAACTCATAGTCATAATAGTAATAGGTTCCCGCTTATTTTGCGGATTCAGGAACCTCGAAATATGTCATGTTTATATAGACCCGCCGTTTTTAGGACCCCTATCGGTATCATATAATATGGTACAATTCTCCCCAGCATTAGCCTCGACCTGAGTTGGCACTCTTCAAGCCAGTCGTAGTAGTATCCCTCATGCCGTCTTTGGCCTAATCCTCTCCAACTTTTTCTCCAGCCTATCTATTTCCTCTACTCTTTCCCATCCAAAAATCAGCATGCAAACTCTAAGGACAGTGGATATCGATTAAGTAGGTTATAACCTTGCTTTCCCTTTTGCTCCTCCATCGTTTCAAGCTTCTTCCAAAAGAAATACAGCAGCTGATACGTCCCCATAGCTATCAGAAAGACTTTTGCTATGGGGCGGCCATAGATTGTATAGAAGGTGATCTATCCAGTCCAGTGTTAGCACCAATTGCAACCCAAAAAACAGGGAGAAGATTGGTGGAATCAGTAGTGTATACATGCGGTGAAATAGGCGCCTTATGCCCCTCGGCCCCACTGCCTGTCGCCAAACATCGCCGTTGCTGGGTCAAGCTGAGGACACCTTGCGGCTGTAGTTGTACCCGAGGTGGGGCGAGGTGGCTCAAACTCCTTTGCGGAGGAAATCTGGCATTTTGTCCATTTTGGTAGAAATTGCTCGAACCGATTCTTTGGATTGTCCGGGTGATGACTGTGCGGGTGGAGATTATGCCGTTCATTGCGGGGGGTCTGTGGTGGGGGGGTTTGTGGTTGTGAGAGAATATTATGTGTCCTTTTTAGAATAGTCACTTAGAAAACGCGATTTAAACCCATCGCCTAAGCTCCATCTCTCAATTTCTCCAATATAACGAACAGAAATACAAATTAACTTCAAGCACAACTGCGCCGATTTACGACGGTTTGGAAGCTCAGTCTAGATCTTCAGGCACGAAATTCGAAGTCATTAATAATGGTAAGGGAGTGGTTCCTGCGGCCGATTGCAGCCAGGGGTAGGCTAATGAGCTTCGCTTTCGTCCCATCATAGGCGCAAACCCCAACCCAGCGACGAGCAAACGAGAAATTCGCAAAGCGCGAGGAGTTGAAGCGAGGGAAGCCAGAAAGTGCGATTAAGGCGAAGAAAGAGAAGTTCAAGTCTCCGATTTCTCCTCTATGGCTAGGCAAGCTGCCGCTCCCACTCCACACTCCCTACTGTCGGTCAAAGATCCTCTGAGGGCTAACGTCTCCTCCGTTATCTGCTTAGGCATCTTGGGATTCGTTGTTTTCGGTGGACTTCTTTTCGAGGTGATTCGCTTGATCTTCCGAACTTACCTCTGAGCTTTACTATTGGCAGAATTGGTTGAGGATATCGATGATAATTGCTTTCTACTTACAACACCTCCCGGCACGGTTCGGACAACACATATATGTTTGCTGGGATTGGTGTGACTATTTGTAATTATATAAAATTCCGGGAGCATTGGGCTACTACTGGGTATAATTTGGGTTTTCATAGCATTGTTGTCTTAGCAAATCTATGGCATGAATTTCGGAATTATGGTATCAAGATGTAGAAGTCGTCATACATCTCTGGGCTGACATGGAGCAACGAAAGCATAGCAGCTACCTCTCATGCACCCAATCCCTTCCTCTTGAATCCTGGCTCTGTCTTCATTAACATACCAGTATTGAATTGCTGCTCTAGCTCTGCTTCTCTCTTTCTGATGTTGCTGTTATCTGCTTGTTGCGCTGGTTGTGTGGTACTAGCCGACTTTGCCCCAAGTAACCGTAGGAATTTCAATTTCCGCGCATCTCCGCCTTGAAGTTGTGCTGCTGCCCCAGCCCAGTTTGTGTTTACCGGAGTGACATTCTGTGGTGCGTGAGTAGTATTTTTGTTGGTGAGGGCGACTAGACGTACGGGAGCTTCAGCATCATGCCCCTTGTTTGGCATCTCTTTTGCCGGTTCCTGGCATTTAGATGTTGGGGTAGTAGTCGCTGAGGCCTCTTTCCCCTTCCCCTTCTGCTCTTTCTTGTCTTTCTGATCCTTCTTGCCTTGCTTCTCCTTCTTCTCCTTTTCCTTCCTGCCCTTCTTGTCCTTGTCCTTCTTCTCCATAGCCATATCCATCCCTTTCTTCTTTGTCATGTCTTCTTCCTCCTTTTGCTCGTCCTCATTCTCCGTATCGCCTTTCTCTGTTCTTTTCCGCTTCTTATTTGTCTGATCTATTTTCACATCTTCAGCGTGCTTCTCCTCGGATTTGCTGTGCTTGTCCTTTTTCTTCTTCCTCTCCTTCTCTTGTCCCTTAATGCCTTCCTGCACTAGGTTTCCGACAGCATTACTCTTACATTCCTTCTCCTTCAATGCATCAAGTATGCTCTGTGCAGGGCATACTTCGTCGGATGCTTCCTTCTTCGATTTGTGTTTCCGCTTCCCTCGCTCTGTCTCATCTGTGCCTTCGGTTTTCTTCTTCTTCTTCTTCCTTCTCTTTTGATCCTTCTCCTCCGGTATCAGAATCTAAAGTACCAAGAATTAGTCGAACGTGAGGGGTCAGTGAAAAACTGCCCTAAATACCGAATCTGACTCTGTCTTGTTCTCATCTCGCTTGCGTTTCCTGGAGGATTTGTCTTCCTCTGGACTTGCGATTAGCCATGAGTAGCGAAGGCTCGGCGAGACATTACCTACCTTTCACTGAAGCTAGAGCAGATTTCTTGCCCATGTTGACGGAAGCACCTTCTGAGGAGGAGATGTTCTTTTATTCTGGGTAAAGAAACGAACATTAGTCGCACGCCAAGATTGACGGGTCTTGGGTACTGGTAATGCATGGGTAGAAGTCCTTACATTTTAAGATTCTGCATACGGTTTTGCAACACGGCAGCTCACTTCAAGAAGGCCACAGCTAAGTTGACCATTGGTTAGGAGCAGAATTGACCATCAAATAGGCAGGCTGCAACACAGCTATAGTTGACCACCGGACAGGCCTCTTAGGAGCACACAAACGGGCACCCTTAACTCCTGCACTCACCATGCGCATATTCAGCATCTGCTTCAACACCAGATATGGAGTTGGATTATAGTCCAGATCAAACTGCTTTAACTGATCTATTAGATATGGTTAAAGATTATGATCTGAATGCATATTTAACTCCTGAATCTGAAATGGTTTGTATTAATTCTCCTATAAGTAACGTTTTTTCTACAGAGTATAAGTTTCAAGATTTCCGTCAAGCAGCTTATATATTCTTACGGCAAAATCTTTGGCAGCATATTCAGAGCAACAGCCTGCCTTGTATGGGAAGAAGTCATGTACGATAGTGCTGAATATACTACTGACAGCGAGTCTATTTAACTACATTATTAATTTTTTTTTTGAAAAGACTTCTTTAAAAAGAAGTTCGGTTCAGGGAAGTTTGCTTTTCAACGCTGTGGTGTATCTGCAACTGTGGCCTAAGTAATGGTCAATTGGTGGCCTGTCCGGTGGTCAACTCTAGACCGTGGCCTATCTGGGAGCACGGGGCTCCTAATGAATGGTTAAATCTGTTTCGTGCCCAGACCGATTTATTTGGTGTGATTCGATAAATCGGTCGGCACGAGAACAGGTCAAATCTAGTCGAGGCCTATGCAATGGTCAATTCTGCGAGCGCAGGGCTCCTAATCAATGGTCAACTTAGCTGTTCCAAATGAGACCCCCATACCCAGTATTAGTAATCATCAACGTCCCACCACCGTCGCTATCATGCTTGTAGGGCAGTACATCCTGGCAGATGTGATGAAGAAGACTACATTGAGCTCCAATCAGGTACGAGAAGAAGAATTGGTCATTACCAAGTTCAGGATTGGAGGATGCAGAATGTATAGAGTACCTACGGTATTTTCAAAAGAAGAGACACAGAAATGGGCAATAAGTGTACCAGTGGGATGTGCGGGTTGTGCAGAGCAAGAATTTTGTACGCTGCTATATTGGTTAGCATCTCTAGGGCGACTCAAGTAGTCTGGCGGGCACCGCCTCGCGTAGACCGACTCAAGGACCATATCGACAAGGGAGGGGAAGTAACATCACTCCAGAGCAGGATGTGATGGTGCCTAGAGACTAGATGGTGCCTAAGTGCAAACATATTGAATCATACAGCGTAAACGCTCATTTGACTTTTCACTGTTCTCGTGCCCAGATTTTAGTTTTTAGACCAGATTCAAATTAGTGATCACTTTGGCAATCAAGTGTTTCCTCCTTCTATCTGATGATAAGCAATGGTAGGCTACCCTTCCCCATGTTTCTATTTACAATATCCCCCTAACCTGATCTTTCTCTAATCAACTGCTATAGAAACCCTTCCAACCGCGCCATCTGACCGCAACTTGGCATCCCTGGCCTCGCCATTGGTGGAACTAGGTAGCCTTCGTATAATATCACTGGGACTAAGATCTACAACCTCATGAGCATCCACAACCGCTTGAAAGTCTGGCTTTTTTGACAATCGTCTTGCCAGGTTATCTCTGGGCACTTCTACAGGCTTCTTCTCCCTTTTCACCTCCGAAGCTATCTTTGGATTAATATCTCGAGCCTCAATCCGACGCTCGACTAATTTTATCCATGCATCTGTCGCTTGTTCTAGGTCTGAGGTTGCCGGTTGTGCCATACCGCTTTCCGCTGCCCCACCATCATCTGCATTTTCTTGCGTACATCGGCTCCTTCGTGACCTGTAATGCCCTTGGAGAGTGCACTGCTATACTGCCAGAAAACCTGGCTCCAGATATCGCTCTGCATGGTTTGTACACAAGCTCACTAGCTGTAAGTTCAGTTCTGGCGTATAGTGTATCCACAGAGCTGCTGGTAGATATAAAGGGAGGTTGCGCTTCAACCGGCCGGAAGACAGAAAACTCGGGCTTTATTTATTAGCGATAGAACCATAAAAATTAGTTGACATAAACTTTTCACCTATTAAGCAACTCCCAGCTGGGCCCATGCTGTTACACAACCGGCTAAGCATAGTTATGCATAAAGTGCCAACCAGACTAAAACGATAAAGATCGTTTATCTTAGCCTCTGTCTCCAATCATCTTCGGCAGCAATCGTCATTATTTTGTTTCGGAGGTTCGCGGAGATGTGCTGTTATGGAACGAACAAGTATCAGGGTAACAGTTGATTCTATGGGCAAATCAACAAGTGATATTGTCCACACCCGCCTGTTTTGTCTTATGCTTTCCAGACTTGCACAAACCCTAGGCCGGAATATGATGGGGCAGAAATGTTCTCCTCCGCACCCGCTATACACGTAATGGAAAACAGCTCTTTCCATTCCTCTTATAGGTAAGAACCAGGATCCAGGACCAGGAGTGTATTCCGTAAGCCATGAGTGCTAATCTGGTAAGCGGGTAGTTGGTGCCAGGCTACGTAGCCATTGACCTGAACTAAACTACATTACATTTAGTTCTGGATTACATTCGAGCCCAGGGAAGTACTACTTAGCTAAGTTAGGGATGTTGCCAGCGTTGACATGATAGTCTGGTTGGCCCACCTCCAAAGGAGGTTGACATGACTATCGGTCAGCTGGCTCCCAACCGCCAAGCTATCAAAATTTGGAAATGGTCTCTTGCATGAAAACGGGTGCATATGCTGATTTGTCATGGTTGTCAGACGCCCTTCATGGATGCTTTCCTGTCTTTATAGCCGTGCCAATAAGAATTCCATAGCCTCTGGGCACGGCGCCCTATGCCTGATACTGTCTGGCTGTGTCGGAGATGCCTCATGGGTGCATGTTCGCCAGAGCCATTAATGTAACTACTGACTAAGCATCATATGACAAGCCGATTTCGTCACAACAACCTCCCATGGGTTCGAGTTGTTAATTACATGCACGCTTCGAGCTTGAAATCCCATGATTCCCCGGTCATGATACCCAAACAGTGTCGTGGCTCGCCTTCCGAGGTAACCGAGTTGTTTCAAGCGAGTCAGATACACACCTCCGTCCTACTTTACGGGTGATCTCGTACACGGCAACCACCTCACTCTGACGCGATTTTCGGCTTAGATTGAGCTTTTCAAGCTTTTCAATCCCTGGTTAGTTCTGAGCGATCTGTTCTCAATCTGAATCACTCTTGCTAAGTAATCTGGTTAAGTACTTGCTGAGTATGCTTCCGTCTCAACGACCCATATCTCTGTTCTCGAAAAAGGATGTGCATTGGTTGATATTCTCTGACCCTAGGCAGTTAAGCTTGTTTCTTGAGTCTTATAGAAAACCTGCTATAGCTCACACCCATATTTCTTACAAGATATGGCCGCTCCCTCTCCTATTGACCTTTTTACCGTTGTTTTCATAGTTTGATGTTCGTCTGCTGTGAATCACTGAATCACTCAGCCCTGTTAGTCCTTTTACTTCTAGACATTGCTCCCGCTCGCTCGAAACCTTTATATACCCAGTTATCTTCTCAAATTGAGTGGCTTTTGCATTTTCCCCACCCAGCTATCAATACCTCTGGAACCACGCATGCAAACTGCCCTTTCCTGGGAACAAAGTCGAATTTGAGGTGACAGAAGATAATATAAGGTGCAATGGGAAATACACAGTCTGTTCCCAGTGTTGATCGTCGGGTTTCGAAGTGTCCTGAGTATGGCAGAAGAAAGCTCTCCAAGCCACGAGTTGGGAATCATAGCGGCCGGCGAGACATACCATGTTTCCCACCACCATCTGCAATAATTTGTTGCAGAGTATCAAAAGCAGAAAATGGAGCTGTGCAAGAACTCAGTAGTGCCGCTCCACGGCATTGGGGGGGCACCAATATACTCGATTTAGAGAATGAAACTACTACCCAGAATAGTTGGAGCCCTCATAGACGGCACCATTCACCCCCTCATCCAAGACATCCTCCAGTTTCAGTTTCTCATGCTAGGAACCAATCGCTCGACCTTACGGGTAGCTATCGAGGCACCTCTCCGCCATTCTCAAGATATAGCTCGAGTCGGAACTCTACGCTGACGTCACAGAATTTAAGGCCTGAGCCGGAAGCAACTGATTTGCAGCAGAGTCACCCGCCTCCCAGTGTTATGCGCCGTCGATCTCAGATCTCCGCTGCACCGCCGGCAACCAAAACCCGACGGCAACCTACCTTCACTTTAGAAGGTGGCATACCGGCTCCCCAACTGCTTGCTCTCGATCTTGCAGAGAGAGATAGAGCTCAAACCCCTCCTGGCTATTCGGTATTGGGAGGCTTTAAACGTGGGAGTTTGAGGATTGTGAATACTACTGCTTCTCCGGCTTCACCAACACAGGATTCTAGGTCACGGCGCCGTAATACATCTCCCGCTCATGGCAATACATCGACTCACTCACTTCGGACAGTATCGTCTACGCCACAGCTGACAGTCCTACCTGGTGACAATGAAGGATACTTTGGAAGCTATGGGATGCTCATAGTTCCAAATCCTACTGTTAATGGTCTTCCGACGTCAGGAGAGGTCCATCGGTCCGAAACACTCACTCCAGCTTCATTCGAAACAGCTCCAGAGGAGGTTTCGCGCTCTCATCAGGCTTCCGAGATTCATATACTGCCGATTGTGGACCTTTTAAAAGCTCAGTGCACCACAACGTCCTCAGACAACAATATTACGCCCTTTGAAGTACAAAAGGCAGGCCAGCAAATGGATTCTACGGAAAACTACACATTAGCCCAGTCCTCGGCACATGAACACCATTCATCGCTCACATCTTGCGAAAGTGCAGGTGGTCGTGAAAATTCACCAACCCCACGCAGCGCATCTTCTAGATCCAGTATTTATTCTGATTCACCCGAGTACCAATTGGCAATGGAGGCTAAGCACACGCAAAGTAGCTCGGCCCGCCGCCCCTTGGTGAAGACTGGAACAGATAGTGGGTACAGTTCCACAGGGAGTATTAAGTCATGGCAATCTTGGACCGCAAACGTAGCCAATAGTGATTTTCACACTGCTCATACCACCCCGAGCGACGAGTTAAATAAACGAATCTCGGACGTCAACTACCCAGAACCTGAGATAAAAAGAGAGCAGTCGGGTTCCAAATCAAAAAGCACTTCCTTCGACAAGATGTGGTTTCCCTGAAATCTACTGACAAGTACCGCATACGTACCACACTGGAGGGTCCAATTTTCAAAGATATTGTGTTACATGGTCAGGCACGAAGGCAGAGTTTAGATGCGTAAAAATTTTCTGGTTGATAAGAGGGGTTTCACGCGGTCTGTCGTCTCAAGTGGGGTTTAGAAATCTTTCTATCGAGTCTCTATCGACAAGCAACGTTCCCGTTCCTGTTAGAACCCTCAATCCATGACAATCGAAAGCTAGGACACAGAACAGCTTTTCATTGGATGGGTAGTCATTGCCACATCTCGCCTCGAAAGGAGTCGGGTAAACTACAGATGACAAATGGTATCTCCATAACTCCGAATTGTATCACTTCCACCCTTGGGTAAATTATTACATCAAATTCTCATTATGGAAATAACATGTAGTACAGCGGCGGCTGACACCATCCATAGTTATCCTACTGTACCAATATCTCCTTCACCTTTTTGGATTCCTAGCCAATGGTTCTTTTGCCATTTTTCTGTTTTATTATCGCTGCGCGTTGATTGATTGCTAGGGGATCGATTTGGCAGGTATATAACTTTGATGTCCGTCGATATCTTGGATTTTTCTGCGTTGGCAATTCCCTCTCGAATGTCAAGCCTTCTTCCATTTTCTTATGATCTTTGTTTATAATTATTGCCGTATATTTGACAGTCGCTCAACCCATGTGAGCTGCCAACTTTCGAAGGTTCTCGCCACTTCCGGAAGCTTGGCAGAATAAGAATTCTGTAGGCCACCTGGCTACCCCTCTATCAGGTGAAAGTTGCATAAATTGCCATCTCCTACTCCTTCCTCCTTTTGGTCTACATCCACTCGATTGGATAATTCAAGCCAACTATGTCTCTCGAGGCTATTAAGTATACCCGCGGCGAACTCCGGATCATTGACCAGCTGAAACTGCCCCACGAGTCTATATATGTCGATATCAAGTCGTCCAAAGATGGATATTATGCCATCCTCAACATGGTCGTTCGCGGCGCTCCTGCCATCGCCATTGTTGCAGCTCTTTCACTTGCAGTCGAGCTGGAGACGTTGAGGGGGAAGCTTTCAGAGTACACTGTTCACAGTATCGAGGAGCATATTGCAAAGGCGTTAGATTACTTAAATGCATCGAGGCCGACGGCTGTCAATCTCTCCGATGCAGTAACGAAACTTAAGGCAGCTGTGGCCAAGGAAGCGGCACGGGAAGGGAGTAGTGTGCACTCTATGATAAACGTTTACCAGGCTCGTGCGGAGGACATGTTGGATGCAGATGTGGCAGACAATAGAAATATTGGAGATTTTGGAGCGGAGTGGCTCTCAAAGACAGTTGCAGGAAAGGAGAAGATTTCAGTGCTCACGCATTGCAACACTGGGTAAGTCTAAACAACCCCAAGCGCAATCACAATTCGTCATTCAAGACTCTTCAAAGCAAGATGCCCAATACAGCCTAGGATCTACTATTTCTGCATACATCCATATATCATTGTGCCGTGAGCTAGCACATTGCCGCAACTACGAGCTCTGTCTGACGTACCATTGCATATAACAGGTCTCTAGCAACTGCTGGGTACGGAACTGCCCTCGGAATCATTCGCTCCCTGTGGTCCTCAAAGTCCTTAGTTCACGCTTTTTGCACAGAAACCAGACCTTACAACCAGGGTTCGAGACTGACGGCCTACGAGCTGGTCCACGAGGGAATTCCGGCCACCCTGATCACTGACTCCATGGTAGCTGCAATTATGCAGATGAAGAAGGTTGATGCAGTGATTGTGGGTGCAGATCGTGTGGTTGCAAATGGTGACACAGCAAACAAAATCGGTACCTACCAGCTTGCAATCCTGGCTAAATACCACGGTGTCAAGTTTGTTGTTGCTGCACCTACAACCTCAATCGACATGAAAACCGCTCACGGTAAAGACATTCACATTGAACAACGAGTATGGCACGAGGTTGTGAAGGTTTCAGGTCCCAGGGTAGATGAGATTGTGGGCGATCGTCTGGCTTTGGATCTCAAACACATCCACACAATCAGCACGGCTGCCCACGGGATAGGCGTCTTCAACCCCTCCTTCGACGTAACACCGGCGGAGTTAATTGATGCCATCGTAACCGAGAAAGGGGTCGCCCTGAAAGATGCCGAGGGGAGGTTTCATCTGGATGCGCTTACTACCACTTTAAATTGATAAAGGAATCAAAAATGTATATGCACGGCAGTTCTCCTATCACGCCACCATAGCATACCCCGATGCATGGCTGAACCCGTTGCTAGTGCTACTACCCGTCTCTTCAGATATTACAATTTAGGCAATGAACCCTTTCGGAGTCCCCAAAAGTGCACGTAGCAGCCGTTGCCCCGTAAAGAACACGAAATTTGCCTCGCGCAGAAAAGCATTATGGCAACTAGTCTCGGTCATAATCATTCCCATGGCTTTTCATTTGGTGGTTAATTTAAATTTCATCAGTCATTAGTTTATGTTTTCCCTTCACAGTCTGGTTTATTCGCATGCCGGGATACATACCAGACTGCTCTACTTACGCAATTCGTGCGACGATGGGGGGCGGGATCTTCGTTGTCAAGAACATATAAGGATATGATCAGTTTGTGATGCAGAGTGATTTCGAGTTACTTGGGGCCTTGGCTGGACCGTTCCCAAAGAAGGTGGGGCATAATGAAAATCGTACGATTATTGCGTGGCGATGGGGGACCTCCAATGAAAACACATCCAGCGATTTTTCTACGGCATCTCCATGAACACCCCTGCTACTTCTACTCCCTATTCTACTGTTATGATGGTATAACTGCAGCTTATCGACTATACCCATTCCTTTCATCCAACATCAGAAGCTTCCGCACTGCATTCTATGGGTTTGTACCCTCCTCTCGGCGTGTCGGTGGGTCACCGCTTGTGGTCGCAGTATGGCCGTTTGCACCATCGGTGGCCGGAACATGCATCTCCGATGACCTAGCATCTTCACCGTGGTCCGACAGGAACGAGTCCAGCTTCCCCTCCAATAACGTCAATTGGGCTTCTAATAAGGTTGCCTGCTCCTCTGCTCTGTAGAGTATGCGATGTCAGCGAATGCATGCTGCAGCGCCGGGAAGGTGGGCTTTACTTGGCAAGTTCAGCATAAGCCTGGACATCTCAAAGTCAGCTTCCATGCCAAAGGTACAGTAGGGCTTTTGAACGCAAATCATAACGACTCACCCTTGCCCATTCTGCATCATCAACAGACATTGTTGTGTATTTTCTGAGTTTACTTAGCAACCAACACCATGGGTTGGGTCCCTAATTCACCACCAGTGCCCCTATGGCCCTGCAATTGGGCCCTTTGGTCTTTAAATGCTCCTGCAGTTAGTTCTCACTCCACTTCTCAGATGATGCGGGGGGAGAAGGCACATGAAGATGCAGGGTCCGAAGGTTCACTTGCCAGCTTCAGGATCCAGTACCAATTATCAGGGATCCGCGGGTTTCAGGCTTCAGAAAGAAGATTGCGCCTGCCGAAAACTCGTTCAACGTTCGACACCGGGGATTTTGTGCGTGAGGTGGGCACCCCTTAGTGGGCTTGCAGGTACCCCTGAGATAGATGTGGGCAGCCAAGATGATGACTAATAGGCGCAGGGGACCCTCGATCCAGAGGCCTCCTCTGATCCGTCTTACTCCCAAGGTCCTTGGTTGGGATCGTGACCTGCTCCCTTCTCCAATCTGCTTCTTACCCTATCCCTTGCTGGGGGTTCTTGCAAGATTCTGCCGTTGCTTTTTCCCTTTCGGCCTGCATGTTCAACAATCATTTGACGTCCTTGCGCCGTGCCCGTGGCTGAACGGAGCCAGTCCCACCCCACAGGGCTGGCTGCTGCCATCGATGCGCCCCGGTCCTTTGTCACTGGAGGGCCCCAGCGCTGGCTTTTTCGCTGGTGGATATAGCCCTCCCCCATAGTGAAATAACAGTTGCGCTTGCACAAATGACTGAGCTAGCAAGGGTATGCTGGTAAACGAACCTACTGAAGGTCTCTCAGAGCGTTTTCGTGTGCTCGGGCTGATCGTTTTGAGGGATGGTGTGGGACGTAACATGGCAGGGTCACGTCATTGTGCAGGCGCCAGCCAGCAAGGAAAACAAGGACATCAGTCACTCTCCCTCCGGCCGTGAGCCGGAACGGCAGCTATGCCCATGTCAGCATGGTCACCAGTGACAAGAATCACCAACGACGCATCGTCCAGAAGCAAGAGCTGGTCCTTTAAAGGACCTTGCCCTTAACCTGCCCCTCAAAAAAGAACCCTTGGGACTTACAACGACTATACCCTAGGCCTGACCTGGATCCGATGCCTCCCACTTGATAGGGGGTACTCGACTGGCTCCCTGGAGAAATCCGGCAGCTACTTGGCTGTTTGCGGGTGTTGTAGGCCAAATTCCATCGGATGATGGAAATAAGGTAATATGGTGAACTTAGGAGGTTTCAGCGCTCTGTAGATACTACTGCTATGCAATTTTTAATTTTTTTTATATCTTTATAATAGGTCGTCGTTTACTATCCTTGTACGGTGCTCATATTGCGCGGAGACGTCATACTCCGGAAAGTCACTGAGGTGGACAGCAGCTTTCGGTATGGGCGCTGCGATCTAGGGGGGCCAGCGGCTGTAGGCCCTGAAGAGAAACGTCTCGCGGTTTGAACTATATGCCACTCCCTGGCATATATCGTCAGCATCTTCACCATGGTACATGCGGCCATTGGGAGGAAGTAAGGTAGCAAGCAGTAGCAACCGAATTCAGTGGTAGTTGAAGATCCTCATAAGAGCCAAATCGCCAACCAAATCTGCCATTCTTCAGACACAGCACACATACCCCCCACCCTTGGTTTCTAGATACCCCCCCTAACGCTTTGCTCCGCCGAGCCTAAGATTACAGCTTGTTCTGATCCAACTCAATTTTCATTTTCAACTTCCAAGCGGTCACACAGAATTTTGCTTTGGGCCCTCTTATGCCGTATGATCGGCATTGTCCTCTTCCAAACGAAGAAATACACCTACATAGAACTAACAACATATGTGAACAATTTTTATCTACCCCTGTCCTGCGAGCGGCGGGAGATCCTCTCCAGAAGTTTCGATCCATAGGGTTCCTTTGCAAATAGCCTCGAGACGGCGGTTGAGTGTGGTGTTGAGTGCACGGGTTTGCAAGTACTGTATTTGTGTGCTTTCCATCGACCTACCTCCGCCGGCGCATTCCAGCTCCCAGTTGCTTGCACAATTGTCGAGGTACTGCCAGAAAGGGGCCAATCTCAATCCACTACGGGAAGATTGCCCACTGTATATTGGCTGTAGGGCCTCTTTGTCCCCTAAGTGGCTTGACTGCACTGATATTGAAGAGGCCAGTACTGCGCATACATTAGCAGAAATAGCCACAGGTGGTGCAGAGAGGGAGAGAAAGTCTAAATTTGCCTGGGCTGCTTATCAATTAGTGCAGCAACGTTTTGGTATCTCGATTTGAGATTTCTATTTCTTATAGATACCCTCCTGTATCATTACGTGCTCGACCCCCGTACACCAGCATCACAGGGTTTGCCACTTTTCTCGATTGGATTCGAGGTCAAGAAACTGCAAAATATTTTGATTAGTGTGAGGCTCTCCAAATTTTTGGGCTCTCTATGCTGTCACTGCATCTTTACCTGGCTTCTCCTGTGTGTGCATTTTCATCAGCTCGAACGTTGGCGGCCGGACTGCAATTTCTTTCGACAGGAAGGGGGTGTGATACTACAAGGAAGCTTGTAGAGCATTGGTATTTCTGAGGCGGGGATTTGGCGAATTTGGATTCATCTGGGGGGATCCCTCTAGAACTGAGGAAGTATCCCCAGATAATAAATCTGTGTATGACGGAGTTGGAAGAGATACTTGCTCGACTGGGCCTGTCGCAGTATCTGGGACGGCTCATAGACGAGGGTTTTGAAAAATGGGAAACCGTCCTCGATATCACCGAGCAAGATCTGTAAGCCTCGTGCAATGTGCGAGTATTTCCTCAGTTGGCTGACGACGTTTTTACAGGGCAGCGTTAAATTTCAAACTAGGTCACCGACGGGTAAGTTTCAAAATCCATGATAATTCATGACCAGAATACCTTCAACAAAACCATCATGGTTAACTTCTGATCTGTCTCCGCCAACCTCTGGTTACTAATGTTTCATCCGGTTATCAGACACTCCAGCGAGAGATCGCAAGTGCGCGAGGCGTACCTCTTGGGCAACCCTTGGTGTACCAGCAGTTCTCCCCTGCGGAAGAGCCTTTTGATCCAGAAGACAAGGCTTCACCGCCCTTCAAGGTAGAAGATCCTAATAAAATCGGCCCAACGGGAAAACGAAAATACAGACGCCACCCAAAGGTTCTTAACCCCACTTGGGCTATGAAACAAGAATCGTATTGATCTGGGAGTGAATAGCCTGATGAACATGCCCCTGAGAAGCCACCATCGGCCTATGTTATGTTCGCGAACCGTTGGTCTCCTACCCTACAGTCCCCTTTCGGTGAACTGACACTCTTTTAAGATGTTCGCGATGAGCTCAAGGGACAGCCTTTATCCTTCACAGACATCGCAAAGCTCGTGGGTGAGCGATGGAAAGCACTGGATTCTGATCACAAGGAGGAGTTTGAATTTGCAGCCTCATTGGCTAAGTCAAAATACAACACAGAGCTCTCTGAATACAAAAAGACTGACAGCTACAAGGATTACCTCCAGTATTTATCGGAATTCAGGGCGCGAACGACGAAGGAAGGCAGTGGTAAGAAGAGGCCGTCTAGCGCCTACCACTCCAAAGCTAATTCGCCGAGTACAATAGAGTCCGCGGAAAGAAAGAGGCCAAAGTTGGAGGGTTTACCGGTTGGGAGTGCTGGGAGTAGTTCAAGTGCAGGAACATCGACAACAGCTAGCAGCTGCGGGAGTGCAGGAGGCGGGATTACTACAACAACAGGTGCATTTAACACTCCTCGACCTGCAACAGGCACTTCCGTTGGGAGGGTAGGGTCAATTAGCTCAACTACGAATACCAACTCTTTTCCATCTCCTTCGAGTCAGAGTCCATTAACGCATTCATCTGCGCTTCCCACGCAACAAAAGCCGACTGTCTCCCCAACATCTTCCCCAACGCCCAGTATAAACCGTTATGGGGATGCTTTGGTAAAAACCAGCCAAGAGCAGCAACTTGAGAGCCTCACATCTCTTTCGGGCCCCCCCGGCCATGACTTGGACTCGATAACTCTGCCTCGTATACATTCCACAACTTCACAGAACCCGCACATTCAGCAGCAGCTTTCCTACTCGAGGCATCAACCACCGCCGCCTCCTACTAGTGGCCCGTCAGCTTACTCACGGTCAAGTGGCCTTCCGCCAGTTCAACAGGGTCAGTCGATGCGTAGGCCTGGAGAGGAAATGGGGAATACGTCTGCACCGCCAATGCCTCCTCTTGACGATAACCGGGGAAGCAGGGCCCTGCCGCTACCAGCCCCGGGCCCCCCTCACGGCAGCCACATGGGGTATTTTGACCAGCGGCCGCCTCACCACCACCTCAGCCCTTCACGGTCCCCTCGTCAGCATAACTATCCCCAACTACCAGGGCCTACACAGTTAGTCCATTCTTCTTCATATCCACATCCTTCATCTAGAGTGTCCACCCCTCAGCCCGAAAGCAATGGCTCATCGGCGTCTTCAGGTACTATCCCCGTGGCAGGCCCAGTTAGCAACTTGAACCCGCGCCATCCGAGCTCGTAGCAGTGGTGGGGGTTTGGGGAGGGCACGAACAAGCAGGCGAGCAAAGGCGACCAACTAGCAGTGGTGCTGTTTGGATACAGATGGGATGGGTAAGGTACATTGGCGCTGTCCTTGGAGAATATACCCTCCTCTGTGTGTGAAATGTTTTACTGATACATCCCTGGTTTCCTGGTATCTGGTTTGCTTATGATGGGGCTTTGGGGGGATGCGGAAGATTGAATGAGAGATTTAATGAGCTGCTGTGTGGGTGCTTCTTCAATTCTTACATTCCTACTTTGCCATTTTCTTTTTCCTTTTCTTCTTTTTTCTTTTTTCTTTTTTTTCTTTTTTTCTTTTTTTCTTTTTTTTGCGAGTTTGTTAGGCTTCTTGTGTATATTGTTGTATAGAATTAAGCATAGGCCTGCACAATATTTTATGTAAGTACTATATATACCATGAAAGAGTCGCTGGTAGAATCGCAGGCTTGGGGCCCCGGCTGTACAGTACAACAAAATATATCGTGGGACCCTCAACCAAACACATGTTTCACTTATTTCGCCGACTCGACAGTCGAGTCATGATTACGCCAAGATGACTCTGAGGCCCCCGTGACTATGACCCAGTCATGCCGTCTTGCGTGACTCCCCCGAAATTTCGTGACGAGCCGCCACACTCCAACTACTTAGAACTTACTCGGGCTTACAGTCGTATTCAGCGTCCCCCATCTCCAGCTTTGTAGATATAGTACCCCACTCCCCAGCCGTCACTCTCCGCTCGCCAGGCCTACGCCCAACTAACGCCAAACACCCCCACAAAACAAAACATGAAGCCCTCTGGCTTCACCATGTCCCTGGGCAGCAAGCCGGGGCCCCAACCCCCCAAGAAAGCCCCGCCCGCGGCCCTATCCGCGCCCTCCGGCTCCCGCCTCAGCCCTGACTCCGACTCCGACGAACCCGACCACGGAAAGGTCCACCACGTCTCCGCCTTTACCAGAACCAAGGGAGCGATTTCCCTCGACGATGATGGTGGCGGCGACTCGGGGAAGAAGCTGCCGCTGGTGATTCCTGCGCTCGGGAATAAGGACTGGAGGGAGGAGAGCCTCAAGAGGAAGCGGCACCAGGTGTGGCTGCCCCCTGAGGCGCGGGCGGGGGCGCAGGGGGCGGCGGCGGCGGAGGAGGGGGGGAGCAGTGAGACTGTGGGAGGGAATACCGGGGGAGGGGCGGAGGGGTATGGGCTGCAGGTTATGGGGAGGAAGGTTGTTGCTGCCGCGGAGGAGGGGGAGGGGGAGGGCGTAGAGGCTGGGAATGGGGATGCGAGAATGGGGGGGGCGGAGCAGAGAACCGAGGACGAAATCGCCCTGGAAGCACTTGTCTCTGGCGAGGCCAAGAAGAAAAGTACGCTTGTCCTCGCCCCCGCGGGCGGGAACCTCGGCTGGCGGGAGTCCCGCGCGCAGATGTCTTTACAGGATGAAGCCGACGCGTATAAAGCCGATATCGCGCTGCGCCCTGACGCGCCCTCGTTGGATGCTTACGATGCGGTCCCTGTCGAGGACTTTGGCGCGGCGCTACTGAGGGGCATGGGGTGGAAGGAGGGAATGGAGCTGGGGAAGGGAGCGAGGGGGAAGAAAGTTGCGCCGGGAAAGATGAAGGCTGTGGAGAGGAGGCCGGCATTATTGGGGCTGGGGGCGAAGACGAAGGAGGAGGCGTTGGGGGCGGAGCTGGGGGCGTGGGGGAAGGGAGAGAAGGTGGCGCTGGGGAAGAAGAAGGGTGGGTGGGTGGATAAGACGTATGTGCCGGTTGTGCTGAGGAATAAGGTTACCGGGGAGATTGTAGATACGCCGCCGTTGGGGAAGAAGGGTGGGGACGGCAGGGATAGGGAGGGAAATGGGGAGGTGAAGGGGAGGGAGGCCGAGCTGAGGGAGAGGGACAGAGACAGAGATGGTAGGGCGGGAAGCAGGCGGGAGAGAGGCGATGGGGAGGATACGGACCAGAGTGAGAAGAGGCGGAGGAGGGAGGCTGAGAGGGATAAGAGCCGAGAGAGGAGGGATTACGATAGCCCGAGGTATAGCGAGAGGGAGAGGGATGCAGAGCGCGATTCGTGGCGGGATGGGAGGCCGGGGAGAGATCGGGGCGACAGAGACAGAGAACGGGACTCCGGGCGGGACCGGAACCGAGACCGAGACAGGCGAATGGACGACGACCGGGGATCGGACAGAAGAAGAGACGGGCGCAGGAGAGACGACGACCGCGACAGGCGGAGACGCAGCCGCGAACGGAGATGAGTGAGTGTATGAGTATGAGGGTAACTCGGCCTGGCGCTGCTGGTGGGTTTCTGCTGCATGTGCGGATATGTAGCAAGACATAGATAGACCAATATAAACTCATTCAACCTCCCCTCCCCTCTCCAAAAAATGTAAAGCGGAAACTTGTACTGTACTGTACTGCCGCCAGCGAGACCGATCTCGAGCGAATAGGAGACCGTAAGAGCCGTCACGGCTTGGCACGCATTCCATTCGATATCGTCCACCCAGCCAACAAACACCAACACCAAACAACACCAACACCAAACAACACCAACACCAAACCACACCATCACCAACAACAACAACACCAACAACAACAACAACAACAACAACAACAACAACAACAAGACACAACATGCCCCCCCCCCCCCCCCCCCCCGGCCCGCAGCGGCGCCCCCCGGCGGCGGCGCGCCACGACCGTCTACGACGCGACCACCTCGCTCGCGACATTCCAGGGGCATCTTCCTGCTGCTGCTGCTGCTGCGGCGGGGGCGGGGTACCGATGGCCAGCGCACGCAGCAGACGAGATCCTCGGGCGGCGGCTGCGGCGGCGGCGGCAGCGCGTCCCGTACGACGCAGACGCCGCGGCGCTGCTGCCGCCGTCGGACCTGCTCAAGGCGGTCCACCAGTACGCCGCAGAGCTCTTCCGCCGCAACGGCGCCGCGGGGAGGGTTATGGATGAGGAGGCGCTGCTGGCGATGGGGGTGCTGCTGGAGGAGGCGGTGGGGGAGTGTTTGGGGGGTGGGGTGGGGGGGGCGGGAACTGGGGGTGAGGGGGCCACTGCGGCGGCGGGTCAGCGGGTACACGGGGATGCCGGCGTCGGCGGGGCGGGCGCCTTTGTGGAGCAAGAGCAAGAGCAAGAGCAGGAGCCGCAGCAGGACCCGGAGCAGAAGCGCAAGAGAAGCGCCGCAGGCCTCCCCGAGCGAGCGCCGCGCCACCACCACAAGAAAAGAAGGAAGCGCGGCGGGCCTGGAGAAGGGCAGTGATATAGCTGAAGCCATGTGGATGTATAAAAAGCGGTTTTTGTTTGGGAGGAGGAGAGGGGGGGGGGAACGTTGGTATATTAAGGGCTTCAGAAAAGTACTTTTGCATTGCTTTTTAAAGATATATCCTTACTAGCTACCCTATAAATCAAAGAGAGAAATACAACCGAAAGAAAACAATTACAACACCCCCACCATCTCACCGCCCTCTCCCCCTGCCTCAACCCCAGTATTGACCTGCACCCTCCTGTCCTCCCCCCCACTAACGATCCCCACCTCCCTCTCCCACTGCACCGCAAACACCTTCCCCCCCCCGCCACTCTCCCGCTTGATGGTAAATAGGCTCCCCCCCCCGCTGTCCGCTTGCGCGCTCCCTCCGCCCATCCCCACCGCGCGGACATCCCATATCCTCACGGTGCCGTCATGGGATCCCGACGCGAGCAGGAACTCGGAGTCGGGCGCGGGAGAGAGGGATACGACTGCGTTTGTATGGCCCCTGAGGGTGGCTTGGGAGATGGTTGCCGCCGACGCGCGGGGGTCGTGCAGCGTGATGTGTCTCGCCGAGGACCCCGCCGCGAGGAGCGATAGCGAGGGGAGGGTGGTTAGGGAGAGGATGGGATGCGGGGTTGTAAGCATAGAGGCGAGGGTTGTTGTTGTGAGGTCGTGCGTGAGGAGGGTATGTGACCATGTTGCGGAGTATGAGACTGTAGGGTCGTGGGGATGGAAGATTGCCGCAGAAACTGGCTGCGGGGAGGAGGTGGCTGCGTTGGGTTGGGATAGTACTGCTAGCGAGCCGAGCTTGGGGAGGGCGGAGGACGTGGTTTTCCGTTTCTTGAGATGGCGTGGGGCAGAGGGCTGCGCGGGCGCGGGGGGCGAGCTGGTGGGGTTGGTACTCCACAGCCCGACGGTGCCGTCGGAGGAGGCGGTGAGGAAGTGGTTCGTTGGCGGGTGGATGGAGAGGGAGTTTATGACGCCCTTGTGGCCGAGGAACTCCGCTAGGGGCGTAGCCACTCCCCGGGGCTCTGAATCGTCATCGACAACTGGCTCGTCGTAGCCCCATAATCTCACCGTCTGGTCCACCGACCCAGTCAGGAGCCTCTTCTGCGCAATCCACCCCACAGTCTTCACGGCCCCCTGGTGCCCACTCGCGGCCCCTACCACCCTCCCAGAGCCCGTCACATCCCACACCCTCGCTACCCCATCATACCCGCCGGCAAGAACCCTCCCCTCCTTCGCCTTCAGAAACTCCCCCTTCCCTTTCCCATTCACACTCCCGACCAGCACCGCCACCGAGGAAACCCAGTCCTCGTCCACAAAGCTACTTTTAAACACCGGCGGAAGCACACTCCTCACGTACTCCAGCGTCAGCGTGCTCTCTGCGCTAAGCCCATTGGCAGTAAGGTAGTCATCGAGGTTCGTTTTCAGAAATACTCCGTCGATGAGGAAGTCGAAGGGGACAGGGGCGGGTGTTTCGAGGAGGTGGTTGACGATCTGGGAGAGGCCGTAGCGGCGGAGAGAGGTCGGGACGAGGAGGGGGGCGGGGGAGGAGATGGCGATGTCGGAGTGCCTGGTGGTGAGCTTGATTTGAACTTGCTGGGGTCCCTGCTCCAGGGGAGCGGAGGCGGGGGGAGTCGATGGCATTGGTGTGTTTTTGGTGACGGCGTCGGTATATGTGCGGCTCTGGCGGGGACCTTTGCGGGTTTGGAAAGAAAACAACAAAAAAGCGAAGCGGGCGCTAGGCCCAGGACGAACAGCGCCGGCCAAGCCCAGCGTTGCTGCGTAACCGCCGGGCAGGAGTGAATAAATAAATAAACACGGGGCACTGATCAGAATACACATCTTTATTCTCCTCCCAAAAGCCATCCCCGGCCGATATCCTACTGCTACAGCGCCCGCAAAGCCCGTCTCCAGAGAAAAAAATCATAAAACAATACATGATTGGCGTATCGGGGTATTATACTGTACATCCTGGCCGCAGATTAAGCCGGGAGGAAAGAACTCGGAAGTACAACACATAAACAAAGAGTAAGAAGGGAGCCCCCCCCAAATTGGAGCCAAATGAAGTTATCCCAAGATCCAATGCATCTCTGCTTCTGCCCCATCACACCCCCCCTTCCTCGCCCATCTCCATCTCCATCTCCACATCCGCCGCCTCGCCCATCTCCTCTCCTCCCTCCCTCTCCCCCGCCAGCCACTCCACCCCCTTCACACAATTCCCCACCGCACTCTGCACACTATTATTCTCCGGCGGCGCCGTGCACCCCGCCACCGGCCCCACAGGCGCAGCCGGAACACCCCATCCAACAGGCAAAAACATCCTCCTCCTGTTTTGGCGGTCTAGCACGACTATCGCGTCGAGGGACTGCCGGCCGCCGCCGAGGGGGTGCATGAGGCCCAGATGCAGCGTCAGGGAGCGGGTGTAGTCGTAGACTAGGATCAATTAGAGATTGATACTGGCTGGTTGAGGAAAGGGGAAAGGGGGGTATACTTATGGGCAATGGCGAGCTATTCGGTAGTAGAGGGGATAAGGATACCCCGAATATTCGCGCGTTCAAGTTTCTCAGTAAGGAGGCCACCTGACTGCACCCCCATCAGCCGCATGCCCCCCTGCCCCGGCGTGCATACATACTACAAACTCTTCAAATGCTCAACCGTATGCCCCAAGAAGCACAGAACGCTAAACCTGGCCCTCCCCATGCCGCCCTCCCCGCGCAGAAGCTCCCTCAACAGCCCTCTCTCCATCTCCTCCTTCCCCGGCCACAGCACATCAACCTCCACTCTCCCACTCGCCTCCCCCAGCAGCGCGATCGACGACGCCTTCTCTGCTACATATCGCGGCCGCTCAAGGGGGTTCCTGAAGCGCGGGCGTTTCTTGGTGTGCGCGTGGGCGCGGCAGGGAGGCGGGGAGTCGTCATGAGAGGGAGAGCGTTTCCGGCCGAGGGAGATGGGGCGGTGGTGGCTGGACATGGCGAATGCTGTGAGCTCCGAGAAGAGATGCCAGTGCTCCAGTCGCTTGCTTTCTTTCACCTTTGGTTTGTATTTGTCGTGGCTAATTCAGCGGCGGCAGGAGGGATAAGGCCATGATCTGTGCATTCGGCCTGCACAACGGGGGAGCTGCATATGCAGCCTTGTATGCCGGCGAGTTGCTGACCTAAGCGCCTGAGGTCACGTGAATGTGTATTGGCCTGTGTACTTTCTATTGCGCATGTAAATCAGCACTGAAACCGAAGAACTTCAACGCCCACAAGTGGAATATCTCAACAACAAGAAGAAGTCGACAGAATTACATGAAAATAAAAATAAAGCTATAAGTTACTGGGCAAAGGAAATGTAAATCAAATACAAAGTGGCGGAGTAGCGAATGCTGTACAGGTCACCAAGTGCCAGGCAGGTGTTTATCTGGTAGTAAGGCCCAAAAGCTTGCATAACTGATGTATCGGTAGAGATAGGCATCCATATTGAATAAACTACTATTAGTAAAGCCATACCATTAACAATATCCCATTCTTTTTTTGGGGGGTGCAATGTGATTTAAGCTACCCACCAAATAATCGGTCATAGGTGCAATGTAGTTTTTATCTCACTTCTCTGAGGATAATCTCCATACCTCTCTGTGCTGGTATAGTGGTCGATAATTAGTTCATAGGGCTAACATAAAAGGCACAGTAATCCGAACTTCCTCACATGTTGCTGTCTGATGATGGGGCTTCATATACTGAGAAACAGCCTGCCGGTCTCATTTGGAAAGTTTGATGGGCTTACACTTCATGAGGCATTGCTGTATAGAATCCCCTCTCGAGCATATGTTTGATAAAATATTGCACTCTATAGTAGCAAAAGTATATAATAAATAATGCAGCACCAGTATAGCACTGTTCTCTGCATTTGTCTCAACATCGGCGGAGGTTGGAAAGGACACTGAATAATACCAATTCAACACTCTGTTTGGCTGGATTGCGAAGACTTTTGTCTAGAGCTCTGTATGTTCAGGGCCCGCCTGCCCCCATGGTGTTGTGGTGTATGCTTTCTGGCAAGGAGGGCATTTAGATTATGCAAGTATATTGGCACTGAGGGGTGCATGCGCATATGCTGTGTAGCCAACAGGTACGCAATACATCCTGCCCGCAATCAGAGCCCAGCTCAGCAGATATAGATATATCCCTATCCCTATCTCTATTCTCGCCGAATAGCTCCTCGCACGCAATGGCCACAGCCCTGGCCCCACGGCCGCCAGTTCAGCGCAAACTGACCGTGTCGGAGATGCCCCCTTTCATGGTGTCTGCCCCCGGGAAGGTCATTGTGTACGGCGAGCATGCGGTCGTATATGGCAAGGTAAACCGTCACGCTTGCCCCCCCCCCCCCGAGCTGCAGGCGAATAGCAGTCGCCCAAGTAGCACTCCGCTAACAGCACCACCCTCCTCCTCCCCCCAAGCTCTCCAGGCCGCCATCGCAGCCGCAATCTCCCTCCGCTCCTACCTCCTCGTCACCCCCGCCCCTCCCGGCTCCGCAAACACAATCACCCTCCGCTTCACGGACATCGGCCTGGACCACAGCTGGCCCATCGACAGCCTCCCCTGGCCGGCCTTCAGCCACCCCGCCAAGAAGAAGTACTACTTTGACGAGGTCCGGCATCTCGACCCTGACCTCGTCGATGCAGTCAAGCCCTTCACCGCATCCATCTCCGAAAAAGTCATCCAATCCGCCGCAGCATGCTTTCTCTACCTCTACCTCAGCCTCGGCTCCAAGCATTCGCCCCCCTCAATCTACGCACTGAGGTCAACCATCCCCATCGGCGCGGGCCTAGGGAGTAGTGCGTCCATCTCAGTCTGCCTCTCTGCCGCATTGCAGCTCCAGCATGGAATGCTCACGACCCCGTTTTTCGGCATGCTCAGGAGCGAGATTCTGCTACAGCAGAAGCGGATAAATAACTGGGCGTTTGTGGGCGAGATGTGCATCCATGGGAACCCGAGCGGGGTGGATAATACGGTCTCGGTGCAGGGCAAAGCGGTGCTGTTTAAACGGAGAGATTACTCGCTCCCGCCGACGGTCACGAATATCGAGTCTTTCCCGGAGCTGCCCTTGATGTTGGTCAATACAAAGACGCTGAGGAGGACGGCGGAGCAGGTGGCGAACGTCAAGAAGCTGCTGGCGGATTATCCGGCTATTGTGGAGGGAATGCTGCAGAGTATTGATTGTATCACACAAGAAGCCCTCACAATCATAAACCCCACCTCCCCCGAGGAGGGCACTACACATTCTAGTCTTATCCGCCTAGGGGAGCTGATTCGGATCAACCACGGGCTGCTCGTTTCCCTGGGCGTCTCCCACCCGCGCCTCGAGCGAATCAGGGAACTTGTCGACCACGCGGGCATAGGATGGACTAAGCTCACTGGCGCCGGAGGGGGGGGCTGCTCCATCACCTTATTGAAGCCGGGGGTGAAGAAGGCGATGATGGATGCGCTGGGGGGAAAGTTGAAGGAGGAGGGGTTTGAGAGGTATGAGACTACGCTGGGGGGGGATGGGGTGGGGGTGTTGTGGCCGGCGGTGGTGAGGAGGAAGGCAGAGGATGGGGGGGGGGGGGCGAAGGTCTGGGATGAAGTTGTGACGCAGGAGCTGTTTTTGGAGGCGGAGGGGGTGAGGGGGGTGGAGAGGTTAGTGGGGGTGGATGGGGAGGGGGGGGAGGGGAATGGGTGGAAGTTTTGGAGGGGGGAGGTGGAGGAATAGGCGTGGAAGGCGGAGGGGCTGGTGGCAGAAAGTCCAGTAATTGGATAGTAGCTTGGATGCCATGAGTGAGCGGGCATATCGTGCATCGTGATTTAGCTTAGCTCTTGCTCTTCTTTTTTTGTTTTATTGTTGAGGGTAATATCTGGGAGATTAATTAGTACTATGGCGGATATAGCGTATATTTTATTGAGGTTAGATATACAGATAGTATAACCATGCGAAGTAGATATTTACATTTCCAGCCATCTGACTGGTGCAAGGCACACCAGGCTGTACCGGCGTAGCCTCGCTGCCTTGATCGCCTTCAGTATACAGAACAGCACTGGGCCATGGGCAACGGTCAGCTCTACTCGGGGCATCGCGGGGATTGAGCATCGGCTGCTGGGGGCGAAGAGAACTCTCCATACACACGTCTCCAAGCTAGGGCTATGATCTACCTGCATACGATACATCACGTGCTATGCAATAACTCCGAGCCATGCATGCATCATCTTACATAATTGCGGTAGCTGTGAACTTTTCCATCTGTAGACGTACAGATACTGGGGGACCGCAGAGCTTCAAACCTCGACGCCTGAACCCCGTCGACTCAACCTCGCCTCGCGCTCCATACCCCCTCGGCCTCTCCCCAGCAGCCCCCTCCCTCAGCTCTATGCTAAACGACCCAGCATCTCCGCCACCACCACCACCACCACCACCACCGCCGCCACCACCACCGCCATCTGATCTTCCCCCTCCCCCGCCGGAGCTTCCCCCTCCTCCGCCGGGAGATGTGCCTCCACCACCGCCGGAGGGGAAGAAGGATAAGGATGTGTCTCCCACGGGCACAGGTGCGAAGAAAGGTAATGGAAGGGGGCCGTTGAGTATTGAGGAGATTTTGAAGAAGAAGAAGGAGGCCGATGAGGCGGCGAAAAAGGTAATGTGCCCCCCCCGACTGGTACGTGAACTTAGATATGATTGAGGGGCTAATGGAGCTTTGTGTAGCCGAAATTCCTTACAAAAGCCCAACGAGAAGCTATTGCCCTCGAAAAAAGGCAGAAGGAGGTCGAGGAGAAGAGACGTCTAGAACGGCAAGCCCGCGCCGGGGGGGGGATAGTCGACGGGAATGGCAGCGCCGCCGCGAATGGCTACAGCAATAACAGTAACGGCCACAGCAGCAACAACAGCAACGATAATCACAACTACAGATCCAACGCACCACCCACTGGCCCCAGAGCGTTGAGAGAACCCCCCACCGGGCCCGCCGCTATGCGCGGCGCTCCCCGCGGGCCAAAAGCCGATGGAAACAGCATGCAACTCCCGCCCCCACCCCCCACCGGGCCCCGTGGAAGCGCCCCAAACACCACCCACAGCAATACAACATCTACCCCCACCACGACCGGGAAACGCGGTACCCTTTCCACCACCGCTACCAACCCCGAAGACGCCGAAGCCGCGCTCATCCGCCGGCGCTACATGGGTGTCGATCCTGACGGGCACACCTCCTCCAAAAAGAAACGCCGCAAGACTGCCGAGCGGAAATTCACCTTCGAGTGGGGCGCCGAAGAAGACACGTCCCCCGACTACAACCCCCTCTACTCCAACCGCGCCGAAGCGCACTTCTTCGGTCGGGGGAAACTCGGCGGGTTCGCAGAATCAGAGCGGACTACGAAGGAATACGCCGCGGTCCTCGAGGCCCGGGGGGAGGAAGAACGCCACCGGGCTAGAGAGCTCATGGAAATGGAGAGGAAACGGAGGGAGGGCGCGAATTGGAGCGAGAAACATTGGAGCGAGAAGCCGCTGGAGATGATGAAAGAGCGGGATTGGCGGATATTCAAGGAGGACTTCAATATCTCCACCAAGGGAGGCGGGATTCCCAACCCTATGCGCAGTTGGGAAGAGAGTGGCTTGCCGAAGAGGCTGTTGGAAGTGATCAAGCAAGTGGGGTATAAAGAACCTTCGCCGATTCAGAGAGCAGCTATCCCTATTGGTCTGCAGGCGAGAGATGTTATCGGCGTAGCTGTTACGGGTTCGGGGAAGACTGCGTCTTTTTTGTTGCCGCTACTAGTCTATATCTCCGAACTCCCCCCGCTCAACGAGTTTACGAAAAACGACGGACCTTACGCAATCATCCTCGCCCCGACGCGCGAGTTGGCGCAGCAAATCGAAGTCGAAGCCAAGAAGTTCGCGACTCCCTTGGGATTCACTTGTGTCTCTATAGTCGGAGGCCACACCATCGAAGAACAGGCATACAACCTCCGCGACGGAGCAGAAATCATCATTGCCACCCCGGGCCGTCTAGTCGATTGTCTTGAGCGCCGCCTCCTCGTCTTATCCCAATGCTGCTACGTAATCATGGATGAAGCAGACCGCATGGTCGACATGGGCTTCGAGGAATCCGTCAACCGCATCCTCGAGGCCCTCCCCGTCGCGAACCAGAAACCCGATTCTGACGATGCTGAGAACCCAGTGTTGATGAGTAAGCATTTGGGGGGGAAGGAGAGGTATAGGCAGACGATGATGTATACTGCAACTATGCCACCTGCGATTGAGAGGATTGCGAGAAAGTACCTACGTAGACCGGCGATTGTGACGATTGGGAATGTGGGCGAGGCGGTGGATACCGTGGAACAGAGGGTGGAGTTTATCCAGGGTGAGGATAGGAGGAAGGCGAGACTGAAGGAGATCTTGAAGACGGGCGAGTTTAGGCCACCCGTGATTGTGTTTGTGAATATCAAGAGGAACTGTGACGCGGTTGCGCGGGAGCTGAAGTCGGCGGGATTTAGCGCCGTCACGCTGCATGGCAGCAAGTCCCAGGACCAACGTGAGGCCGCCCTAGCGGGGCTGAGGAGCGGGCAGGCGGATATTTTGGTCGCTACGGACCTGGCGGGCAGAGGCATCGATGTCCCGGATGTCAGCCTCGTCATAAACTTCAACATGGCGACTAGTATCGAGCAGTATACGCACAGGATTGGGCGTACGGGGAGGGGTGGCAAGGAGGGCGTGGCCATCACGTTTTTGGGTAGCGAGGATGCAGAGGTGCTCTATGAGCTGAGGAATATGATCGGGAAGAGCGAGAAGAGCAGGGTACCCGAGGAGCTGAGGAAGCACCCGGACGCGCAGAGCAGGGGGGTTAAAGGGAGGGGCGGAAAGAAGGACGACGCAGGTGGCGGAGGAGACAAGGGAGGCGGGGGAGGGGGCGCGGGAGGGGGCGGGGCGGGGGGGAAGGATGGGGATGTGGGCATGGGCGGGATGGGGGGCAGGTGGTGAGGAGTTGGGGCTACTCTGCCTTGATGTATAATAATATCGTTTATTATTTTAGAATCCAGCCAGTGCTGAAGCCGCTCGAAATCTCTTACTGTTTTTCTCCTTTTTTTACTTTTCTCCCATAGAATGTTTATTTTCACTTTTCTGCTCTGTTGAGGGTAAGCTTACGCTTCCCCCAAGCACCCCCCAAAATAGGGGGCATTGGGTTCGTGGGCAGAGTACAACGATGCGTTGCTTACTTGTGCCTGGTAGAAAAGGCTTGATGTCCTCTCTACTAGACAGAACGATGCTAGTCAGCATAGTCTTCACAGCGGGGCGTCGACAGCAGAGTGCTGGTGATTGCTAATATTCGATTCGCCCCCCCGTCACCACACCATCTCGCAAGTTACAAGTAGAAGCCGAGAGAAGAACAACGGTCTAATCTAGAGCGATGTATACAAAGTTCACCACATTGGTATCCATCCTCCCTTTAATTCTCCACACACATTGTGTAAAGTAACTTTTCTAAACAAAAATCCACAACTCTACAACCAACTTCCACTCCCACCAAAGCCCTCCCTCTCTCATACCCAGTCTCTCCCCAGGTCAGAAGATGATGAAGAAAGTAAAGACAGACAACATGGCGAAGATAACTCGGATTCGGACAACAAAGGAGAAGAGGACTATTCCACCTTCGGCCTCTCACCGCTAGTGGACACAGTCGTCTTCTTATCATAAAGCTTCCTCTCTACCACCTTTAGAGCTTCATCAATGAATCTGCCAACACATCATTAGCCCTTCATCCCAATTCATACCTCTGCTCAACGGGGTAAACTCACATAACCGGGGCACTAATGGCCACAACCGCCGTCCATTCCACTATATCCAGCGGCCTAATCCCAAATAATGATTGTAAAACCGGTATATACAACAACGCCATATGCAGCACCATACTCAAACAAATCGCCGCCATCAACTTCCCATTCTTCCACAGTGGCAGCGTCAGCAAACTCTCACTACTACTCAATGCATTCATTGCATTAAACATCTCAACCACAACCAAAATGCTCAAACTCATGGTGCTCGCGCTCCTGCTCATATCATTCGCGAAAATCTCGCATCCCAATTCCGGGAACAGTGATGCGCACGAGTGGAAGTGTGTGAGTTGGTAAAACGAGAGTTGGGGTCCGGCGGAGTTGAACATGAACCACCATGCGTAGCCAAAGACGGTTGCGGCGCCGACGTAGGTTCCAATGACGAGATATCTAAAGAAGAGCCATCCGCCAACGAGAGCCTCACCACGGCCACGTGGGGGGCGCCTCATGATGTCATGGTCTGGAGGATTGAATGAGAGGGCGGTGGCAGGTAGACCACTATCACTATATTAGCATCAGACATTCGTTGTAACAGGTTGTACGGAAACTTACTCGGTAACCAGGTTAACCCACAGCAACTGCACCGGGATCAACGCCTCTGGCATTCCAAGTGCAGCCGTCAAGAAAATCGACACAACCTCCCCAATATTCGACGAAATCAAATACCTGATAAACTGCTGGGTGTTGTTATAAATCGACCTACCCTCCTCAACAGCAAGTACGATCGTTGCAAAGTTATCATCCGCAAGAACCATATCTGCCGCCAACTTGGCGACATCCGTTCCACTGCCCATTGCGACACCAATATCAGACTTCTTCAACGCTGGGGCATCATTGACACCATCACCTGTCATGGCCACAACCTCCCCGGTAGATTGCAAGAGATCAACAAGCTTCGACTTGTGCGTGGGCTCAGTCCTCGAGAACAAGCTCGCCCGCTTCGCCACCTCAAGTTGCTCAGATTCGGTGAGGAAGTCGAATTCACGGCCAGTATAGGACTTCCCAGTAACATCTTCGTCATCAGTGAAAATTCCGATTTGTCGACAAATACTCTCCGCAGTCTGCTTGTTGTCGCCAGTGATAACGATAACCCTGATTCCAGCCTCACGGCACTTTCTAATAGACTCCCTAACCTCTGGGCGAGGGGGGTCCAACATTGCAACGAGCCCAATGAGAGTCATGTTCTGTTCCAATTGAGCGTATTGTTGAGTGCTAGTTGCATGCCCAATGAGTGGGTGTCCAGCCATATTGTCCACAGTAGCGAAAGCCATAACTCGAAGACCCTTATTTCCAAGCTCAGTAACTTTTTGATTCAAGATGTTAATGAGCTCGTTATCCAATGGAACCTTTGCTCCATTCTGACCAACCAATGCATGAATACACCTCTCAATGATACCCTCTGGAGCACCCTTGACCAGAAGCTGAGGGCTATCGTGTGTACCAACAAGCACAGACATGCTCTTCCTGTCACGGGAGAACTCATAAGTAGCGAGACGAGGGAGCGCAGCTTCATAATACTTGTTTGCCGCATCGAGCTTGTCCTCAGAGGCCAACTTTGCATTAGCCAAGTTGACATTAACATCGGGAGTTCCAAATTTCTCGACCATAACCCTCAATGCAGCCTCAGTCGGCTCGCCAACGTTGGAATAAGTCTGTGATTTCGAGTCATAGGCAATCTGTGAATCGTTACAGATGGAAGCAATCTCCGCAAGACGTCTAAAAGTGTTCGACTTAGCTGCGACATGCTGCAAGATGGCTCCAGACGAGGTCTTGACGGCTCCAATTGGTGCAAAGTTGGTTCCTTCAACATTGAGCTCATCTAGATCTCGGCCAGTTTCAGAGATGATGACAGCCTTGTTAATACACATCTGATTGGTTGTCAAGGTACCAGTCTTGTCGGAGCAGATGACGCTGCAGCTACCAAGTGTCTCAACTGAAGGTAAGCTTCGAACAACAGCATTCTTTGCAGCCATCTTTCTGGTTCCGAGTGCAAGACAAGTAGTGATGACGACAGCGAGTCCTTCCGGAATAGCCGCGACACCCAACGAAACTGCAATCTAAAATATCCATACGTTAGCCGATTTCCTCAAATTTGAAACAGAATCCAGAGCCCCGTACCTTGAGGTAGTAAATAGCACCCTTGGCCCAACCGCCATGCGAGGGGTCGTTAAAGTGCTTAAAGTTCATTACCCAGACCGCGATGCAAATAGCCATGATAACTTTTGCCAACTTATCCCCAAAGTCATTCAACTTTTGTTTGAGCGGTGTCGGCTCCGAAATTTGACTTGTGATACTCTGGTGAATATCTCCAATTGCGGTCGAACTTCCCGTAAGTACCACAACCGCCCTTGCATGCCCAACTGTCACAGCAGTTCCCGAAAAGAGCATATTAATCTGATCCTGTTTGACAGCCTTTTCATCCTTGACAGCTCTGACATCCTTTCCCACACTTTCACTTTCGCCTGTAAGGATGGCCTGGTCGACACGGAAGGAGTTGCTGTTGATCGAAATGAGTCGGCAATCTGCGGGTATGCGATCTCCCACGGCAATGTCTACAATGTCACCAGGAACAAGGTCCTCGGCTTTGACTCGGGCGATGTGGCCATTGCGGACGACTTTAGCTTCATTGGCAGAGTATTCTTGAAGTGCTGCAATGGCTTTTTCGGCACTGGATTCTTGGGAAACACCGACGACGGCATTGAGGATGAGGATAGTGAGTATCTGTAGCAGCCTGTTAGCTAGATGTATTATCCAAGAGGATGTTTTTGGGGGATAGGTTGAACATACAACAGCCGGGTCCACAAAAGCAGTGATATCGTCTCCCTCTTCAAACAGTGCCAATCCGAAGGAAACTGCCGCAGAAACTAACAGGATGATGACCAACTGGTCCTTGAACTGCTCTAGTACGAGCTCCCATAGTGGTGTTGGGGGCTCTTCCGGTAGAGCTGTAGCATATTGGCATCAGCACTCAATCTAAAGGATCCATATTGCCTTGCAGAAGCAGGTACGCTAGGCAGGCATGTAAACAAAGCCTGAGAGCTCACCATTCTTTCCATACTTCTTCTTCGCCTCAACGACCTGGGCGTCCGACAGCCCATACTTCTCAGACACCCCACCAAAGTGCTTTAGTACTTCCTCAACGGAGACGGTATATGCGCCGTCCATGCTCTTCCCCTTCTCCGACTTGACTAGTGTAACTTTGTAGACTCAATGTTGCTGCACTGCTCACTTGTTGCTTTGTGTTGTTGTGGGTATGTCAACAATAAATGGTTGGTCGTTGAAGTGGGATGTATTCAGGGTTTGTAAACAACAGCTACTCAATAGCAAGATATAGCTCGAATTATAAAGTTAAATTGATCTTCTCTTGAAAGGGTTTACTTTGTACTTTTCCCGGAAGCCGGCTGAGCTCCGTCAGAAAGAAAGGAAAAATTGTCTTTGCTAAGCAAGAAAAACAAAAGATTTATCCTACCCTACTGGTGAAAGGAGAGAGAGGAGGAAAAGAAGACTGCAAACCCGAAAGAGAGAAAGAGGAGCCTTTGAACGCTGTAAGTGAAATGTGTTCAAAAGGCGACGGGTGCTTTAAAGAGTAAACGGACAAGCCTCGTTATGTAAGTGCAGCACCCTACATATTTGTACATATGTACAGTACCTACAGGCCTGTTGCCACTCGCAGCGCCTTCCAATTCTTCCGCCCACGTTCCTGGAAGTCTTGGCATCAACAGCTAGGCCGCGGCATAGCATAAATGCACGCGCTGACGTATGGCCAAAAGCCGCAATTGCAGCCGCAATGTCTCCTCTCCTGCTCTTTGCCTGCCTTCTCCCCTCCGCCCCAATCTGCTTGATCCTCGTCATCCTTCTCGTGCCCGTATTCTTGCTCCTCCTCCTCCTTCTCCTGGTGGTTTTCGGCCTCCTGATTCTCTTTGCCGCACCAGTCGTCATGCTCTATTTTCTTTACTACCATATCTTCTGATATCCCAGGCTTGCTACACGGCAGTGCTCTGTAGCCAGAGCTGGCGTTCATTTCCCTTTGGCTTGGCCTGGCGCATCAGTTCTGCGGCCGTACTTCTCTGTAACTGGTCCGGTATATCCCTCCGGTCTTGTGCGGATATATAGACTCCTGGCTTTCGGATTTGAGGGGTGAACTGGTGATGAGCCAGTTGCCGGACTACGGAACTCCGCTCGGCATCGATATACCGTATCTTTAGAAGTATGGTGCGATCGATCTTGGTGAATATCGAGTGGATTTTGCTTCATGATCAGAATTGCTAGCAAAAAGTTACACTTTGAATTTGTTTTATGAGGAAGTAGTGAAGGAGCTGTTCTACGCAATGCATGCACTCACTCTCGAATACTGTAATTCCTTTCAGCCTGGCGCTTTTTACCAAGTACATAGGACACTCTCTACCATGAATTATGTGTCCAAAATAGAATAACTGCACATGATCTCTTTGAGTTCATGAAGTATTTACCAAGTTCAGGGTAACTGCATCGCGTCACAACCACCCGGAAATAAGCCAAGCCACCCTACAATCTCGAACATTATTTTCTCCGGAGGCAGCTCCCCACAGCCCCCTATCAACCCCACCAAAACAAATCTAAGTGCCTGAGCTCTACAGCCTCCACTACACCCCGGTGTCGCACCTGGAATCACGTCCCCGCCAGGATGACCACCCCCGCGCCCTCTACCTTCATCTCCCTCGCGCAGACCCTCCCCCCCCGCCTCCTCCGCTTCTTCGCCCGCTATCCCCCCGGCACACACACCGACGTGCGCAGCAACCCCTTTAAACCCACCGTGCACACCATCACCGGAAAATGGCATAACCCAATCTTCAGCCTACGTCGGCAGGCAGAGCTATGCAAGATCGCGCGGGAGAATGGCGTCGAGGAGCTGCTACCGCCGAGTAGGAAGAGCAGTGCATACAAGGAGGAGAAGTTGGCGCAGAGAGCGGAGGGAGGGGTCGGGAGGTGGAAGAGGATGTTGGAGCCGAAGGGGAAGAAGTGGGAGAGGACGTTGCATGCGAGGTGGGTTTTTTTTTTTTTTAAGGAGGGGGTTTGGGGCCACTGGGTGAAGAGAGCAATAGATAGAGGATATCCCTACCTCCTTTTCTCCTCCTTCCCCCTTCTCTTTCTCCTCCCCCTTCCCATGATCTTCTGTCCTGCAACTGAGTAGAGACGCACTGAAGCCCTCCCCCAATCTAATCCCCTACAAATTTACCTCCCCCCCTCAGAATCCCTTCTACCCTCATTTTTCCATCAGCCATCAAGACTAACGCTAACCTTCTCCCCCCCATACTAGATTGGAAAAGCGCAAGAAAGCCATGGAAGAAATGCCCGCCCTTATCGAGAAATGGAAACGCAGTGGCCACGGGCGGGGATGGAAGCAATGGCCTCGATAAATGGATCCATATTCTACTCATTTCCTCTCCGCTATGGACGGATATGTGTGGGCGGGTAGAGATGCTCTTGCTTTTGCTTCTGGCATACATACCTACTTCACATGTGTACTTGTGTATATATATATATATGTTCAGGGCCGTTGGGGAATCCAGGCTATACCGGCATGGCCTGGATTCGCCAATTGCCTAGGCCGCTATGGAATTAACTTTCGCACTTGTTGAATCTTCGACATCGCGGTAGGCAACGCATTGCAGCACCACAGTTCCCACCAGCGCTTTGCTTGATTACGCAACATCACAGTTCTCACCATTACTTTGCTCAATCAACGTCAATTGCAGAAGATAATGGCGGTATTGATTTAGATCAGTTTCACCCCCTAGGTTCTGCTCCATCTAGGGAGCGCAATTGAAGAGTATTTGCATACAATAAGTAGCAAATCTTGCTTGACCTTTGAAAAGTAAATTCTCTAAAAATCCAATTCAAGTACATGGCAACGAACTACCTAAGTATCACCAAATTAAAGCGTATCTCTGAGATCTAAATTTAAAGGCCTGACTTGAAGTTGCGATGGAAAGCCTTAAATAAATATGGGCTACGTAATGATGCACTATATTTTATTGCTGGCAAAAATAATAAATGGGGAAATGAGTAGTTTTGGAGCATGATATATTTGGTGTTATCGCCACATGTATATGATAATGATAGCAAACCCAAAAGCCTGAAGTCACTCCATGATGATGCACGCCTTGCTTGCAAATGCAAAGGGCCAATGTGCAGACCGTCGCTGCCAATGGCAAAAAAGAAAGGCGTTTGTGTACTGATCATGGCCATCTGGCTCAAGGCATCATTCATGTACAAATTCAGCTCAATTATTGAGCAGAAGATTTGAGCAAGCGGAGCTTCATACATATGCCCGGAGTGCACATATATAGAAATAACCCTCCTTTTTTTTTCCCCCTTCTTCTTCCTCCCCATCGTCTTGCCACTTTTCTCCTCCTTTTCTACGTGCCGGGGAAGGCGTCTTCCATTATTACTATTAGAGATCTAGCTCGGCATGTTTACTTGTTGACTTATATCAGTATGATAATGCATGTTGTGTGCTAGCGCCGGCTGACTCGTTCTGCCTTGCCTGGTCGTTTACTTGAACCGAATGTCGAATAGCAACTGCACCGTCGTGGCCATTTATAGTGGTCCCGAGAATAAGGCCAAGCCACGTGGACCTTAGCATCTATCTTACTCGCGAAAGCCATAATCACGAAATACCATGACGTCGACATCTGACTTCAAGTTTAGGGAATAAGTATGTACTCAAGAATCATATTACTAGTAAGAACAGAAAGATTCACATGCACGAGCTAAATATACATACATAACCCGTAACTAGTATCCTGCAGGGTGTAATTCAGGGTAACAGATCCATCCCGCAGCTTTCTATTGCTGAGAAAATCACCAAAGAAAAAAGCCATCCTCGGTAATGATGAAACACCCTTCTCATTCATACCACATCTACCATCCATTTCCTTCCTGTCCTATTTAAGTAATGCATTTCTTCATTACAAATCTGATGTATGAAATGAATATTGCTCGCGTAGAAGGGAAAAAAAAAAAAACACAAATACTAAACCCTCATATACCCCACCCACGCAAATATAAACACGAAAGCATACGTATACACTGTAGAAACGCAATAAATAATAGACAATAGTCAGCAAAACAAAATAAGAACCAAAGAAAACGAAACCGCCTGTGAATCTTCAAACTAGATAACTCTGGTGGAGATTCCCGTCAGGATCGGACCCACGGCTATATCAGTTCCTCATGTTAACTCTTACCCGCCCTCTTCCTACTCAGACCCACTCCCCCACACAGGACAGTCCGTGATATCAACCTGGTACTCCAGCCAGGATGAGTAAAAAACGTACAAAAAAAGAAACCTTGATTAACACCAATAACTAAGCAATTCATTCAAATAATAGCGCCAGAACAGTATGAGAGAAAACCCCGTAATAGAACAGGTGCCCTTAACAGAATATACAAACAGTAATATAAGCAAAGATAAGAAACGACAGAGGAGGGAGGATAGAGTATGAAACGTTCGATTTGACACTCTCGCACTCCCCCTCCCCTCCAAACACACTATAGAAAAGGGAATCCGTAAAGAGGTATCGTCTTCATACATAAGGCGGTTCAATGGTGTAGAATAAGAAGACCCCTATAATAAGATAGAAAATAAATAAATGGATGGATCAATGAACATAACAAAAAACGCCTTGAACGCGGACAACCTGCAGGCCGTAAGCCTATGGTAGACAATTTTGAAGAGAGCCATAAACCAATCGTATCTGCATGATAAACGTGTATGTCACGTCCATACCAAAAGGAAATAAAATCGAAATTCTCCGAGAAAGAAACTCTATTCAACCTTCTGAGATGGTATTGGCTCATGTTGCAAGTGCAGTCCATTGAATGGTCTACTTTGGCGGAGTATTTGCGTGGAGTGGTGAGTGTGCTGGAACTGGAGAACTCGGGACGGAGTGGATGCTCGAGCTCCTCTTTGAATGCAACGCCAATTTTCCCTTAACTGCTTCAATCCTCAATTTAATGTTATTGACAACTACTTCGAGTATTAGTACACCACCAGTGATCCTTTAAGAAAATCCTTACCATTTTCAATGTAAGCCCTATCGTCATCATCTACATTTCCATCGTCTTCGTCCGTCTCCAAGACAGCCTCCACCAGCTTGAGTGCAGTAAGGTAGGATACTTGGCATCCATCTAAATCATCACCCACAAGCTCATTGACCGCAGCGCCTCGGCTCATTTCGATTGCTCGATCGAACATCAATCTCTCCGCTGTGACGCCTGGGGAGATAAAAATATCCTGTTCAACCACCATACCTACTCTGCTACCACTGGGTTCACCAAATGTATGGTTCGATGGGTGACTTGGATGTGAAGGTGGTAGGATGGATTGGGCTTCCTTGAGCCTCAGCCTAGCATAATCGGCTTTCTCCATCGCCTCGTTGAACTTGTGCCGAATCCACTGAACTCTTGCATTAATCCTCTCCGCTGCGAGACTTCTCCCATAGGTTCCAATAGGGTCTTGACCTGACTTAGTCCACCACCGGCCGGCAATTTGCATTGCTTTATTAAGAAGTGAGATACACTTAACATACAATACAAGTGCCTGTTCCGAGAGCACAACAATGGCCTCAGGGGTAAGATCCTCGTCGGCTTTCTTTTCAGCGGCTTCAGCAGCAGCGGTAGGTGAAGGTAGTAAGCCGAGTCCTTGTGGGGCATCGAGAGCCACTGGAAGAAGTTGAGCATATTTGATTGCGGCGAAATGGTATATTACATCTGCCTTGTTTGCGCAACCCTCCAAGGTTTTGATCACCGCCTGGTCTTCCTCGCTGAATATTGCAGAAGGCTTTCCACCTGCAACCATGACCATGCTCCCGGGATGATAAGCAGAAGTAGGATATTGGTACACATTCTGCGTTGGCGGAGAATACTTTTGCTGATTACCCATGCCAAAAAACAGTATCGGTGCCAGACTGAAGGCTCTTTGGAGAGCATGGGCTGCCATGGAGCCAGGACTCTGACTATAAGTATTTCCCGAGCCTCTCACAGGTTGGGAAGCCGCCCTGTCTGCAGTTGAAGGCCTGGATGGCCCACGGCCACTGCCTCGTCGTGCAAGAATAGCATTCGCAGAAGTGGGTGAAGTGGGGGCGCCAACACGAGGACTTGCGGCAAGCTCATCCGCAAAAGCATTCACTTCGACGCTCCGCTTCTCTATAACAACGTACTCTTGCATAATATCATGCTCAGCACGTTCTTGTGCTTTATGTTTCTCGTGAGCTGCCCTAGCTGTTTCTCTATCAGTTCTCGCCCTTGCTGCCTCTCGCTGCTGCTGTGCCATGATTGATGCACTTGGTGAGGGAATTGCATTCTGTGACATATGTCGTTCGATAGGTGTAGCAGCCCGATGGATCATCATTTCATGGCGGATGGGTACCGACGTTGAGGGCATTGGTGGTCGATACGCTGGCTGTTCCCTTGCCAGAGGTGTCGTAACACGGCGTTGTTCCCCGGCGGGACGTAATGGAGGTGAGTGGGCTGGCTCAGGCGTGCGTGCAAATGGAAGCTCATACTCAGGATCAGGTACTTGTGCTGGTGGTGCAGTAGAAGATCGATCACTTTCCCGGTAGTCTTTTGGATATTGGTAGCCCTCCTTCTGGCGGGCGAACCTATCTGGACTCTGCTCTGGTGATTCTTTCACGATTGAATCCCGGCGAGCGACCGAGTCTCGGCGGCTTGGAAGACCCCTCTGCAAACCCTTTTGTATATGTTCTGCCCCAGGTATCTCGTCTTGTACGGCAGGATGATTGAAAAATTGAGCAAACCCCATTCGCTCGACAGGACTGCGCTTCAAAAGTCCATAGATGAGATCCTTAATCTCATTACTGGCGACACATCTCGAGGGAAAGTTGATCTTATCCATCCCCTCTTCAATCTTCCGAAGCAGGTCTACATGATTCGAAGCACGGAATGGGGGTCGTCCAGCTATCATTTCGTACAGGACTGTACCGAGCGACCATAGATCAGCTTTCGCGTCGTACTTCTCATAACGAAGGATCTCCGGCGCCATATATAATGGAGATCCACAGAGGGTTTCTGCTAATGTTGATACTTGTAACTCCCTGGCGAATCCGAAATCTGCAATCTTCAAAATCGGTAAACTAACAATTCCGACCAATTTGTCCGAGTTCTCCATTTCTTCGCCATCATCTGATTGAGACGTGTAATTAGGCGGTGATAGTAGCAGGTTTTGTGGCTTCAAGTCCCGATGGATGAGCTGTTTTGACCGAAGAAAGCTGAGGGCACTGGCAAGTTGTTTCAAGAAATGCCTAACAATTACTTCATTGAGTCCACCACCAGGAGGGCTTGGATATAGATGAGCAAAATCTGCTGTAATTGGCATCGAAGCAAACTTCTCGCGGTTTTTGATGAAGCTTGCCAGATCGCCCATTGAACAGTATTCCATTACCAAGTGTATATGTGCTCTCGACTTGATACATTCCTTCAAACGGGTAATGTGAGGGTGCTTGAGTGACGTTAGTATCGAGATTTCAGACTCTAGATTCTCTAATAACCTCCGATTTAATTTGGCTCGCATCACCGACTTAATTGCAACAATTCTGCTTGTTTTCTTTAAAGTAAGTTAGCAAATATTCTGGTTAAAATGTGCAGAACATCTTGATCATTCAAGGAGAGCTCGATGGCTGTTGCATTTAGGGTACTGAGACATCAAGTAGGCATCAAACCCTCTGGCCCAGGATCTCAAAGACTCAAAAGCTCAGATAGCTTCACCAATAGCTTGACAAAGCTCGATAGAAGATAGAAGGAGGAGAATAACCACTCACAATAGCTATGCCCTTGTAAACTTTGGCGAACGATCCGTTACCGATCTCATGGCTTATCCGATAGCCCCCAACCAGTTGATCCTCCTGCTGTCCGCCGTTGCTAGAAGCCATGATTATAGCTTCTGGTAAATTGAGAGTAGATGAAAGAGATATCTATATTCCCTATGGACGGAGAATAGGCCACAATGAATCCTCCACAACTACCGATACAAACTGTGGAAGAACGTTGCCAACAGTTCACGGTTCATACAAGGAGTATATATGTCGACCTCCTGTACAGCAGCGACACTGAGTGGGTTGAGTCTTCTGCTGAATGTCGTAGATAAGGGAGGTGTTGTAACTAACTTAGTTGCGAAGCGGAGCTTTTGGGTCCTTAGGTGTCAGAGCAAGAGGAAGCTGCGAAGAATGAACGGAAGCTTGGATAGGAAGCGAGCCGACAGGAAGCTTAAGGGTGTGACAACTATTGGAGATTTAGTCTTTTAAAGACCAAAGAAGGACGAGGGTGTGAATCCCAAGCTCGAAGGATGGAGGACCAGTGACAAATACCTGTGGTGGTAGAAGATTTGAGCTCAAAACGCGACTACTCCAGAGCTTCGAGGGGAGCTTTTGTGGGGGTGGACGACAGAACAGAGTTTAAGGTGAACTTAATGGCGGTAGCAGTAATAGGATAGCTTGTGAAAGGCGAGCTCGAGCTGTCAATAACTGCATAGGACGACTTTGAGGACCGTCGTCCGTGGACTAAATGCGATAATGGCAATTTCATTGGCTACCCCAACCACTCAGCGAGGGAGAATGCACACGCAGCGACGTACTTACCGGCAGCTCCAACCCAAATGACTCTCACATCACAACGACCGAGATGGTGTCAGTTCCGACAGTCTAGTGATCCCTAGCACACGCCCAGTGCTAGTCCTGATTCATCAAAGCATGATAAGAGGCCACTGCTCCTCCCTGCTCTCAGGGCTGTTGGGTACCGGTACCCACTGCGTCTGCCCCTACCACAGCTTACAACGGCATGAGTCCACATCCCTCCATTAAGGTACATGAGGTCAAGTAGACATGCGTACCGTGACCATCGCTAAGTATAGGCACCGGGCTCATTTCCGGTGGCTGTCAAGTGCAAGCTGACTCGGGGGGGTTCCCTTTCACATTTCGAATTCTCTTGAAGGCCTCATATTTATTTAGTAGCACGCAAGAGCACACAAGGCGGAAGGGATGGTCCTCCCTCACTCGATCGGTGGCCACGACGACCACCGGATAGTAAGCATGTGAATTCCTTGATGTTGCGAGAATAAGGACGCGTTCCTCAGAGCACATCTCTCCTAATGCATTTCTGCACGCCTGCTTGGGCAGGCTGCAGGTTCGGCAGGAGTAGATAGTAGCATCGTAGATGTTGAAGCAAACGTACAGATGTACCAAGATGTTGGATATACTAAGTGTAAGCCATGTTATCCTCCAATTCTCCACATACATATATGTATAATTCCTTAAATACTGATAATAAAAGACATTCTAACATTGCCACTGATAGACACGAGACTGCACTTTCCATATCTTCAGGAAAATTAATGCAGAAGGTACAGCTATAGTCCTGGACCGGAATGTTGAATCCGAGTGAATCACGACCCGTCCTGTCGTACGCCGTCATAGTAGTCACAATCAAAAGAAATATATACCGGTACAGGCGACCCCAACCAGACTACAGGCGAAATAAACAAGTGATTACATTGCCACTAGTTTCTACGTATGTAATACGTACAGCTGCAGCTTCCTGTGCAGAAGCGAGGTAACCTCAGGGACACTCCTAAACGGGAAACACCAGCCATCTTATCTAATATATCAATCCATGCGAAAACGCCACCTGTACGCTTAGATACTTAGTACTTAAGTACCAGTTTTCTACGGAGTTAGCAAAATGGAAACAATACCCTTTCATGCCACATAGCACAGAAAGGAAGCAAGAAGCAACGCAGTGGATCCTCCACTCAATCGCAAACAGTCGGCCCGGCATCGATATTCATGCTAATTGCCGTGGCCCCAGCTCAAGTGAACATCACGATTGAGACCTTCTCCTTGGATCCTAGTAGCAAAACCACCAACCAACCCCTGTTCTATTTGTGAGGAAGCTGTTACAAGTACAGCTCAATCTCCCTGCAACGTTCCAGAAAGCAGGGCACAAACCTATACCCTGAACATTTGGCATACCTCACTGGAAGGGGTAGCTTCCGGAATAAGATCACTAAAACGAAAATTCTTTCTCAATCACAGCAACAATTATCATGGGGCATAGTGCTTGAATCGAGCTCTTGGGAGTGGGTGTATCGTCTGGTCGTCTGGATACATATTGAGACGGCCCAGGCCGGGATACACAGAGAAGCTTACCGGGCACGAGTGGAAGCATACAACGAGATACAATACAGCACATAGAACGTTGGAGAGTGCATTGATACCCAATTCTTGAGAGCTGCAACCTGACTAAATAGGAGTATACCTTCTATATACCCAGCTTAAACATTCCCAGGCACTAATTCTAGATTCCACAGCTCGCAAATTAATTAATTCTATATTATATTAATCCTTAATGGATATTTATGAGCTTCTTTGCGGCTTGTATTGTTGATATTAGGCAAGCTGCAGATGTTGCCGCAACTTTACCACTTGAGTCTGATACGCCTTCCGATGGCGCTGGCATGCATTGGTAGCAGCAATACTCACGGCTACCTAGAGCACACGACACGACATTTCTTAGTCCTATGGGGGTTCGATATTTGGGTGTATCACAGACGTCCACGATATCACAAAATGGACACATGCCATCCGTGTCATTAATACTCGGTTTTAAGACCGAGAGCTACTCCCGAATACTCCCGGCAAGATAGATTTCATTAAAGGAATTTCAATGACTCAAAGTATTCCTCCTTGACAACGGAATATGCAACGTAAGATTGACAAATAGATGCTGATGTAAGGCTTGAGGCATACATCCCATCCCAATGTTTTGGACTGGATTTAAAAAAAGGTCTCAATTATCAGCGATGCCGCTTTTACTAACATCGCCATGCAGTCCAGAATTCTTGTGCCCCACAACTGCACAACCGTACACTTGTCCTGATCAGACACGAGTCCGCAGGTATGCATTAGCGATAGCCAACAGCAATAGCTAGAGCTATCAGCGAGGGACTATGGTGGACGGATGAAGATCAAAAACCAGATCTCGATGCCCAAATCCATAGAAACCCCGATAGAATAAAAGGAAAAGTCAATAATCTGTCTTGATAGCAAAAATCAATGGCTATGGTGAATATTCGTACCGCCTATAGCCCAATTGCCAATCTTCGGATGAGACGGGCACACATGTCGCGTTGGTGTGCTGAGATCAAGCAGGAGATTGGGAGCTGGGAAAGGTAGATGAGTCTTTGGGAAAACCAAGGTGGATGACAAATAGGTCACTATTGGATCTAGCGGAGAGTTTCTTCGGCGGGCTCAATGACCCGTATTAGGGAGCAATATGAAACGGGGTTTGGGCTGGGAGATAAGGCTTCGGCTTCCGCTTGTGTTTTCAATTGCCGTGGACGAAAGAACCTTTTTGGGACGTCGGGATTACGGCCTTATGCTATACGCGAGTATTGAACTTTAGAGAGACAGAGTCTAATTATGTACAATGAGCGTACCTGCTAGACTAACACTGAGCCTGCTTTGGTTCGCTAAGGTGAGCCCTTTTATATAGGATTACCGATAGTATGGTTGTGCGTTAGTCTGGTTGTGCGTCGTGTTGTGCCAACCAGACTACTAACCTTCCATGGTTGGTGAATCTGTAGCAAGATGCTAGTCTCTCTCGTGCTCTTATCTCGAATTCGGGTGCTTCAGATAACTATCGGGAACGATTAGTCTGGCTGCACAAGCCGTAGATTGTAGTACTTGGTCACAAATACAATTATATTTGCTACGCTGCCAAGTAAGCTACCGAAAATCAATGATTTCCTAACATATATTAACTGTTCTGAGACTACTGGTAATATGTTACACCCATGTTGAAATATAGTCTGGTTGGTTGAAATATAGGGTGTTGGGACTTCACACTGGGGGTCGTAGTACTTTGGTTCCAACAATGCAAATTGGGGTGTGATCTCTAATTTACGACATGACTTTGTGATGTCATTCTCTGAGACCGCTGATCGTTATAAACAGAACGTTATGTTTTTCTAGAACGCGTGATCAGCAATACTTGACCCAGGGTTTGTCACCTCTACCTACCTACTCGTGGCATCGGGCGGTGCAAACTTGAGGCGGGTTTGCGCCAGTCTACTCTAGGGTTTGTGGAAATCCAGGTTTTGCATGTTCCCGACTCCCTGTTTACGAGCATGAAGCCCCGGAATAGTCACTGCTTCGGCCCTAGTTTGTTTTTGTTGCTTGAACCTTGCTTGCTTATTTCCGACTTGAGCTCAAGGGGTCTTCTTTTGTGGGAGATAGATGCCACACCGACGCAGCCTGGACAGTGCCAGCTTGATGATGAGAAGGGAGAAAAAATGCTGTGCAAATTGCGACGGCATCCCGACAGTTGTCTCATATTATGGCCGGAGCCGAGGCCGGGGATAGAAAGTTTGAAAAGCCATATTTTCCAGCAATACAACAGTTATAAGGGGGGTAGGGTTAGGGTAATTTTCTGCCCCGGCGTGCCGTTTCGGTAGCGATGATAGCAGGACCCCGCCGTGTTAACCTCCAACACTAGGAGCTCGCCACCCCGCTTTGAAGAAGACAACTTCCAATTTGGACCTTACAGCAAAACGAGCATATCTCATGATGCCGCCGATTGCCAGCACCCGCTCTCCTTACGACGTCCTCGGTCTGCCTGCGCCTACATGCAATGGCGCAACCCCAGCGCTCCTCACATCCCAGGCAGTGAAGAAGGCATACCACAAAGCTCTCCTAAAATGGCATCCTGACAAGGCTCTCGTTGGGGGCGCTCTCCCTGCGACTACCCACCACAAACCCAAGTTGACATCTCCGCTCCATACAGACACCCCGGGCTATACGCTTGATGAGATAATCACAGCCTACACTACACTCTCTACGGAAAGAGGCCGTAGAGAATATGAGCGGGAATACCGCCTACGACTAGCCGGCAATACGAAGGAGGAGGTCAAGGGTCTTTGGAATACATATGTGCCAATGGACGTGGTGGACTTGGATGACTTTGAGTACGAGGAAAGGCTGGGGAAGTTCTACAAGGGGTGTAGGTGTGGGGAGGGTGAGGGCTACGTGCTTTGGGAGAGCGATTTGGAGGAGGTGCAGACTGGGGAGGTGGTTGTGGGATGTGTGGGTTGCAGTCTGTGGTTGAAGGTGGAGTTTGAGGTAGTTGCGGAGTGGGAGGGGAAAGAGGAGAGGGTGGATGAGGGAAATGGCGGGCAAGAGCAGGGGAAGGGGTTGGATGGTTTAGAGGCGGTGGAGATGATGAGGGAGATTATTGGACAGACAGATCTCGCTAGAGAGGATGGGCCGCCCAACAGTGTGAAAAAGAATCTCTCTGGGGCTTAGAGTCAGGGCTAAATCGGCGTTCTGGAGTTCACTGGATACCAATAGCGATTATCATCCCATACTACTTCACTTTGTCTCCTCATTTTCTCATGGTTCAGCATTCCTGTACTGCCATGATCAGCCTTGTTATACGCCATAGGTACAACATACATTGCACACCGCGAAACTTTAATCATCCTCACCTGTACTCTCAATAACCGTACCCGATTGCCAAAGACTGTTGCAACGGTGAAAACCGCGCATGCTAAGGCCCGATAAACATTTTGCGAAACACCGATCCGTATTGCAATGCAGCAGTCTTATCATATTGATGCTGGTTATCTTTAAAGGAACACAGGTTTGCCTACCACTTTGCCTAGATTATCCGATTTTAAACTCCAACATGCATAGTGACGAGTTCGGTATCTATTTATTCCCTTTTTTCATTCCTGCTTTGGGCATTTTCAGGAAGATGTCGAGAAGAATTGTATATCTACCCAGGAGTCTAACGTAAGAAATTATAATCACAAAATAATGGGTTTTACAAGTTTTCTTGATTGCTATCTTGTACATCACCGTTATCAATACACTCCGCTTTAGTAGGTTCGGTAGGCGGCTCTTACTGTTATGCTCATTTGATTTTGTGGAGCCAATTGATTACCCCGCTACAGGATGGTGCATCGCAGCGCATTGCAGGGTGTAAGCATGGCTATAGCCACTTGGGAACTTTGTTTTGTTTTGGCAAGACCAGGGTTCAGTTTCTTACGGTAACAACAGGCGTACGCTAACCTGCTGCAATGGAGAGAAGTGGGGTTTATTTGGAGAACAGCACGAGCTTGTGTATGAAGCTTAGAGGAATAGTTGATGTTGGGGCTATGAAGCGGATATGCACAGTAGCCATATGTGATGTTTTGATCATCTCTGCAGACCGGTCCTGGCGCTTTCTCATTAGGCAGGTCTTTATTGGAAACATCGCATCGGATTTCATCAAGAACTTAGGCAACTGGCCCCACTTGCCCCGCCACTATTACTCATACCACTTCCCCACTCATTGCGGCTCACTACTTTCCCCCACCCTAAAGCTGAGCTTCTACCTAGCACCTGTCTTCTGTCTTCTCTGGACAGACGCTCAGGTGGCTTATTTTTGTTCGTTGTCATCTAAGTACTAGGATGCATTGAGTTGCGCTATTTCTTTTTATTTTAGACGATTTTTTGCCAATTAAGTGCTTAATGAAGTTATACATGTGGAGATTGGGTGCGTGGATATACATAGCTGAATAAATACATGCAAGAGATCGGAGTTGTAGGTAATTTATCTTTGAATTGTGGTGATCTAATTAGCCAAAAGCATTTGCTCCTTCATATTTGCGTTACCCTCTGCTCAGTCGTTTTCACTTTCGTAGGACTCTACCGTGCAAGTAAGCTGTAAACCTGTTTACAACACCTCCATCTCTCAATGCGACGTACATACAATCCACCAAAACCGAATAGTCTTCATCCATAACTCTTTCTCTTGATCCATTCCATAAAAATAGAACATCAATCTTGTGCGACAGATTAAACGATGCACCATCATATTTGAGTATTTGCTAGGGTTGTAATGAACCCATATCGGTAAGCATTGCTTCTCTGCCTCTCCAAGGGATGATCTCTTTCGAGGACAAACCTTTTCCTCCGACACCGAAAACAGATCGACCACAATATATTCTTCCGTGCCTGTGTAGAAACAACCTTGATAACTGTATCAAACAGCTCTTCATTTCCAACCACGTACCAATAGCATTTCCTCAACCGCTATCGCTTTATTCTCGAGTGTTCGCATTCTAAAAAATACTCCATTTAGAATTTCTCGTCGTCGTCACACATCTCTAAAACTTGCCCACCGATCAGTCTCCGGCGGGGTTAACTTGAACAAGCCGGCCTCTCGCAGACCAAACTTGAACCCACCGATAAAAAAGGATTAGCGGGTTAGGGGCACTGGAGGTGGAGGACTGCGAGGAAACTGTATGCAATATGCGAGGGACACCCGTATATAATAGTGGAAGCCAGACTAGCAGTCTTGACCTGGTTATGAGGTAGTACTTTCGCGACTCCATCTCCTTTCCTACTATTCTTCGCGTCCTTTTTCTGAATTCCCTTATACCATAATACTCACTACAATTACCACAGAATCTTCCAATTTCAATCATGCAGATTTTTTGGGGGGTTTTCTAGCGATGTTAATTATCTTATAGTGTCAATGGAGAAATCGCCCTGGACAAAAGTCATGCGGACTTTTGTTATGTGCCTAATGCATATTCTTTTGACTTTTGTCCCGGCCAACACATGCTCATGATTTGTTTACCCCGAGGGAATATCGATAGTTCTGTTTTTGATATTATAGCGCGTATAATTAATTAATTGCACATGCGGATTTGGGCTCGGTTGACAATTGCTTACAGGGAGAGGCTTTAGATGATACATAAGTAAACGTTATAAAATCATATACCTCTCCACAATTAATGATCTACATCTGTATCTCCCAGATTGCAGAGGCTTCAATTGCAATGCCCTTGCCAGAGCCAACCAGACTCCTGCCCCCAGCTCTGCCTTGCGAAATCCGACCCCCATTCAATTGCCAGTTACGATCACTCAATGTTCAAGTTGTTTATTATTGCTCACCTCACCCTGGCTAACCATAGTTCGTGGTCTGATATCGAATATTAATCTATGATAAGATCCAAGTCATGATCTACATACATCTGGGGGACATATATTAACCTGTAACTCGAAGAAGAAACACTAGTTTATGATACATCACATATTAGGCCGCCATATCTAAATTCGAACCCATACATTTGCTAACAAAACTAGCACAAACATCGATATTCGGGCATTGGAGGACTCATGATATCGATTATGAGCTACATATGCATCATGATTGGAAGCCCAGCAGAACCCGCCCGATGAGGCCCCCATCAATCTAACTGGCTAAGGTACATGCATACATACATACATACATACAAGTATTGTGATTCCTTTATTCTATTCGGCTGGCCGAGCTGGGGTGCATGAGTCAATACCTTACGTGATACCATGACTGCTTTTAGGTAAAGAACCGTGCGCAAGTACTCATCATGAGACAGAGGAGAGCTAACCTGTCACTGACTGCTTGTGGGAAATTATAAAGAACCATGTGTTTTTATTTTTATTTTTGCGGAATAGGCTATTTTTGCCTGATCTTTTGCTTACTCCTCACCCTTGGGAAGTATAAAAAATTAAAAATTACCCTCAACACCACCCCGGCATACATATATCTTCCATCTGGGGAAGATTTATTAAATACAAGAGCAGATACAGGGTAATCATCACGTCATGCAGTTTTTCGATAGTCTCATGCCTCACAAATGCACCCCACGTTAACCATGCGTGCCATCACGCACCTTGCTAGTCAGTAGTAACGGACAGTGGCAGGGAATAATCTTACAAATGGTGGCTGTGTTGGGCTGCAATTGTGTCTTGAACATTGGGTGGGAGATGTTGAGGCTATTTGGCGCATTGAGCGTGCTGCCCGGTTCTGATCTATCTATCTGATGTCATATACTATGTGGGACGCAGGGATTTGAGTGGCCTTGGTGGAGGTAGTTCAGGGTAATATAATGCATCTCAATGCTCGGAAAATGAGGTAGTCCAGTCTCGGAACAATGTGTATAAAATCACTACTTTTAAATAAGAAAGAAGGGAAAAAAGTATAGTAGATATAGCCCAAAAAACAAAAAAAGGGAAACGTTTGAAACTCCGAAACAAACATAAGCAAAAGAACGCTATATACATCCCAACCCCCAACACATGTCAGCACACAGATAGACATACTACATACTACCTATCATGATCCCCATAGGCAAATCATATCGTACACCTCCGCTCCAACCCTGCCTATGATCCACCCAATCTATACCATAACCACATCCACCTCTCCACTCACAACCTCTTTCTCCACAATCATCCCCGCCTCAATCTCCCCCAACACACTCTCCATCTCCCCCAACGTAAACTCCACCACCCAACTCTCCTCAACCAACTCCTCTACCCTCCTAAAATGCCTCTCACTATATGCTTCAATCCCCCTCCACACCTGCATCATTCCCATACCCTTCCCCCCACCTCTTCCCTTCGCCAACGCCACAAACCTACTTGCAGGATAACTCCTCATTAATACATTTAGTACCCTCTGCGCTACCCCAGACGTCTTCGCATTCGTATTCCAGTCCCGAATTCTCGATAGCAAAATACTAAGCTGTGTATCATCTAGTGCGCTCAAAACCTTCTCTACGGCAATCACCTGCGGAGAGTTAGGGGACGCATAGACGGAGGTAAATAGGGAGAGGAGGCGCCCGGGGTGATTTAGGGATAAAGCGAGAACAATGGCGCTACGATAGTCGGAGTGGTGGATGTAGTTTGATAGTTGTTGTTCTTGCTCTACCAAAAGCGCGGCTTCTTGGGTAGAGGTAAGCTGGGTTTGTAGTGTCGTGTCAAGCCAGAAGGTAATTGTTGAATCTGAGGAGCCAGAGACAAGTGTGAGTTGTTCAGCTGTTTGTGTAGTTCCTGATACAGATTCCCCTCCTTCTTCACTCTCGCCTTCATCCTCGGCCCCATCCTCGTCCATTTTATCTTCCCTTTTGGGGATAGTAGTATCGGTGGTGATAGTTTTCGTGGACTGCGTTAACACCCAAACCCTATCCTGATGATTATCCAGCGTGCTAACACACTCCCCACTCTTCGCATCCCAAATCTTTACCAGCCCCTCACCCCCCGCACTCGCCACCCTCTGTCCCCCATGGATCCAAATGGTCTTCAATACACTATTCGAATGTCCTTCAAGGGTCTTTAGGCATGAATAATCCGCCAACGTCCACAATCTAATTGTCTTATCCGCGGACCCTGTAACGACCACTCTCCCACCCTTTTCTCCCCCCAATATCGACGCATTCATGCTCGAAGGAGCAAATCTCACACTCCACACTCCACGGCGGTGGCCACGGAGGACTCCTAGGGCTTCACCTTCTGCAAGAGACCAGATCTTGACTGTTTTATCTTGAGAAGCGGAGGCAAAGAGAGTATCATCGGGGGAAACATCAATCGAGTTGATATCTTTATCGTGAGCCTTTCTAGTATACACTGCCCTAGGAGCTTTCTTCACCGCTCCTGCCTGGGGGATATCCCATTTCTTAACTGTCCTATCCTGAGACCCCGTAAGCAGGAATTTTGGCGCCCCTGACGAGGAGCTGCCCGCGCGGGGGAGCGCAATAGCACCAATTGACTCTGCATGACCGGTAAATTTTGCATAGCAAGTAAAAGAGTTATTCTCCGCATCGATTTTCCATAATCTGGCATCATTGTCTTTTGCTCCAGACGCAAGCCAATTTCCGCTTGGGTCGCGGTCAAGACAGATAACGATGTCCTCGTGGCCCTTTAGGACTGCTACATCCCCGAAAGACCCTGTGGTTGTGACGATACGGATATCTTCGCTGTTTGTAGAGAGTGCGAGGAGGGAGTCAGAGGGTGTGAGGAATTGGGCGTCAATGACTTCATCGAGGTTTCCTGTGAGTGTGCGAAGAACAGGGAGAGGCGATGGGAATATTGACAGGGAGTGGATGATCATAGTTTGGTCAGAGTGGATGGAAACAAGGCTGCTATGTGCTTTATTGTAGATGATGTCGGTTATAGAGTAGTTCGTCTCTGCGGTTGACTGGGTAGTGATTTCCTTCCCTGATGAGGAATCCCAGAGACGGGCGTGGTTGCTTTGCCCACCGGCGTATATAACCTGAGTATCATCTGCCTTTCCATTGTCATACCCTTTCAATGCACCTGGCGCTAGAAATCCAACGGCCTCAACCTCCTCCAAAACGGGAATTGTGTTTCTTAACTTCCAGCTCTTGGTGTCCCATAAGCAAATAACCTTATCTCTACTACCACTTACAAGTACCCTCCCGTCATCACTCCAATCAAGACCCCTAACAACGCTAACATGGCTCTCCAAAACTGCAACACAGCTTCTCTTGAGCAAATCCCAGATCCGGATTTTTGTGTCATCCGCTCCTGACGCTAACTTCCAGCCTGAGGCAGCTGAGCCTGTTTTCCCATCACTCCGTATCGGCGAGTAGAATTTCAGTGCTGAAACTACACCTCCGTGGCCACGGAAGTTGTGCGTGACGAACCCGCCTTTCATGTCCCATACCTTCACCAGGCCCTCGGCACCTCCTGTTGCTAGTAGTGTTCCCGTAGAGTCGGTCTCGGCGATGTGGACTGGTGCAGAGTGGGCCTTGACGGAGCGGAGGAGGGTGGCTGCGACTGTGGCTTTGGTGGTGGGTGTAGATGGGGTGCAGACGAGGGAGTAAATGCGCATACTTTGCGAGCGGGAAAATATCGCAAGGAGAGTCGCCTGGGGGTTTACTGTTCGGCCATATGGTCAGTTTCGGCCATATCGTTTTGGAGAATTGCCAGCTTACATGCTAACGTCGTGACACTTTCCCCGTCCTATTAATTCATCGTCAGCAATTGCACTCTCAAGTAAACCCTAAGGTTGAAATCATACCCCCTCCATCCTAGCAAGTTCATCCCCAGAATCATAATCCACAATGAGAACATCTTCGTCCAACGTCGTAACTAAGAACCGGGAGTCCTTGTCAAGTGCGACTTTTCCTCCAGTGTTGAATGGCTGTATGACTTTCTGGACCTCAAAGGTGATCTTGAGGTTGGAAAGATTGGGAGCCATGATTGCTGCTGCAGCTGGCTTTGGCGTGTAGTCGGGCGCTCAGATGTGGAGGTTAATGGGACGGCGGAGGATTCACTTTTATTCTCCGTTGAGAATATATATTGCCAAGAATTACAACTCGCCGAACCGAGCTATGCAGGTTGTATATTTAACACTTGCATATTGCTCCAATGCATATTCCGTGCCCTAATTTAAATTTACTATGCATTGGTCTTTGGTTCGGGCTCCTCCTTAGGAACCAGAAATGTAGTTCATTTGTAGACCTGGAGATAGTTTGCAGAGGAAAGCTGGGAGTAGGTTATCACTTTCTCCGCCTACCCTACTCGTCATGGTGGATGGTGGCTATATTATAGAAAGCCATGAATGTCATAATCTAGGGCAAGCCTTTATATTCTCACAAGTGTATTCAGGGTAACACGCAAACTGATAGGAGAAACATAAGGGTAGAGAAATCTCCAGTGCCCCAAAATCAAGAATTCAAGATGATAGCGCTGCCAGAGAGGTACCCCAATTAAAATTATCATCTCCAACAAAAGTCAAGAACAAAGGACTCCTCTCTTTTTCTATTTATGGGCTTCCCTATATTTACTATACACTCCATTCATAATCACCCCTAAACTGGGGTATTCAACTCCTCATATTAACTACCCATTACCTTCTCTATTCCCTCAAACCTCCAAATTCTTATCTCATCATCTCATCATAGCCCTAGGCATACCCGTCTCATGATGTCTCCTCACCACAACACTCCAGTCTATACAATTCCACCAATTCTCTAGATACTTCCTCCTCCCCTCCAATGAGACACCATAATCCGTCATATACACCTGCGGCCACACACTCACGCTCAATAACGGAATCGGCCACGATATACCCCCCGCACTCCTCGCCGCCGCAATCGTCGCATCTAATACATCATTCCCATAGGCGCCATAGTACGAGTTTGACTGAGATGGGGAGGAGAGAGTGTTGGTGTCGATATCTTGTCGACGGCCATGGGCGCCGGGGTAGGGGGTTCCGGCGTTGTATGTGGCGAGGATGCGGAGCCTGCGTTGTTTGTCGAGAACGAGCCAGACGGTGCCGGAGCCGAAGAGGGAGAGAGCTGTGGCTGTGAGTTCCATTTTCAGGACGTCGAAGTTGGGGAAGGCGGGGGTTAGCGCGGCAGTGAACGAGTCGGGGGGGGGAGCAGCGTTGGCTGGGATCTGTTTGGGGAGGCGACTGTTAGCGAATTTATAAATTTTTGCAGGGGATGCCCATTAGGCAAGGGACTTAGGGCAGGGGAGACGTACCAATGACTCAAAGAAAAAATGGTTATTGTGTGCCTGAGAAGCAAAATTGAATGTTGCTGCGAGCTCAGGACGGCGAGAAGTCTGAATGGCTATGTCAAGGGCAGTTTGGTCCTCCAGGGTGGTGCCTGTATTATGAGGCAAACGACCTCCAGTTAGCCGACTACCCCTTCTCCACTAAGCAATGCTCAATTCCCCCCCAATCCCTCTCTAATCCCTCCCTCACTTCCCCCATTCCCTCCTTACAAAACCAACAGAGATCCCCTACCTGCAACCAAATCGTTCAACCCTCCCACCAACATTCCTTGATAGTCCTCCCATGCAACCTCAAACCCCTGATTCGAAAACAACGGAGCAATTCCCACAGCCTTATACTTCTCTTGATACTGCAAGTCTGGGACCTGGTGTAAGCCGCGCCGCGCTGCTGATAATACCGCCGCCGGTCCAGCTAGGTGTGCTGTAGTGGGGCGGGTCTACACCATGTACAAACGCCTTCCTGTCAGCCCAGCCCAATCCAATCCTATACCCATTCAAGCATGTGGAACGAGCACCGTACCAAAGCAGCCCTCAACGCACCCGCACCTGACCGTCGCAGAAGAGAGGAGTATGCGGGGCCGAGCATCGTAACAGCAATTGCTTGATTACAAAGTGTGCCTTCGAATTCGGCGCGAGCAAGAGAGATAAGGCAGGAGGTATGATAGTCCTGCTGGGGGTGGGTGGGGGGCCGGGTGCGCTTGTGGTAGGTATTTGCTCCGGCAGAGAGCGCAATTGAGGTTCGGAGATGTATGGCTGTATGTAGTGAAGTCACGGGATCGGAATTTTTTTCTTATTGGCCAGTTGCAAATATTCAGGGTAATTATCAATTGCGAGTCACGCGACCAGAGTTACAGAGGTTTTGTGCCAACCAGACTGTATATACATTCCTTTCTCTTCCTATATCTACGACTATACGAATACCGTGCCCATAATTCCTACATAGACCATGTGTAGGACTCGCTTCTAAGCCTTGAAGATGGTTTCATCTAGGTTAACTCGCTAGCACCATACTTCAGCTATAGCTACAGTCCCAGCCAAAAAGTCTTCGTGAAACAGTCGCCCAAGCGCAGTAAACACACAGTCTCAGATGCATGTGCGCTTGAAGCACCGCGCTTGTAGCATTAATGTGATAGTTCTGGAATTCACTGGTTATGGTTGACCGCTCTAGGTATCGACCTGTATGGATGGGAAAACAATGACTGATAGACGCTCAATAGCTCTCACGGGTACCCACCGCACTCTGGCTGTAGAATACGATATAACAAACATCCCTAGTACAGACCACCATCCTTGAAGAATCAGCTACGAATCCCGGAGTGCGAAAAACGCCCCTGCTATGACTAACCCAACCCCCTCTGACTCTCGAGGGCCCAGGACCGCAACCTGAACCACGCATTGTCAAAACTCTCGTTTTCACACGCGTGCCCGACCCATCAGACTGCTCTACCTTTCCTTGTTCGCCGAAGTAAAAGCAAAAGTCAAGGCGCACTGGGCCGATGGACTCGGCGGGCCAACGAGATTTACCATTGGTCGTGTGGTGCGTAAGGCACCATGAAATTGTAAATACAGGGTGGCAAGTCCTAGTAGCTGGGTAGCTACTCGAGCCAACATCGTTTTTGGAAGTGGAAACTGAGAAGGAATGGGAGGAATGGGATGAGTGGGTCGATTTACCTGAGAACCTATTGATCAGAAAAACCTACATACCTCCAGATAAGACTGTTACGGAGTGAATTCGAGACTGCCAAAAAGCTGATCAATGTTCTTATGCCCAAGCACCACACCAAATAAATCGGTCTGGGCACGAGAACAATCAAACAACACTTGGGTGTGGTTTGGATGGAAGTGGGTGTTAGGGACTACAAATCTAGCATTAAGCTCTGTTCTTGGTCTATTTGTTCATTTACTAATATCCACGATATTGCCCACACCACGAAGTCAAGCTGCTCCGAACAGTGAGACAAGACAACCAAAGCCTCGCCCAGCGGAGGAATCAAGGTGCTCAAGCTAGCGTCATGTACAGGAAAATATGAAAGGTACATATTTCGTACCCCAACTGCAACTCCTACACTACTAATTTGAAAAGCTGTCTCTCAGATCCCCAGCCACCACCTTCCACCTCGCTCTCCCATTTACCACAACTACCTCCTCACATTCCACGGCTGTACTAGCTCCCGCTTCCAAGCCCACTATATTCGCAAGAACACCATTGTGTTCCTCCTAAAGGGAGAAACCGAAAGGGGCTGGTAGCAGCCTAAAGTGCAGTTTATTATTACTACATATAAAACAGAGAAATACTCGCTTACCGTTCCGCTGACCATAGCAGTTGTATCACATCACAATATCATTGACTTCCCTCTAACGCATAGGCATCAGTGCCCCACTGCATTTAGCAAGTTTAAACGTAGAGTGGTCGCAAATGAATGAGGGTTGAGGGTAACTTTGCAAGTGTTGGCGATGGATTCTGCACGCAACAAAGCTAAGCTCTAGTTACCCTGAACTGACAACATTACAGGCAAATTAGAATAACCCTCCCCCTACGCTCCGCCTATACTATATTTTCAGTAGTGAATGCAGCTATCATAGTATTAACCTCTACACCATCATAATTCCACTGGCATCTATGCATACTTATATGGGAATGTAAGGGTTAGCCACCGATGCTCAGAAGCTAGAAGACAAGGCTCAGATGGCTTCTTCTAGAAGGTTGTCCATATACCGGGACTCTATTTCCTGTTTGGCACATCAACCAGCGCCTTATGCCTTGTGCAGCTGATCGTACTGCTTCGTCTAGAGGTGATCAAAAAAGGCGGTCGTTGTAATCGACCTGAAGCCTTCGTCAAATGACTTAAAAGTTTTTCATTCCTGCATCCATGTACCTGACGGAGAGCTAGATGCTGCTGTAGTCTAGCTGCCAGGTCTACCCCCAAAATGGAATTTCGGAGCCAATCGTGCGGTAGGAAACTATATTGAGATTAGAGATAATTTGTCAATGCTTCTGTCATTGCAAATATCTCCTACCTTCCAAGACGTTCCTAGACCTTAGGACTTCGAAGGGCCAGGAGAGGAAATATGATGGTAACCGAGTTATTTGTGGCCTAGAACAAGTAGAGGTGACACCGTTTCAGAACGTACCTCTACATATCCCATAACTAGCAGAACATAGATAGTCTCTTTCTAATACGCGCCAGCAGCTTGAATAAAATATCACAAGCTCCGCGGTATCATTACCCACGTCAGATCCAATATGGGCAAGTGGTGCTGGAATAGAGTAATCCTATACCTAGATGTCAGTTGGTGCAGCAATATCACGCAAGTCGGAGGAATAGGATTATACAAGTCGGAGGAACGGAAGGAACCCTGGGTATTCATGTACCTAAGGAAACCGAGGCGGGGCATATATTTGCCGGGGTATGAGCTCACATTCAAACTGAGAAGCCGTCATGATTTCTTCAAATAGGGCTTGCATGGTATTTTGTGAGCTCAGCTGGATGCCTAGTGGCATCCTATAATATGGGGACCCATGCAGGTTCTGGCCAAGGGCCATTTGCGGGCCCCTGCGAGTAGCGTAGGATTGCGCCCCTCGAGGACACATCATTGAGCATTAATAAATTCAAATTCCCTGGTATAATATCAGCGCCAAAATAGGATATAGCGGAGAGGACAGCATGCAAAACAAATGGCAAAGCGTGGCTTCATGTATAAGTGGTTTGTGCCAACCAGACTAAGTGGATGCCACATCCGCTGTGATTAAATATTAATTGCAGGAGCAATAATTCCGTCAGAGGTTGCAACTTATAAACCATCTTGGCATTCATGTTACCTGCTTGTGCCTTCGAGCACCTAGGCAACATACGCATTACTGTCCACAAGCGGCTCAGAACACAGATAGTTCATACATGTACAGTAATATAAATGACAATCACTGAGGATTCACGATATGCATTCGGGATGAAAGCCGTAAATCCTGCGTAGCAAGGAAGTGCACGCATTGAAATCTGGGGCCCAGTGTGCATGCTCCGGCAATGCCCAGAGTTGACGGCCCCGTAGACATAGCGCTTTCTACTATGTATGCACATTCCCGTCGACAATACTAGAGCACATCCAGAGTATAAAATCAGTGCAGAACAGCATTGGTTTGAGAGGCCGAAGAAGCATAGGTTTGGCCATTGCGGTGATGAATTGGCGGACCTTACCATGTTTGAATCCATACTCATGTGCTTTCTTGTAATTATCAGAAGGACCAGTTCGCTGTTTCAAGGATATTTCTCATGTGGTCATGGGTGCTAGGTAACACGAGAATATTATAACTGGCTCTGTCGAGATTGGTGGTCATGTGATGTCGTTTATTCAGCCTCTTGCGAGGGGCTTGTGCCAACCAGACTAATTAGTCTCATGCCAAGACCCTACTGCTAAGTTGTTCTGACCTGCGTTCGTCAGAACAACTTAGGGTCTTGGCATGAGACTACAGACTAATTTGGCGGTGCCTGCCAGAATAGGCTGATGCCTAGAGAACTTGAGGGCTAATGCCAACTGGCGCCACGAAGGGCTTGTTCATACATGTGCGCTTATAGCGCTATGTTTCTTCCCAGCGCGCTTGAAGCGTCAATCTCTAGACTATGAGGCCTAGCTCCAAACGAGCTAGGAACGAATAACGAAGCGTGCTTTTGTTCAGTGCTAGTCTGGTTGGCACAGCGGCTTGTGCCAACCAGACTACACAAGGTTTACGGATGCTGAAGTCTGGTTACGGATGCTGTGCCAACCAGACTACAAGGTTCAGTGCTTGATGTTCTCTAGTCTGGTTGGCACAAGCCCCTCGCAAGAGGGATGTTCTCGTGCCCAGACCGGGTTATTGAAAGAGGTCGTTGTGCCAACCAGACTAGGGTTATTTGGTGTGGTGCTTAAATCGGTCTGGGCACGAGAACAGTTGCTTGACTCAGGGGGGCCTGCCGCAACTACCGAAATATTTTTATTTAGCCAGACTAAAAGAAATTTCCGTTCTGCGGAGCAAATTGGGCTCCGGCTCCGGCGAAATTTCGTACAGCGGCTAAACCTGTGGCCACACAACCGACATGTCGCCTATTCAAACATTACTTTTTTCACCAATAGCTAGATTGCATAGTGCAGGGCTGTGTTTCCTTGCCTGAGGAAAGTTTCACATTTGTCAATGAACTGACAACATAATATTATTATGATGTGAAAATGAGATTGAATGACTTCAATATGTGCCTCAGTGAGCGTCTGTCCCCAACAAACCATCATCGCTGAACGGCTGCATCACTATGAGCAATCGGTCATTTATATGATTCACCCCATGTGAACCTCGAAAGCAGATAAGTGGTCCAATGAGGTATCCTTAAGCGTGCAACCGGACTATCCTTAAGCGAGCTTCAAATTAGGAACAGGAGTTATGAGGAACTCCGATAGGCATAATACGCTACTGCGTTCAATCAAGTTTAAAGGATATTGGCCAGCCAAATGGGGGTGCAATTAATTCTGTTCCAGCTGGAAATAAAATATCCACCTGGGCAGTCAAGTCATATGCGGGTTGCGGCTGCCGTTGTACCTACAAAACCGCGTCATCGGATCTCTCAGCCATGCAATTGCAACAGCGGATTGATCGTGAGTCAGGAAAGAGAGACAAGCATCAAAAAGGCAAGGATTCTTCAACACTTAATCCCACATGCCGCAGCCTTCAACCAGACGAGTAGACCGATTCCGGACACACCGATTCAATAGACAGCGGAGGTGAGGACTCCGCGTTCCGCAAGCAGCCCGATCTAGACTCTTCTGGAATATTGCTAGAGAATCGATATTGATATTACCGATGTGATTAGCTAATGCGGATCGAATTCATTTCTGCACCAGTAAAGTTGCAAGGGATGAAGCAAAACAAACTTAATTTGACGTCTGCAGGGAAGAAGCGGTGCAACATTCTCCCATGTCACAGCGGCGGTTTGTTAAAGTTTAGACTGGGTGGGTTAAAGTTTGCCGACGGGTCGAGGGGGTCATGCAGCCAGACTAGCCGACGGGGATGCTCGCGCATAAGTACCAGTAAGTAAAGTATGGTAGCTCAACACTTCTCAGGCAACCTCATGAATTAAGCAACTAGGAACTACATTGCCCTAGACTCATACGTGGTCATCTTCTCACACAGATCATTGACTCCTAGAGTTCAAAAAATGGATTATAGTCCGCCGAGTCTTTGCCTGGTCCAAGCAGGCCCTTTGATGCCACCCCCCAGTGCAGAGGTTCGGAAAGATCTTGAGCCCGGCCTCCGTAAGATGAGGCTGTTTTCTGGCGTGGTGGGTAGTCTGGTTTGGCGCGAGAATTTGGGCAACAAGGGTACAAGAAACTTAAAATCTCGTGGGCCGTCCCCCCATGAGGGGATGATAGAAGGGCAGGGCACAGCAACTACCTCAAGATCCACAGCGGCTTCCGGTAGCATCTCAGAGTGCAACACACTATTATTCACTCTATACCCCAAGCCAAAATGGCCACCAAGGACCTGGGTCGTCGCAGCTTAGAAAGTATGGCTACAACAATGACATTAACAGACCCTGAGAGAACGGCAGCAGCTCCCAAACCAGGTACTCCACTTGAGAATTCTGCTCGTGTCTCTATAGACGTCGATAACACCGTTCCCGAGACCAAGGAGAAGGAGGAAGACTCCGCAAGTGGGGAGGAGGATCTCTCAAAGTACCCAACCGGGCTTCCATTGGCTTTCATCGTGATTGCACTGTGTTTAGCTGTGTTTTTGGTGGCTCTGGATCAAACCATCATTGCTACTGCCATACCCAAGATCACAGGTGCGGTCTTACCCTCAGTCTCAGTTCCACGAAATTTGACTAACGAGAGGCACATTAGATAAATTCAAGGCTTTGGATGATGTGGGTTGGTATGGAAGTGCCTACATGCTGACTATGTGCTCGTTTCAATTGATCTATGGCCGGATATACACTTTCTTCTCCCTAAAATGGTGCTTTTTGGGCGCTATCGTTATTTTTGAACTTGGAAGCTTAGTCTGTGGTGTCTCACCGACTTCTGAGGCATTGATCGTCGGACGGGCTATTCAGGGTCTTGGTGCATCTGGTAAGTCTACATGGAGCCTATGGGTCCGCAATGTAGCCTGACTAACCATAATATTGACTCGATCAGGTATCTTTAGTGGAGCCCTCATCATTCTTGCCAACTCTGCCCCTCTTAGAAAGCGGCCAATGTACACTGGTCTCATTGCAGGCATGTTCGGTATCGCATCGGTTGCTGGTCCTCTTTTGGGAGGTGTTTTCACAGACCACATTACATGGAGATGGTGCTTCTACATCAACCTTCCAGTTGGAGCTGTCACTATTCTGGCCATTATCATCTTCTTCAAGCCCCCACAACGCAAAAAGCTCGACGACCTCACTAATAAGGAGAAGCTCGCAAAGTTCGACTTCATCGGTACTGGACTGTTGCTTCCTGCTGTCATTTGTCTGCTTCTTGCTCTTCAGTGGGGAGGCAGTACCTACAAGTGGAAGTCTGGCCACATTATCGGACTTTTCTGCACATTCGGTGTCTTGACCATTGGCTTCATATACGTCCAGTTCACCTCTGGGGACAGGGCAACTCTCCCAATTCGTATCCTCAAGCAGCGCAGCATTGCCTTCGGGGCAGGTGTCTCTTTCTGCATTGGTTCTGGGTTCTTGTTGCTCGTCTTCTTCGTTCCCATGTGGTTCCAGGCCATTCAGGGCGTCTCGGCTACAAATTCCGGTATCCGCAATCTCCCTCTCGTTCTTGGTGTCACTCTATTCTCCATAATATCGGGAGTCGGTATCACTGTTTTCGGACAATATGCCCCTGTCGCCATTGTTGGAGGCGCCGTTTTTGCTATCGGCTCGGGTTTACTTTCCACCTTCGAAACCGACACCAGCGCGGCCAAGTGGATTGGCTACCAGATTATTGCCGGCGCAGGAGTTGGTCTCATGATGCAAATCCCCCTTATTGCCGCCCAGACCGTCTTGAAGATAGAGGATGTCCCCACTGGTACGGCTATCATGGTCTTCACTCAGTCTCTTGGAGGTGCATTGTTTATTTCTGTTGGACAGAATGTGTTCAACAACGAGCTCATCAAAGGTCTTATAGCGAACGTTCCAGGCATCGACCCAAGTATCATCTTAAAGATCGGTGCTACGACCATCAAGGATATGTTTGATGCAAAAGCCTTACCGTTGGTCTTGTCCGCCTACAATGAGGCCTTGGTAAAGACCTACTATGCTTCATTGGCGATGGCGATTTTCGGCACGATCTCTGCTTGTGGAGTTGAATGGGTCAGTGTGAAGGGCAAGAAGATTGAGGTTGCTGCTGGCGCGTAAGATCACGGAGATGCTTTTTGCAGGGTCTCTTTATTTCTGGGCTTCATTCCTTTGCATTCTTATATCCCACTAGGCGACGGCGTTCCTGGGTTTTGCTTGGCTATTACATACAATACGGTACATTAATGTTACATGCGGAGACTGAGAGCGTTTGGGGACGAATAAGGTGGAGGCTGAACTCTACTCATGGTTATTATGGCTTTGTATTGCTCATGATGAATTTGCTTCTGGCAAGGTGTCAGATTTTTTTAATTTTTTTCTTTTGTCAACGAACTTTGCACATATTTTCTGCTTGCATCCGCTAGATATCAAGTTAGATTCAGTATAGCTTATATAAAAAAAAGAAAGGATGCTAGTTAATACGAAGAGCTGGGGAGAATTATACACAGAATTTCTGGAGAACGAATCCTATGTGATAAATACAAGTATGTTCTAGTAAGTGTTAGGGTTTTGAAAAAAATTCAAAAATTACCCGTTAACCCATATATCCTATCTTTACAAATTCAACACTGGTATTTTTTTTTTATTCAGTACTCGCATATTCAACACTGGTATACTCTCTAGAGAGAATGGCATTCAAAAAAAGGGTTGGGTACTAGTCTTGTTGCACAGAGGGGTACTTTGTATGGGGAAAATACTTATGTATTAGCAACCATTGAAAAGTTTCAGAATTTCTCGCGTTTACTAGGTAAAAGGAATACAAGTAAATCATATAAACCTCATGACTTATATTAGTACTTATTTTTGGAGATCACAATTAAGTAATTCGTGGTGTTGATGATATTTATGATATTTTCAAAGTAGGTGTGTTTGGGAACACTTACGTTAGGCACGGTCCATACCACGGCAGATCTTCAAGTCCCACCCCGCCATCCTTGCTACTGACGTTTCTCAATTTTCACAGACGCTCGATCCTCAGTCATGAGGAACGGCGCATACATACGTGCCCTAGGGCGTATGTCCTTCGAGCCGTCGACATTTTCGCAGCCCTCTCCTGAACCTGAAGTTGCAGAGCAAGACAATGAATCTGCCCCAAACAATGAGAACAGAAGCCCGAGTGGATCTTCCAGTAACCCACACCTACCATGGACAGAGCTCCAGTCCGAGCTGGCGTCTGCCCAGAACGATGTTCTTGTTACTGTTGGCTTATGTCTTAGAGCTCGGCCAAAGGAAGAGAAGACTGGCTTGCTTATGAAGGAGAACGAGGTGGGACTTATCGTTGGAGCGTTAGATTTGACTGCCGCATACCTCGGCGGCTGGTCGTTGATAAATTTGCGGAGCCGTATACAAGTGTGTTCCCCTTTGGATTGATAGGGCTAGGTGAGTGAGTACTGACAGTCATAGACGCTCCGAGTTTACGAACATGTCCGTTTCAAAGATGTCGCGAGCATGGCGATTTTCCATCAGCATTTCCTGGACCCGTTTATCGGTATGCCTGCTCATCTGGCCTTTCAGGCTTTCGGACTCCTTACAGACCATCTCAGCTCCTGGTTACTCGCTGGGCTCGCAAGGACGCCTATGTTCGAAAACCCTGAGACCGGTAAGTTGCGAAAATATTCGAAGATTACACTGGAAGTTCTAGATATAATGTGAGTAATTATTATGCCTATTATAGGGACCTCCACTCATTTCCTCGTTCTAGGCTACAGCTAGGCTCATGGGGTCTCGCATTCCCTCTATACGAATACTCCACCCTCCAAACACTCAACCTTGCTCCTAAATGGCCAATTCTTCCACCGATTCGCACCATAACAGAATCTTGGAAGCATTTTACAATAACCACACCACACACTGGGATATTTCCTGCATGGGTGCCCTCATTTGCTGTCCGCGTTTTGGACAGCAACGTTATTTTCTCTTTTATTCAGTCGAAGGTCTATCAGAAGATCCACTCCTGGAGCTTCGACACTCTACGCCACATGCTTCCCAGGCCTAATAACCCAGATCAAGCCAGTATTCAGGCGGCGCTTGAGTCAGATTATGACCTCGATTATGAGGATCAGGATGCCAGGGAGCGTCGGCGGCGAAGAGCAGGTCACGTGCGAAGGAGAAGACGCGGAAGAAGGAGTGATGCCATTGCACCACAGGAACAAGAGCAGGAGGGAAGCACGACAGCAACGGCTGGAGCTACAGAGCCTCCGAATGATACAATGACATGGCAGTATGAAGATGTTTACAATGTTGCGGCTGAGATAGAAGCAGGTGATATTGCGGAAGCGGTCGCTACTGCTGCTGTAGGGCAATCTGATGCACCAGAAACGGAACCGGAGATCATTGAAGAGCTGGGAGACTTGATAGATCTCGACTCACCAATAGGAACGCACATGCCAGGCGATGCCACCCCCAATCATCCTCTACGGCCCAGCTCGTTACCATCACAGGTCCCTCAAAACACTCGCCTACCCCAAAATACCCATGAGGAATCATTACTGGACACAGATATCCCCCCTATGCGCCCACTACCCCCACCCTCCAGCCACCGCTCGCAGCACAGGCTTACGACACTCTCATGCCACCCTTGTGACGCTGCTGCGTCGCACATCGCAGACGCTCTCGCTACGGGACTTACAATTAGAGCGGAAAGCATTGTCCTTCGATCTATAGCTAGACAATATCTACTACGGCAAACATATGGTGGTCGTTGTCCCGCAGCAACGCGGAATTGGCAAACAGGAGCTATCATAGGCCTGGCGGATATGTATCATCCAAGGGATTATTTTGGTGGATGGGTGGCTACGCTTAAAAGCATAATAGTTGGGCATATTGCTGCCTGGGGCTTTTGGGAGGTCACGTACTGGGCGAGTACGTGGCTGGGAGTCGCCTTTTTCCAGTAAGTTCGCGAATATGATGCTTTCAGGGCGTCGGAAATAGAGAGTGGTCGTCTAATGATTTCTTAGGTATCATAAAATTTGAATCCATAAATATATGTGCAGAGGAGAATTTTCCTCATATTCTCTGTATTGATTTGAAATTTTTACTTGCATGAAATGACTTGAGCTTTGCTGTTTGCCTGTTCTCGTGCCCAGACCGATTTATTTGATGGCACACTGTTTGCCCTCTTCTTTTGGTTGTATAATTGTATAGCGGGAGTTTCGTTTCCTTACTGAGTTCCTGTTGCGTATAACATAGCGTGGTGCTCGGCGTTGGGGAAAATTGAATTTAATCTCTTGATTTTCTATACCGGTTCATCACAATTACAAGTGTCTCGTGCATCGCTAACAAGACCAGATTTGGAATGACTACGAAATAAAAGAAAGGCGAACTCGGCAAGCAACTAGGCAGGTCATCCTTCTGATATAATAACAATGCATGACTAAGTTACATACACGGGATGGATAAGGTGTCGATCATAAGGCTTTAAACTTTTTCTATCATAGTTCTGGAATTTTAACATGCTTAGAATTTTTTGTTCATGGCATCTGCTTCAACAACCTTGTTTATTTACTTCTTCTGTTATCAATCCTAGATAAGGGAACCGTTGCCAAGAATACACTCGGTTAAGACCGGCTCGACAAGGGTATGCCGAACCTAGGTGGTTAGATGACTTTCAAACCTAGAGGTATATCGCGCAGATGGGCTCCGAGATCTCCCAGCGGACAAGGTACAGGGGAGTGTTAGTATCTTGCGAATATGGCATTTTATGGGGTGTGTACGCGGAGGAGCAGGAGCAGGAGCAGGTGCAGGTGCAGGTGCAGGAGCAGGAGCAGGAGCAGGAGCAGGAGCAGGCGTAGGAGTCAGAGCAGCATATCCAGACAGATGTCAGTGCTCGGCTGTGACGGGGGAGTTCCCAATGTCAAGAATGACAACGCTAAGAGCTCCTCCGGGACAAAATCCGGGGAACTATGGCTTGCATGAGGGATGATAAAGCAAGCGGGTCGTCCTTGTTGATCGGTGGCGGAAGGGGGGAGAGTGGTGATAGTATTTATGCCTGTTAGGCTTGACGGTTTACTAGCAAGGGCATGGATTAGACTTCTATATTGGTAGCATGAAGTGGCAGTTTGGCCGTTTGATATCGGCTTATGTATCCTTCCACAGGGCCTAGACAGTTGGATGGTCGGGTGGATCTGATGGATACCTGCCAATGTTCATGCTTACGCGGTTGGGCACCTGGCCGGGAATTTCTGTTGGGTAAGGAGTGCGTAATTGAGGACAGGTGGAGGGATTGGGATGGAGATGCGGCTTGGGGAAAGAAATTGAGCACCGGGAGAGGGAGTGGTGTCCATAGGCTTCTGGTAAGGGCTGACATGTTGGAGGCATATAAGACTTGAAGGCATGGAAGAAGTCAAGAAAAAGCAGATACCATTGATAGCCATCCCGTGCCTCGTAAGTGTTCAGTTGATCTCATTCCGACCCAGTTACACTGCGTCCAAGAGATTCGCGTTTCTGATATATTTTATATGTCCTGCATCTCGGACTCCTAATTTTTTTCCGATATAGCCAGAGATAAGATAGGACCCTCTGGACTTTCTGCACGAAAACGGAGTGCCCTTTGGTATCCACTCTTATACTAGGGTACTCGGTGCGTGTGCCATATCCGGCTCGGGAATATAAAAGCACACAGCAGCCTGTGCAGAGTAGACTGGACAAAGAGTAGCATCATAAACATCACCGTCAATCAGCTTGGCCGTACACTTTCATATATCTTCTTCCTTCTCTAATATATATAACCAACATACAATATGTTCCACCTTGAGAACGACAGCGAGTATACCGACCTGCTCGGGCATGACTCCCAGCAGCTCCCATGGATTACGTCCCCTCTACTCTACAGCAAAGGTCTCTCTGATGCTGCAGGATGGTTCGTTCCTCACCCCGTCCCTTCCCTCCTCTCACCCATAATTCTATGAATCTAGAATAACATCTCTCTAGCCAAGTCTACATGAAACTCGACAACCATCAGCCCTCCGGCTCCTTTAAATCTCGCGGCGTCGGTAACCTCTGTCTCAAAGCCGTCCAATCCCGTCTCTCCTCATCATCACCACGCTTGCCCTCATCAAAGCCACTCAAATTCTACTCCTCCTCTGGTGGCAACGCCGGCCTGGCAGCCGTCGCTGCCGCTCGCTCCCTTGGGTGTACATGTACCGTCGTGGTCCCAGAAACTACTACTCAGCTCATGATGGATAAGATCCGTGCTGCTGGGGGCGAGGTCCTGCAGCATGGTGAAAGCTGGGGCGAGGCCGATGAGTACCTCCATGCGTTGATGAAGATGGAGGCAGATACTGAAGAGGGCGTATACTGTCCTCCCTTTGACCACGAGGACATTTGGGAAGGTAGGGCTCCGTACTCCCTTAAGATGGTTAGTAATTGTGTTGAGTAGTTTTGGTTTGACTAACACTCCACCCAACAGGCAACTCAACTCTCATTACCGAAATCCTCTCACAACTCCCTCCAGGCCCACCTCCTGCCGCACTCATTGCCTCCATCGGCGGCGGCGGCCTCTATATCGGCCTCCAGCTCGGCCTCGACACCCACTCCCTCTCGTCAACCCCCATTCTCGCCGTAGAACCCACCGGTGCCGCATCTCTAGCCTACTCTCTCTCTCACGGCAGCAACACCCCATTCCCAAAGATCACATCTATCGCTACATCCCTCGGTGCTCGGCGCGTCGCAGACCGCGCATACGAGCTTGCCTCTCAGAGGGGGAATGTGCGGAGCGTGGTGCTCACGGATGCGCAGGCGGCGATGGGTTGTGTGCGGTTTGCGGATGAAGAAAGGATATTGGTGGAGGCGGCATGTGGGGTTAGTTTAGCAGCAGTGTATGGCGGGTATGTGAAAAAGCTGCTGCCGGAGGTGAGGGAGGGGGATAGGGTTGTAGTGGTGGTATGTGGGGGGAGTAATGTTAGTTTGGAGCTGCTGGTACGTTGTGGCTACGTTGTGTGTTACCCTGAAATATGGGAAGTCGCTAATTAAATGGGGATTATAGGAGGCATACAAGAAAACCTACAGCAACGACCCCTCCGCACAATGCGTGCTCAAGAGACAACTAATTAATATCAACGTCTTCGATATCCCCAGAAGCAACTCTCACATTATCCCCATCACTGCACCGAGTACACCTCCTGCTGTTTGATATTTCCCCGTTTCAGTCGAATATTTAACTATACGAACACGAAGAACGGTGTTACTGTTTTACACTTTCATGTTCTTCTACTTCTTTCATTTATTTATAAGGATTCTAAGATAGTGGCGTAATTTGCTCTCGATTTGCTGCTTTTTTTGTCGTATCTGGCGGGTAAGAAATATACTTACATGTATTAAGCTGCTATACATATAATATATCCCATACGATACAATGTAAGGCGATATAAAATACATAGCACTATTAATTTAAATGTATTGATTTTAAGTTAAGTGAGACTTGATATAGATTCTATTACATATTCAACTAAGTTATACTTATATGGATAAAAAGTATTATAGATTTAGAGTAATAAATTATATAACTACTAATATAGAATATCTTTACTTTGTATAGTAACTTATTAATATATTTATTAATTCTTATAATATTTAAATAATAAATATAATTTAAAATAATAATAATAAAAAATAAATTATATATTTTTTAATATATTTAAATTTATTTTAAAGTTTTTATAATTTATAAATATTTAATATTATAATCTTTTATAATTACTTTTTTACTATAATTATTTATTTTATTTTATTTTATTTCTTTTATACTATTTATTAAAATTACTATTAATAGTTATTAGTTTTTTTAATACTTTTATTAGTTATAAATATATATTAATTAGACTATATAAATATATAGCTTAAAACTTTTATTATAGCTTTTTTATTTTAAAGATTTTTGATAGCATTGTATTAATAATATTAGTAGTATAGAAAAAATAGTAATATCTACTATATGCAGAGGTTGTAAATAGCAATTGTCACGTGGGTGGAGATCGTTATACAATTGGTTACTCTACTCTGACTTGAATTTAATAACCTGATTTTATACCCTCACTAGCAATATTATTTAACCCCTAATTTTTATAGCTACAATACACGACACTCATCCTCCCTAGTAGCTCAGCCACAAGCTCAAACATCAAGCCTACAGTACATACAAGAAGCTTCTTGAGCCACACTTACTCGTCCCTAACCGCGTATACAAAAGGTACAAGTAAAGGTAAAAATCAAAGTTTTGCATTTGGAAACACCAATATCACAGCAGCCACCGACGCGCGGGGTAATATTATTATTAAGGGAGATCGAGGGGTGAGGGTGCGGGGAGAATAACACCCACAGTTCAGGTTAAAGTATCCATCCGTCCAAGACAAAAAGGAAACATTCAGTTCGCAACAATAGCTAAGATGGGATAAGGCAGGATAAGTGGGAATGAGCATGTGAAGCAAATGAAGGAATAGAGGAACGACAGAGAAGCCCAGTACAATAACTATCTCCTAATTCTAGGTCCAGTAGGTGCGCCCAGTGGCGGTCCTTGGAGATTTGCTTGAGATCCGTTTCCGTACCCATTTATATGCGCATTTGTACTAGCACTTGCAACTGCGTTCCTAGCGTTCTTATTCGCCAGCTCCTGCAACAACCCCGGTACCCCTGGTGCCCCATCTGTCGCCATTGCAGCCTGACCTACCGCCCCAACATCAGCTCCAATAGCAGCAGCGCCCTCCTAAGGCACCACCACCGTCGCCCCATGCGGCGTCTGCGGACCATTAGTCCCTGCGCCAGTAGCCCCCGTTACCGCTGGATTATATTCCCCCTGTTGCTGGTAATATTTCGTGTACGGGTTCTCACCCCTCCGAATAGCAGCCTCATCAATCTCCACCCCCGGGTGACCATTCTCCATCATCAATCTTCGGTCAGTAGTTGACTCTTTGCCGTCTTCAGCGAGCTTGATCTTGTTGGTTGTTTGTACACTAAATGGTCTATAGATTGATAATAAAGGAAAGTACCAACCACGGGGGAGGTACGGGAGAAAGGAAATGTTAGCTAAGTGTGCTTTCTTGGTCTATCTACTTTATAAAATATTGGTCGCTTCAGGTGGCGATGCTGAGTGCTGCGTAGACGGGGTAAAGGAAGTGCTAGTAAGTGCCAAACAGAGAATGATAGAAAGAAATAGAGGCATGTTGGGAACTTTTCTCCGAGAATCAAACATCATATGATGATATCTTTCAATTGTTGAAGCAAGTGCATTTCGTTGATACTCTGTACTGTGTCTCAAACTCAAAAGGGGAAACCTGAAGTGAAGTGGCCAGGGGATAGGGGCAAACATGACATAGAAAAGGGATGCACTTGCCCATTAACCTCACGATCCATTAGCAGATACTCCTTTGAGGCATCTTTTCCTCCCCTCTCCAACAAATAAACCATGTAAAAGTGTGCCAGATCTTTGATGATTGCAGGTGGTAAATGGCTCTTCTTCCTAATGTCATCCATCACCTGGTGAATCCTGGCGTACTGCATAGGCTCTGTCTCTGCGCTTGTAGGCTGGTCCATCTCAAACTGGAGGTAATTGATCCAGAAATATCTGCTATCGAGATACCAGTGTTGGTTCTTCTGGTAAACCTGGCGAGCCTCTTCCGGCTTGCCCTTGACCTTCCATAAAAGTCGAGCCCATTCGGCAGTGAGCGCACCCTTGGCATAAATGTCGCACTCGGTGTTCTCAATCTGTCGCCTATAGACGTCGATAGCGGCGTCAAGACCACCGTGGCGACGCTCGAAGTTGGCCCAAGAAATAATGGTCTCAATATGTCCAGGTAATAAGAGCAAAATAGCTTCGTAGATGGCCCTAGCAACATCAATACGCCCTTGTGACTCCTCGAACACCGTATACTGAAGACGAATAGCAGGTCGACTATACCGAACTGTTAGTAAAGCTGGCAGATTTTGAAGAGAGCACAACTTACCTTATAGGAGCATAACACATGCATGCCCTTTGGTAGATATTTCTTACTTCTTCCTCTTTCCCATCCTGGGCATACATCCACCTCACATATCGCAACCAGAACTCATCATAGAATGCACAAGTGACCAAACACCTCTCATACAAGAACTGTATTCTGGAGAAGTCACCCTCTACCTCTTCAAAGTCCAAATACTTCCTCCAATTGACTAACTGTGGCTCGTCGAGCTCATTGACGTGGAAATACGGGCGTTTAATCTCCGACTCGTATGTCCACCTCTTGGTTGTCTCCGTTTGTGTACGAGAGAAAATCTCCAGATGGAAATTATCTATCCTTACCCTAACCTCCCTTTCAATTTCTAGCTCCCCACGTTCCATCTTGATTTGCTGCGCACCAGCTTGCACCGCTTCTGGTGGCTGAGCCATAACCTCCTGTCTAAACTGAGCAAGAGTATCTGGTGGTAAAAGCTCTTCGAGAGGTCGAGTCTGAGCAAGCTGCCTGAATCGTTCAAAGTAACGAGCATACTGGTGCATAGGAATGTGTACTACACGGTCCAGGATTGCAAAAATTTTATCATATGCTTCAAGGCGCTCCTCAAACTCAATATATTTGTCCCAAAAGGGATGAGCAAGGAAATCCAATCCGACACAGTTAGCACCTCGCTCGAATAACCTGTAAGTTAGAAGAGGTTAGTAAAATTGAGTTCTTATGAAGAATATGGAAAGGGACGGGTGGGTAAAAGCAAAGCAAGAAAGAAGAGCAATACGGATGTGTTCATATGTCAAGTATGATGTATATATAGTGTAGTGCGTGCAAATTCCAGCCAGATACGATCGCTCAACGGCCTGAAGTGAAGCGTCCCGGCTCGACAGGCAAACTCTAGAAAAGCTGTATCCTTGTATATGATGTGAGAAAAACCGAATTGGAAGGCTGGCGCTGATTGCAGCTCACCATGGTTGCATAGCTTTCCCTATTGCCATTCCGACTGCACGGTTTCTCAAATTCGTTGACTTCATGGATATGAAAAGCTTGTGTGGTAAGTGTGTTTTGGGGGACTGTGGAATGGGTATGAGTGAGATGAAGGGGAGTAAGGAGGACGGGGTAGGAGGGACAGGAAAGGAACTGTATGCCAGTAACGACCCACGCCTTTGTCGCCTTAGCAGCAACCAAAGCAGACAGCTTCAACTTACTCTCTAATGATATCCGGGTCATGACTGGTCTCGACCTTGAAGCCGCAGTAGTTGGTCCATAGGTCGACAGAGTTGGAGATGCTGGCTACACCGCGTTCATAGACCTTATTCTCCCACATTCAGTTAGCTAATTGTTTCTAATTCTCTGGGAGAAGTGACATGCCATCTCTGCGGCCTCGGTCCCAGCGATACTGAACTCCAAATCTGCATATTTCTTCCAGTACCCAAAGAGCAGTGGGAACTTTGCCAACAGCCTGTCGTACACGTCCCTGACTGTTGCAATAGCCTGTGGTGACGAATTTCGATTCAATCCACCACCTTCCAAGGACTCGGCTGCCCTCACGAGCTTCTCCCACGAGTCAAAATCATCAGGCGATTTGAGCACAGCGGTGTTGCACTCAGTCACTTCGGCAAATTCAGGCTTCTCCTCGCCTCCGGCAAATGGGGTATAGTCGGCCATAATCGTCTCTGTCGTATAGCTTCCTATATTGTCGAAAACCTCGTGGGATAGTAGCTCAGAGCGTTCTGACAGGAAATGGTTCGCTAGCAGTAACGTTGGATACGGTGCTGGTGTAATGGTCTTAATATTTCAGATGAGACGACGCCCTAGGAAAGTATGGCTGTTGTCGGTGTGGCACTAGTTTGGGCGATTGCGGATGCTTGGCAGGAAGTGTAGTACCTAGGTACTGTACATCTGATCACAATGCCGTGTTCATCTAATCACCGGAAAGGCTGGAAAGCCGTAGCCTATTCTGTGACACTCTATTACGTAGATAAAGAGGAACGTAAGACGTAGATAAAGAGGAACGTAAGAAATATATGAGATGAAATGCATGCTCACCTCTGGCTGATACATGTATCCATCTAAAACTATCCTTACATGCAAACGCTGTTCCAACACTAGCAAACACCGATATCCAAATACGTACCGCATCTGGTGCCTGGAAACCCGATAGGTGATAGATATGCGTCACGGTGCCGACCGGACTATAAATATACCTACTTCGCCCACAAGGAAGCGGTACTTACTTGACATGTATCCTATAACACTTCAACCAGACTAGGTCTATCCAACACCTTAGCTATTATTCTTCACTGCAAGATTGGGTCACGTGAGGGTGACCTATAACATTTGGCTGTTCCCAGAAACTGTAGAGGGCAGATAATCGAATACTGCAAAGCCTTACTTCATTCCAAGTGTATGCTCCCCAGAGAAGCCAAAGAAGATTTAGTGTCAAGCCGCACCATTAGGGACAGCCACACCTTTTTGCATATGGATTGGGTTGGTAGAAGTAGCCACGGCCTTCAGCGCACTTCCGTTCTTCCTCCCACCTCCTCCACCGCCGGGAACAGAATGTGTATGGTTGTGCTGTTGTTGTTGACCATGGCCCCTGCGTTCCAATGCCTGTGCTTCATCTTCCGTGACATCGTCATCCTCGTCGCCTTCATCATCCCCTTCCGAAGCTTCAGGTTCTCCGTCTTCACTACCGGAGTACTCTTCATCTTCATCATCCTCTTCTTCGTCTTCATCCTCCTCAAGCTCATCTCCCTCCACGCCCCTCAATTTATTCTGTAGGTCAGTACGATCACTCTGGAGAGCACGACAAATTCCTTCAATTTTTGCGTATTTCTTCTTGTAATCGTTTAACTCTTTCTCCTTTCGGGTCCTCTCCTCCGCCATTTCAAGGATGTTACGGTTCATGAGCTCGTTCTTCCGGTTCAGCTGTGCATTCTCCTTTTCGAGGCGTTTTGTTTTCTTGGACATCTCCTCCATTTCCTTCCTGAAGGTTAGGAAAAGATCGTTGGAATTGTTGAGGGTATCCTCTACCTACGCACAAATCAGCATTACGCGCTGGTACAGTAGCATACGACATGACTCACTTGCTTAAACTTCTCTACATAGATATTTAGCTGTGAACGAAGTTCTGCTTCTGTCTGGCTGAATGTTGAGACCTGGGAATTAAGAGCTTTGGCACGCGAAGACTCGGCTTCTGCCTGCTTGCGCTGCTGTTCGTATCGTGCTTGATTATACTGTACCTCTAATTCCTTGGTGCGGAGCAGAGAAATAAAGTGTAGCTCCCGCATCTCGTACTGCTCAACAAAGCTTTTGAATTTTGCTTTGAATCTAGGCTAGGTAAGCTTCCAATTCCCATTACCTATCCTCACCAGTTGCTGTTCCAGCTTACAATTCATCAGCCTCCGGCGTACTCTTTCGGGATGTACTATCCGTCTCCTCTTCCATTCGTCGCTTGATATCATTCATCGTATCCTCGAATTTATTTGATAGCTCCTCCCTTTTCTGCTTCTCGTTTTGGGCTAGTAGTTTGCTCTCATCCTGTGCATCCTAAATATTAGTCGACGTGTAAAATTCACAGCCAATAAAGGTAGTAGTCTTAAAAGATATATGGAAGAGTATCTACCTTAATCCTTTTGTTCTCCTTCTGTAACTCCCGGCATAGTGTTTCCAATTTACCTTTGAGTTGGACTGCCTTGGTCATCTCTGCGCGGGATTGCTCCTTCTCTTTTTGGAGTTGATCCGCTCTTTTTCGTGCCTTTGTGTGCTCTCGTTCGAGCTTCTTCATATCGTGCAGAAGGTCACTGTATTTTTGCTGAATAATCTCAACTTTAGCAAAAGAATCCTCTCGCGAGTTAACGAGTTCAGCGAGGTCTTTATTAGCCTTGCGGACTGCTCGAGCTACAGAGAGAGTGTTAGTTTCAGTTGTGAGCACTCCAAACAGAGTCTGACGGTATCTCAGCTCCAAACAGGCCAGACGCACCAATCTGCTTTTCTTCTTCCTCCTCCAATGAGGCATCAGATTCCAACTGAGATATCTTTGCAGTCAGAAGGTTGTTAACCTAGACAATTGCAGCAAATGCAGGCAACGCACAAGCCCCCTGTCAGCCCTCCCTTCATACATCAAATAGTACCATTCCTCATGGTCTATGGTTGCTCTCACCTCAGTAGGATCCAACGCCTTCTTCTTCGCCGTTACACTACCCTTCTTATTTCCCGCAGCCGAGTTGTTTGTGGCAGGGGGTGGAAGCGGAGGTGGGGTAGCATTAGAACTTGGGGATTCGGGCGCCGGTTGGTCTCCATTGGCGGGACCTTCCACATGCATAGTACCGGTTGATTTGCTGTGAGCACAGTTCTCCCTCAAACCGCCGCGAGACTGAGAGGCTACATCTGACATGATGTGTTGATTACGAGCCAGAGGTCGGAATTATTGTATATTTCCAGCACAGAGTGCCAACAGATGGGGGGTTCTCAGAATGTCGTACTGTGCAAATAGATAGATGGGGCCGGGTGTAAAGTGGCTAGCTAGTGGTTGTGAATGGCAGCCACAGGCGAAAAAATCCGCAGGACGTTTGGTCCCAACGGGCTATCTGTTGACTATCCCCAGAGGATTCGGAAGAGAAGTGAATTCAGAGGGTTGGTTCGGACTGGAGCTGATTTGAGGAGCGCTGAGTTGCCAGTATGATGTAGGTGTATGTAGTCCGTGGGGAAAACCCGATGGTAAAGACGCAGAGTCGTGTGTCGAGTGGTCAGAAACGGCCGACCCTGAATATCCCAATTGGCTACTGTATAATTGCTTTACTTAGCCACACCCCTCGGCGTGGCGGTTGAAATTGATGGCGCCAAGGAGCTTTTACGCACAACATTTTGCTAGTGTGCATTTATTCACGCGGGGTATCGAGGTCAAGTGCTCTCGAAATTCTTTAGCCGTCACACACTAAACAACACCCGGCCTATACAGTTAAGCATCGCAATTGCCTTCTAGGATGCTTCGCGGAGGATTCCTGCTGGGGAAGAGGCTCGTGGTGAGGCACGCCGGCGCGGTCGCAGCTCGACGTTTGCTTGCATCACTCAGCACAGACCTAAGTCAGTTGCCCAAACAAGGGGATAAGATTCATGGCTTTACAGTCCGGAGAGCAAAGCAGATACCAGAGCTCGAACTCGCAGCCTTACAGCTTGAGCACGACAAAACCGGTGCTGATTACATCCACATTGCAAGAGAAGACAAAAACAATGTCTTCTCTGTGGGCTTCAAGACCAATCCTACGGATGCCACTGGAGCTCCACATATTCTGGAGCACGTCACGCTTTGCGGGTCCAATAAGTATCCAGTTCGGGATCCTTTCTTCAAGATGCTCAACCGGAGTTTATCGTATGTCCCCGTTATCACAGCGCCGTTGGTTTCTATATCTGACAACTGCTAAGTTTCCCCTCAGAAACTTCATGAACGCGTTCACTTCAGCAGATCACACTACCTACCCTTTTGCAACAACCAATCCGGTAGATTACTACAACCTGATGGATGTCTACCTAGATGCTACATTATTTCCATTACTCAGCGAGACCGATTTCAGGCAAGAAGGATGGCGAATTGGGCCGGAGGATGTCCACGACAAATCCTCCCCTCTACTTTTCAAAGGTGTCGTGTACAATGAGATGAAGGGGCAAATGTCTGATTCTTCATATCTCTATTACATCCGCTTCAAAGATCATATGTTCCCAAGCCTGCACGACAGTGGTGGAGATCCGCAAAAAATTCCCGAACTTACATGGGCACATTTGAAAGAGTTCCATCAGCAGCACTATCACCCCTCAAATGCCAAGATATTTTCTTACGGAAATCTGCCGGTAGAGAAACATCTCAAGAAGGTTGATGAGCAGCTATCTTTGTTTAATAAGATAAAGATCGACACAGAGTTAAAGATGCCCATTACGCTAACGGGCCCAATGGATGTCAAAGTCCTAGGTCCCGTAGACCCCATTATGGAAAGGACACAGCAGTTCAAAACTTCCCTATCATGGGTTATGAACGATACTGCTGACGTGGTGGAAACCTTTGGATTACGGGTTTTGAGTGCACTCTTGATGGATGGTTATGGGTCTCCTATGTATCAAGGCCTCATTGAGTCTAAGCTTGGATCCGATTTCTCTGCAAACACCGGTTATCATGCTTCGTGTAAGAAGGCAGTATTCTCGATGGGTGTTCAGAGAGTTAAGGAGGAGGATGTGCCAAAGGTACACCAGACAATCAAGGACATACTTGAGAAGTGCCACAAAGACGGTTTTGAGCAGAAGAAGATCGATGGAATTTTACACCAGCTAGAGCTCGGACTCAAGCACAAAACCGCTACCTTTGGTATGTCTATGGCACAGAGACTAAAACCCAGTTGGTTTAACGGAGTTGATCCATTCGATGCGCTGGCTTGGGAGGAAACCCTGTCAAAATGGAAGGCCGAGTACACAAAAGGTGGCTACTTCGAGCGTCTGATTGAGAAATACTTTCTTAATGACAAGCATCTTACCTTCACAATGATTCCAGTGGAGGACTATAGCACTAATCTAGCAAAAGATGAGCAAATCAGACTTCAGGAGTATATCAAGGGTTTTGATAGAAAATTCTTGGAGAAGCAAGAGGAAGAGCTGCAGAAGGTTCAAGAGGCAGCAAGACATCAGGATCTCAGTTGTCTTCCCACCTTACGCGTTAGTGATATCTCAAGACAGATGGAGGAGAAGGAGCTACAGTTTGGAAGTGTCAATGGGGTTGGGGTGCAATGGAGATTAGCGCCTACGAATGGCTTAACCTACTTCAGAGCCATCAATGTGTTTGAAGACCTGCCTGAACATCTGCGCTTATACCTGCCCTTATTTACTGAAGCTATCTTCAAACTCGGCACAAAAACCAAATCGATTGGCGAGATCGAAGATATGATTAAACTCAAGACTGGAGGAATAAGCTCTTCTTTACATATTTCTACCAATCATTCAAGCCTGGATAGAGCGGAACAAGGTCTTGCATGGTCTGGCTACTGTTTGGACAGCAACCTGCCGGCAATGTATGAGCTGTTACGAACGGTGCTGCTAGAGACCGACTTTGATCAACCTACGAAATTGAATGTTATGGTTCAAGGCATTGCTGGAAGTTTCGTGGATACATTGGCAGACGCTGGGCATTCTTATGCGAGATTATTTGCAGGTGCCCACCTCACTCCTGGGGGCAGGTTGTCTGAAGTCACAGGAGGAATGACCCAGGTCCGCCTTTTGAGTAACCTTGCAGCTACTCAGGATTATGGCGTTGCCATTGATGCCATGAAGCAAATTGCCAAATTTGCAGCCTCAAATTCATCTCTGCGCACTGCCATAACATGCTCCGCAGATTCCAGGAGCCTTAATGAATCTGCCCTCTGCTCATTCTTGGAAACCCTCCCTTCCACAAAGGCTCCAGAATCTATCGAGCCTGGATTCCAGTTTGGTCCGGATACAGCTAAAACTTATTTCCCATTGCCTTACCAGGTATCATATACTTCTATGGCTATGCGAACGGTACCATATACTCATGACGATGGTCCAGCCCTTCAGATGCTCTCCCAAATTCTTACCAGTAAGCACTTGCACCATGAGATAAGAGAGAAGGGAGGGGCCTATGGTGGAGGAGCGTTCCATCAGGGTAACGGTGGTATATTCGGGTACTACTCTTACCGAGACCCCAACGTGCCAAATACCTTGAAGGTCATGGAGGCATCAGGGAGGTGGGCAGTTGAGAAGCAATGGACTGCCACTGACCTTGAAGAAGCGAAGTTGTCCGTATTCCAGGGCATTGATGCTCCATCTAGTGTGAATGAGGAGGGGATGGTTAGGTTTGTGCATGGAATTACAGATGAGATGAGGCAAGCGTATGTAACCCTCTTTCCATGTACATTATCATCTTGTGATCCTGACAGTTCATCATAGTCGCCGTGAGAAGCTCCTCGACGTCAAAGTCGACGACGTGAGGGAAGTTGCAAATAAGTACCTTGTGAACCCACCCAAAGATCAGAAGAAGGCCGTTGCAGTCCTTGGGGAACATAAAGCCTGGGTTGGCAAGGAAGGCTGGGCTGTTCTAAACATGGCCTTTGAGGCAGGAGATTTCGATATCTCTGACGATCTGATTGATCCGCCAAAAGTTGAGCTTTGAAGGAGATGAGTATGTACTAATCATGGATAGTAAGAGGTTACTCTTCTTCACAAAAATAAGTGTGTATATTATTGTATATATTCCCCATTTATAGTGTTTATAGAGCACACATGACCCCTCACTCCTCTTCCCTTCAATTGGGTCAATAAAAAGAGCTACCCCAACTCAATCCAATTTTCATTTTCCCCATCTCCGTTCCCTTTCCTTTACCACGAAGCGCAGACTACCGAACAGTACATCTCCAGAATCTACTTTCATAGTCTGGAGATCACTTGTCACGCGCGATATCAAGCTGCTAAGCTCCCCCTTTCCCGCCTTGCGCCTCGCTTTAGGGCGTTTGTGTGCTGTGGCGGTCGAATGGATGGGCGCGAAGGTAGGCGGGCCTTCTACCTCTTCTACACGGGGAGTTGCAAAGGTGGAGGGCTCGGCATGCTCTTGCTATTTCAGAACCGGGCCTTCAGTTAAGAGTGAGGCACGGACTAAAGTTGAGAGGACATTTTTGATATTTCCTACTGTTTAATTTCAGGAATAATAGATAATATATATCATAGTATATTAGGTTTATATATGTGTTGATGCTTGTTTGGGTTGTAATATAATAACACGGTGAATAATCAACGTCTTCGCATTTTATTTATTTTCACGTGTGGAGGGTACATGGAAACCTTTGCATGGGAATAACCTAGTAAACATGCACTACCATGATATGACGTACTTAGCACAATATTATAAATGTTTATGCCATGGGAACCGGAGAAAGTTTGCTACTGGTATTGCTACGTATGAAGATCTGTGAAGTAGACTGTACTTATTTCATTCATTTTTATCCCTGTTTTTTGGTTTCGCTACTCTTATCATTGACCAAGTTGGGACCCCTATTACCCTCAACCCAATCACCCAAATAATTCATCATCAGGGATTTAAAATCCAAAGGCCCAAAAGTCAAAAGAATATAAAATAGCACCTGAGATTTACGAGCTCTGTAAGGTCAGTCTCGATGCTAACCGACTTCCGCTCAGGGGAATATAAGAGGGAAAGCGGGGAGTTGCAAAAAGCAATATGCATCGGGTCTTTCACCGTTTCCCGCGATAAATTATTCCATCAATTGTCCTTAATAATCTAAAGATCGCGTTGAGCCGAGATGCCATGAAGAGATGAGCATCTCAATGAACAACTAGACGCTGTGTGGATATCCATTACAGCAAACTGGTCCGTAACTCTTTTCTTACTTATCTATATTTAGCAGGGGGTATCGACCATATTGCTCATGTGCAAGGCCTGAGCTAACTCATATGCCTCTTTGCTCCAATAACGTCCGCCTTAGTGCTGGTCGTTAAGAGAGTGTGATCTCGATGCGACTGAAAACGACAAGGAAGAAGGTCACAAAAAAAAGGAAACAAATTAAGCATTTTATTGGGCAATGCATTCGCAATTTGTTTATCGAACCGTCAAAGTGGCTGAGCTAAGTGATGTATCGAAAAATAATCCCCTCAAAGAAAATGCTAATTTTCCCTAGTTATCTTAAAAATAGCTTGAATTAGACACCGTGAACTCCGATTACATTAGTATGTCGATATTTAACAAATCTCGTGCTATGCATGGAAAATAATTGGAAGGTATCTCCAGGTTCAGTGGCTGCAAACAACCATCATTCTGGGGTTCAATATTCCTTCTGGAATGTTGTTTGTATCGATCTCGACGACTGAATTGATACCATGTTAGCCCTTTGTGCCCGCCAAATGAAGGAGACTCCCATACCTCGATAAACTTCTTCAGTTGTTCATCCAGGCTTGCCAGGTCGTCCTTTCGTTTCTTGTTCTCTGAAATCAGAGTTTGTTTCTTGGCACTTAGCTCCTTCCTCTGCCTCTCGAGATCCTCCCTCACGGCTTTCTCATTATGCAATCTTGCTATCATCAAAGTGTGCGGGTCATCTTCTGTATGTTCTGGGTGTAATTGTAGGAACTCCCCCTCAGATATAAGTGGGAGGGAAGTATAACTGTGACTGTAGATAAGGTCAGCGGCCAACATGTATGAAACTCAATAAATTATTGGAATGAAAAGGTACTAACGGAAAATCTTTACAAGCAGCAATCTCTCCTCTTAGATGTCTCTGTTCGTAATATAGATTTTGAAGCTGTAAATGCAACCTATCAACCTCCTGCCTAGCTTCTGTTGTCGTTTGCTTTGCCTCTCTTGCAGATATGAACGCTGCCCGGTGCAGCACCTTCAGTTGTGTTAGGTATGCATTTAGAAGTTTCTGTTGTCTCGCACGCTCGATTAATGCAGCTTCTGAATGCTCCCCTGCAGGACCTTGAGACTGGAGACCTGAAAGGAGCTGTATGCACAGAATGCGAAGCTTGGACACGAGCTCGAGGCATTCACAAAGAGAAGGATCGGTGACGAGACTATCCGGAATGGTCATGATGCTAACTTCTCCTGTCTGTTTCTCCTGTCTGTTTCTCCTGTCTGTTCCTCCTGTGTGTATAGAATAACTGGAAGAGTTCACAGAGACGCGACGGATGGTGTGCCAAGCTGCTAGCTTGATGTGATCTTACATATTCCGCGCAAAACCTAGTCTGGTTGGCACAAAACCCTCGTACCCAGAACCCCATTAAGAGGCAACCAGACTACAGGATACGATGCCGCTCTACCTTCGGTTCCTCAAGCCACCTCGCTGTACGCTGTCCAGATTCCCGAAGACAAACTACCTTACTGTTTCAACGCTTGTTACAATTACCTCTGACCTTGGTGAATCGTTCTACCCTTATCAAGCTACCCTCAAATGTGACCTTTTAGGTCAGGATTCCCACCCCAGCAATAATAATGAAACATATTTGATCAGTTCGGTCAACCTTATGTGGAACGCCGGCTCTCGGAATCTAAAGGTTGAAATGAATACGTCCATTCCACCTGGGGGCTACCTGGCAAAGCGAGATTGCGAACTCGTACTCAGAGTATCATCTGAAAATCCCAAATGTGCGGACAATCTCCTCGACTATCAACCAGGTCTCGGTATCGGGATAATATCAGCATGGAGTGCATCATTCAAGATACCCGAGCCTGGAGTTGGGTCAAGTGCTGGGGGCTTTGTGGAGAGACGATTACAGCTGAGCAGAAACAGTACCTTAAGGGTTTGGGAGGAGACGGGGGAATCAATAGCTAGGCATATCTGGTACATGAAACGCACCTCATCAACTACTTTTGTTTACACCCGAAGTTATTGTATTTTAACAGATAAGCGCATGCCATTACAGGGACGGAGGTATAGCGCTCGCTGCTTATCTAGCCCAATATCATCAGTCAAATGAGGGCTCTCTCGCGTTATTACAAGAGAAGTTGCGGGAAGCAAAACAACTAAAAGTGCTGGAGCTTGGGAGTGGATGCGGGATCGTTGGTCTTGCGCTAGCAGCCTTACGAGGTTCTTGCCACGTTCTCCTAACAGATCTTCCCTCGGCGGAGGAAATCAGTCAACGGAACCTCCAGCATTCTCAGAAACAGTTGCAAGGGGATGTCTCCTTCCAAATTCTCGATTGGGACGACCCAGTTCCCCCGTCAACTTCTCCAGATATCATTCTAATCGCAGACTGCACCTACAACCCTGACAGTGCAGCTTCACTAGTGCGGGCCATTGAGAAATGTGTGAATGGGTCAAGAGAAACCATTATTGCTCTGGCCCATAAAAAGAGACATGACAGTGAAACTCTGTTCTTTGATCTCATGGGGAAGCATTTTCAGATGGTGAATCACTCCGAATTCAGCACGCTACCAGGTAGGGGTAAATTGTGCAACCAAAACCCATTCTCTGGGATTGGGGCCGAAATGGTGGATCTTTACACGTTCAAATTACGGTCAGAATGATGTTAGATTGAATGATGAGACATATCTCTTAGCTAAGCATGCAAGATTATTCTAGAAGGCTGCAACAGAAGCTCATCTTTGAACTACCGACCGTTTTGGATAGGGGTACCCTGTCCGCTTAAATCCCGGCTGCGAACACGGGCCTCCCCACGATCGCCTTTGTGGATGGAGGTTGGGATTGGCTACAGATTTTATTGAACGAAACTTTGGTGTGGATATCGATATCAAAGGAGGCTCCGTTTCAGCTTTTCGATGTCAGCCAATTAGGCCAGTGAGAAGTATGCCGCTCATGGCTGTTCACTGAAAATTCTACCCAGCATGAGACCGGCTTTTTCCTTTACCAGAAGATTAAACTCATCGTTGGATGTTCGCAAAAAAATACCCAGCCACCTAAATATTTATAGAGGGGCATCTCTAATGAGTACAATTGCATTCTACTTGAGAATCATAAGATTACCTAGATGGAAAGACGAGCGCTAGCGGTATGTAAAAGGCAGGAGTTTAGAATCTTATTGTCAGCATCTGGATAGCTGAGGAAGCCTGATGTGGTCTGATCTGACCCCTGATATTACAACAGACATTGTTGTTAGTTATGTTTTTATACTGGCACATACCGCTGGGCCATGACCACTGATGCTTGCGTCCGGTACACGATTATCAGCTCGATCATTTGGGGAAAGAAGTACGCACGTAGTGCTCCCAACCAGACTAGTAGTGCTCTCGTAAGCGGGTCATAGATGGTGTTTTTACCAGAAAGGATCTCGCTGGCTGCCGTGTGCCCGTCTTTTGTCATTCCATGACGTTGGATGATTTCGGGAATCCGACACCCCCTAAGTAGTAGTAACCCGCTCACCAATCTAGACAGCGTGGCAGTAGAAGCTTGGCGGATAAACATCGTCTTACGTTTGGTAGTAAGAACTATTCACGCAGCTACGAGTGCTGCTTAGTATTAATCTTATTCTTGTGTTGTCGCCCTATTCTGGCTCGTCGATACTTTGGTCATTTATATATTCAGCTATAGATATCCAGTCCACTAATTAGAGGTCATGATGGTTATGATATGACTACAAGACATACTGCTCTTGGAAACTACTCGAAAGCGAGCATGTAATGCAAGAAGATAGCTATAGTCTGGAAGACTACAAAGAAAGGTCACTTGCTGACTCAACAGAAAGTTTCTGCCGAAGCCAGCAATCCACATACAGGGATTAGGAATACAGAATTCACAGGTGAATAGAAGTCAAGCTGAGAAGAACAGTTATCTTTTTGTGATCAGTGGTCCGTATACAGACAAATAGTCATTGCTTGAAGTAGATCATCATAGTGTGCCATGTCCAGGTCATTGAATACAAGTACATATAAAAGGCATTTAGGGACAGGTAAGCCTTTATCCCAATGACGACAAGCTAATATGCATGACAAGGAGGCATACCGTCATAAGCAGAGCTAGCCTTGGACTAGGTATTGCGGAAGCCTGTTTATCGTCAAGACTTTGAGGCTAACCAACTCGTTTTCGGAGCGAGCAATTGAGCAACACAAGACTGGTATCTAGGGGTTTCTTCAGCATGTTGGTTTAGATTGCTCGTGCGTTGCACCACGTACTGCACGGTCGATCTTTGTGCGAGATTGAGACACCACCCTTAAATCGAAAAACCACCTACAGTCTGGAAACTTTCCCTATTCAACGAAGCCCTCCGAGAACGAACCCTCCTTGTCAGTTATCTGTAACGGACAGAATCGCCAGACTAGGGCCAGATACTTCTCAGCAGAGTTGTTAGTCTGACGGGCGCCGACCTCTCGTAGCAGGATTGTATGATTTTGGGATTTTATTGCATATGGACCAGAAATATTAGTCCCACTTGGGATGTTCGGGAATTGCGGGAGCCTCAACGTATAAACCGTTCGCTTTGTAGATGGCGAAGCCCAATGATTGGTTTCCAATCCTGCAGTTTGCCTATCAAAGATCTATGAACATTTCCAATGTGCCTTGCATTGGCAGGATAATGGCGCTAACTACTGGAACTCTGGCCGTTCAAGGACGGCGATGAGTCTGGAGGACTTTCTATGAGGGATTATGCATGTGCAACTCGTCTGGCATAGTTTGAATACATACCAGTGGCAAGATATATTGCTGCCTCCATGTGCCTTTATTTCACCTCAGAACGTTGGAAACGACGAGTCTGCAGCGGCTGCACTGCCGTGCTAAATGCCATAAGTACCACCAATAGTCTTACTTTGTACTTGGCTCTGCTGATTCCCTAAAACTACAGCTGGAGGTGGGTAGAACATCCGGAACAGGGCCCGTATTGCTTCTCGGCCATAAGGATTTGTCTCTGGAGCAAACGCCGTTTAAGCACAGACAGAATTAGGCATCATATTTGTGGTTGGCCCTCAGTGTAATTTTATAACAGAAGTACAATGGGACTGAATCTGGCCTTTGGAGCTACTGTTACTGTTACTGTTACTGTGCTGTAATTGTGTGGGTCTGGGACTTCGCCGATATAACTTGTATCTAGATACCCGTCAGTGACGTCGAATTACCTGCACCTGCTCTTTATTCGTAATTCGCTGATGCCGTGTGTGACTATTTGTGCCAATTTTTGGGCGTTGCATTGCGCCGTCTAAACCTGAAGAATCTATGCAAGTAACCTCCCCAAAATCCAAATTCTACTCCTCACAGGGCAATTATGTACCATTACCATTACCATTACCATCACCAATCCCTCCCACCCTAGCTCTTTTCTCTCGCTGCACCTAAGTAGAATACGTTCGTTCTTCACCCCAAGTCTCATAGAATCACCGCCCCCCTCAATTTCAACCCTAATTTCTTCGTCCAGGTGAGTTTTGCGTTGTGCCTGTGTGGGAGGAAAATTGTGTGGCCTAAGTACATAACAGGACCATTCCCCGCCCCCTCTGCGTTCCTTTTCACTTTTAAATCTCCTTGCCTCAATTCTTGCGTTCTCCCGCCAAATCATTAAATCCCAAATACTAACAGCTCTGTGCGAACACCCGCAGAAGTTTGTTCCTGCAGATTCAAATCAGCTTGTGCCTGTACTGTGTGCTGCTCAAAATCGCAGTCACCCATTCTCTAGCCACTGGAGAAATCCCAGTGTGGTTTTTGACGCAAGGTCAGTGCCTCAGCTTTCACGGCACGAGGCGCAGGGAGCACCCTGACCAAAATTTCTCTCGGTAGCTAGAGCGAAACATCGTTCTGGCCATAGAAGCTTGCTCAATTACAACACTTTGCAAATACCCAACGCACTGTACCTCTGGTCTCTAGCCCCCCGGCTCACCCACAGTGGAACTTTCGTATTTATGGCCCACTTGCCCCTGGGAAATTTTATATAACTTGCCTTCCTCGCGCCGAAGCTATCCTCACTATCATCATAGCCTCGGATCCGCATTGAGTCAACCCATCTCACACCAACTCCCATCAATACGCCTTTGAGTTTCAAAGGCGTGGTCGAATAGACACCACGGCTCGACGATTCTTGGTCTATTCCTCCCTCAAGATTGTATCCCCTCGACCATCAGCGGACATCTACAACAACATCCCACCGCCATTCTAAGAGCACCAAGAGCTATACATCCGGGGGGGCGAGTCTTGCACGAAAAAAACCTCGTAGTCCATTTCTTTTAAAGCCGCATAGTTCCCGCCAAACTTTCCTTCCTCTACACGAGGGGGGGTTGAGGCGTACGCCCGTCGTTCTTCTTGGGAATTTCCGAGACGAGCCGCCTTAACAGTATAGGTAAAAATAAGCACTTACATTGGAAGAACAAGAAGCACTTCATGAGCCCATCAGAGACTGCAGTTTGGACATCCGTCGAGACATCCCCCACCACGCAACAACAGCAACCTCTTTGCCCCCAAGTTATGGCACCTTCTGCAATTTCGCCATTGGCATACACCACCACTAATAACTATTACAATGATGCCGCCACTGAGGCTAAGGGGGCGTATGCAAAAACATTGATTGCCAATGCTCTTCAGGAACGTATTGATAGCATCGATTACGACAACTGTGAGCCTGGCGGAGAAGATGCTTTCTTTGTTGGGGATTTGGGTGAAATCTATCGACAGCACATGCGTTGGAAGCGAAACCTCCCTAGGGTTGAGCCGTTTTATGGTAAGTAATTTCCCATTCCCGTATTATAAGGCATAAGACTTACTTTTATAGCGGTTAAATGCAACCCGAACATGACGGTCCTTCGCCTTCTCGCTGCTCTCGGCACTGGCTTTGACTGTGCCTCAAAGACCGAGATCCAGACCATCCTGGACATCGGAGTCTCACCATCTCGAATTGTCTATGCACACCCTTGCAAGACGTCCTCGTACATCCGCTATGCGTCTCAAGTAGATGTCCAAATGATGACGTTTGACAATGCTGAGGAGCTACTCAAGATTCACAAGTTCTATCCGAACGCAAAGTTAATCCTTAGGATCTTGACTGATGATTCAAAGTCTCTTTGCCGTTTGAGCTTGAAGTATGGTGCTCCTCTAGTAACTACTCGCTCTCTTCTGGAGCTTGCGAGTAGGCTAGGATTGAATATCATTGGAGTTAGCTTCCACGTTGGTTCCGGATCTTATGATCCTACTGCTTTCGTCCGCTCTGTTGAGGATGCTCGCCACGTCTTTGACGAAGCAACCGAATTCGGTTATGATCTCAAGCTCCTTGACGTGGGAGGAGGCTATGGACCAGACAACTTTGAGTCTGTGGCTTCTTTACTTGGTCCGGCATTGGACAAACACTTCCCGCCTAGCGTCAGGGTCATTGCTGAGCCTGGACGATACTATGTGGCCACCGCGTTCACAATTGCTACTCATGTAATTGCAAGGAGGACTGTTAGGAACGATGATGGCGTGGCATCCTATATGCTCTACCTCAACGATGGGGTCTACGGAAACTTCTCCGGCAAGCTTTTCGACCACCAGAACCCTGTTGCCAAGGTTTTGAAGCATAAAGAAGAATACTTTTACGATAGCCCTGAGTCTGATGCTCACCTCACCAAGTATTCGGTTTGGGGCCCAACCTGTGACAGCTTGGACTGCATCGATGACAACTGCTACTTGCCGGAGAAGGTGGATGTTGGCGACTGGTTGTACTTCAGTGATATGGGAGGCAAGTTTTTCCCTTTTCTCTTCTGATGATATTACTTATGCTAACTTTTTGCTAATAGCTTACTCTCAAGCATCTGCCACTAAATTCAATGGATTCACTGATGACCACACAGTTGTCTTTGTCTACAGCGAGGCTGGAGCAAGGTCTCTTCTTGAGATAGATTAAATGGGGGATGCTAGAAGAAGGAAAAGGAGCACCAAGGACGGCGGATAGACAAAAGTTCACTAGAGAGAAGAGGAGGATGCCATTTTGCACTGTTATTGGTTTTTGATTAAATATTATTTGGATTTTTGAAGTTTAGCATTCCGGTTGCTTTTTCTACAGCCTGGAGGAGCACTGTTTTTATATATCGCTTATTTATCATGTCATGTCATGTCAAGATACAAATCTTCCCCCTTGACATACCCCAACCCCTACACCTCCGGAAAGTCCACTCCGCCATGTTGTATCTGGATCAATTTTGCTTTTTTGCGACAAGAACGATACAATAGGCGGGATTTTATTGGTGCACGCTGCTGTTGTGCTCGCGCCGTTGAAGCGTTCTTGTTTTTCTAGTTACTGAGATCGTACCGCCTGCACAGTCGTTTATAGACATAGATCAAATCAAGATTCGATGAGGGAAAAAATAGACTTGGAAGTTTGTTTCAATTGAGACGAGGGTTTTTTTCCCCCCTTTTTTTCTTTTTTTTCCTTCCTTGTGAGAATTGTTTTATGGAGTAAGTGGCTTTGTTTGATGCAGGAGTATCGTAATTGATGCATACTTGTGGTATTAGATAGCTGCAGTTGGGGGTAATGCATTATTATACATCATTAGTTGGCTATATATATGTTCAGGGCCGTCGTTTTCAAGGCCAAGGGGTGATATACATGCCGTTTATACAGTATGTAGGTTCTTGTTCTATACACAAACTTGTAAATCACCTAAACAATTGGAGCGTAATCAGAAACATAAAACCACAAGAGACTCAAGGTTTTAATTTACTGAAACCCGCTTCCGCAATATGCACAATGCACTGCGGGGGGTTCAATTCGAGGTAGGTTGTTAGATAGGTAGGTACCCGTCACTTTGTGCTCCCAATATGCATCTCCGCCCCGTGGCCGCAGCTGGTGCCTAAAAATGTATGGCCCGGCCGCGGGAGTGGGGAATTAGTGTATAGCCTACCTGCAGCGGGTCTAGATCTAGAGCTTCACACAGGGGGGAAAGTGACTCGGGCTGATGGAAATGGGAGTCATATATATAGGTTGGGGGTACGACATAGCTCCTACACTGGCTGCTACCTAAAATGCAGAATTGAAACAAATGTCTAATTCTCCTGATGGCAGTGTCAATAGTGTCTTTTAAACGAATCCAACTACTTGTCCAAAAGAATGCAAAGACCCAATGTAGCCCACCTTATCATGGCCTCGTGAGCAAGCCATACGGAATCCTATGTATCTCAAGATATTCCTCTTTTCCCAGTCTTATGACAGAGCTCTGGGCTATGACCCGCATTCCTGATTTATATCCAGCGCTAGTCCAATGCCCCTTGGTTGCCATGCTCTCGTGCTTGTTCTCTCTGCCGGAGAAGCTCACACCATCATCGATGTACCGAACGGGCATCCATCCCAGATTCGGTAGATCCGCCCGCTGTATATATTCGTTTGTCTGTTCCTAATTATTGATTCCTCTGTGGTCTATATGAGCACACTGCCCTCTTCCGAACCCGGCATTAAATCGTGAACGCCTAGATAGTCCTTTGGCAAGATACCAAGTGGGATGTCGGGACTTTGCCTGCAGCCCGCCGGATGGAACAGTGGTAAATCTACTATTTGGCTGAAATATCATATCAAATCCCGGGTGCTAGCAACTGATGAATATCGGTACCGAAACCTCTAAATTAGCATATAATGCAAAATTGCTCGCACCACGACAAATGCCGCTTGATAGACATTGTCAGTGGTAGGGCATCTAGGTCTAGAGGGAGGACTGCAGCCTGAGTCCTAGAGTAACACCGTTTTCACGAATTCCAGGTACACAGTGATCAGAGAACATTGGATGGAAGGTGCTTAACGAGTGGACCTCCAGCAGCCCCAATTTCCTACGAAAGCAGGGGTATTCTTCTACTCTTCTAGAGGCACAGGAGTAAAGACAGTCCACTCTGAGGGCCTTGGGGCTTAGTGCAGGGCCGTGGCCAATCACTCCGTCCACAATATCATGTTCATCACTACGAAGCAATCTCCCGTGACACTCCGCTCTGTTGTACACACCATGATCGGATTTGGGGATACCGGAATTATGACTGCGGCCAGCACCTGCTTCCGCTTTTGAATCTCATAGGATATCTTTTTTATGCTCCCAAGTTTGTACGTAACAGTGACTGCAGCGAGTATGATATAGGACGAGCGGTTGACGGATGTCTCGTCTGAGTCCTTGCTTCACCAAAACTAGTTGCTATGTTGTATTTCTCCTACCCAATCATGCAGGATAATAAGGAAAGAGAGGACCACAATACATCGATGTTGTGAGAATTCAAAATGATAGGGCTAGAAAATTTAGTATTTCGTCCGCCGTAGGTGTAACCCCATACCCACATGCAAAAATCAGAATACGTGCATCATCGGTAGTCGAGCGAGTGATCTTGAAAGGGAAAGCTGCTACCAGATCAGGCCCATGCATGAAGGCTTCCAGTCCCAACATAAGCTAACGCTGATCAGGGTTCTGATGTAGGTATGGCGGCATCGATATATGGGCGGCGGATCCCTCGTACTCAAATGTGCTAGTCTGCTAGCACCGAATGATGTTCCTGCTCCGATCCATGTACCATGAGTGTGTTTCGTATTGGCTGTCTAATTGCGCATGACATTCACTCTGTGAGGTATTTTGTGGTATCGATTCTAACGAAGAAGGTATGTCTCATAACAACACACCACAATGCCATCAAGACACAAGGGGTATCGGGGTATATCTGCCAATGATGTGATAACTAGAGTAACATTCAGAAAAAAAACGCGAGAATCGCCAAGTTTTGGCCACTTTATCATTTTGCTTGCTGGAGCAGGGATTAAAATTATAAAAAGTTTCTTATTGGAGACCTTTGGGATGGCTCTGCGATAAACACTAAACGCCATTCCCGTGTCCCAGGACTCATAAGCCAATTCACTTGCAACGGAGAATATCGTCTTATGCAATGCGGTCAGAATTACTTGTAGGCTGAAGAAAGCAATGATTCGTCATCCTCAGCCAACTGCAGGGGACAGAGTACCTAGTATCCTATCATTGCTAGGTAAACAAGATGTATTGATCCAAAGGAGAATCTTGTTCCCTTGTAAGGGGATACCACTTCAACCCCTGAGTTAGGCATGCATATGGCTGCCGAAGGCAACAGAGTAGGTAGGTGAGTGAGCTGATAATAGCGAGACTATGTTTGGCGGTTGGCTTTGAGAACCAAGTTCTATCTTACCCTGTTGCTCTGCATGTTTCCGGCTCCACGGTAATCTGGCAAGCTCCACGGTAATCTGGCAAGCTCCACGGTAACTGGCAAGCTCCATGGTAGGCTTATGTTGCTGGGAATAGTACCCATGCCATTGACTCTGACCAACAAGCTCGTAAGCTCACCGTCCACGGTAAGACCCGGTGGACATAACAGTTGGTTGTCTGCTTAGCAAAGTTGTCTTGGTTCTTGTAAGACACTTGATTGGATCAATTCAACGTCAAATGATCGACACCGGACAAGCTCTGATGACGATGCCGAATCATTCGCCGACCAGTCACAAATTTCAAAGCCAACTCCTTGTAAGGAGCTCGACACCACTTGGAGAACGTCTTCAAGCACACGACCTCTGCATCCTTCAATTCTTTTCATTTTTCTATCAACCCTAGATATATATAAAAGAAAAAACTAGGGTAGAGCATTCTAAAATTCTGCAGTGCAGCGGCATTGGCTGCTCGGTGGCCATAAGTGTGGAATGTAACCATCACAAGTGCCGATTGTATAATAGTGCTATATTGCGAATATTACAGTTAATTGCAATTGATTACTGTGTAATCCCGTATGTAGGCGAGCATATGTTAAGTCGAGTGATATGACGTGACTGGTTTCCAGCAATCAGGAATTGGCCCTGTCAGCACCCTTTCACAGGCATCCACCCCTTCCCACCGTTTCCTCGGTACCATCTACCTTCTTGCATCTGGCGCATAGTAAGGGCCTAGAACTGAGCTATTAAACAAAAATCCCCTGTAGCCCAAATCTGAATCCCCAACCGTGCATATACAAAACAAGGCGCTGCTGTATTTCCTTGTGTTTTGTGATGCTCTCGGTTCATAGGGCATCTCATATGCCAGGGAAGTGGTATATCATATTCATGTCCATCGATCTTGATACAACCATTGTTTTGTTTGCAAGCTCATTCCGTACCAGTCATACCCATGCTTGTAGCTGCATATCGCTTCAGATATGATCGACGATCGCGCGGAACATGCTGCATTCATATGAATTGTAGGGTACGATTACGCTGGTACCTACGTAACGACTGAAGCTAATCCCCCAACATGCGGCCGTTTCCCGGAGACACCTCTTCCACCTAAGACCAAGGACCTACTGGGCTGTTATGCCGCCTTTCGCAGAGACCCGGAAATTACTGGGTACCTTTGACAAAGGAGGCTGGGGTATGTTAAGAAGCCGCCTGTTGCTGGGGCCGCACACGGTGTCTCTAATACAAGCAGCGTATTACCAGCTGGACCGGATGGGGAACCAAAGCACACAAAGCTGATGGCCTTCTCTTGTGAGATACCGTACAGTCTCTGACTGGCCTGGTGATAATTAATAATCCCTCAACAACTGACCATAGAGGTGTTGGATGGCGAGTGACGTTTTCTGCGCCTCCACCTAAGGGCGGCTTCCAGCGTCACTCCGGGATTTCCGGTGGAGGGGGGAGTCTGAGATGTGATATAAGGTCGAAGGACATTAAATTTAGCCTGCTCAGGATCGTCGTTCGGAATCCATCAAGAAAGGGTGCCATATGCCAGGGTTCCATCGGCGCTGGGACTCAATCAAGCTTTCCCAGGAACCGGAGAAACTACGGAGTAACCTAACCCTGCGCGACTTACCACGTGACAGGACAACAGTAGCAAACAATTATTGCAGCAATCTCCCACGCAAATCAATCCGCGACCCACGTATCATTAGTACACGCAAGAGGGCAGTCGGCACGTCTCCCAAACAATGAAGCTTAACGAGAACACCGGTAGGTCATTACTTATATCGTTTTACTTTTATCAATTTGATAGCGACCAAAGGCTAACAATTGCTTCGTCCAATCGGCAGCCCTCTTGTCACCAAAGATCCTGCTGGTGCCTTATGATCCGCACCATGTACCAACATATCACCAATGGATGGAGGACACAGCACTTCGTGATGCCACTGCCTCTGAGGGGCTCTCTCTAGAAGAAGAATACAATATGCAGCGCGGCTGGCGTCTTGATCCGGATAAACTCACTTTTATATCCGTGATTCCCCTTGCCATTGAAAACGTGGCGAATAAGGCATCCATAATAGCGGGTAGCGACGACGTAGCAAGCAGGATGATTGGAGATGTCAATCTGTTCTTCCAGGAGGATGATGATGACGAGGACGAAGAATCGGATGAAGGCATGGAGGATGGAGACGACAATTCAGCCCTGTCCACGGATCCAGAAGGACCTAGAAAGATAGCAGGAGAGGTGGAAGTTATGATAGCGCGCTCTGAATACAGGGGAAGGGGTCTTGGGAAGGCAACACTCCTCCTGTTCCTTGCGTACGTGTTGAGAAATAGAGAGGAGGTAGTGGCTGGGCTTTGTAAAGATGGGGAGACTGCTACACTTTCCACTTTGAAAGTCAAGATAAATCGGAACAACCACCAGAGCATTGGGCTCTTTGAGAACGTTGGTTTCAGAAAAAAGACGCCCGGTACAACGAACTATTTTGGGGAATATGAAATGTGTGTGGAGATGCCGCTGGATCAATTCCGGGTTCACATTGACGGTTTGCTCGAGGAATATGGAATGGGGAATTGGAGGGAATTGCAGTACGAACGCAGTTTGCCAAATGGTCACTGAAGAATGGTTTTACAATGACAACTGTTCTTACCGCGACTACCCCAATATGGACTGGCTCTGACATCGTTGTTACCTTTTAGACCGCTGAGATACCAATAGCTTCTAAGTGATTTTAATTTTGGACTTTCATAATATTTATCTTTTTTTTTAATTTTTAATTTTATTTTATTTTTTATTTATTTAATAATTTATTAAAGGTAACCCAGACAAGGCGCTTAATGTGCATTTCAGCTCTACTGATAATTAGAGCATCAGCGCTACAAAACAATTTTATCCATCTTCATCTAATCTATTTTTATCTATTCCTCCTCACTCTCAGATTCTTCTTCCTCGCTTCCAGTTTCATCCCCTTCATCGTCGTTTTCTTCATCCTCTTCCTTTATGTCAATCACGCCCTCCACTTCTAATCCATAATTATCCTGAAATTTTTCCAATTCGCTCACTTCCACAGTGAAACCTGCCTCCTTGAATCCAGCCTTGATATTCTCCACCTTCCCATCCGCAGCTACACAAATCGTCACACACCTATCTTTCTCAAAACAACCCATTACAACATCCTTCAATACTCTCTTCAGATCCTCCTCTGTAACTGCCTGTACCCTTTGCAGAAGGACTGAGTTCCACTCCTTTCCAACTCCACGGATAACTTGGTTAATGAAACTTTGGATTCCAGCTGTAGCCATGTCCGCCTCACTGTCTGCAAATCGAACGACAATCGAAGATAGTGCACCCTCGAGTAGATGCTTGTCAAAGGGAGTCGTTCCATCAATGTAGTTTTGGATGGTTTCTCTGGCAGCGGCAAAGGCTTTGTAAGCGTCCGGCGCGCGGTAGGTACTGAAGGTAAGGAGACCGGCATCGGTGTTGCGATTGAAGGAGGAGCTATATGCCAATCCTCTCCCACGAATACCACTGGAGGCTGATAAGTTAGGGCACAATAAGTCTTGTAGGATGTACTTACATCCATAAGGGGCCTTCGACGGTCTGGAGGTATGCGAGCGCTAACATTAAAGCTGGGAGGCCTGGGTCTAGCAAGCTAGCGGGCCCTTTCGCGATCTATACAATTGTGTTAGCCGGAACCTTGTGGAATCTTACGTAGAAGCCCTACATGAATGGAGTAGGATGAATCTATGCTCTGTAGTGGCACAATCTTGCAGATGTTTCCCGGGTTCTGTCCCACTGGGGTAAGCCTCTCACTCTTACTGACCAATTTTGACAGTTTCCCCGCCTGTGGTGTCTAGTTAATAATGAACACCATTATAGCGAGCTAGTTATTTGACAGGTGAATTTCTCACAGTTGTCGTCTTTCCTTCCACAAATCCTGCCCAAGATGCAACTGGATTCTCTAGTTTTGCAACGTTTGCAATCACAAAAATTCTCATGTTCTCCACTTTGCATAGAGAGGCTCTTAACGTTTCCATTTGATTGATCACTTTCTCTGGTTCAGTATTCAGCAACTTGACGATTCTCTTGAGAAAAGATGCCTTGGTGAGAGTATCCATTGCCCTTCCAATGGATTCCCGGCCCATAGTAATTTGTGTGCCCACTGAGCACGACATATCATCACCTCTCCTCTTTTCTTCTGGAATGTCTTGCAGCAACTTCGAGACTGAGACTGCCAACCGCTGGAACCCAAATTCAGTTAACACCCTCACGTGACAATAAGAAGGAGGAGCATACCTTCTCATCGAAGATGCTGTCCCAAAACAAGGTATTTAGCCACTGGATAGTGAGTGCGTAATGCTCTGGCTCTATTTGGAATTTTAGGTGTATGGCCTCTCCCGCACCAAGCCTATCACCTATATTCATCGTATATCTAACGGTGAACTTCTCCAGCTGAGCAACCACTGTCTCATACTCCATTCGTTTTCCATCCTTCATAACGGGAGTGTCAAAAAAGTTGTAATCATAGACAGATAAAAGGGGCCTTAACTCTACAGGAATAGAGCTTGTTGACAATATCACATGGACATGGACAAAACTAGTTTGGACATGCTCAAAATGTAAGTATAGAGGAATATTCGAGGTTACTGGGTTGCTGTCGAGTAATTTTTGAACTTCATTGTCACTGGTTCAGTCGTTAACTCACAATAGTCGGACGGAGGAGAATCAGTGGGCTTACAGGATACCGTCTTGTTTGGCAAAGCCAGCTCTAGCAGTCTAGGTTACATCAGATGAGATCGTTGAGGGAATTTCTGTCGACGGGGGCCGCTAATACATACAATAGTTGGAATAAAGTGAATAGAGCCAACATCTGGAATTGCAAATTGATCGATGACCTCCTTAGGAATTGGCTTGTCGTTTTCAGCTTTTAAAACCTCAAGTTTTTCAGCCAGTTCTTTCAAGCCAGCTTCACCAAGCTGTTGTTTTCTAGCTTCAATTCTCCCTTTCTGATAGCTCATTAGCTTCGATGATACCACCACTGACACTGCCATGGACATACCTCCTCCTCTTTGAGTTTCTTAGCTAGTTTTGCCGAAGGCTTACCCAGGATGGAGATGTGATGAGCGTCAGATAGCCATTTTTTCACGAAATTCCTCCATTCAACATCGCCCCATCTATCCAACTCATCATATGCCTTCAGGTTCTGCATATCTTTTAAAGTACTACCATCCGTTTCTCCAAACAGAAAGTCCGTAATGATCTGCTTGCTAAGATGGTCACCACTTAGGTCTGCATAGAACTTCACCTTTCGCTTCTGTCTTTTGAGACAATCCTTGAGGTAAACCATATTCAACGGTTTACTTGCTGTCTTCTTGAGAACCTCAATAACTTCTTTCTCTACCTCTGCGAGTTTCTTCGTGGGAACGCTAGATAAAGCTAGCCAAAGCACAGTATCTGGACGTTCCTCCATATAGAAGCTCACTTGAGAAGCCATTGGTTCCTTGATTTCTACAAAGTAGTTTTCCAAAATTGATACAGAGGAACCAGCCAGGTAAGTTGAGATCACGTACAAAGCCGCCACTGCGTAACTGTATTAGTATAAATTTGATTAGCATAGCATAATAAACGTACTTGCTATAGAGTCTGCGCAATGTGGACCTAGCCAGGCAATAGAAATTTCTCCCATGGACTCATCCTTTTCTGGAAATTCCACTGTATCGACGGTCGTCTTTGTAAGAGGCGGGACGGCTGGTGAATCAATCCAGGGTCGTTTGGTTCGGACTGAAGGGAAGTGAACCAGTATGCTCTCCTCAAACTCATTCAATATACGCAGTAGATCCTCATGATCTACTTCCCCGACAACTACCACGCATAAGTTTTTTGGCTGGTACATATCCTTATGAAAATCTCTTATCCTTTGGGTTGTCAAAACCCTCAATGCCTCGGTCATACCCCCAGTTTCGTACCTAAACCCACACTGCTTGGGGTAAAGGAGTCTAGAAGTCCTCAAGTTCATTAAGGAATCGGAGTTGTTCTCCACTCCTTGCATTTCCGAGTATACGACCCCTGCGTCTTGCCCTGTTCCATCAATATGATGTACCTCCGTATAACAAGCTGAGTCAGTGAGCGTTGGCAGAAGAATATGCTCTAGATAAACAGGGAGTATCTGAGCAAAGCCTGCCCATCCTGCACTCTGAAGCTCGTAGGCCGTGTGGTCCGTGGCCGTCCAAGCATTCGTATGAGAGTAAGCACGATTAGCAAGCTTGTCGAGAAGGCCCTTGTAGCGATAGTTCTTTGATCCCATAAACACAAGATGTTCGAGGGTATGTGGTGCTCCTGAATCGTCAAGGACTTCCGTAGCGAGTGTAAAGTAACCATACAGCTTGGGGCCCTTTCGATCCACAACAATAGCAGAGAGTCCAGTTCGCGAGGACTCATACCTGCTCCATTGGAAAGTATTCAGCACTATGATAGTTGTAGCAGATATTCCATACTCACTTGGTGATATTGGTTGGACTGTAGTCTGTGTCGAACTGCACGACTTTCTTGAAGTGTCCTTTTGCCTCCGCCATGGTGAATAGCCTAAGCCTATATTTCTCGAAGTTGAATAGCTTGGGGCCGTCCAGTACTTTGTATCGAGTCCAAAGCAGCCTGCGGCTCTGAAGCATCACGCGGATCAGTGTACTGCGGGGTTAGTGCGGGGTTCCGGGAACTCTACAGTGAGAGATCCCAAGTATAATCGCCAATTCAAGTTCGAATGGTCTTTGTATTTACCGAGAGTTGTCAGCTTGCAACTTACTTAGTTCCTAGTACACTAAAGTTATAACTAAGTATTTAATATCCTTGCTACTCCGGAACTACTTAACTTACTTAAAATGCTTCAATGTAGTCAAGATAAGTGCAGCAGACCCTGCAGGAAATGGCTAACAGATTTAAGGCTGACCCACTGAATTTATTATGTATTGATGTTAATTCGTACCCAATGACTCCCAAACGCCATAATTCGTAAATACAAGTACACCAAGACATTTATTTGCTGGCCCTTTCCAGAACCAAGCAACCTTCTCACTCGCAATTACCTGTCCTACACTACCAATCTAAAACCTTGGGTTGCAATCAAAAAGCGGGTTGGCTCTTTTGCGTCCGGCTTCATAATAAAAGTGTCGCTAAACCCCCTCATTGGCGCTGACTCGGATCCAATCCGTACCTGCCCCGACACAACCAAGAGGAAAGAACATGATCCCCTTCCATCTGGCTGTATTGGCTGGGCATCGTAGGACTGAACATCGAATTTGGTGGGTGGCATTTTGGCATAAAAGGCCGAAACGTCTTCCCCACATGAGACAGGGTTGCCGTTCCAGACCACGCTAGCATTAGGGCCGTAGAAGGAGGATATTCCTGTTCGTTCGTTATCCAGTGCTGAGTAGAACTCGCCAGTGAATGTCTTAGAGGCTGTTGGAATATCGTCAGAATCATAGAAATACCATAAAAGCAGTCCGCTGAATTTGTGTCAAGAATTAATACCTTCAGCAGAGAGCTTAATTAAGGCATTTTGATCAGTTGTCTGTACTTGCGTAAGCATATTTCCTCCTAGGTTATACTGAGCAGCCAATAACCCACCATTTTCGTATGTGTAAGTAGGTTGGAATTTCGAAGGAGAAATTTGCGAGGATAAAAGTATAAGGAGATGAGGTGAGGGTGGACAAATGACAAACGCGCTACTCACTGCTCCTGCTCTTGTTATATTTGATGATAGTGGGGTTCGTTAATATAAGGAACTCGTCATAAAGCCACAGAGGACTAGGGATTTAAGCTTTAAACTGCAGCTAGCAGAGTGTTGCCCGCAGAGCCACATGCATTAAACTTCTGAAAGAGATCTTTGTTATAATTTTACTGAGGTCTAATTACAGTACTTAAGTAGTCCTTTAAGGATCGCCAATTGTATCAACTACAATGATATTCCCCATCATGCCATATCAACGGCTACAATCTACTCGAATACTTCCTGTACTTCGTCCCGTGTCACTCAGTTGCACTCCAAAATCCAGAGGACCAATTTCGTATAAAGCTTCATTCGTACTTCGGAGGTGGTAACAACTCCAATTTTCTACGTGAACTCAGGTCTTTCTCAATTATCACTTAGGTTTTTTGTGCTTTTTTTGTATTGAACTAATCGGCAATTTATACCTGCAGCCTCTCATATTGGGTATCTATATACCCTTATCTTAGCCGATGTCATTAAGCGATGGCAACAACTGCTGGGAAAGATAGCAACTGGAATAGATGAGCATAGTATGAAGGTAACCTACACAGAGGTTATGCTGATGTGCTAAGTTAATAGCTGACTAATGGTAGATTCAGCAAGCTGCCAATGCAGTCCAGCAAAACCCTAGACACTTTTACAATGCTGCTGAGACATTTAAGGCAGGTTCCTCATACATTAGATATGAGTGAGAAATTTATAGATGGGCTTTCAAAACTAGCTAGAATGTAGCTCCCGAGGCAAATATTTCTAATGACTACTTCATCTGGACGATAGACCAAAGTTATCGTGATGCAGTCCACTATGCCTAGATATTATATATTAGCTTTTATGACTACCTGTGATATCAGCAAGAATTCTGGTTGGCGTCCTATGCGTCTGAGGCATGGGACGCACAGTCAGGAACCGAAGAAATAGATGCTAATGGTAGGCACTTGCACGTTGGGACGTACTAGAAGGTGTTCGTCCTAACGTTAGACATCGTTCAACTTACGTTACAAATGCGGATTATATCTGCTTTTGCGTAGGTAAGCTGCTAATGTGTCGCACTCTGTCTTAGGTACTCATCGCTGAGGTCTACTCTTCATAGACACTATAGCTGATAGCCGCTCCATTTGCGATGACTAGGTTTAGCTGCCATCAGTCCTTAACGCTAGCCCATGTTGATTCCTCTCTATAATGCATGCATGGTGGTCTTTGATATCTGTAACGTTGAGTTGCCATCTGCCTTCGTCGGAAAGGTGACGATATAAACTGTCCTCGTAGTAAACATAACACTAGAGAAGTGCTCATCACAAACGCGACATTATTACACTTTAACATCCAGGATGTTTTGTAGAGAACTACTTTTCCTTAAGGAGGAAACTAGATCTACATTCACGTTTGTGAATGTATATTATGTTTTGGAAACTATTCGTGATCTTATTCCTAGATACTAACTAAATATATAATATAATAATCCCAATTCTCCTCTGTCCTACTCTGTACGTCAGATTCATGATCTTCATCAACGGAATCACACCATCCACTGTGTCTTTCAACCCGTAATCCCCCAAATATACACTGCAATGGCTTTGCCTCCCAAGACACTAGTAAAGTTGCTTTTGCAGACTTACTGATTAGAGCCTTCTCCATTATTTGGCTCTTCTTCATCATCATGATATTCTTCCTCTTTTTGTGCATCAGGAGTGAGATTAGACTGGGCTGCGTGGTCTTCTTCCTCGTCACTTAGTATCGTTGGCTCTGAATGCAGCATCTCCAATTCCTCCAGAGCATCAGTTCACAGAAGAAAACTGTCAGAGATCTGACAGCGTGCAAGTCTAGAGGCTTTGGTGACATTGGCTAGTTCCTCTGTTAACTCTTGTTCATAGTGTGCGCTGTCACTAATGTGTAGAGGTTCATCTGATTCCTGGTCTACGCTTGGCTCAGTAGCAGCCAGACGCGATCGTATATCTGCTTTAATAGCAGCCAATAATAGTTTGCGTACTCTGGTGCTGTATGCTTCCCACGTTGCTAAAAACCACTTGTACGTCTCTAAATGCGTTAGAATTTGCCCTCTTTGTATCGGATAATATATACAGTACTTACTAGCGCTACTTTGATATTTGAATTCTGCCTTTTTGGGTAGTTCAACATAAACACCTGTACTCCACGCCTTCAAGCAATGACGCATGGCTGAGGTGACCAGGCAGATGAAGACTTCATTAATAGAATCAAAGAATGAGTCATCAAAATTCCCTTGCATTTTAATTCGTGCAAAATATTTTCTGAAAATAATCTCGGTTATTTCACTTGCTCTGAAATGGCGTCGGTCGGTCTGCATGGGTATTAGATGTGTCTGGCTTAATTTCCGATGTGGGAGGGGAATTTGACCTCACGTCCATCTTCACGGCAAATGAATCGGTTCACTTGGACGGCGATCTCTGGTTGGGCCAGCGTGTTCAGTTTGAAGACTTCCATAATGCTGTGTTTACATTCATATACAAGATGTGCCCGAGTTCTGGAGTGAATGCTACGAAGCTTCTGACAATTAGTGACTTATCCGACGTCATGTGTAGGGTTAGCACCTATGGTGCGTTCTAGGCCTTGTCCAGTTTCCTTTTGTGCACTAACCCAGGATTCAGACAATAATTGCCCAATTTCTTCGGCACTGAGCATTGGGTTTTCAAACAAAGTATAATAACGCACATGAGCGCTCGCCCGAGTTGTAAGCTCCTTATACTTGTCCGGAATTTGGAAAAAGGATCTGGACCTGGGGCCGACGCGATATGGCTTTTGGATGACGCTGTCAGGCAGTTGTTCTTCTGTCTCCGTATTGAAAGAGTCAGATTCGAGGCGGAATTCTTCTTGTGAGTTTTGGAAACTGGACTCGCTTCTGGTCTGTGAGTTGCCTGGGAGCTGAGGAAGGAGGGGGGGAGGACTATTTGCATCCAGGTTAGCCAGAAACAATCGATCAGCATCTACATACATAAGTAGTACCAGTGTTAACACTCTTTACAGAGTAAGAGGAACTGTATTCACTGGCAATTAAGTCTCAGACATATAATCATACGTGTGTGGCAGGAAATGGTTACTGTAACTTTCCCCAGACATATACCGTATCTCATAATCACGGTATTATTATCGAAAAGTTCCGGCGCGGCGGGACACATGCACAGCTATCGATGCCAGGTTCGAGTGTATAGTACTATACAGTCCCATTTAGAAGGTATCTGGGACGCTGGGCGCGGTCTGAGCAGCAGTGAGAGACAGACTGGAAAAGGGTAAACTGCGCACTGAAGCGGGGCAGATACCTAAAGGTAGATTCTACTCGGTATTTAACTCCCAATCGGTCCCAGATCGGTACCCCAGCCGCTGTTTTATGTAGTCTGGTCGTTTTTCTGAGTCTCGAATACTTTCTGAATGGGAATGTATATATGTAATAATAGCAGGTCTTCATGTCCTCTTCCCTAATCCACCAAGGTTTTTAAATTTATAAATACCACTCATGCTCCCAGTCATTACACTAGGTCAAATCACGCTCTCAAACTCCTCCCTCCCCATCCACCCGCAACAATGAATTCAAGGACCATAACCATCTCCTCAGCCTAATATTTTTCATCCTCCCTCTATCAACACATATCTATGCAGCCCCCCTAGGTCTCTCCTTCTCAAAGCAAATAGTCAGCTTCTCGATGGCTTCCATGTATTGGAATCCATCGTCACAGCAATATACGAACCGTAATATATCTCCTCAGAAATGAAGCATATCAACAGGAAATCTCGGCCTTCAAGAATAAAAAGGCCCCTAGCATGGGCCCGTGGAGCACTACGAAAAGAAATTCTGAATGGAGAGCTAAAACTCAGTGTAATAAAATAGACGGGAGCCAGAAGTTCGGGCTCGGGTTACCTGCTACTGGCCATTGCACGACACTTTCGTCCCACCACTAGCTGCGGCGCTTGTGGTCAAGGCTCTAAAGCAAAGCGATAGATAACACAATACTTTTGAGGAATGATTATACTGCTGATGAGAGTCATGGCCAGGTGATTTTTCCCAACACTTGAGTCCTGAGGCAGAAGTGGTTGTGTTTGTTGTTGATTGGCTAAGGTTGCCGAGACTGGGCTGAGGGGCTGAGGATGTGTCGCGGGCTAGAAGTAGAAGCATTACCCTGGTTTTAGAAATGTTCATGAAATATGTCCGTGGAAGAAGCCTTTCTTCTTCGTACCCAGACTACTTATTCGAGTTTCTTCGCATGTCAGAATTCTCCAATTGCGACGTTGAGATTGTATCATTACCCTGATCTCCACTAATTGGTGGCTACATAGGTAGTTACTAAGCAAGTGCTGAGGGCGCCGGGGCCAGTGATGCATCTTTATGCGCCCGGAAATATTCCATTAGGAGGATGTGTTATACAGTATCTGTATCTCTTAGTCTCGGTAGTTAACTCAGACAGACCGTTCAATGGGACACGATAAATTCAGATACAAAAATCTATCTGTATGCGTGTTAGCCATATACATTTTGCAGCACTTAAACCAGCATTGGCTTAGCTGTCCCACCGAGCAGTCTGTCCCATTGAGGGTTCAATTTGGAACACAGATAAATACTTGTATTTCCATAGAAAGTTGACGGAAGCTTCACGCGGAGTTGATCTCGTGCCAGCGTCGGTTGGGGCCGTGTTAAAAACGTTGGTTGTTGGCCCCTGAGCGGTAGTTTTATATTGTGCTAGGCGCTGTAGCCCTCAAAACATCGAGGATCCAACGTTGCGCATGCACTTGTTTGATGAGTGAAAGCCGCAGCTGGCAGAGCGCTGAAGCCATGATACATATACCACCGTGCCTACCATATTCCCTATACCTGTAGAACGGAGCAAGAAGATCTCATAACCAGTCTAAAATAGTCGTGGCTCTGGTGGACACTCAGTTTACTGTCACTGCGACACCAATCTTTCCACCGCTCCTCAGTTCTCCATTTCCGCACTCTTCGTCAACGTGGGATCTCCGGCTGGGTGAGACATTTTCCAATCCTTCCTGAGATAAAAGGAAACAGAAAGGAAAACGAGAAAGAAGCTCGGACCGACAGGCTTACCCTTTGGAACCCGCGCACCAATCGCCTGGGCCAGGAAAGGGGGAATCCAGGAAAAGGTCTCGAACCAACTACTTGATCTCCAAAGACTTTACCTGGGAGCAGTTGGATTTCGTCGTCATTCATTAATTCATCTTGATTGTTTACTTGACAGCTGCATAATACATTGCGGGAGATCTGAGAGCAATTCATCAACCTCTTACAATAAGACAAGGACAGCGCCGATAAAAAGCAAAGATAGGAATCAAGACAACCTGCAACAGTATTTATTAAGGGATACCGATGACGAGCAAACGCCCAGCTCCGACAAAGCGGGAACGGGCCCGTAATGAGCAGGCGTTGAAGGAGCTGTTGAAGGTGCCGGGGAACGATCGGTGTGCCGACTGTAATGCGATGAACCCAGGGTGGGCGAGTTGGAGTGTAAGCAGTACCAGTATATTCATTGATCCAGATCGTAGGCAGTCTGCGCATACGCTGGGAAGGGTTCGCTGGGAGGAGACGCTGATGTGGATGATTTACGACAGATTGGGGTCTTCCTGTGCACGCGATGCGCATCGATTCATCGGAAGCTCGGGACGCACGTTTCAAAAGTCAAATCTCTGAGTTTGGACAACTGGGAGTCGGACCAAGTCGATGTATGAAGATCCTACCTTTGAGACATGATTGTTCTTTGGAATATACCCGGCACATGTACTGATCATTGAACGAACTCGCCCTGTAACTAGGTTCTTCGATTAATAGGAAACATCAAAGCGAATGTGGTATGGAACCCGAATCCAAGCAAGCACCCGATACCACTCAATACGGAGGAATCCGACTCTGTTATGGAAAGATACGTCCGGAACAAATACGAATACAAACTATTTCGACGAGACCGTGCTGAGAAAGAGAAGGAGAGGATCAAAGAATCGTTATCGAGTTCTAGGGACTCTGGGAACGCAGGGCTTAGCATCTCTAGGCCAAATGGAAGTAGTGGCAGTAGTGGGGCCAGCAGCAGTGGGATATCAATAGCAAGCAACCATAGCACATCATCATACACGCGACCACATCCGCCCAACCGATCTGTATCTGCTTCATTCCATCTCCCAACTGGATCCCGTTCATCTTCACCTCCGTCAAAGATTGGGCAGGTGTTAGGTGTAGAGCCAGTACATCAGCAAGCCACATTACCATCACAATTACAACAGCCGACGACAGCGGGGTTGGTATCATTGCAGGGAGTGTCTGGGGGCTTGGAAGATACGATTCGGCAGCTGAGAGATATGGGGTTCACAGATGACAGGCGGATACTGGATGTATTGAGGCAGACAGGGGGGGATGTGCAGACTGCAATCGACATATTGACCAGGATGGGAGGTTATTCTGCACGAAGGAATGGATCCGTGAGCTCATTGTCGATAGCAAATCAGAGGACAGGGGGTTCAACCTCGTCCAATCCATTTGATGAGCTGGATAGACAGGAAAAGCTTGCAGCACAGCAACAGGCACAGCAACAGCAGCAGATACAGCAACAGCAGCAGATACAGCAACAGCAGCAGCAACAGCATCAGCTACAACAAACATCACTAGGAGTCTCTAATCCATATGGCAACGTCTATCAGCAGAACATGGCCCTCTTCCCCCACCGGACAGGGCCGGAACAGTTACATGCCAGTAACCCCTTCAACACAACATCGCCCATACCACGAACACCTACCATCCCCTTGCAATACCAGCAGCAGAACTTTTACTCGCCATTACAGCAATCAGTCGCCACTCCACCGCTTGTACAGAGCCCGATACAGACACAGTCGACTGGGTTATCTGCTACAAATCCGTATTCGACTCAAGTGTCATCAGTCACAGGAGGGTATAATCCTTTTATGACTCAGCAACCGCAGGTACAACAACAGCAACAGTATCAGATGCCTCAACAAGCTTCATCCCCTTTTGGTCTCACCCAGCCCACAAACCCCCAACAACAACAAATGTTCGTACCGCACCCACAACAACTTACCCTCCACCCTCACCACACGACATCCAATGGCTTCTTTAACCCCCCAAAAGGACTCCAACAACCCCAACAGCTACTCCCCCAACCAACAGGACGCCTCGACAAAGCTGCAATCCTATCACTATACAACATGCCCCACCTAGCACCAACTCCAACCCAACAGCCCCAACCAGCCCCCCAGCAACAGCAGCAGCAACAACAACAGCAGCAGCAACCCCAACAACCCCCCGCACACCAGCCCCTTGGTACATCCACCACCCAACTACAGAATCTCGCTCTGAAATTCTCAAATACATCCCTCGATATGCAGCGGTGCATTAGCGCACCCGTGTTGACGCCACAGAGTAATAATCCGTTCCAGCAACAGCAGGTACAGGCACAGCCTCCGGTGGCGCAGAATGGGGTTGCGGGGAGAGCGATGGGAGCAGCGGAGGTAGGGAGAGGGCATATGACTCAGGAGAGTGTGGATTTTGGGAATTGGATGAGTCAGAGTGGGAGACATAGCCCAGATGCGTTTGCGAGTTTGAGTTTTAGGCAGATGTAGAAGGCGTGGGGATATGGAGACGTTGGAGTTGGGTGATAGGGGGTTGGGCGCTTGGAGCTGGAGAGCCTATGGGTAAAAAAAGGTGTTAATGATAGGTTGGGTTTTGTTGGGTCGGTCAGGGTTGGGTATATATTGTATATTGACTTGATTCTTTTGAATTTGAGGTGTGTGTGAAGGAGGGTGTTAGCATAAAGAGCTGACGCTATAGGTGTTTTGATCTAGTAATATCTAAAGTGCATACTTTTTATGGCTTTTTGGCTTTCGAATTTATTGGGGTTTTAATGCACTGAGTTGATTTCATGTTTTCTTTTTTTTTAAAAAAATTTAGCTGTTGCATTTTTTTCTTTTGGTTGTCTTATTGTGGTTATTGAGTTCAATGTTTGTGTGGTTTTGTAGGATTAGGATGGATTATAGTAGCTTTAGAATGTAGAATCCGGCACCGGGTTTCCGCTCACCGCTCAGGCCTTTTTTTGCTTTTTTTGTGGCTGATCGCACATCAAATCAGGAAGCGGAGCAAGTATTCATGCGATGAAAATTAACAGTCCTCTCCATAGCGCTCATACCCAATCCTCCACGCCATATACCTAGAAGCGTTATATACAAAGTAAGTGTCATAAGTGTAGGTATAGTGGTTGGGTACTAACAGTATTAGAGGTATATAGTTGTGGCGTATTAAAGTTAGGGAAGAAGCTGCAAAGGCTTGAGCAAAGCGTGAAGACACTATACAGAAGGTGCTGAATGCAATCCATGCTGGTACTATGTTACTCCAAGATGCTACAAGTGTATTCATAATACTATATTCAATATTATAGGAAAGACAAAAGAGTGCAAAACCTCATAATCTATTATCTTTTATATTAAAAAACTTTTATCAAATGACTTACTTAGTTTATTAATAAAAGCTTCTACTAGAGTATAAGAAACTAATTTAAAAGTTGGAAATAAATTTTAGAGAATTTGATAAATTAGCTATTATATAAGATTAATAATTAATTAAACAAATATTTAAGTAGTAGTAGACTACTAATTCAAAAAATAAGAGTAAAATAGATATTATCTAGATAAAAAAGAATTGAAGTTAGAATATATATTTAATAATTAGAAAATTGTAAGTCTTTATTAAATATAAAAGAAAGTAAATTAAAAAAAGGCTATAAAAAAGACTATCTAAAAGACAACTAAATAATAGTATATATAAATATCAAAATTATATAAGAATGCAGCTAAAATATCCCTTTAAAAATATACTAAATACTTTCAAACTAAATCTTGAAAAGTAGCCAATCTAATTGACATTCAAGTTTCTAGTAACTATAAGATTAAGAATGAGTTTGACAATGGTTCAGAGTCACTTATCCTCACTATGCCAGCACTTCCACCCCCTCTAATACACCTACCCCTGGCCCTTCAACCAACCCTAGGACACCTCACATTCAACACCAGCTCTCTAGCATACCTCCACCATCTATTTGTGGCGTCAGGTGGTCTCTTAGGTTTCGTAAATAGCATCTGCCCTTATTTTATGTACGTTATTTGGAAATATATGCAAGTGAGCGGAAACCCGGTGGTGGATTCTATACCCTCTACCCTGTGCCCTGAGGGTTTGAGGTTTGAGGCTGCTGTATTGGCTCCGGATTGGTTTGGGTATTCCGGTGTGGATAACTATGTGGTTTTGTTTGAGGAAGTGAGCTTCGATAGTCGAGATCAGGATAAGGCGTCTTGGTAAATACAGATAAATGATCCAAGATGCCGAATATACCCATGAGTAAATTATGCGTTACCCTGAACCCGATCCTGAGATAACTTCGGTCTTGTATACTGGGTACCTTCTATTAGCTATCAAAGTACTAAGTTCCAAACGATTGAGTTAGCTGCTGTACGGTGAGAACTGTCTACTATGTGTCCAACGCTCATATCAAGGTAAGCTATTTACTCGTACCACAGACCCAATCCCTTCAGCTAAAAAAGCGCCGATTGGTCATTAGTGGTATACCCATATCTGCTGTCCCAACAATTACAGGTCCCTAAAACCTCCACTCAGTTCGGATACATCCTTCTCAACCAACAAATCTACTCGCACCTCCCCCCTTCCACACAGATTTTCACTACCTCACACACCAACGTCTCCAGATCCACCAGCACTACCTCACCCGTCTCTGCAAACCTCGGCACCGCCACCATCCTACACCTCTGCCCCTTACTTCCCTCAACGAGGCATGTCTCGAATCTCGGCTGATTCCCGATGAAGTACACCTCGGGGCACTTCTCGAGCACAAATGGATCCATATTCTGAAATGGGTAACTCCACAACGTGTCCGGACAAGTCGGTGCGACATGTCTCCACCTCAATGTCCTCTCCATCATCGCCAGCCTGTCGTCGCCCTCAACATACTTATAAATATCATCTATCGTCTGCCCACTTGTTCCCACAAAGTTTACCCCGTCGATATCGCACTCGTAGGGGTTGGTGACGGAATTGAATGTGGAGCCAAGAAAGGCTTTGGACTGGGGAAACATAGTAGGGTGGATTGGCTGTTGGGGAAGGGAGACATTTGCGGGGTCGGTGTCCCCCGGCATGAGGTCGACGGGGAGCGAGGGGAGGAGGGAGGAGAGGAGGTTGTCCAAGGCGGTGATGGGGAGGGGGTTGTAGGCGCTGGAGTCGTAGCCGTACTTTTTGGATTTGATCTTGGAGTTGGTGTCTTCACGGGTGGTAGAGAGGGGGGAGGCGTCGGAAAGGGAGTTGCCGGCGAGAATAAGGCGGGTGATTTTAGAGGCGAAGGATTGGTCCTGGGGACCGGTCAACTCGCCCAAAAGATATTCCACCAGTAAATGAGTCTCGAAACTCTCATGTAGCTCTCCACTTATTTTCAACCCACTCACAAGAGCTACATATTTCCCTCCTGTAGCTTTTTTCGCTTTCGATGGCTTCGCGGGGATTTGAGGTGGTAGACCGGGGAAAGCAACATCAATAACCTCAAAGTCGCCGTCTGCTGTTTCACTTCCCATCACACTTATCACGCAACCCGTCACTAGCATCTCCGAAATGATAGCACCACCACAGAGCCGTATTCGGCCTGACTCATCCTCAAGCATGATCTGGTCGTTTGTGAAGTCGGTATATTTTTGTCGGGGGGGTGGCACTGCTATCCAGTGCTGCAGGACGCAAGTAAATAGGTCAGTTACTGCTATCGTCGAAGGGGCGGAGTAGGAAGATGAGCCATACATCCTTGGATATATCCTCCAAAATATTGGGTTTCAGTGGCATATCCATATACACCGTCCCCGTAACCCAACATAATTCACCTAAACCCCATTTTATCAATATCCCATTCCTCAAACTTATTTAAATCCCAAGGCAAGAAGGAAGTAAATCACCCTGCCGTACATCGAGCACTCTATCCACCTTCTTAACCGTTTCTCCAGCAATCTGTTTCCTCGCTATTAGTCACCCATTCCCACTCATTCTATAGCTCAACAGTGAACGCACCGAAACACCTTCCCATGTCGCCGCCGCAACCTGCTCCACCGCCGCCTTTAGCTTTGCTAGTCGCAGAAAGTAGATATCGGAGAATTGCTGCTGATATGTCCGCTCCTTCAGGGAATACGTTGTAGTTACTATATGTCCTGCATCCAGCCGCTGTTGTGGTTCAGATTCCGACCTATGGAATCGGGGAGCATTTCTTGCGTTAATTGATTGATACTCAGCAGGATAGAAATCTGGAAATACATACTGCGGAGGACGAAGGAGGTCGTCCGTCTCAGGGAGGTCGTCCGTCTCAGGGATATCGTTAGAAGCCATTGCTGTCTTATGTAAATAACAATCCCTCGGAAAAGACGTTCGCACGACTGTTCGCCTTAAACTTTACATTGGGCGGGAGCACGCGATTAATCAGATTCGCGTTGGCAATTAACGGACCGCGTTTCTTGGCATAATACGTGAATTGAACCGTGAAAGCTAATTGTGCGAAAAACCATAACAGCCAAACAGTGAACACTGAACAGAACACCACTCAATCAGAAACCCTCCCAGCACCGGGCCAGGCCATCCAATGCTCAAGACCAAAATAGTAGTGCCTCAACCAGGCTATGCCACAAGAGCAGCCCTCATGTTCAGCTTGATCCGCTCCAGCAGTTCCCCCCTCGTCGCACCATCTGCCGGCTCAAGGCCTCTCTGCACATCGCCATAAACATCAGCTCTCCCACCCTTCCACACACCATTCGCCACCATTCACCCACCGCAAGGACCTCTTACCAGACTCAACCACTTCCTCATCTCGCCCAACGTCCAATCCTCAGGCTTCCCACTCGGGTCCTCCTGCCCCGGGAATATTGGGTTAGGTTTCAAGATGGTATACGCTGAGACCGCAACAATCAGTCCCGTGAATGCTGCATTATGATCAAGTCAGTATATCCATACACATACACAGCTCCCCGACGGCGCGGTGATGCATACCTAGGAACGCATTCTCGTACCAAAAGTTAGCGGTGAGAACAACACTAATTAAGGAAATCATCAAACGTCGCTTGGGTCGTGGCGAGGTGTTGACGGTACTGGTGTGGAGCGGGGGAGAAGGGTATAGCTACTTTAGTTTTGGAATGCAGTAATCGGTCAAAAGGTGTCGCGGACGACATCTATGTATTCTTATGAAACAACGAACGAGCAATGTGAGGCTATAGGTAGGGAGAGTCTGGGGCGGCGAGTTAAGATATAGTACACGTTAAGGTTAAGAGAGATAGTAGTTATACGTTAAGGACAACGAAGCTTCTTGCGCTTCCTACGGATACTTATATTACATATATTCGTCCTCGGCCTGCTGAAATGTTTTAGAGCTGACGACAACGCAGTCCGCTCCAAATATTAGTGCTCGAATCTATTGCGTAATACCTACCAGGAAGGTCAACATCACCTGACTTTAACTATTTCAGGAAATCTTAGCGCTAGGGCTTGCCCTTCAAAATTCCTCTAGCAGCCCACACCAGCAGTGTGCGAACTTAGCAATTGTCAACACCAATATTAACATCTAGAGATACCCGGCCTAGCTAACGACGACGACCACCGCAGAACCCCACCCCATACCTAACCACTAAATACCTGCAAAAACAAAATGCCTAAGCAAGTCCACGATATCAAGCAGTTCATTGAGCTGTGCAGGCGCAAAGATGCTGGATGTTAGTTTCACCTCCGTCCATTTATTTGAGTATGGGTTGGGGGGAGGAGGGAGAAACAGAAATAAACCGGAAGGGGATAGAGAATTGGCAATGCGGCGAAGATTTATGGGAGGCTAAGAACTAATTGGATTTCCGAATGGATACTTGGAGGGAGTTTAACAACCATAGGAGAAATGAAGTGCTGACGGATTAATTTCCCCAACTTTCCAGCTGCCCGCATCAAGAAGAACGCTAAAGATTCCATAAAGTTCAAGGTCCGATGCAGCCGACACTTGTACACCCTCGTGCTTAACGACGCCGAAAAGGCCGAGAAGTTAAAGCAGAGCTTGCCTCCAGGTTGGCCCACTCCTCAACCCCGAACTTCTCAGTGCAGTGACCGTTTGCTGACAGCATTCCATTCTAGGACTCACCATCAACGAGGTCCCAAAGAAGGCTTAAACAGTCAACTCTTGATTCGTCTCTTAACGTAACGGTTTATTCGTGATATATCGTGCTCGGTGTGGACATAGACGGTACGATTGTACGCGGGAGGGGAAAAAAACAAACTGGTGTTTATGGGTTAGATGGATGGTAGTGGAATCAAAAAGCTTGCTTGGATCAATCTTTAAAGTGGTACCGGCAGATCGTATCGTATCGTCTGGACTTGAGGCCTCAAGCGTTGGAAAGAGAGTTGTAACATACAACAAACCCAGCACAGCAAAGAAGAAAAAGATCACACCACCAGCCAGCTCTCCTCGCTCATTGGGAAACTTTTTTATCTCTTCGACTTTTCTGCCTCGGATCTACGCCAGCTTTGAAACATCAACCCAAGGGTCTTTTTTTTAATTTTTTTTCAATGTTTTTACTGGTCTTTTTGAGCATTGATTACTGGGATGGGTTTCTACTCTTTTTTTTTCTCTCTCTTGTCTGAATAATTAAAAGGCGCTTAAAAGGTCATCTGGATTTTCCAACGTTTCAAGAAATCCCGATAAAATGTGATTTATGAAGCCTTCTTAGTGTTACTACATGTTACCCTGAAAGTACCATGCTGGCTTTACCGTTACACGATCCGAATAATAATATGAAATGTCAGCTTTATCGTTACACGTTCCAAATATCAATATGCAATTGGTATATTATTATGGTAAATATGGCCCTCTATCTTCCAGAATCAAATATTACTGTATACCCGTTACTCTGTGATGAGGGTTGCATTTACACAGATACTTATACTCCGCGAGGAGTCTTTGGGAAGATGACAATCCTCCCGTCCACCCTATGTATAAATCCTATATTAGCATAGGTACTATAGCACTGGGTTTATAAATATGTCTTACCCTGTGCTGGAGAACTTGGTGATATTTCCCGGTTGTCCCTCATATGGACGAATAGTGCTACACACCACATATATATTAGCGTTCATTCAGGAGTATTCTATCCTGTAATCTTGGGGACACATACACAATAGTATTTTGGTGAACAGTCCTCAAAGTTGAATCATCCATCGCTGCATCCTTCCCTTTCAAATCCATCTGTTTAAACATGTTCAACGCACTCCTTTCACCCTCTCCCATTTCGCCCTTCTTGCTTGGATCATCCACGGAATACGCCATCTTCCACCCACTGACATCTCCTTGAAACACCACTGGCTGGCAATCATGACCACCAGTCACGAGCTCATTCTCATTCAACCAAGCCAACGTCACAAATGGCAACATGGGTGTAGTAACCGTAATCACTGCTTGAGGAGGCTGCTCTGGAGCGCTGGGATACACGAGTGTAATAGATGAATCATGCGCCGCAAATGCAAGGACATCTCCGCTGGGGGAGAAGTCAACGGCATGAACCCAACCACCGGAGTTATTGATGAACTCTCCACAGACGGTGTTGAATGGGATTCGTTCACCCCATACGGTAGGTGCAGGCTTACTGTCAACTGCTTTGATGAAGGAGGAGAACACGCGAGCGTGCGCATCGGTGGAACCGGCAGCCAGGAGAACGGAGTTAGGATGCCATGCGACGGAAAGTACGGTGGAGCGTAGTGGCTTCTTGATGTGCTTAGAGACCCACCAATCATTTTCTTCTTCGAAATAGCAGATGGCAATTGCGCGGGCACCAGAGCCAACGGCGAATTTAGAGGCGTCGGGAGACCAGCGGACGAAGGTGGCAGCTCGGTTGAGACGGAGGAGGACAAGGGTTGGTTTCCAAATTCCGTCGGGGGTGGGCTCCCAGACGAGGGCATTACGGTCTATATGGAGGAGCTTTATCTTAGCTTTGGTGCCTCATGTAGTGGGGACAAGTAGCTCAAGCTTACCCTGAGAGCAAGTGACAATTCTGCCGGTCACAGGAGAAATATCCACTGAAGTAACGGTCTTGTCATGCCCCTTGAGCTCGTCCTTAAGAGTGAAACCCTTTCCGCTACGAGTGTAGAGCTCGACATTGCTCTCACGAGTCACTGCAAGGAGGGAACGATCCGCATTGAAGGCATGGTCGGAGATGGGCTGGTGGAAGAGGAGGTTGACTTCTGGGGCAGCCATTGTGAATATTTGGTGAGTGGAGAGCTGTAACGGTTAGGACAGAGGGTAAAAAGGCGATAGGAGCAGCACTCTACTATCGTATGAGATGTTAGAGTTGCAATTGCGATTGTCACTGCTGTTGTGGTTGAGGAGGTTGTAAGCATTTCTTGGCAGACGTCAAAAGTGCCAAATTTCTAAGGGTCAATAACGAAGCATACTTATATGCCCTCCAGTGAACGCATATTTTCAGATGCCGCTGATATTACTCTTTTAAAACTCTTTTTAAAGTAAACTGATGGAAAGCTTCCCCTATCTAACGCAGCGCGAATTCGCAACAGCTGCTAAACATCTCAGCCAGCTCCTATCCCACTGTTCTAATCTGGAGCACAGACTGTGGTCATTGGTAAATCTCTTTATGTATGTGTTAAAAAATGTACTGTAATAATAAAAGCTCAGGACGATGGAACTACGTATATCTCTATCAAGCGAGAAGTGCTCATCCATCAGTCAACTGACAATCCCTCAGTCAAAGAAGATGAACTGGTTATAGAATGTGACAGTGGAGACCAGGAAGATGATTCTGTATGTATCAAAGTTATCGTGAAGGGTACTTGTATTTGAGGCTGATGCTCAACCAAAATCCAGGAGTGCTTTGTCCGGAAAGTTTCCCCAATAAAATTGGCAATCATCGAATACAACATCGTGCTGTCTCCAATTTATTGTGTTCCGGTGCTTTACTTCAACATGACAATTGATTCTACGCCTGCATCCTTAGATGATGTGTATCAGCATCTAGTGTGGCAGTCTGATGTGTCTAGGGATGTAAACTGGGAGGAGACGCTCAGGGCTGTAGGCGTTCATGGGGCTATTTCCCAGGGTGTAAGTAAATTATCCCAGCAAATATAGCACTAAAGTAACACTAGGGTATATAAACAGGAACATCCAGTACTAGGAACGCCCCTCTGGTTCATCCACCCTTGTGAGACGGCTGCTTTAATGGAGAATTGGAGAACAAGGCCTATTGAGATACATAGTATACCAAGGCTTGATACTGCTGATATCTATTCGAAGAATGGCATAATTTCGCTTCAGAATTATCTCCAAATATGGCTGGGCATGATGGGCAGCACGGTGGGACTGCACTTACCTGTAGAAGCCGTTGCAAGTCAGCAAGTGGAGAAATGAGATGAGTTTATTAAGATAAAAATGAATCATATGGTAAACGCTTAAATAAAGAAGGGTGGCTATACATCTGACCAGTAAAGGGTATAGCTCTCTTGAATTCTCGGTATGGTACAAGTTTTGTGTCAGCATCTGTTCTTTTCCTTTCCCGGAATCCAAAGCAATTCGTGAATTATGTTGATATATGCAAATCAGCGATGTTGTAGCCACGCTTGCTTCAAGTATGCGATCCTAAATTAGTCCTCAGTCTCCATCTCTGCCTCCTCATCTAGTAAATGTTAGCGTTGCCCATGACCTCTTACAAGAAATGAACCACTAACCGCTCTCCTCTTCCCTTGGTCGCTTGATGCCTTGAGTGTTATCCACTGTAGGCGTGACGGTCGAGCTGGCGGCAGGTGGGGCTTGGCCTGGTAGTGGTACAAAAGGTGTATTAGCAGCCGCAGCCCTCGCGGCTGCCGAAGTCGGGATATTATAGGTGCCGTCCAGTCTCGCTATCACATCCGATTTCGACTTCGCGTATTGGATTTTCTGGTTGATACTGTTAGAAAGGTTCTGTGCGAGCTTCTCCATATTCTATAAACAAATTTGGCCACATACCATATCTTTACCCAACAGATTGAAACCCTGCAATGCCCTCATGGCCGCTCCAGCACTATTCACGTCTCGAAAGACGATATGTGCCTGCCCCCGCATCTTCATGGTCTTAAGAGCCACCACGTCAAGAACTGTGCCGTAGGTCGTAAACAATGTATATAACGCCATCCGTAGATCTTGCTTCTTGATCTTGTCGTTCAGATTCGTCACATATAGGGTCTGGTTGGCCTGTATGCCGACATTCGATCGAGAGTGGCTGGCGGTTCCTGATGCTGCCATTGCTAACTGAGATCGACTATGGGTGAGAGGGACACGAAATTAAGTCGAGTGAGATATAAAATCCCTCAATTCTGGATGTCGCAGAGATGGACTTGATACGCAGCAGCTTTGACTTTCCTGACGTAACAAAAACAGACGGGACGCGTTCCATTTCCGGTGTCTCGCTTCGCTGCCAAGATTTCAGAGTGTAATGTCCGGTCAGGAACTTTACAACAAAAAGTATATAAATAGTTTCTTTGTATATATAGTAAAGCAGGCCTGTGGAGGAGCAAGTTATGTTAGCATCTATAACTGTTCTAACTTTGATTCCGAGGATGCAACAATATTCTTTTGGCAGAGTCCTGAGACGATTCATAGACATCGGCTTAGGCCCACTGCGTGCGGCTTCAGGCGCCTGTTAGCGGAGACCTCCGGATGCCTGCCACGACCTAGGAGCTTAAGTATCCGGAAATGCCCCCCACAAATGCTACATCATCATATCATAAATAGGTGTTCACCTAGTCACCACTGCTCTTGGGAATGCCAGATGAACTTGATTCATAATCTCATTAACTCCACTAGCTGGTTCAGCAAGACAGATCCCATCCCCGCCTACATCAATGGCGAACCAGCCAAAGAAACTGAGAAGGCTATGGATCCAGGTGCGGATACAGTGAGGAGTGATCTGGTGCGTAGTGGATATAATACTGCCGTGGAAAAGATACGAGAAACAGAATATCCACAGCTTCAAGGTTAACCCCGAAAATGAAAAGGCCCTGTCCACCTCAGGGAATTGGAAAGCTTACAAGCTATTCAGACGTTACGTATCTTGACCATGCCGGGACAACAATTTACGCATCAAGTCTGGTCCGCAAAGTCGCAGACGACCTTGTGTCAAACCTATATGGGAATCCCCATTCCCAGTCCCCATCGTCACAGCTGACTAGCAAAAGGATTAATGATATCCGCCTGAGAGTGCTACAGCTGTTTAATGCCAGCCCTGAAGACTATGATATAGTATTTTGTGCTAACGCTACTGCTGGTATGAAACTCGTGTTGGAAGCATATACAGCACAAGTAGGGGCATTTCAATACCGCTATCATAAAGATTGCCACACTAGTGCAGTTGGCATCAGGGAGCTTTCAGGAGATAGCAAATGCTTCTTAAGTGATGAAGAGGTGGAAAAGTGGCTTGAAGGAGGGTTAACCGCAAATGAAGTGGGATCCAAGATTCGGGGGTTATTCGTTTACCCCGCACAGTCAAACCTGTCTGGCCGCAGATTACCGCAGTCATGGGCTGGGAAAGTGAGAAATTCGAAGCGTAATTTCTACACGCTGCTGGATGCGGCAGCTCTAGTTACCACTGCGCCTCTAGATTTAGCTGTCATGGGGCCAGATTTTACGGTTGTGAGCTTTTACAAGATGTTTGGTTACCCTGATCTAGGTGCTCTGATCGTTCGTAAAGCATCACCCGAGATGCTTGAATTCCTGAAGAATCGCAGGTACTTTGGAGGCGGAACCGTAGCTGCCGTGACGTCGCAAGACGATACATTTCATGCGAAAAGAACCGGTGTTCCGCATGAACATATGGAAGATGGGACGCTCTCATTTCATTCCATAATTGCTCTAAACATTGCCATAACCGTTCATAGTGACTTTTATGGAGATTTTTCTAGTATATCGAGACATACGACTTCGCTGGCGATGTATTTACAACAGCAACTCGCTGAGTTAGAGCATTACAACAGGAGGCGCGTCTGCACGCTGTATCCGGAATCTTTCCCTTCAGCGTTAACAGTGGACGATTGGGTGAGACACCAAGGGCCCACAATAGCATTTAATATGAGAAGAGCAGATGGAGCCTGGGTTGGGTATTCTGAAGTCGAGAAGCTAGCAGCTGTGAAACGGATTCATATCCGGACTGGCGGTCTATGTAACCCTGGCGGTGTTGAATCTTATATTGGCTTGAAGGCATGGGAAATCAAGCAAAACTACGAAGCTGGGCATAGGTGTTGGGATGATCAAGATATTATGAGAGGCAAGCCTACAGGAGCTATACGGGTCAGTCTAGGAGCTATGAGCACTATAGATGATGTCAAGAATTTCGTTTCATTCATCAAGGAGTTTTACGTTGAAAGACAAAGGCCTACTTTGCAAAGGGAGCTTGTGAGGGGAGATTGGGGAGGCAAGGCTACAGCCGTGGTCGAGAGTATTACCATATGTATGTGCGGCTTCCTATTTCTCGGTTTATATACTAACCGTGCACAGATCCTATTAAATCCTGTGGTGGATACAAAATCCCTGCGGGGGTTACCTGGGAAATTAAGCCACATGGACTTGCTTGGGATAGGGAATGGTGCTTGGTTCACTTAGGAACTGGCTCCGCAATGAATCAGAAGCAGTACGTTCATCAGTCTTACAATAGTGCCTTGTACTGACAGACATTGAGATATAACAAAATGGCGCTCATTCGCCCTTCACTCTCCATGGAATCTGGAGTCCTCACAGTTTCTTGTGTTGGGTCCCGTGCCTCAATTAATATCTCATTAGCTTTTTCAGAACTGGACGCTCTGCACTCCTCTGCTTCTCGTGTGTGTGGTGACAAGATAAACGCCTTGACATATTCCGCACCAGAGGTTATCGAGTTTTTCTCAGCAGCCATTGGTGTTCCGTGTACTCTCGCCCGGTTTCCAGCTTCCTTGGCTTCCACAAGGCATTTTAAACCTCACCTTGCCACTCCTCAAAGTGGTGATACCGAGCTATGTGCAGCCAAGCAGCCTCCAATACTGCTTTCTAATGAGAGTCCCATACTCCTCATAAACAGAACAAGTGTTGATCACCTGAATGAAGAGATCAAGACGTCTGGTGGAAAGGCAGCTAAGGTGGATGTCTTCAGAGCAAACATTGTAATCGCTGAAACTGGGCCAAAACGGATTGCTTACTCTGAGGATACATGGACGCATTTACAAATTGGGAAAGAATTGATAAAGGTTCGTATCATATATCGCTTTTCTTCTTCTACGTTACCAGATTGCATCGATGACATGTACTGACTTCTTCTCAGTTATTGGGGCCATGTAGGAGATGCCATATGGTTTGTATAGATCAGCAAACTGCTATCCAGGACGAAGAGCCATATGTCACATTGTCCAAGACAAGACGAATTGGTGGTAGAGTGCTATTTGGTCAGCATGCCATGCACCTTCCTGTAAAGGACCGGGTGAGCCGCCCGAGCATCAAAGTGGGGGATTTGGTTAGGGTCTTGGGCTCTGAACCAAGGACCTTTGAGAATGGAGACTAAGCCTTGTAAAACAGCGTCATATACAATTACATATTCATAAAGTCTTTGGCCTTCATAAGACCCGGTCCGAAATAGGCCTGGAGAGGTTATTCTATATACGGCCTAGCCAGCCAAGCAGCAGCACAGCCTGATATCAATTAACATGCACGCAGCGGCTGGTAGGTACCTTTTGGGTGACTCCTGCGGCCTGAGCTCTGCGTTTGTAGGCCAAAGATTTTCTAAATGTGACTGTACATACTCTATTGGATTGAGAGCAGTGTGTATGGAAGTTTAATATTAAGATATATAATTTGGCTCACATACTAGCCTAGAGGTTGGTATATATTCAGGAGAATGTTATTTTGTTCCTTCGGCTATTTGCTGATCAGATGCAAATAAATCCAACTACCCCACATGAATACAGCCTATCGATTGATGTCCGCTCCATCGATCACCTCTCAACCCCAGTTCAATAACCGTAAGAAAGTGGCGCGATCAGATGCATGCTGCGGTTGGGGAATCAGATCCGAATGCCTGGGAGAGCTATGATCGTTATTGAATATACAACAGTTGCATTGGTGATATCAATTGTCATGAGATCGATGAAAATCGAGTGGTGAACAAAAAGTAAATGAGTGAATAGAACATGCAACATGCACGTCGACGGGCGCGTGTCATCCATGACCACCCATCCCAGAGGTAAGGGCTCTCATGGTCCTGCAACGCACTCTAATTCGCTGCAAAATACTCCGTGGGTGACCGGAAAACGACAGCTTTAACTCACTTCAGCTCCTCCAACGTTTAAACAGAACAGATCGATAGACAAGACAGCAGTCAAGTGGGTATCCTCAACTGACAGAGACCTGAAGGTAAGTAGCATGTGAACTTACTGGGAATCAAAAGCCGTTCTGCGGTTGCCAACAAGATCCCCACGTTTATCTCCACGAATCCTGCCGTTGGGATCAGTTGTGCAGATGCTACGACTTTCAATTGGGTTGCGGTCTGGTGCTGGTTATCCCATGTAGGTCACAGGCCGATTGCCTTCTTGCTGCAAGAGCCTGCAGGATACCTCCAGGCGCAAAAATATTCGTACATATTGCTTCAGTATTCAGCTGCCACTGGCAAAAGCTGTTTTATCTCATCTTTCTCGGCTTCTCCCCTCATTTTCAGTAGGCGCGATTGGCAGCGGGCTTTGGACGGACGGGCCAGCCGCCCATTTACCGGACCACTCCCACTACTACATTAGCTTCGTTCTACCCCCGTATTCAATTACAGCGACATAACCCGATCCCCATTCTACCTTGGTCGGGGATAAAGAGCTTCGTTTCGGTCCTTACTTTCTTGTGTTTCACGTTCGGGGGAGAAGTTTATACAATCTGCTGTCCCAGTTTCAGTGTATAGGAATTCGACACTACGGGGGTTGATATTCCCCTATGTGCAGTCCCCCTTCTTCGGTTTGGTCCACAACAAACAATATTGCAATAGATACCAACCTCCGACAAATTTCTCGGATTTTTCGCCTGTGAATACAACATTGAAGTATACAATGTCTACAGCGTGCACGGCTTCCTCTATTCTGGAGCCTTACGATAGCAATGCTACGGGATCGAAAGCTACGTTGAGGAAGAAGGGGAAGAGGAGACATTCTTTGCACCATGCTCGTCGTTTTTCGGAATTCATAGAGGATGATTCGGTTATGCTGAAGATGGTGTGTACTTTCTATCGGTGTCTGTACCGCAGGCACGGAATGCTAACCTTATCTGCTAGGTTGACGATTTTTTGACGGAATTGGAAGATAAATTGGGCATTTTGGAAAATTATGGTATCGAAAAAATAGACGAAGGACTGGAAGCAGCATATAACACACTACGTTCCGTTCGGGCTGAGTGTCACCGGGTGAAGGATGAGGTGCTGGATGAAGGTCGACGAAGGGCAGGCGAGGTACTTGGTTCTGGTCGCCGACGAGCAGCTGTTTTGGTGGAAGTGCTTGAGTCGCGGTATGCCAACCTGCTTTCAGGCCGAGAGACAATTGCGGCAAAGGTCTCTCACGGGGTGGAGTTCCTGTCTGGATTACTGGCCGACATCGAGGCAACAATTGACGATGCTGTGACACGAGAAATTGATTCAGCAAAACGTGGCTTGGAGCATATTGTTGATGCAAAGGACCATCTTGCAGAAAGCATAGAAAGAGCAATCAAGGCTGCCCGGGAGAGAAGGCTGATAACATATGAGGAGCTCCCTTTCCCATGGAGGGTAAACCCTTACATCATCTCGGGATACCGGTTCACGGAAACATATGCCGACTGTGTTCGCTCAGCCTTTGCCCTCAGTAATGAGACTACCAATATCTGGTCCCATGCTCTGGGTTTCGTGATAATATTATCCATTGCGTTTTATTTCTATCCGGCGTCGGAGATGTTCTCAAACCATACCACTGCGGATAAACTTATAAACGGTCTATTCTTCCTTGCAGCTGCGAAGTGTATGGCATGCAGTGCGATCTGGCATACTTTTAGCTCAATATCTCACCAGCACACCATGGAGAGGTTTGCGTGCGTCGACTATTCTGGCATTTCACTTCTTATTGCTGCTTCCATTATCACAACGGAATATACGGCTTTCTATGTCGACCCAGTCTCCAGATGGATATACATATCAATCACATTCATCTTGGGCGTCGCAGGAATGATACTCCCCTGGGAGCCTACCTTTAATAGAGCGTATGTTACCTGATAGTGACCTATGTCTATGTATCTGGTTTACTAACGTGTGATTCAGAGATATGCGTGTCTGGAGAGTAGCATTCTACGTCGGTCTCGGGGCCACTGGATTTATTCCCATGTTCCAGTTGACTTACGTTAGGGGGGTAGAATGGACCATGTCCTTTTACGGCCCTGTCATGAAATCGGTATGAGAATCCTATTCTTATCTGTTTTCCTTGGTCAAATGGGGTTCTAGACTAACATCTTATGATAGATCCTGGTGTATCTCTGTGGAGCATGTGTATACGCCGCTCAAGTTCCAGAAAAGTACTATCCCGGTTGCTTTGACTGGATCGGAGGAAGCCATAATATCTGGCATTCATGTGTGTTGGGTGGGATCCTTTTTCACTGGCATGCTATGAACGACTTGTTTCATACGGCATTCAAGATGGCTACCGCCCATATGTAGGTCCTATCTGCAGCATAGACTTATATCCTTACAAGACAACAGTAGGCAGATTCAAAGATACATCCTACATTCTGCCGAATCACGGCCATTCCTAGGCTGTCACCAGAGCCCATCCATATGAGGCAATGGAGTTTTGATGCACTTTCTCCATTCTCACAGATTCTTTTGTGACATTTGTTAATAGACTTTATAATGAGTGGCGGTTTTGCTTTTTTCCTCTTCCTTTACCCCGACTTGGACGACTAGCTTGACTTTGGTTGGTGTGTCAACCCGTGTAGATGGTCTTTTACACTTAGATCCGTTGCGGACATGTTTGTGGATTTTGCTTTTATTTTGTTTTATTCTTTATTGCTCTTGTACGATGACACCCAGTATATATGGGGGATTTGAGTCGTGGTGATGCACTTTGGAGCGATGCGGGTTAGAGTATTTTCCTTTCTTTATTGTGGCTTTTTGCTTTCATCGCACTTGGAGTCTCTGTTTTTCCTGTTTTGTTTTGGAGAGTGGATTTGAAACAGGATAGAATGGAACAGATCTACATTACCTTGGACTCTGAAATGAAAGTGATGTAGAGTACATGTCATTGAGGGATTGTTGTAGTACTGTATATGAAGGTTTATCCGCATCACCTGCAGGTTTGAACTTTTTTGTCAATCTCATCCCCCCCTATAGCTCGCATCTAATCACAAATTTTCGTCCTACAAGTTTGCTGCCATATACAGCAACCCACTGCGTGAGGTCTTTACTTTTGTCATACTTGAGCTTGGAGATACAACGCCAAAAGTACAGCGTCTTGATACAATTACGCCTTGGAACATCCTCGAGAGTGTGAATGTAGCGCTTCTTTTTGCGACCCGACTTTGTCCACGTCAGAGATAGGCTGAATTGAGGGTAAATCTATATCCGAAAAATATTCGAGGCAAAAGAGACTGCAAGAAAATTAGCCAACCCCGTTCCCCACCGTGCGGGTAGTTAGGTTTGGTTAATAGTGAGCATATTTCCTCGGCACTTACGTGCTGCCACCAGCTAATGGCAACTACTACCGTAGAGGTATTCTCGCATCGGGATTAACTGCACAGCGACATTAAGCACTTGAGCACACGAGACAGGATCTGAGAAGTAAGAGCTGATGCCAGACAGTAAACAGATGCAGCTACGCCTTGGAGCATCAGCGTTACTAAAGTCTTTGCGTGCTTCATGGCCGCTTACGCTCGCCAGATGTATATACACCATTCACACATGAAGATTACATGAATAAGAAGTATATAGCCACTTCTGGCGCAACAGTTGTATCTTCAAGGGCTTTTTTAGAATCGGAGCAGAAGTAGATCAATGAGGCTGAAATTCAAATTGCTCGCAGGAAAGGGGGGGTATAACACACAGAGTTCAAAAGCGAATTACCCTGAAATTCCTGCATAATTTTGTCCTACTGGTTCGTGCTCCCTCTCCAACATAAGCCTATTATCTAGCACCATGACTTCGCACTATTACAATTCCCGAGCAGCACTTGTTCAAGAGATCATATGTCTGGATGGATAGTACTCGACAAGTCTTGATTTCAAGTAGTATCATATGCTTCTAGACTACCTTTTCAATGTTGTAAAAAAAACCAATTCCTCCTAGCCCTGAGCAGCCAGTGTCATTACACCTTGGCTTTACTTTCCTCCTTTTGCCCAAATTTCTCCTCGAACGAGCTAATTTCCCCATCCAGCTTTTTCAAGATCGCCTGCACAGACTTGATCAGGTCTTGCCCTCTTCCTTTTATCAGTGTCGAATGATGTTCGAGATCTTCAAGCCCCCGCGCGCCCTCCGTCCGGAAAATTTTTAGTCTCTCTATCATCATGGCTGCAGTTTTATCTCCTAGCTGGGAACCGGAGTCTAGCGCTCGGAGCTCTTGGGCAATGACGTACGTGAGGCCGAGACCTTCTGTGACGTACAAGTAGCAGCGCTCGATGGCGGAAAGGCTCTCCATGGTTAGGTGGCTGCGGTGAATGCGTTCTATCAGGTTTCAGTAGATGTGGTAGTTTTAAGAGTGATAGTAATGGATTTCGGGCGTCGAGGTCATGTAATCTACATACATGGGCACCCGTGAGTGGTCATCCTATTTCACTCTTTTCATGGCCACATGCCGACGAATTACTTATGGACCTGATCAACAAAAGTAATAATAATAACAAGAAAGAGGAAAAGAAATTCCAGGCAAAAGAAACTGCAACAAATTAGCCAACCCCGTTCCCCGCCCTGCGGGTAGTCAGGTTTGGCTAATAGTGAGCATATTTCCCTCAGCACTTTGATGTGCTGCCACCAGCTAACGGTGGAACAGCCCTTTAGATCACTCCAGGGCTCGAACCTGCGTCCTCTCAGTGCGGCTAGTATCTTTCACCAACTGCACCTCCAGACTTTAGGTTGATAACAATCGAAGGAGAGTCCTGATACTTATACAGATAGGCAGTTCCGAGATGAGGCTAGGTCACGTGTACAAGTTCTGGCACATAGATCGTACTTAGGTAGACAGCGAGACAGATCCTGAGTAATAGTAGATAGCCAGACTGGACAACAGCCAGCCATATGCAGCAAATAGTACCTGATCTTCTACAATGACCATACTTAGGCCTCGAATCATCTACTCTCTTTATATTCCAACGTCTCCCAGAAATACTTCGATTTCAACCCAAGACGCAGACGGACACCGCCAAGGGGAGGGCTCAAGGCAATGGCCAAATGCTGTTGCCATTGTGCGCAGCATTCCTGTACTGGAATCACCCGAGAGGCTGGCCTCTTGGAGCCATCCTTAGGGTTGCCCTCAAAATACAACTCTGCGCTCCCACAATTGGCATACTCCGCGATCACCCCTTTGCTAAACTTGAGACTTCAGGCTAATGATGGCTTTCGGGCCCCAGGGGAGGTAAATTGTGGTAATATACTATTCGTACGCGTACCCCACATCCAGCGTGCAGGTGCTCTTAAGAGGGGTTGGATTTCTAATTACCCTGAAATTGAACCCAATTCCAAGCAGGCAGATAAGTAGCAGCAACGAGTTCATCCTCTTGTCCAAACTGGGCCCCAGCCAGCAAGATGACCGCCATATAGGATATTATGGGACGCCGCCCGCCATTTGAGTATTATATGTGCGAGTGTATCCGGATATGCATGGGGGCTGAGTCTGATCAAATGTGATATGGACCTTGCCCTCTAAAATTAATGCATATATGGCCGCTTGGTCCGGAAGCAAGAAGCCCCCCATCTGCCATCCTTCCAAACCCAAAGCCTTTCCCAGATACCAGAAGCCCAAAGGGGCCTCCATTCGCACGTGTTATAATTTACCCTCCCAGTCAGTTAAGCTAATCATACATGTACATTCTAGTTCCTGCATCAGCTGCCTCTTGAGCCTCTGGATAGGAGGTTACAACAGCGCGTGAAGAGTGGCACGACGTACGTGTGTGAGCGCAGCGAGCGCTGGACAGATGAGCCCGACAAAGTCTTTGGGCAACATGGCCAAAGTTACCCGATATGCCAGCCGCCGGGATCTTAGGACCACGCAACCCTATTGGCCGCCACATTCGAGCGGTGTGGGGTCGTAAGTACTGAAAGCTGCTTGCCTGCCACCATGATGCAGGATGGGCAGGTTAGACTAAAACTCCCGCGTAGTCATACCTGGGGGATCCGTTTGCCTCGAAGCTGAGGGCTGAAAAGGTTGTTCCGGTTGTTTCGGAGGGCTCAGCGTGGAGGTTGTTGAGGTGAGGCGCAAGGGGCTGAGACCGAGATGGCGATTACCCTGACCTTGGCCTCTTTGAGTCAACGCCACTATTTATGTGTATCATTGGGACGGTGGTCTAGGTTCCTTAGAGGAAATTTTGAACGGAGAATATTTGGAGTATAAGCATCAGTTATCCGCTGCACTGTGCATGATTCAGGGAATTGAACCCGTGCACTCTATGAAAAGTAAAAGATTTTTTTTGAGACCTGGACATTACTCAAAAAAAAAAAAAAAAAAAAGCGGAATAGAAGGAAAAAGAGGAATGGTGAAATAGCTATAACGCCAGGGAAAAAAATGAGGTGATTTGGACCCCAACTGCATGGCTCCATCCGTACACGCGGAGAAGAATGAAATCACCTTCTCGATGAGGTGATGTCACCATTATCACCGCTACCGGCACTCATCATCCACCACACACAACTCTCCACTTTCCTCTCGCCTCGATCCATCCATCCCCCGCTTCAGTAAATTCCCAGTCACATCCCCCATTCCTCGTCCACCTATTCTACCCCCCCTCCCCCTAATTCCATTACTCCTCCCCCTCCCCCTCCTCGCGCTTCCTTCTCTTCTCCTTCCTAACCTTCTTCTCCTCCTTCCTCCTCGCCTTTTTATCCTTTTTCCTCTCCTCCTTCCTCTTCTTATCCCCCCCCTCCACATCCAGCGTCAGCACTCTCGGCGCTCCATCCACAGCCTCCCCATCCGCCCTCATCTCCCTTCCTCCCATCTGAACCTCCCTCTCAGCTTCCTCCTCCCCCTCTCCCACGTCCTCCTCCTCCTCTGCCGCCGCCACCTCCCCGGAACCATCATCATCCCCCGCCCATTTCCTCTTCCTCGGTGTATCTTTCCTGGGCCTGATCCGCGGCGCCCTCTCCCCCCTCAGTCCCATCTCGACTCTTCGCAGGTTGTTCAGCACCGAGTGCGGGAAGGGCACCACGGGCAGCGAGTTGTACGGGTGCTTGCGGTTGCGGATGGGCCGGGTGGTCGAGGTCCAGTGCAGGAAGGTCTGTAGGAAGGCTGTGGCGTCGCGGTGCGCGAGCGGCTGGGTGCTGAGGATGCGTGTCGGAGGGTAGAGGGGATGGAAGGTTGACATTCTGCTGGTGGTGGCTTTTTCTTTGCTTTCTCTCTCTCTCTCGCGCGCGCAGCGAGCTCCGCGGGAGTGGAGATGTAGCGCCTTTGGTTTGGTACGCTAAAGAGGGTATGAAGAGGTGGGTGGGTTCGAGATGCAATGTAGGGAATGTTCGTCGTCTCCAAAAATTTTAGACCCGGCCCTGAGATCTTGGCGCCCGCATCCCCATCCACACCACACCACACCACACCACAACCGCCGAACACCCTCCGAACACCCCCCATCCCTCCAAAACAAACATCCTTACAGCCGCCGCATGCCACCCGTAGGAATGCTCGCCCGCACCGCGCTCTCCCTCCTGCGGCACCGCTGCGCCAGCCGCGCCGGGCAAGCAGCCGCAGCCATACCCACACCCACACCCACCACCACCACCAGCTGCACCTTCACGCGGTACCCCCCCCCCCCCCCCAACCCCCCCATTCGCCTTTCCGCACTAACCCGCAGCTCCCAGCCCGCTCTCCATCCTCACTCCCCACCGGCCAACCACCCTCCTCTGCGTGCACGCGGCTCTTCCCCCCCCGCCGGAGCATACAGTTACACCCGGCCCGGAACGGCTCGACCTCCTCCCCCGCATCTCCGCCTCCCCGGCGCTGCGATTCCTCCAGCTCCGCAACGGCCCCAGAGATACCTTCGACCCGTCGCACTTTGTCCGCAAGCGGCGCTTCGGGTTCCTCGCGAGGCTGAGGTCGAGGACGGGCAGGGCGATATTGAAGAGGAGGAGGGCGAAGGGGAGGAAGAGTTTAAGCCATTAAGACGGCTGTAGAGGGGAGGTGTTACTTTCCAGGCAATGGCGATTGCTGGTCATTAAGCTTACTTTTCGAGCTTGCATACGATATATCTGTATATATAAACTAGAGCACCAATCACAAAAGACCCATACATACATACTCACAAACTCAACTCCAACTCCCCCAACTCCCTTCCCCACTCACAGCCCAGGCACTCTCACCCCCATTGGGCCCCTCCTAATCCTCTCCAAACATCTCCTCCTATTATCCGTATCCGCAAACAACGCCCTGACCAACTCCTCCAACTCCTCCTTCTCAAACTCCTCCAATTGCCCATTATCATACATCTCCAGCAGCTCCACCATGGTGCACTCGAGTATACTCTCCAAATACCTAAACTTGAGCCAATTCCCACAATATACCGCCGTACACGGGACCACAGTACTATCGCCAGCCTGCGGTAAGAACAGCTCCTCCAATTGGCCAATCTGCGCCATTAATCCAGCCAGCTTTCTTGATTCGGGGTCGCTGATATCCCCAAGGTCGCCAACGTCACTAATCCATTTTCCGCACACCGTCCCCAGCAAGCTCCCAAGTGCCTGCCATAATGCGCTCTTACTAAGTACCCCCTTCCATTTCTCATTCAACAGCCTTACGCGATCCACCACCGCCTTCACCGCCGCCTCACACGTCTCACTCTGCGGATACTCCGTACATGCCACGAGCCCCTGTGTTCCATCCAAATAATCCCTCAGTATCGTCCTCTGCGCCTCCAACTCCCTCGAATACGACCTCTTCCCAAACGCCCCCACCTCACCTGCCTCCTTCTCTAACGTAAACCTCTCAAACAACTTCTTCCCGCCCGGGGAAGCATTAGATGCAGCCGCTACCTGCTTGACGAGCTCCTCCATCCGCATGCAGTCGTTGTAGAGGTACATCTTCGAGGAGAGGTCGACAGAGTAGTATATTGGCGCGAGGGCACGGTAGGCAGCGAGGACGAGGCGAGGGAGGGACAGCATTTCCTTTGCCGCAGGCGCGATCGGAGTGCTGGTGTATTTGGGGTTGGTAGATAGTTGGACGGCATCTTCGAGGAGATGCTTGATAATGGAGATGATGGAGTCGGGCATGCCGGTGATGGTGTATGTCTCCTTTAACGAGACTTTTTTGGGGGAGGATCCAGGCGTAGGTTTCTTTCGCCGCTTGGTAGAGGTAGCTGGGGCCTTTGGTGTTATATTCTGTGGTTTCTTGACCAATTCTTGCGGTTTCTCCGCGGGTGGCGGTGGGGGGGGAATTATAGGGGCAGTCTCTGGTTTCAATGAAGCTGCATCGCTGGTATTGTCATCATCACCCCACTCCCCCCAGTCCATCTCATCAATCTGCGGTGGGGCATCATCATCACCCTCTGCTTCTTTCACTTTCTCCTTCTCTCCCTCCTTCTCTTCCCCCTTCTCTTCTTCCTTCTTCTCCTCACTCTCACTTGCTTCCGGGGGTGGTGGCTCATCAACATCTAAATCCAGATCCTCGTCCAAACCCCAACCCGATGCATCCTCCTCCTCCTCATCCCCCGACAAAAGCAAACTACTCTTCAGCTCCTCCTTCTCTTTCTCCTTCGCCTTCTCTTTAATTCCCCCTCCTTCATCCTTCTTCCCTTTCTCCTCCTGCTGCTGCTTTCCCCCCCCCTCTTCTTCCTCTTCCTCCTCTTCCTCATCCGACCAACTCTGCTCCCAACTACTCTCACTTCCTCCCTCACCCTCGGCCGTCTTCGTCTCACATCTCTCCACTAACTTCCCTTCCATCCACCCCTGCCTCACAAACGCCCTCCTCGTCGCCTCCAACACATCCTCCCTCCTCTTCGCCAGCCAAACCCTCGCAGCTCGCTCCACCCAGTCCTGCAGATCCAGTTCCAGCGTCCACCCAATCCCCTGCAAAAACTCTTCAAACTCGCTCGTCTTCTTCAGGACCTCCTGGAACTGCGGGAGCGCACTGAGTGCACTCGGTATCATCGTAGGAAGATACTGGCTTATCAGCCTCGTATCCAGCGACGGTGTAAATATTCTCGAAAACGGTTTTTGTAAAGACTTTGGTAGGCGGGTTTTCAAGAACGTTATAATAGTATGCAGGTCCGAGTACAAATGCGCTATCACACATGAAATCAGTAACCAATGTCAATGCACATCACCACCATCACCACCATCACCATAGTCAGATGAGAGATATTGGGCAAAACTTCTTACCAGCAGATAGATCCCTACTCCATCCCCCGATCCCAATCTTCCCCTCCCCCTCTTCCACCCTGAACCCCGGCACCTCCATTCTTCCCCCCTTGGGCACCTCCAGCCTCGGCCCAATAAGCACCTTATCAATCATCTGATGCATCCCATCCACCTTACTTTTCAACAACCCCAGCGCTTCCAACGCCTCCACCACCAACTCCCCTCGCACAACCACCCCCTCACTTGTTTTAACCTCCTTCAATACCCTCACCCATCCCCCTTCAGGCCCGCCCCTTTCCTTACCACTACTTGAAACCATCTTCGCCCAGCAATCCTCTACAATCTCAATAACCTGCCTTTTCAGAGTGCAGACACGCTCCTTCATCAACCCCACCACTACGATCCCCGCATGCCCTAGATTCCCTAACGCATGCTCCGCAGCTTGGACCTGAGCTACAGCAACCCCCAGCTCCCCCTCGCGGAGAAAAATAGACACCTGATCTAGGGTGCCATTGATCAGCTGCAGGCTCCCGAGGATACTCGCGAGGGCTTGCGTGAACTTGATTTCGGTCAGGAGGAACTTATGGTAGGCTTGTGCGTCGTAGGTTTTCTGCTCGAGGGTCTATTACTATCCCCCAGGATGTCAGTTGCCTATTCACTATTTCGAGGGAAGGGCGGATTTGGGCAGGGGAAACAGAGTGGGGGGGTGCACCTTTTCCTCCTCTTCCATCCGAACAATGTCCCTAGCTCGCTCAGACGCCTTCGATACATCTCCATTCACCGTCTCCGCAACAGCCACCCAACTATCGATTCCAGCTTTATTCGCGAGACTGATTTTGCGGATTTCTTCCTATACACCCCTCCCCCTCCCCCCAAGGCAGCGCATTAGCATACTCCCATTACCCCACTTGCCTCAACAAATCCAACAGCGAATTGAGAATAGACTATACCTTCACCCCCCCAATTGCCCGCTCCAACACCTCCACAACCCCAGGGATCCCCTCCGCCGCCAGCTCCGCCTGTGAGAGATCCTCGTCGGGGAATTCCCCATGCAGTAGATTCGCTAGTAATGCATTAGCGACTTCTTTCGAGGTCGTCGTATTCTTCCTCCTCGCCGCCATGGCTGTGATGGGTAGCGTGATGGGTGGTGACGATTGGTGGTGACAGTGGTGGGGTTGCCGTTTCGTAAACGTATGCAACTTCGATTACCAAAGTGCTTATGCTCTGAATAGCTACATCTACATACAGTCGCACGCGATTGGTTTCCCCACCAAAGTCACCAGTGTGGGATTACGTAAATTTCAATATCAAATGATCTTCAGGCACAAGACTTCAGTAATTGAAATTAAATCCTGTAGATTCCATACTTCCAGCTGAAAAAGTTATTTCCGTCCCAGTTGTTTTCCCTCCCATGTACACATTACAAAGACACACATACAAGCCGAATATACAATTCCCAAGTATTTCATCCAACCATTTCCCATTCCCTTCCATCCCGACCGAACAAGCCATCAAAAAATAAAAACAAAAAGGGCAAATTAACAGCAACGCAATTGCTCTCGCTTGCCGATATATAACTCTGACGAAGCAATGTAACCAAACAGCAAACAGCAAACAGAAAGCAAAACTAAAAAAATATCCAAGAGCTGAGATAATCCATTGATGACGGGCAAGAGCGTGCGGCTGTAATTCGATCGACAGAAAGTAAATTCCGCGCCTGAATCTCAGTTGCGAAAAGCCAAATCCCTCTCCAATGAACATTCTCGACCTAGAGAAGCGAATAACGGCGCCGTAGGCAACACACCCAGGAGGATGGGAGTCTTCACACTCCCACATACCCTCTAGGTGCGCCAACCATCAATTATGCCGTACCGCTCAAAGAAGTTGCAATTAAAAAGCCAATATGCAAATGCGAATGTTTGTATAAACAACCTGTTGCGCGCCAATGTTCATTGTATACCGTGTCGCGAAAAAGCCCGAGGAAATTTTTGATGCATTAAAATTAATCAAATTAAGCGTTGCAGATCGAAGGGTGTCAAATGACGGGGCGTATAGATAAAAGTTATTTATATGGTGAAAACAGCCGCCTGTAAACAATCACAGTTAGCACTCGCACCAATCATCGATATGAAGCAAGGAGCATCTGGAACTGAACGTACAGCAACCAAAGCCCCGAATAGAGCTACAGTGGAAGAAAGCTGGATGACAGCCGAAGAGTCGCTATCATCGGTGTTCGATGGGACCCGAGGGTTGGTGGTGTTGGATGGAGTGGTGTCATTGGTTCTGGTAGTGGTCTCGTTTCCGTATGCAAGGGCGACCGGAGCGAAGAGAGCCAAGAAGGCGCAGAGATAGAAAACAGTGAGGAGGAACTTCTGTTGGGCAGACATTTTTATGTATGGAGAATTGAAGTTTCTGGAAAGGAAGCGAGCGTGGGTTGGAGAGAATTAAAGTACTAAGCAAAGTAGTAAGGAAGAATCAAGTCTGCTGAGCCGTTGGATGCGTGGGTAAGGGAGAGAGGAAACGGAAGGGCTGTCGGGGGGGGATATAAATGTTGTTTGCTTTCGGGGCGGGCGAGGGGTGTGCGAGGTGTGTGCGAAGTAAGACGACTCCAGGTAGCCTATGCCTGCCGCTGCCACTGCGAAAAAGGAGATGAGGGGGGATCAGATGAAGTGGAAATTAATCGAGCGCGAAAACTAAGACACAGCAGCCAGGGGTGGTGCGATTGGAGGGATGGGATGGGGGGGGGGCCCGGTAGATAACTCTAGAGCAAGGTATGTGACAGGCGGGAGAGAGCGAGAAACGAGGGGCGGTGAATATTGGGGTACGCGCAGCCAGGTGCTGAAGTGCGCGGTGCTGTGACGCGAGCACCTGCCGGGACAGATAGATGCTGTAGGCAGACTGGCGGTGCAACGCATCACAGCAACGAACACAATAGAAACTGGGGCCGCCATATAGCATGGATAAACGACTCCGAGGCCTGGGGCAGGCGACATCATGACCGGATGGCTGCGCCACATACTGCCACCTCCACCCGTTTTTCTTACTATCAACTCCGGCCAGGTACTACTAAGCACCAAGCGAGGCCGCAGCAACAAGCCCGATGCCTGCTTTGCTTGCGCGTAGGTCTGTCAGCCCACCGCCGCTCTATGTGGACTAACGTCCTCAGTGTGGCGCACAATTCTTGCCATCCTTGACCCCATCGACAAGATCATGACAATTCGCTGCAATCTGAAAATCAAGCTGGATTCATGCTAATGTTAGTCTGGTTACTAGGGTATTTGCAAGTAGAGTTTGTAGAGTGATCTTGCGGACATTGTAGGAATAAACAAGCAAGCAAATGATACCCACACAGCAGCAAGAAAGCAACCATCCGCGGCAAAGTGTCCGCTAGATTGGCGGCCAACTGTCACCACAATGGCAGAATGCGCAAGCACACCTTGACATGTGGATGTTGTATATAAAACCTTAGTCTGGCTTGCATCCAGACATGTAGTCCCGCTACGTTAACGTCCTGGGAGACGTTTCCAATGTCCACTTGCCACGTGACGCCCGGAAGCCTTTGGGGACACATGTCGCCGTACGGTAGGTACTCTGGAGTTCCTTTTGGATGAACATCAAGATGGCTCCATTGGATTGTCCCCGTAGCTAGGAGAACCTCCGTGAGTCGAATCCATTGTAAATTAGCCTGTTTTCCTGTCTGGGAAGCGTCATATCCAGAAATAGAAAACGGAATGACATGTACAAGATCGAAATCTAGAGTAACTAGCTCGAGTACAGACTACTCTAACCAGGCTAGTAAAGTGTCACGCCGTAAGTAGAATGTCTCGATACCAGGTCCTATCGATAAGTATTATCGAAAACTGATATCAGTTCTTAGAATAGCAACTTAACACCTACGTAGGCTGGCTTAACTCCACATAACATCCGCAGCCAGCCTCACGCTCTTCCTTGCACCACCCTATGCCGAATGAGAGAAAGTACCTGTATGTTTCCGTAAGCAGCTCCGCGGACTATCGTTGGTATTCTCGTTGCACCGCCCGTATCTATCAACCCTCTCCAGCTGCCCATAAGTACCTTCTACATACTTCGTACGTACAAGGTGGTATGTACTTGAGTACATACACGCAATTAGCACGGCGACCTTCATCCGTAGCCATGGTCGATACTTGCTTCCTTTATGATACCGCAGGTCTAACCCTTAATCGGTCTGCTCACTTCTTGCAGAATTGGTTCCATGTCAATCGCAATTTCCGAGAGACCGCTGGGACCGCCTGGATTAACCCATCTTGGATACTTTACTTACCTACGGCCAAGAGATTGAATTCATTGTTAGCTTAATCCTGCCGTCCCGCAGGGGATCATGTTACAAGTTGTTCTCATGCCGTTACAAGTATGTATAGTACGTACTTCTCTGCATGTGCAGCCCTGCGGCGGAATTCGCAGCAATGGTCTCGAGACGCAGGGTGCTGCGCCAATTCCTCAAACGCGAAGCCCGTCTAAAAAGGCTCTAAAGCAGTTGCCCCATTCAGCCAGCCAGCAACAAATCATGCGATAAAACTCGGTGGCCAATACTTGATCACCACAAACATCCTGATTCATTTAGCCCTAGGTTTGCAATTGAGTAAGAAATCATAGGCTTGCATGTTCACAGAAAAATTTTCCCGGCCGCGTCGTAGCCTTCTCACGTGCCCTAAGCTTTTTTGCACTGTTCCCACAAAAAAGAGTGAAAAGAGGCGTCTCGGGATCCTAGCAGCATGACGGGCAGGGGCTACGTCAAAGCGAAGGCTTGCTTTGTTTAAGTTGTGTGTGCAGAGAACCCCGAGATCTACGCCCGAAGAGTTTTTCTTTGTGTTTTGTTTTGGTACCATAAAAAAACTAGAGGTGATAATGAAAAGTAGGTGCATCAAATTGACCTGCAAACAAATTTCACTTATCACGTTCCTGCACGCCGCACATTGATAGATGCATGATTCATTTCTATTTCCGTTCATTTCATTACTTCCCCAAAAAGCCTTCAAATAAACAAAATCGTGACTCCCAAAAGGCATGTCTCCCATCATATCGACACCCAACCCCCATCGCCCCAACCGAATGGGACCCAACGGAAAGCAGGCTTCCTATCCAGGAGTGTACATCTCGAGATCGACGAGCCCCCCGAAAGGTAGCTCTCTGGCATTAACCGTCGTGGAGTTCAAAATCGTGACGAGTAATATGGCTGATCTCTGAACTTTTTTGATCAAAGTCTGTAAGAGGGGTCGGGAGATGGGGTGTTTATATACTCACGGTCCGTTAGTGGGGTTAGGGCAGGGGTTGCGGGCTTGGCAAAAGCGCTCGTGATTGGGGTTCAGGGTAAGTTTAGGTTTTGGGGATCCGAAGAAGGGCAACTGGAAGTTAGCGTTCACCAGACTCTTAGAGTTAAGTATCGATATTGCTGATTGGGCTGTATCTCAGAGACTTTAGTATACAACAGCCGGCTATATAGCCCCGTTGATGTTGAAAAGGCCTCGGATAAATTATGCAGCAAGTCAAGATAATTCAGCTTTCAAATTTCTGTTGTACCCCCCCACGAATAATTCGAGTTTCAACAGTATGGGCCTAATTGATCCGTTTTCTGCTCGGTCCTTCAAGCTTCATCTGTCGCCGCTGGCCGTCGGTATATACTCATTCATGCATATCGTATTTTTCAAACTGGTGGACTATGCAGCATGAATGATTTATAACTATATACACTGGGCCAAGGAAAAAGAAACTATTCAGGGCGTAGGCTGTCATGGAGCAAATAAGACTTTAATATGAGCTGCACCTCTCTGCCTACTTTGATGTTCTAAGGCGTAATTACATCTGTCTAGTGTCTAGACTAATGTCTGGCATCAGTTCCTATTTCTCAGAGTCTATCCCGTTATCTGTTAGAGTACCTACATACTTAGTAAGTACGGAACCGTTTCGCATCCCCTATCTGTATAAGTATTTGGACTGTCCCTCTGTTATCAACCCAAGTCTGGTGGTGCAGTTGGTGAGTATACCGACCGCACCGAGAAGACGCAGGTTCGAACCCGGAGTGATCCAAAGGGCCGTTCCACTGTTAGCTGGTGGCAGCACGTAAAGTGCTGAGGGAAATATGCTCACTATTAGCCAAACCTAACTACCCGCAGGGCGGGGAACGGGGTTGGCTAATTTGTTGCAGTTTTTTTTAACTGGGATTTTTTTCGTTTTATAATACTGGTGATATTACTTTTGAGTGGTTAGGTCCCATAGGTATATAGATCAAGTATATAGATATGAAGCTGAAAAGAGTTAAAAGAGTCGATTGACCCGTGGCCACTGGCTTAGTCTCAGGGGTTTCCCATGTACGTTGTATGAACCTCGGTGTCTGAAAATGCACAATATTGCTGGGTCATCACCCTTCCAATTATGTTCCCATACCAAAGTTTCTGTTATCACATCTACTGTGCAGCCAGGCTAACATCTACTGAGTCCAGACCTAGAACTTCACCGCAACTGCAAATCATGCTTATTATACAATACGAACCCAGCGTCTGGCAGTGCATTGCCGAAGCGTTTCAGGAACGGGTCCCCAACTACCAGCAAGGAGATGAATCTGTAGCCATGCCTACGCAAGACTAAGGGGTATCCTAGAGCAGGGATGGCAGAGATTGCATAAGCACAAACACCTCTCGGAACTAAGTAATAGAGAAGGATCACATTGGATCAGGCCCGTGGCGGCTAATTTGGGCACTCTGGATAGGGTGATTGGGTTCTTTAAGGGAATTATTAGGAAAAGGAGGAAAAGAGGAGGTGTTAATTAGGTGTAGCTGGCTATCGCTATGGGGAGTTCTTAAGAATATTTGAATTTGATGTTCGAGGAGTACTATCCATGTATATGGTCGCTTGAGTGAGGACACAAGTTAGTCCAAGTGCTCTAGCTTCGACCCCGAGCTGTGGCTCACCAGGAGGCGGCCTCAATCCTCTACTTGGACCGTTTTTACTTAAGGCCAAGTACCTCGCATTCAACAGTTACCCTCAATTCTCCCTACTTCTGGCGTGGACAAAGTCCGCTCACAAAGAAAAAGCGTTAAATCCACAATCTCGAGCTCGCCATGGGGTGGAGATACCGCTCGTGCACGGTGTGAAGGAGGATGCCGCTGCAAATATAACATGATCACGGCATACTTCTTTACAGTACCTTTCCATATGGGGTCGGGTGAGCAAGTTACACCAAGTTTTACCGCTTTTCATGGCTGCCCTGAGTGGGGCGCTCCAGTCAATACGGAGATAGTCAAAGCTAAGGGCGAGGAGAAGGTCGAGTTCAGGGACAGTTCAAGCCTCTATTTCTCTTTCAAACTACCTCGTACACAAAAAGCCCTCAATTCTCACTTCCCACATAGGTGAGAGATGCATTTCCCCTGCTGACCGAATAATCTAATAATAACCGTTGATCATCAGGGGTCGCATAATCAGAGAGCCTGGCCCAGTACAGAATGCTACCGGACAGAAAACATGAACCAAGTCTCATAGCAGACACATCTTGGAGTAGGGTCATGCCAACCACAGTACAGACTCATTAAAGGCCGGCATGTACAATCCTTCCCCCACAGAGACAAAATCGACATATCCCCCTCCTGCCTACCGAGCTCCAACCAAAGGCTTAATAGTGTTACAATCGGCACTATCACAGGCACAATTGGTCAGGAAAATCCTCCAACATTGTCGAGACATCTCCTTTTCATCCCCATCACCATATGCATAAAAATTTATCTTTTCTCAGCTCCACGAGCTTCATAAGCGGCCGGCCACCGTTATGAGAATTCCGAGGGCAGCTAGCTACAGCACAGCAAGGTAATTATAATGAAGTGGCACTCTGCACTATGAAAAAGCGAAGTCGATATAGTTCTCGCACAGCTCGGATGACCATTGCGGAAGCAACCCCAAACTTCACCACACTGAACTCTGCGAGCAGCTAGCAGGCACGGCTTTTTGAAGAATGTTTCTCCGTGGATATTTTACGCACTCCTACAATACACCGTCAGGATAAATGTCCAAAAGGTCACAGCCCAGAAGAATAATAATCCCGGGAGAGGTAGGAGGGGTGGACTTGTAGGGGGTAATCAAGGAGAAAGAGGCTGGAAGAGGCTAGAAGGAGAGGTTAAACAAGCTTAAAGTCACGGAATGGAGCTAGCAAGGGAATGAAACCATGCAATGGGGGAGAGCATGACACATTAGGAGAAAACGACTAGAAGGTTTGACAATGATATCAAAGAGCAAAAATAAATGTACAAGAGTTGGCGGAGAATGACAGTGGAAGTTACACGGAAAAGTAGCAAGAAGGGGTTGTACGCCCATAAGAGCAGCTGAGGCCAACAGAGTAATTTATGGTTTAGTTGCCGCCCGACAAATATCAGCACTCTCAGTCAGTACTTTAGCTGAACAGTTGATGGGGGGGCCAGCTGACTGACTGAGAGGCTACCATGGCTCAGCCGAATATTGCTACTGACGATGTGAACCATGTCCTACACTTATATGTTCACCCGGAAGCACGGTTATCCAACTTACTCACAAATCCGGACGGAGAATCCGAAGCCAGATATTCCTGACTATAGTGCCTGACACAGAGGAACCGGGCGTTACCCTGCACACAAGAGCAACTTCCACATCGGGGTCGGCTAGCTAGCGCTGAATGAAGTAGTGAGGCCCTAAGAGATTGTTAGGGACCTAATTGGAAGCCATAACTACAACCAAACAACTTGATAGACTGGGGGGCGATGCTTGTGCACATATCTAGCCCAACAAGTTATCACGGTACAAGCAGCTGCAGCGACTCCATAAATCCCGCCTAAAACTACCACTAGACCCTTAACATGCAATTGATCATAATAGAAAAGTTGCATTCCATCCCCGCTGATACATAAAAATGCATCTGGAAGTATTGGCGGATGCCTTAACACCCCATACACCTGACGTTGCATAGAAAAATAACAGTAATCGTGATACGCATGAAATAAGAGATGTATCAAAGTGTAACACACACATGGGGTCCACCTCAAAACTCCCACCTCGTTCGCCAAGAGATGGTAAAGATGAATGATGATTGAAATGTTTTTGTGAATGAGATCAAGAATTAAGCCTTGGGAGTAGCAGCAGCAATACCTTCAGGGGCAGCTACAATAGGAGGGGGTCATCCGGCGATCCGCCGAATGTAGGGAGATCTGCTGCTTCTGCTTCTCCCTGTGCGGCAGCTACGGTCGCTACCTCCGGAGCATTAACGGCGGCCGCCGGTTGAGCAGCGCCTAATTCCGGAACGCCCACAGGAGCATCTAGCATAATGCGACGGGGAGTAAGAGGTGGGTGTCTTCCTGCATTACCTAAAGGCGGACGCTGCTGCGGCAGTGGGACCCTCCGCTCCTCGAGGGGAATCTCATGACAAGCATGGTTCAACCTTGCCGCATGATCGGGGTTATGTCTCTGTGTCCGACAATTCTTCCCATACCAGCATTTGGGCCTATTATCCACAACCCCACTCTTCTCTTTTTCAGTGATCCACCAGTTCATAAAACAAATTCTCATCCAGTGTAAAAAGCAAATCTCGCAGAGGACGGTTTGGCTGGTGGGACGCATTATGGGGATGCCTGGAACAAAATCGACTTTGGCTGCTTCTTCGAGAAACCATTCCTTGAAACGGTCGACGATGTCGGAGTTCTGGAGTTGGCTGACTTGGGCCCAGTGATCGTAGATAGCTCGCTCGGCATCGTTAGCGCCGAAGAGGTTGAACTGTGCTGCCCAACCACCGATAAATGGAGTGGGCCTCATGTCTATAGGTTTTGAGCCTAGTTAGTATAACTTCTAGGTAAGGAAGAGGTGCCAACCAGACTAAGGAAGGGGGTCACTGGAAAGCAAACCTTCAAACTTCCTCAGTACATCCTGTCTTGTACACACAAACAAACTCCCACACCAATTAAAGTTGCAACTCTCGCAGGCCATTCCCTCTCTTCGAGGCATCGTTCTCATGCATACATTACAGCTGCTATGGTGCTCAATCCCCTCAATGTACTCTATCCCGTCCACCGGCGCTGGAGGCGGGGGTATAGGATGTTCACACGCTAAACCATTCTGTAATGGTTCCGGTGGATAACAATAGTCACAAGGTAGCATCCTAACCACAAGTTCGTCTTCATCTTCCTCATCTTCTTCATTGCCCTCATCGTCAGAGTAGTCATCTGCAGCCCTCGTAATCGTGACAACGTCTCCGGGTTTGTAGATTTTATCCCGTTCAACTATATCTTCTTCTGTTCGTGCCTTTTCTGGGTGGAGTTTGAGGTACATCTCTAAGAGATTATTGGTTCGATGGTCGTCTTTGATCGCAATTACCCTAGTGCGGCAGTTCGGACAGACACTGGAGCGTTTTAACCATGAGACGAGACATGAGCCACAGAAGGTGTGGAGGCATGAGATAGCCGCAACCTATACACCACGTATCACATATGTTTGTCAGCTATATCTCAATAAAATCCCCGCAAACAATTGATCAAGAGTAAGAGAACACAAACTGGCTTATAGAGGTATTCCGAGCAAATCGGGCAGCTCAACGCCGATTCTAAGGTCTCATCCATCGGAGTAACAATTGCTACAGAGGTTTCTCCCTTTGTATTTTCCACAATCTTCTTCAGTCCACTCCCATTAGCGGTCCTACTTGCTTTTGCCTTCCGTATCAGATCCGCAATACTGTCTCCCCCAATGCTCAAACCTTTTGCAGAGCGTTTAGGTACTGGTAGACGTTCTCCTTCAACTTGGAGGTCAACTGGGGAATTGGGAAGTTGATTGACGTTCTCAGGTTGCAATTGCTGGGACATGATTCGAGGGAGGGGGACTTAAGTACCTTTTGGACGACGCAATAAGTAGAGACGACGCGGGGCGCGTGGAGCTATTTGAGGTTAAGTGGCTAGCCTGGTGGGAAATGAATCGTCATATGGTGAGTCAAAGGCACAGTCATGAAGCAACGCTTGACATGGGTATTTAAACAAACTTTACTCTGGCCAATTACTATAGTAATTAGTCTGGTTGCACTACCCCTCGCATATAGTAATATACTCCCGCCATGTCATGCAGCTCCACGGTATCGTGCAGGCGTGCAACAATGGGAGGTGATATATTAAACAGGGACTGCGGCACCTGTCCTCGATGTGATATCATGGGGCAAGATCAGAAGCAATAATCCGGCCTGTCAATTATACCGTGAATGGCTAAGCATTAAAGCGCTGCAAAAAATCCCATACAAAGATTGCTATTCCCTAAGCCTCTTGACTCCTGTCTGCACTGTCCCTTCCCCTCTTTTTTGTGACAAATGACAAACGATCAATTGAAGCCCCCACGAAGCAAGAGAAACGATATAAAAAGCATAAAGCAGCCTAAAAGCACGACAGCCAACAACCCTAATGCAATAATATGTCCATGGAAACTCCCCTATCCTAATTTTGGAACAAGAACTGCATGTCCGCCGGTGTCAACTTATCCATACACTTTTGGTCTCCGTTCACAGTGGCCTGGCACATGTCAGAATCCTTTTCCTCGAATCAAGATGGTGTGAAGGAAAAACCTTACATGAATCATGCGAGCCTTCTTATCTTGCAACTCGATAATCCTGCTCTCAATGCTATCCTCAATCACTAGTCTAGTGATGTTACAGACCCGCTTCTGCCCAATTCGGTGAACACGGTCACCACTCTGCCACTCAACAGAAGGATTCCACCACGGGTCGAGAATGAAGACTTGGGATGCCTCAGTAAGATTAAGAGCGACTCCTCCAGCCTTGAGAGAAACCAAAAACACTTCAGCCGAGGCATTTTCCATAAAGTGCTTGATCACGGCATCGCGTTGTGGGGGAGACATGGAGCCCTCCAGCATGACAGTCTTGAAACCGCCACGATGTAGCCTCCATTCGACCAGTTGAAGCATGCTGGTGAACTGGGAGAAGACAATACTCTTGATCGTCTGGGTTTTCCTCCTCAAGTTACAAAGTTCCTCCACCAAGGCCTCAATCTTTGTTGAACTCCTCCAATTGTTCATATCGATACGGCTGGTGATGCTTCCCTTCCTGGCATTCGACAAATCTTCAATAGCAGGCTGGGTGAGGTCAATGGATAGTGGCACGTGGCACTGCGGACAATCTGGAGCACCTTCTCCGTCATAGGATTCGATATATTTGGACACGCACAGACGGCAGAACTTGTGGCGACACTTCGAAGCAATTGCCTCTTCAGCTTCGTCGTCGCAGATACAGCAAACAAGAGTGTTTTGGCCCTCTTCCGCATTTTTACGTAGGACTAGGTCAGGGTGATCAGCGAGTTGCCTCATTCTAGTGATGAGTGTGAAGATATTCGCATAGTTATTCTGCAGAACGTTAGTAAATCCCAGAAGCCATTATGGTGATATTTTTACTCACTAGAACGACTCCCTGTGCCACGTACGTATCAAACTTCCTTCTGCTCTCGCCGTATATAGAGTCATACAGGTCAAGCTCTTCTTCGTTAAAGTAGTCTCTTCGGATCCTCACGACTCTTGATGGCAGTCCTAAATCGTCCGCCTTCTCGGCTTTCGTCCTCCGTAGCATGAGTTGTCCTAAGATCATGCGAAGTTTCTCGAATGCCTCTTTCCCTTCTCCGACATTCCCATGTTGTTGTATTGGTCTAAGCAACTCAGCATTAAACCAATTGCAATGATCCATCGGCCTATGATTACACTTGTCACAATTTCTGTGATTTGAAAAATTCCAATGCAGAGACTTGCATGAGCACCTTCGACAGAAATAGTAGGAGAATGGGTCTGCTTCAAGAAATCGTAGAAGGGAGAAAAATTCTCCAATGCGGTTCTGAAGGGGAGTTCCACTAAGGCAAAATTTGTATTCGGTCTTGAGAGCGAAGACAGCTTTTGCGGTATTGCATGTGCGGTCCTTTATGTTGTGCGCTTCATCCAGGATAACTCTGTGGAATTGTATCTTATGCAAAACACTGTTCTCCTTGACAAGCCCATCCTTCCTTTTGAAGCCATGCTGTTGCTTTCTGTACATACTTTCAAGCACAGAGTCTTGATTCGTATCATGATTAGCACCACTCAGGTATAGTCAGACAGATCAGCTTACATGTAGTCATAATAACATCGCAATTCTTCAATACCTTGGTATCTGCAGACCTATTTGCACCATGGAAAATGGTGACTGAAAGAGCATTGGCAGTGTGTTTCTCTATTTCGTTTCGCCACTGCATCAGGGCTACTGTTGGAGCCACCACCAGATTAGGTTTGTGCCGTGGTTCAGCCATGAGAAGAGCAATAGTCTGGATGGTCTTTCCCATCCCCATTTCGTCAGCCAATATGCCACCACCGAACTCAGTTTTCTCCTGGTTTCGCATCCAGTAAAGCCCCTCAAGTTGAAATGGCAACAATGTGAGCGTAAGCCCTGCAGGTTGAGGATCTTGTTGAAGTTGAATCTTCTCGCGGCGATCGAGGTCATCCCAAATGTCGCGGAGCTCTGGATGGCACGTATAGAGAGCCTCAATTTGGCGCGCGGCCTATTGAATCTTTGTTAGCCATGATGGTACAATAAGACACTAGCAGAGTGCGCCGAAATAGCCACACCCGAAGGTAGAAGTTTGAGGTATTTGAGCACTGAGGATAAAAGAATAGGAGTGGAATATGTTAACTAACCCTTGACGTTCCCAGTTCCCTCCTACTGCGCGGGTCTCTACCAATCACCATAGGGGCCGCCAATACAGTGGCGCCAACACCCTCATTCTCATCCTCATCAACCTCCATTTCAGTATCTAGTACGTGTGAGAGCTCTGAATCATCATTGGAAGCAGTAGTCTCAAGGCGAGTGGATGAAGAAGAAGAAGCAATGGGAGCCGCCCTGGCCCTCTCTTTCCCCTTCCTAGATGTTGAAACTTCCTCCGCGTATTCATCACTGTCATCCTCAGATGGCTGAAATTCCCCTCCCTCCGACTCGTCTGCGGTGTCTTCGCCGTGATTCTCATCGCCCTCTTCCTCCTCATCGGAACCAAGTATGATTCCGCTACGCTGTGAAAATCTTGTGCTCCTTCTTCGCGTAGTGAGTACGGTGTCTGAATCTTCAAACCCACCTAGTCTCTCGGTCACCGTATTCAACATTCTTTTGCCTTCACCAACAGAGCTTGTACTAATGGTAGTGGCTGGTGTATCAATCGCCTCTCCGCCATGAGCTACGGACGACGCACTTGACACAGCACTCGAGCCATAACTGCCCGAGGCTGCAATTTGTACAGAGACACTCGCCCTGACAGTGACAGTGGTATTTTGGGCAGTCTTCCTTCTTTTATTCGATAAGCTAGCCTCAAGCTCACCGATCGGTGAACCTAGTCTTAACGAGGATTCAGGAACGGGCTGCTCAATTTCAACGCTCACTGCTGCTTTTGCTTTGCCTACAAAGACTCTATTAGTGAGGAATACACCAAAATATCTGAGGGAAATTACCTCTGGTAGCACGTGTTGCAGGAGCAGTGGCTCCAGGCTTCTTTCTGCTAACCATCTCGTAGGTACTGACCTACTGAACCTAGAACGTAGTAGTAACGTTCAGGCACACGAGAAGATCAGAGGAAATCAACAACGTAGAAGTAACGTTCAGGCACAGGAGAAGATCAGAGGTAATCAACGAATACGAATTCCAGGCTTTACACCGCTTGTTTCGGGTAATCAGTGATGAAACGAGAGATCGAAGGGTCTGGTTATTGTAAATTGCTTCGTTGATGAGAAGGCAGGGGTTGAGCTCCTTAGAAAGGCTGGGGGAGACCTAGCGTCTCCAGATACACAGATACACAAAAAGTTCACAACAATCAATCTGACTACACGATAATAATGTGGGGCAGCTAGACAAATCCACTAGAAGCTTCGATTCCATTCAGGAATGAAACAAGGATTCTTGAAAAAACAGCTTCCATCGGCCTAGCCATAAAGTATGTACTTATCATAGACCCACTCCTTCGGGGCACGAGACTACTTCCCGGTGATATCGGGGAGTGGTTCAGCTTAGCCTTCAAGAGAATCTTCAAGAGAATTTGAATCACAACAGAGTCAGCGCACTACAATACTTTCTTAATTTCCACCAGTCCAGTTTATTGCAGGATGCTTCTTATCCAATTATATAGAGCAAAAAAAGAAAAGAAGGAACAACTTAAAATTTTTGGATTGTAGTCTCGTAGTTTACGCGTTGATTACTTTTAGTAACAAAGCTACAGGGATCCAGAGTCATTTCACTTAACGCGAACGCGTCCCCCATACAAATGCGTGGGTTATGTTCTGTGTGTACATGTAGGTGCCAAGAATGCGATAAGGCAAACAACTGAATTACATAACTACTTATGGGGCCCTGACTTATTTTCACCTTTTAGACTTACTTAAGTACCTACTTAGTACCTATATGTACAACACAATCCTCAGAAGGAGGGTAACAATTGAGCAAATTTCGACAAGAGTTCAACTCTCTAAGAGAGTCATCATGTGAGTACTTGCCAGATTTCTTTCGACTCTCCCATCATATGCGGGATATCGTAGGCTAACCGTCTCTAACAGGTCTGGCGTTCGTGGACCGTTGGTCTCCCCTTGACTATCCCTAAGCAATCATGCTGATGAACTGCATAGCAATTCTGCTTTAACCGCATTTCTCAGGGTAAAGCCTTACTGAATATACTTAAATTTGCTATTGAAGCTGTTACTAATATATGTGCATAGTCTCGGGGCATAGATGCTGCTCAAATCCAATCTCGACATGCTCGTCGCCAGAGAGAAGCAGAGGAGGCACAGGCTGCTGCCGCTGCTGCTGCTGCAGGACCGTCAACAGAGATCACAGAAGCGATAGAAGAGACGATGACTACGGCGGTAACGACTAGATCTGGTGGGAGAAACACCACAGCTCCAAGCACCGCTCAGGTTACCATGGCGGAAGCTTCCACTTCAGAGGCCAGCAAGACTGTCGCGAAGAAGCGTAAGAAGCCACATGGAGATGATGATTCCGACACAGCTTTCAGCCCTTATCACAAAGCCAAGCCTCTTCCGGGCCAGATTGCATTCTGCGAGATATGCAATTGTCGTTTTACGGTTACTCCATACTCCAAAGCGGGGCCCGAGGGTGAAGGCCTCATTTGCACACCATGCGGTAAGAAGACAGCCAAACAGGACAAGGATACAACAAAGAAGAAGTTTGTTGCAAAGAAGAATAAAAGGAAGACTATGGCGTCTTTATTGGACGGCGAAGTTACGGGTGTCAAGAGTCTTCGGGATTTGGCCATCAATGTTAGTGGATCAATTCAAATCAAATCCAAATCACTCTATGTGATAAAACTAACACATTAATAGGTCGTAGCAAAGCATATCGATGAAGTCGGACAGGTTATGGATTGCTTGCAAATTGGGAGGAGAGATGTGGACAAGATCTGCCAAGTCATCTGTCGCAACCGAGCATTAAACGATCACACATTAAAACTATTTCTAGAGCCAGGGATCACACGCCTGAATCTCTACGATTGCTCCAGTAAGATCCCCCCCCTCACGCCTCAAGAGACAGTATATGCTTATGGCCCATCTAGAAATCAGCACGAACGAGCTAAGAAAAATTGGCGCTATTCTTCCGACCCTCCGGTACTTGATGCTTCGATTCTGCGGTTCGTTGACCGATGAAGTCCTATCGTACTATTCTACGCAGCTCACCGAACTGAAAGGGATTGAGCTTGGTGGCCCATTCTTGGTCACCAAATCCTGTTTCATGCAGTTCTTTGAAGCTCGTGGCTCCCAGTTAGAAGAACTTACAATAACAGACACTTTCCGTGTCGATGTAAATGTCATTTCTTCTCTGGTTGACAATTGTCCAAACCTCAAAGAGCTTCGTCTCAGGCAGATCACTAAGCTCGACAATCAAGCAGTCAGGCTTCTTACTGCACTCTCCAATCTCAAAGTGTTGGAAATTTCAGATCCCGGTGAAGACGTACAAGACGGTGCAGTGATTGATGTCTTAAACTGCATCGGCTCAAGGCTGAGGGAGCTTGATCTAAGTCGATGCATACTTCTCACAGACCAGACCCTCTTGGCTGTTCGGCAATGCTGTCCTCGACTGAACACTTTCTCCCTGACAGAAGCTGAAGACGTTACAGATGAGGGTGTTGCCCAGATGTTCAAAAACTGGGATATTAATCCTGGATTGCAATATGTCAACCTTACTAGACTCCGTAAATTAACATACTTTGGAGTTGAAGCAATTCTTGAACACTCTGGCAGAACTCTTGAGGTACTTAAAATCAACAGTTGTCAACTAAAACCGAATGCCTGGCACTTCTGGTGGCAAGGGGGAGCAAAATTCGAGAGACTCCGAAGCTTGGATATCGGATTTGTGAGGTCAGCTAACGATGCTGTGGTGGAGAAATTGTGTGAGGTCTGCCCGAATCTGGGAGAACTAAAGGTTTGTCTCTTCATTGTCATATTTACTATCGTGCAAGAGCTAACTGGCAATGTGCGTAAAAGGTTTGGGGAGTCAACCGTATCACCGAGGCTGTCCAAGTCCCGGAGAATATTCGAATTATCGGAAGAGAGACAGACCTCCATTATATGCATTCATGAGCGCTATCCGCTTATAGCCGTCTCAGCTTTTTTTCATTTCACACATCCTGCCATGGTATATCCAATTGCTTGCACATTGTTGCTTTATTTTCAATTCACTTTCAACACAGGAATATCCATTTGCTTTCATAGCTTCCTTCTATTTCCTGTATGTAAAACTCATAGTCCCATTCTTAAATTTGTTTACCACAAATTGAGGAGTCTGGGGCATACGTAGCAACAGCAAGTTGACAACGAAGTTTAAGGCCGAAGAAGCATGGAATTAATTGAATTTGTAATAAAGCCTTGTAAGAGGCATCTTCACCCCTCACTTCGTTCGCAGCATCATTCAGCAAGCCCAATGCGATCTACCTGACAACTCAAACTTAAACTTCTGTTTCCCTCACTAATCCCTTTTATCATATCAAGCCCCATGCTCGAACACCGGCTCCCTACACCACGTATATTTTGCAAGGACCCTTTGCCTAAAATGCTACCTTAAAAGCTCATCACATACTCTATGAGGATCCTCCGCCTTTCTACACACTAGATTAGGTATTCTCCCACCTAGATCTATACCGAACACCAAGGTTTACAGTTATCCTATTCCACTATTAGCTTGATGAAACCAGACCAAACGTAGAGTTTGAACTCACATCCGGATTCACTGTCAATAAATACTAATCAAATAGTGAATGCAGGTACACTCTCAATAGTAACCCATTCCGATATGATTTATTTTCTGATACTCCTACAGTGTCATCCATCCAACGTCAAAAGTTCCAGTCAATCCATAAGTCCTCCACTCCGAGAGATGGTCACCAAACGCTTGAATGACATAATAATACGCTGTACACATGGCCGAGCGTTGACTTAAATATCATCTATGATTTAGATGAACTACAGCCGGCTCTCACTCATTAATAAAATATGGTCCGAAATACTTCTTCGTGGGGTTTAGTGGAGTGGCAGCGTGGTGAGGTGTTGCTTCCAAGCTCCCTAAAAAGGAAATCTAGCCAATCAGGCTGACAAACCCTCTCATATGTATATGACGTTTGATCCTCTTGAGAGAATAGGTATGTACTTAGAACTTCACACAAATATCGCCTAGTTCCATAAAGATTATTCCTGTGTTTCAGGAAGAATCCCTGCTGTTGACGATATTCATCCATTGACACATTTCCTCCGCTTGCGTTATTGACAGCAGCATGAGTCTGACACTGAAATTGCTAAACTACATGATCGTATACCTTTGAGCTGTTTCAATCAGATGCAACGAAGCATTGGCCGGCAGCAACCTGTTCCAGACCCGGAAATCGACGGCAATCCATTTGTAAACGAAACACGCCGATTGGCCATAAAACCCAGGAAGTCACATGGTCTTTAGGCCCGGGTCCGCCTGCACTTAGGATCCTAGTGTAATCCATTTGCCGCGTGGAACTGCACTTAAGTGCCTAGCTCCAAAGGATACCCGCGATTACTTATACCCCACCAGCCGCCCCGGTACCCAACGGCCGCAGCTCTCTCTACAATCCACCGTTCTTCGCCAAAGCCTACACAGCCGCCCGATTAGCGACCATTGCTTCCGACATACCAGAGATACCAACAGCTTCTCGTCTCCACAATGCCCACTGTACAGACCCACCAAAGCATCAAAGTCCATGCCCAGTCGACCGCCCAAGCTCTCCAGGATGAGCATAAGTATGCGGCTCACAACTACCATCCGCTGCCGGTCGTCTTCGCAAAGGCCGATGGAGTACGTGTCTGGGACCCTGAGGTGTGTATCAGCTTTATTTCTTTTTACCATTAATATCTTCAGATCTTATTGGTGGACCTGAAGAATGCAGAACAAGCCTTTCGGCTGCGCCTGCACGGGGTTGCCGGTCGATCCCGCCGTCTGTGCATGGATGGCCACGTGAATTAATCTGGGGTCAGGATTGGGGATTTAATCCTGCATATGAGCTTTGCAATGCAACTTTGTTTAGCTGTTTATGCATCAACCAGCTGACCATTAACTGGCTGCTTTGGGGAGGCGCGTGCCAACTCCCTTGCAGTTGGGTAACCAATTGATATAGGGAAATGAGTATCTTGATTTTTTGAGCGCATATTCAGCTCTCAACCAGGGCCATTGCCACCCAAGGATTGTGGATGCGTTGGTGAAGCAGGCTCAGAGACTTACTCTGAGCTCCCGAGCTTTTCACAACGACGTATTCCCGGTGTTTTCTAAATTCATCACGGAGGTGAGAACATTACAACCATCTGGAGCCTTGGCTGGGGCTTATTCTAGGTGAAATATAGTACTTCAAGTATGACATGGTCTTGCCAATGAACACCGGTGCGGAAGCTGTAGAGACTGGCTTGAAGCTAGCTAGAAAATGGGGCTACAAAGTCAAGGGCATTCCGCAAAACGAGGCAATCATCCTTGCCGTCACCGAGAACTTCCACGGCAGAACAGTATAGATACCCGTTTTTCCCTACGGGGTATAAACGTTACTGACATCTACTACAGTTCTCTGCCATCTCTCTGTCTACCGACCCTGAGTCCAGGGAGAACTATGGACCATACCTCCCCAACATTGGTCCCCAGATCCCCGGGACCACAAAGCCCATCAGATTCAACCACATCGAGGACCTGGAGGAGGCATTGAAGACACATGGAGAAAAAGTGGCTGCCTTCTTGGTCGAACCTATCCAGGGTGAAGCCGGCATCGTCGTTCCAGATGATGACTATCTTTCCAGGGTACACGCTCTCTGCAAGAAGTACAATGTCCTCTTAATCTGCGACGAGGTCCAAACTGGCGTCGCCAGAACCGGCAAGCTTCTCTGCTGTGAGCACTCCGGTATCCGCCCAGACATCGTGCTTCTCGGGAAGGCTATCTCTGGAGGTGTATACCCAGTTTCTGTTGTCCTTGCGGATAAAGACATCATGCTTTGCATTGAGCCAGGCACCCACGGTTCTACTTATGGTGGAAACCCTCTTGGGTGTGCTGTGGCCATTGCCGCGTTGGAGGTTGTCAGGGATGAAAACCTCACTGAAAGAGCAGAGGTTCTCGGACACAGGTTCAGAGCTGGCCTCAACTCTATCAAGAGCTCCGCCATCAAGCTGGTCAGAGGCAAGGGTCTTCTCAATGCCGTAGTCGTTGACGAGTCCAAGCTCAATGGGCACACCGCCTGGGAGCTGTGCTTATTGTTGAAGAGGAAGGGTCTCTTGGCTAAGCCAACCCACAAGAACATCATTCGCCTCGCCCCTCCTCTCGTCATCTCCGAGATTCAGATCGATCGTGCCATCGAGATCTTCAAAGAGGGTGTGGAAGAGCTTCCATCTATGAAGGCGGAGGAATTCTGTGCTACTGACCATCATGAGCAAGACGTCAATATCGACTGCTGATTTCCCTAGCCTTGTCGGTAGTACTTTTCTTGGGACGATTTCGTCGGGGCATTTTCTACTTTGCTTGCATTCTGGGATTCGGGGATACTGCATTAATCCGGTGTTACAATACTCTTCTTTTCCCCATAATTGTTTGGGGGGGATGCGAAGGGTTGTTTTATTGGGGTTATGATATCTCATTTTTTTATGCATTAATCACGGTGTTACAATACTCTAGATTCGACTAGGGCGGGGGTTAAAAGGACGGTTTCTGTTCTTGGAATTATTGGATTCGATTGACGTGTAGCTTTTCTGGGTAGTTTCACTGTGAATTTACTGTGAATCGACTGAATCTTCTCCGCATACTTCTCGCATACTTCTCGCATACTTCTCGCATACATTTCCACATACTCTCAGCGGTCATTCGAATTACACAGGCTGGCAATTGCGAGTGTGAATATTGACAATGTGCGTAGGAGCACCCGTAGAGGCTCATGCGTTGTGTCACGTGCCCCTCACCCTTTCAGGGCTCCCCGTCCTGTGTAGCTTGAGCCGCACTCCAGCTCCTATCACGACAACCCGAGCCCGAGACGCGAGCTGAGGACACGATCCAGCACTGTAATACTGTACATGTCACACAAATACAAACTTTTTTTCGCATCCAAGCCATCATTTCCTATCTACAGCGACACACGACACAACTCTTGTACCTCCCCTGCCGTTGAAGCAACCGACGTCTCCGAGGCTTCCACACCCGTGCCCGACAGACATCCTCGCCATCTTTTCTATCCCGATTCGAAGTCGAGTCCACGTGTGTTCAGCACGTCTCGCCTCAACCTCGCCTCCACCCCTTTTCCCCTTCTTTCCTATCCCCGGGAAAGATTTACATACACTGGTCTAAAAAATATATTACTCTAATAATACATCATGCCAGCAAATGGTACCTCCACCTCACCCTCCGGCCCTCCGGCCCCGCGGCCCAATAAACCCCCCAAACAAGTCAAGCCAAGCAAGCTTCAGAAAGATAAAGATGCACAGGCTCATCAGTCTTCTACGATAGCTGCGGCGAATTCTACTGTTAAGGTGGCGTCGCAGAATGTAGGTGCGAAAGCGAAAGATAAAGATGCGAGTGCAGGAAGTAAGGATGGGACAGGTGCTGCTGGGGGCAATGGGACCGGGGGGGGGAAGGGAAAGAATAAGAGAACCGCGGATGTGTTGAGCTTATTTAGTGAGAAGGAGTTGAGTGCGGCAGGGACGATTAGGTTGAAGCCGCCGGCGGGGGTAAAGGAGGGCAGTAGGAAGAAGCCAAGGACGGCGAGTCAGGGGAATTGGAAGGAGAGGGCGAAGGAGTTAGAGGAACAGGGTGAGTTCAAGGAGAGATATCTATATCCCATCTACCCGTGCATTTGTAGGGTAAAGCAAGGGCAACTCAGGAGATTCTTGCATTTATGCATTTCAGAATCGATACAATCCTCCCATGTTCTTATGCACACAGAATTGCTGATATTTGCGACTCATAGACGAATCCTACCACACATCCCTACTTGCCTCCCAATCCAACCCTTCCCTCCCCCCCCCAGGGGGCAAATCCCCAGGACCAATCCTCACCCCCCTCGACGACAAAGACCTTTTGACCCTCTCAGCTACGAACCGCCCCCCCTACGACGAACCAGAACACGTTGTCTGTAAGCACTGCAAGAAGCCCGTCATCAAAGTCGCTGCGGTGCAACATATTAAAGCTTGTCTGAGAGCGAAGACTGAAAAAGCAAAAGAGCGGAAGAAGGCGAAAGAAGCTGCTGCTGCTGCGGCGGCTGCTGCACTTGCTGCAAACTTAAAAGGTGGAGATGCAGGGGAGGGTGGGAAGGATGAAGCTGGTGGTGCTGAGGGAGGAGTTGCTGAAGGAGGAGGGAGTGGGAAGGGGGGAAAGAGTTTACCAAAGGAAGCAGCTGTGAATGAAGCAGGGAAGGGAGGAGTTAAGAAGAAGGGGGTGAAGAAGATGGCTGCTAAGAAGGGTACTGGAGAGCCGAAGAAGACTAAGAAACAGAGGCTCTTAGAGGGTGCGCCCCTCCAACCCCCAGCCCCCCGAATATATATAATTAAAAATATGCTGACACGGAGTTTGACGTAGAAAAACTCGCCAAAGAAGCGAAACCCAAAAAAAAGAAGGAGAAACCCGCCAAACCCGAGCCCAAGCCTAAAGCTCCCGTTGACGTGGAAAAGCAATGCGGTGTCCTGCAGCCAAGCGGATTACTCTGTGCACGATCGCTTACTTGCAAGTCTCACGCTATGGGCGCGAAGAGGGCGGTTATGGGGAGGAGTCAGCCGTATGATGTGCTGTTAGCGGCGTATCAGAGGAAGAATCAGGCGAAGCAGCAAAGTACTCACTCCCTTGTGCTCCGCGACTCTACCTCCTAGATTCTATGCATACTAACTTTATTTGTAGAAGCAGCGATCAATGCCGCAGGGCCACATCCAGACGAACCAGATGGCCCCTTGGGGCCCGTCGATAGCGACGAGGAAACGGAGCTGGTAATGGCCGCGGTAGCGAGGGTGTGTCCGGTGCCGATGGTCACACAGACGTTTGTCCCTGTACGCAAGAAGTATCAGTATCTCCGGATGAGAGATATGCTTGGAGCCGCTTTACGGCCAGGTGGTGGAGGAGGAGGAGGAGGTGGGAGGTTATTTGGTGGTGGTGGTGGTGGTGGGGGAGGCGGGATGGCTATGGGGGGTGGGGATGCAATGGAGGGGGTGCAGGTGGGTATGATGATGCAGGGAGAAGGAGGAGATGTTGTTATGGGTGGGATGGGAATGGGAATGAGTGTGGGGATGCAAGCAGGAGGGATGAATATGAATGGGAATGGGGGAATGGCTATGGGAGGTCAGCCGATGATAAGAGGGGGTGGGGGTTCGAGTAGAGGTGGTGCTGGTGGTGCTGGTGGTGGGGGAGGGTTGTTCTCGGGAATGGGCAGTAGTCAGGGAAGAGGGGCGAGTGTCTCTGCGTAGGTAGGGAGGATATCCCCTGGACTGAGTGCTTCTTTGGAGTTGATGGGGTTGGGATATCGGTTGATATTGTGGCTTGTGATGGGATGGGGCGGGTGGAACATGATGGTGCTTTTTATTACTTCTCTCTCTCTATATTAGGGATGGAATTCGTGTTTTTTATTTTTGTTTTACAGCTATCTATAACTACAGTGGGTGGGGCGGCGGCGTGTATTGGCGTCTGGTTTTGTTATATTTCATACGGTATGCTAGTATTGGGGCTGGGAGTGTAAGCTTCAATTTTTAATGAGACTTCATGAGACTACAAGTACGTAATGTATCCGCCAAACCCCTTCCCTTACTCTCCCTCATTCCCAATGTTTGGTACACACCTACTCCCTCTTTATAATCGAACTTGGTCTACCCTATGGGCAAGCTCCGTACGCTCGATTTTTGTTATCTGCTCCCATAAATGCCACAGCCTACAGAGTTAGATTCCGCCTCTCCCAATATAAAACACAGTCTTCGAAGGGCAGTGCAGTATCTCTTCTGGATACCTACCAAATGACGGTGCAATACACCTCGCTACAGGCATCTTGGAATGTTCTGACAACAACGCTCTAAAGTGGCTTGTTCAGCATTTCTTTACGGCAATCTTGCTACCGTGCTAGGTAATCCCTTCTATGAGACGAATGATATTAGAAACTACTAACTGCTATGTTTGTGTAAATAGTACCCCCAAACACTCCACCACCCATTTAGCCTCCCTATTCAGAGTCAGGCAAGATGTTGAGGGAGTCATGGCTGAAATAGAACCTATGATCAGAGAGCTGAAAAATGCCTGTTCACTGCGGGATGTAAAAAAAAAGTGTGTCATCACTGGAGTTCCCGATCACAGAGAGGGGACAGGAGTGGTGGTAATACAGTTATGATTGAAGCCCATTAATTTTGACAGAATTCGGTCCCAGACGTTAAGTCAACTCAGGCTAAAGTTCAGTACAGTCAAACTTGTGATCCGGCATAAGCGTATCAGGAAACTTGATAATCCATTTACCTCTAGTATCGCCTGCCTGCCAATGAGCATAACTTGCTCTCTTGCATCGAAGGGCCCTCTGACAGGAGTCATGCAGTAAGACAAGTTCGACTGTACCCACCGAGACTTTAGTCTCCTATCACCAGCGTTTGCTTCCGTCTGCATTCATTAATCATAAATTCTGGATCTCACCCAACATCTCTCTACACGATTTTCCATTCAAATATTCGGTTGGCATTCTCCAAGATGGAATTGACCAGCTTTTATTTGTCTGCTTATGAGAATATCTTGAAACGGGTGGAATAAGTGAATCATAGGTATTGTACTACTGAATCAAATGCAACTGCTGTGCGCAATTTGATTGTATTTGGGGTATCCGGTATTGGTATTAGTTCTAATATCGTTGTGCAAATGCGGATATGCTGTTAACATGATTTTAGGAAAGAGTTGTTGCCAGGATTATACTTTAGTAATGCGCCTTGCGACTAGAAAGAAAACTGTGATACAACCTTATTGGCAGAAGGGGCATGGGTATATCAGACTTGATGAGAAAGGACCCACTTTTATTCCCAAGTATAGCGATGGGAATCGATGAGAATTGTGCAGAGCGAACCATCTGGGTTTGCTCGATGACTTTTTATTGCAGAATTCGGAGGTGCAAGGGTTTACGACTTGTTTTTCCTTGGGGCAGCATCTTCTAGCAATATAAATGTTCAACATGACGAAAGTAAGCCAATACTGAATGTGCAAATAATGTATAGCTAGAATTAGAAATTGTAGCCGTAAGGTATACTGGGCCTTTATCCTAGATGGAATGCTTATTAACTAATGATATCAGAAACGGCAAGAGTGAAATCATAAGGCGACTTCGATATGGGTTTGCACGGTATGGAGAGATCCCTCGCCTGCTATTGGCAAAAGAACAAGTCAATCTGAGCCTGGACGAATAGGCGGAGAATGTGCGAGCATACTATAATGAGATTAGGAGTGATATCCGTGCACTGCTGTTCTCTACGGCATCACTGAAAGCAACAGAGATATCTTCTTTGGAAATTCATCATACAAGATTACGAACTCAAGCTGTCCATTGCGCTTGCTTAGTCTACCATATTCGTTTGCTCTCATTATTGGATTGATGTTCACTAAATAAGGCTACAGATGAGGTGACTTGAGGGCCGAGATAGAGGGCTTGAAGCGAGGCTGTTTGTTCCCGTGGCAGCAATTTCGTGCAACAAAGGCAGAAACAAGCCAGTCATGGTACGGGACTGCAGTACTATAAATTCTAAATCTGCCGTGGTCAAGTGAGTAGCCTTGCAATTTAACGCATGAGCGAATACAACCATTAGATGGAGATGGAAATAAATCGTTACCCTGAAATTGAGAGCTTTTTTTGAAAAATCTCTAAATATATACTTGCAAATCCGAAGTGTGCGTAGCATATTTGAGGATCTAATCATACAAGGAGTTCTTGCTAACCAAACTTGGTGAGCTCTGAATGTTTACCGAATGCTCGTGGGGGTCCCAGCAATATATATAGCTGCCGGTCGAGCTTTTAAAAACCTGTCCACCGCTACTTTGAGCGATGTGCAACTAAGTACTCGGTAGGGAGGCTGTTAGAAGCAGGAGACAATATCACCCTAGACAAAACGTTCTCAATTGTGTTCAAGTCAACACTTCATTAGGTTAACTCTCCCCGTGCTTCGAACTTGCCAAAACATATCTTTCCGGCTCTTTGTCACCATCTCCCACTATCTGAATATGCCCCTCTATTTCCAGATTACAGTTGGAGAGAGTCATAGTGTAAACCTTCTCGGCCTGCTGACATACAGTTCTTGGCAAACTGGCGCAAGGAAGCTATATTGATCTTTATTGTCCCTAAGGGTTCAAAGCGCAGACCTATACTGAACAAGGGACTATAGCGTGGACGATGCCAGAAGCTTTAAAGCAGAGCTGAGTGATAATGGTCTATGTGAGTACAGGTGACAAGAGAAAAGCCAGCGGTATATCAAAAGCTTTACTATATGTATTGATCTTGCGATTATACCTTTCTACTGCCTTTGGCTTCTGTTGGGGGGCGTTACGGGTTTGCCATAGTATGTTAGCTCGCACGGGGATCCATATAGCTGAGCACCGGGCTTCAGACTTGGAGGATACCTCTAGAGGAGATATAAAAAGGGGAGCATTTACCACGCTATAGACAAACTTTACATTTGGATCTTTTGCAACTATGCTGGGCCACACAGCCTTTTATTCCCTGCGTATTGGTAAAAAAATAATTTCTCGAAAATGATAGCTCATGTAAAAAAAAAGGACCCCAGCATAGAGTGTGATGGTGGCCCATTCTCTCTACTTTTTTTTTTTTTTTTCCTTGGTTGAATTGTTCGTTGAATTTGTTTCATATGAGAGTATTTCTCTTAGACTCAATCTGGCCCTCTTTTGTGAGGGGAAAGCTAATAAGTTAGTTGTTGAGATTGGAACTATTTAAAATGAGTACTGCAACCGCGGCATGGGGCTTGAGATCTTGGGCTAGATTTTTTTTTTGAGGGGGGCTTGCTACGAAACAGATAAAGCTGTGATATACTTGCGTGAAGATAACCCAAAGGGAGGAAAAATGGAACACGACACTGCTGGAATAAGCTTGATTTTTTTTTTCATTATCATTGCTAAGGGCATCTATTTGGGTTGCTGAATTAGAATATATAAGAATAGGGTAGAATGTTACCCTGAACGAATCCGGACGTTTATTCACGGCATTTTCGCCCTCGTCTGGAAGTTCAGCCATCCCAGATTGTGGCATCTGATAGGGCACGAGACTAACTTCAGCCCACCCTGGTAAGGTTTAGCCAGCATATTAGGCGACTGTGGGGCACCGTGGGATTTACAGCTGAATATTTTGTATGGGACTAACCCCTATCAAGCAACCCCCCTCAGTCAGTCAGTCCGGTCCAGTGTATATATACTAGTACCCAGCATCTGAATAGTATAATATCCACGGAATCACTCCGATCTGTTTATTAGCAGGCTCTAGTTAGATTATGTTACAAAGTATCAACAAAGAAACCAGATGGAGCTAGGGGTCACGGGTGGATGCTATAAAACTAACAATCTACAGCGCGGCAGGCACCAGAAAGAATAATATACAAACAGAAGGCCAATAGCAAGAGGTAGTGTTGTTTAGAAATAAAAATGATCAACTAGTACAACCCCCCCCAATACTGTCGAGAAAAGCTCATACGCAAGTGTTGGGGGATTGCTCAACTCTTCAAAAATTGTTTGCTTCACTCGAGCACGTATAGCTATGAGCACTAGGGAACGCATATGGGATATTATTAAATTATATTCGAGGAAACCCGGAGCGTATCCTGTATTTGATTGACCGGGGGTGCATCCAGAGAGATCAATCCTCAAACTAGTCGTAGGTGAGCAAGGACAAACCACCGAGAAGCCGTCCTTAGAGTTACAGGACCAACTGGGCAGCTTCTAGGTGCAAGTGTGGCTATTCACATGCGGGTAGTCATAGCTACAGTCCCCTAGCTAGAGTGCGCAATAATTCTCGGAGTGCAGGATCAGGAAGAATTTTCTTCTGACCGTATCTCCTTGGTCCCCTACAGCGTCTGGTGGCATCTGCTGGTGTCCATTCACTAGCCCTATACTCTCCTTCTTTCTAAAACAGGGTACGAATTCTAAATCGCAGGCAGCTTATACAAGTATGTTGCGGTTGGAAACTTGAGGGTCACTCCATATGTAGTGAGGTTACAAAATTGAACAAGAAAATGCGATGCGATTTCTTGGACCAATAGAAAAAGTACAATCAACATAGACTCCGTTAACATGGCCAATTATGGGCACCTCATTGTATCGAATGTACAATGAAAATGGTAATCGCCTAACAACTCGAAGTAACTCCCGTGGCAAATGGAAAACGTCCATGCATATGGTATAGCAGCTATTTACAGCCCTCATTTACAGTCTCTGATTCCTCACTCTCAGTGAAACAAATAGGAAAGCATGGAGGTTGTAGCTGACTGTCCACAGAATCTAGCTCTTGTTCTGGTTTTGGCGATGCTGTTGCTCGAGCAAACCAGGAAATGCTGGATCCCCACAGCTCCATATCTCTCCAAAATTTCTTGCATCAGTTTCGCCAATGGCTCCCAGCTCCCACCTCCTGTACCACTGTTGGGGTAGCCGTAGTCGGGGGCAGTGCTGGGTTTTCAGACAAGTATCTCCTTAGAATTTCCCTAGAAGATTTGTAGGAGAAAGCGGGCTGCCTTGTGTAATTGTTAAGATGGGGATGTGAGTAGCTGTCAACAGGCTCCATTATTGTTGCATCGGGAATGGGTTCCACAAAGCCAGTAGAAAGCTGCTTAGCGAGACTTTGGGGATCCCACTGGCCGAGGGGGTGGTTGGTATTGAGGGTTGGCGGTGGTTGGACTTGTGCGAGGTAGTGATGCACATATAAGCGCTTGTCAACAGGGAGGTTTTCAACTAAACTGAGTCCAGAGGTGGGTGAGGGTGGACATTCGAGGGTAGAAACCCCTGGGAAATCTTCTTGAGTGATCTCGCCGGCAGTAGAGGCTTCATCATCACGAAAATCAAAATCGTAGGCCATCGCCATATCATATTTTGACCTAAATCTTATCTCTTCTGTTTCCACAATTTTTGCGGCAATTACGACATCCTCAAGGGCCATCGTGAAGTTGTGACCGTGTAAAAAGAATAGAATATCTTTGCACAGCTTCCCTGCTTTCTCGGAGTCCCTCCTCGCCCACATCCAACGGTGAAAGCCCCCCAAGCACCGCTGTAATAACGATCGACTTATGCCTAGATAGAAGTTCAACAGGGCTAGGGCACCGGCTGCCTTCCACTCGAGGACGCCAACTACCTGATGTAATTCTGATAATAGTCTATTTCTGTTCCGGCTCCTGTCGATCCCCAAGACTATGTCGAAGCTCGTTCCCATGAGCAAATATGGGTTATTAACTGCATGCTGAACCTCCCTCAGTCTTCTATGAATCTTGCACAGATCCTTATGAATCTGCTGGGGAAATAAAAGCCGGAAGGTCTCCGATTTACCATCGGTGTAGGTCGAGACTAGCTCCGTGTCAGCCAGTTGAAACCGGTCAACTCGCCCATCGAGCACCCTGCTGACTGAATTATTGAGTCTATTGATAATGCGGGTGATCTCAACCGCGACCCGACTTTGAAGAGGCATTCCCATGGTATACTCAAGATATTTCCAAGAGTAAGCTAACAGGCCGTTGCGAGACTAACTATCAGGATAAGTAAACCGTGGGTATGGCTCACAGCAAAATGATAACGTGTGTCGAGTAAGGATAGAGGGGCCTAGGGAACGAATACTCCACTTGTTTTTATATTATTGGCTGCTGTGCAGCCTATAACGTCGAGTTACGAAAGCTGCTGTCGCCGGCGAATCAGGAGGTACGATAAAGAACTGTTTCAGTTAGGGATAACGTGTACCAAGACTTAAACTGACGTCTGTAAACATCTTACATTTTTGCCGTCCAATAGCATGATATTTCAATTGGGCGCCCTCACAGCTTATCAAACAGCATGTCGGATGCTGCTTTGAGACAGTTTCATTTTAGCAGGTTAGCACCTAGCTACGCATGTATTATTATTACAGCTTCGACAATTGACCGTGCTCTAGTCAGGGTAATCAGCTACTATGTAGGCGGGCCTGCATCATAAAATCCGGACTTGCTACGGGTTCTGGGTTTCACACAGGCGTAGTAGACAAATACACAGTGGCAATTGATGTTGGTTTTTTGAGGGGATAAAAGGAAGGAGACAGCTAGAGCTAGACTGTGTTTCCGATGCCGACACACTGAAAGTAACAACAAAGAATTGAAACCACTCTATAGCGCTTACCTTGAACCCACACACCATGCATCAGGGTAACAAACTGATAGTCACCCTCCGCCCAACAACCCCTTCCCGCAACCCAAACGCATATATTACCAATCCCACACAACGCCATCAATATAAACCATCAAAACACACAAAAGCGCCTCACGCTTTCATAGAAATGACATAAACCTACCCAACGCACCCACCAAGGTACTTCTCCAAGGGGTATTCCTACACTATATACCTAAGAAACCCTCTTGAAGCTAATTCAAGGAATTGCTAAACTCAAATAGCTCTAGTAAAAACGGATGATTAGTATATTACCTACTATAACACGTCAAAATCAAGGAAAATGCTAAAGACATAATACATACTTCCTCTCCTAAGCCTCAACGTTACCCTGAGCCCAAAACCTGGCTGGGTTCAGGGTAACTAGTAACTAGTAATATCCCCCCGCGCCCTTACATGTCAAACGCAGTTAAAGGACAATTTTTGATAATAGGATATATTAATTCAATAAAACTTTCCTCGTGGGCAGATTGTTCGAATTCGCATTACTCCCCCAATGTAACTTATCAAAAGCCGCCAATCTATGTATAATACAAGATCCATGAACTCTCCCTACTCCCCCGCTTAAGCCATTCCCATGTACCCCAACTCTACGAACCCTCCCCTTTCAGTCAACCTCCACTAGCACCCTTCCCCTTCCCCTTCCCCCCTATTCCCCTCCTCCTCTCCCAAATCTGCACGTACGTCTCTCCCAAAAACAGCGTCTCCCTCCTGACCTCCTCGACCCACAAATCCTGAATCTGGACCCACTGCCCCCACCCTTCCTCCCTACTTCTATCTCTAACCTGCACCCTCCACACACTCTTCATCTCTTCTCCGGCAACTTGTCCCGCAGAGCTAACCCCCCTTTGCTTCCCCTGCCCCCCTCCCCCTATTGCGCCCTTTCCGACAGACTCATGTGTGATATTCGCGACAAGATCGTACCATATCGGCTCGCCAGTGTGCTCGGAGGAGGGCTCCACGTACGGAGACATATCGAGGCTTCGCACGGGGAAGGTGACAATCGTGGGGTTCCGCTCTGCAACGAATTTGTTTTTGGAGAAGCGTTTGATGTGGAACATGAGATACGGAGGTAAGGGGTGAAGTAAGCGATATCTTTTTCTATGACCCAATAGCTCCTGGGTTCTGCGGCCATCGTATTTGGATAAGATTGTTGTAAGCGGGACCTGGGGGATAATGTTCTTCTCCAGCTCGTCTTGGAAGAGTGGTGGTGGGGGTAAGTCGAGAGTAAGCATTAGATACCGGACGAGCTCAGTATTGACTTCTTCGGATTCTATAAACCGGAGTCGGTCTCCAGACTCATCCGCCTTTGCGGTGATTCGCTGAGACTCAATTTTGAGTCTGCCCTGGAAGACTTTTTGGACAATCGATGACCCAGGGCGGGCCGGTGAGCCGCCGAGGGATAGGTGAAGGTTATTGAGGAACCATGACAGAAAGTCAATAGGGTCAGATTGTTTGGTTAATGTAAACCTTTTCTGGGATTTCAGACTGATTTCTTGTAATAACTCGTGCGGGGAGACGTGGGATTTGAATGCCTTCGGATTCCATATCTTCCTGATTAGTGTCGAGAACCTCGTTACCAGCTCCGGCTTCCCCTCTAGATTCTCCAACATAAAAAAGTTCCTGATCGGCAAGACATGAGCTAACGCATGGACAACGACGTTCAGGTAGTCATTCTGCTTGATATTATTCAACCCCACAAACCCCGGCACATATTTCCTCCCCATCAAGTCCCAGCAAACCCTCTCCTCCCTATCTAGCTTCGCCACCTCCTCTTTCGTATATGTCGGATTCACGACATACTTTATATCGTCCAAAGTTGAATTATGTACTTCGTAACCCTCGGGGAGGACATAGGCTTTTGCAGTGGCCATGTTGATGTAGACGTGGTGGTTCTCGTCTAAAGCATGAAAGTATGCGTGTGTGGAGGGGCCCCGACCTTGGAAGTATTTCCCACAGACGAGGCAGGCATAGACGTTTATGTGGGATAGGGAGACGGAGCAGAGTTTTTCGAAGTCAAAGTCGAGGAGTTTGCGAGAGATGGTGTCGAGGTAGAGGTCAGAGTAACCCTTGGGGGGCTCTTTGGTCGCAGACGCTATCCGCCTGGAATTGCGGTGTAAAGGCTGATCGAGGCCTTCTTCATCTTCATCTTCATTCTCTACTTCTTCTGCGCCATTGACTTCGACATCGACCTCCTCGCTTTCTTCCACGCTCATATCTCGATTGGCATCTTCAGCTTCTATCCTCCTCTGCCCCCTCTGAAGATCACAATCCGGTTCACTCCCACTCCTACTCACAGTCCCGCTCCCATCATCAACCCTTGCTTTCTTGATTCTCGGCGATCCTGGCTCTGATATATCCTCAATGTCTCCGGCCCGTTTATTCGGTGCTGGTGTCGGCATTGGTCGCCCCAACGTTTTTCCTCGTTAGACTGCGTATAGTAAGTAGCAGTGGATCTGAAGCGGTGTCGCTTGTCTTTCGTGAATTGTCGCGGTACCTGGGATCTGTTGTTGCAATTGCAGTAGTCTCATGCCAAGACCCCTCACCGCGCGAGGGTCTTGGTCTACATAGAAGTAGCTTTTCGGTACTTAGACTAGACCAGTTTGACCTAGGTAGATTCCTTGGCGCTATCCTCGACGAAGTTTAGCGATTCACACTACGATTCACTAGTAAGTTTGTATGTACATACTTAGACTAGTCTGGTTTACTTAGATGAGGAACCGTCTACCTAGATCTTAGTCTGGTTGCACGACCCTCCTCCTGTGGGAGGGTCGTGCAACCAGACTACCTAGATCTAGGTTGAATGATAGACTCAAATTAGCCGACCAAAAAATACATTTCACCTAGTCTGGGCACAATATACGATGTGTTTTAACCTGGTTGGCACAACACCTCCTTAGGATGTGTTTAGTCTAGTTGTACGGTAGTCTTGTTGGTCCAACACTAGCGTAGCTAGGTTGTCCCAGACTATAGCTACTTTGACTAAATACCTATCCAACCTAGTCCCCTGTAGGATGGACTTGTATTAGCAATAGCTCATATTACCATTGGTGGGTTCAATGACATCAGCTTGAATGGAGTATCACTTATATAAGCCTATAAGCACAGCACGTGCTTGAGGCATGGTATACTTGGTTACCCTGAACTTTTCTACATAGATCACAAGGCACCCCTCACAAGGGCCCCACCACATATCTAAAGATACCTCTCAATGTCAAGGATACTACTACCTCATAGCATACACGTTGACCAGTAAGAATTAGAAAACGGAATCTCGCCGCCTTCTGGGATAGATATTGAGTCCAGGGATAGTAGGCACGGGATAACAATTAATTTCACCTTAATGTTACTTCGGCAGTTATGTAGTCAAGTTTATGCAAAGCGTTCACCCACCGCTGACCACCCACTACACCAACACCACCATCCCCCACGCGGCTATCTCACTCACCCCCACGCGGCCTTCTACAGCTTACTCACACCCCCCAATGCCTCTTATCTTAGGCTCTGATGGGATAAAGCCTCCAATCCCAGCCGATCGCCGACCCTACGCGTAAAAAGCAGAACCCCCAAATCCTTCCCCTCCCAAATAAAAAAAGAAAAGAAAAGGGCCAACTACCCGAAGTTTGTATCGAGAATTTTCCGGGGATTTTTTTTTTTTCAATTTTTGATCTAAAAAAAGAACAGATAAATATGTACGTTGGTAATCTCGACAAACATCTATTACAAACTTAAAAACAACCATAAAGAACTACTACTATGATAATAAAATATATCCATCATCTGTATGCTCTAAAGTTAATGTAGATGTAGATATCATACATACAGTATATAAGTAATCTATCCACGAGCCGAGTCTTGCTTTCGTCTAGCATAGATATATCGTCTACACACACTCCATGACAAACAAACTCGAACCAATATGCCAGCTCAGCTAACCATTATAGCAAACAAGATAATCAAAACAGCAAATAAACCAAGCATGCACGATATGTAAAGCAAAAGGTGAAACAAACATAAAGGAAATTCTGAACACTCCATGATATTCCCATCCATCCAACAAAACACCGTACGTATTGCATCAGCGTGAGCATTCTCATAAGCCAAGAAAATCAAAAAGAAACAATAAAAAACGACTAGTGTATAGAGCAGAGCACACAAGCATGCAAAAACAATTAAATGTCTATAACACCATGATCAGAGTAACATCCAACCCCGACGGCAATTCCTTCCGCACTTCCCGTAATCCCCTACCACGTCCACATCACCCCCCTAACACCCCCCTTAGCCTTCCCTCTGCACACGCAGGAGGTCAAGAGCTGATACGTATCCTATTTCTTCGTCGCCCAGCTCTGCACGGTCAAGCAAGTGGTATAAACCATAACCACCAACCCAAAGATGCACAACCCAATATCTGCCATCTTCGCCACCCTAGTCGTAGCGCAAGAACGCATATGAAGAAGTGGCTAAAAAAACCAGTCAGCACAATTTATCCAAACAAGTATACTCCCAAGGGTCTCACATACCGGATACATATACACCAATGGAATACATGCGAAGCTACCAATCAACGCCACAAACCTATCCAGATCATCTGCACCACCCCATGCCAAAAACGCCGTCGCAAATACCGTTACAAACCTAAAAACATTCTTCTGCCACTTAACATACGGGTTATGTTTCCCACTGTGCGGGAACAGCCCATTCTCCATAATCCTAATCGCAGGAAACAACTGCAATGGTGTCGACAATAGAATTGCCAATGAGTAGAGAAATTGAATTCCGTTAACAATCTTACTGTCTTGAGGAAGATTGAGGATGATGACGGTCTTAGTTTCTGTGCCGTAAGCGGCGTAGGAGAGGGCGCCCATGGAAACGAAAATTGTTGTAATGGCGATCATGACGCCAAAGAGGACGGCGGGAAATTTCTGCGGGTGCTTCATAGTTTCTTGGATGGGGATGATGAGGCCGATGCCTTCGAAGGTAAAGATTGCTGTTCCGATGCTATATCACACAACACAAAGGTCAAGTTTCACCTCTATGAACCTTAAAGAGCAGAAACTTACAACGACGTCCAACTCTTGTGATTAAAGTTGACGATATCAGCAATACCCTCGTGGCCAATGGTGTAGAGGTTATAGTAGTAGAGGTATCCTAGGCCCAACAAGATGAAGGCATCCGCTACTAATGCTGTTCCACCAAGCTTTGCCATGTCACGTACCATGGACATGGGAAGGAATATAACTAGTTGGAGGAGTATAAGGTACTTGATGTCTATAAGCATGTGATCGGTAGACACTGCGCGTATGAAAGCTTGGAGATTTTCCGAAGTAAAAACTTGTACACGTTTAGCAGGCAGATAGAGGAGCTGTAGGAGGTGGGGGAAGGTACCGATATAAGCAGCTGCAAACCCAATCTGAGAAATGACAATGGAGAACAAGATGGAGAATCTCATCTTAGGACCATATAATATCCCACCGATATCTCCAAAACTGCCCTCGACCTTTAGGCGAGTTTGGACAAGAAGGACGAAGCAGTAGTACGACAGAGCCGCGACGAACAACAAGACAAGGTTGGAGAACAGCATCCCACCATTGAGATAGGCCTTTGGCAAAAACAATACACTGTGGCCACGTTAGCAAGTTATGTAAAAATTTCAGGTCAGCTGCTAGGAAAACCAACCCAGTCCCCACGAAACTCTTCAGCAGCAACAGCACCGCCTTCCCCACCCCCGCCGTTCCTTGTCCGGAAATCGACTTGGCTCTCTTCCTCTTCCTCTGCGGGTGCAATAATTGACTCTCCTCTCCCGGAGGTGGTCCCTCATCCCCTCCCTCCACATACCCTTGCCTACCTCTACCCTCCTCAATAGTTCCAGCCTCATCCGAGCTCCACTCTTCACTCTCGTCCTCCTCTAACTCTTCTCCTGCAAAGTGTCCGTAGATACTCAAAAACTCGATAAAGTTATCCGCTATCCACCCCTGTTGTGGTGGGGCCGCCGTTTCCTTCCTCGAGCGAGCTAGATAGTTTCGCCGGAAGCCCCCAGGAACTTTGATCCGGTTGATATCCATATCTGGGTCATCCGGTTCTGGGCGGTTGATATTGAAAGAGTGAGAACGAGCACGACGGCGTGAACCACGGCTCGACTCTGCCTCTTCAACGTAGCGGTAGATTGGACGGGTGATGTCCCCTCCTTGGAGCTGCAGTGATGAGAATTCCTCATCGCCATTTCCCTTTCCTTTCCGGCTGGAGGTCCCGATCGTATCGCCCTCCATGACCAAGTGCTTCTTTACAATTTCTGTAGCTCGAGGGTCAAAGGAACCGTAGGCACTGGGAGCTATTGATCCAATCTGGGGGGATGCGCCCGGGATTGGGGTAGCATTAGCAATGGGAGTTGGTATTCTAGCTGGAGAGTCATATCTCGGTGAACTGCTGAACCTCGGAGGCGTGCCGAATCTGGTCGAAACAAGATCGAAACGTGGGGGGGTTCCGCCAAACATGTGTGCGTTGGGCATGAAGCTCGGCTGAACCGGGGAGCCGCCTAGAGCTGGTGATCCTCCACGAGACTGTCGCTGAGATGGAATAGGCGAGCCCAGACGTGATGTCGCCTCCATTCTGGACATTGAGGGGTAGTCGGAGACAGAATCATCTTGGTATAGGTACCGTCCACGCGATGGAGACGGAGATTGTGAGGGAGCCATTACGGTTCCGACTGGAGAGGTTTCTTTGCAGTAGAAAGACAGGAGAACCGGTGAAATCTGTCTTTTGTACAGATGCTGTATAATAAGCAGAGATAATAGGCGGGGGCTGGGGGGAATTTTGCTTCGGATACTTACCTTTGTTTGCAATTGTGTGTGTGTGGTGGGGGGAGGGGAGGAAGAAGGTATCACCGATCCCAGAGCTTTCAAGAGGGCAGCACGTTGTTAAGGGCGCAGGGGAATTAACTAGACAAGGTCTGGGTAGGTAGACTGGCTGGGCGTCTGGTTGGCAGGCAGAGGTGGGTACTCCGTGCTTTGTCTACGGTACCGGTCCTCGTCTGGGGGGCCCACTGTACGGTACCGGCCCTCGTCTGGGGGGAAAGCACTTTACGGTACTGGTCCTCGTCTGTGGGAGGGCAATTTTCGATTTTCGGCGTGCTATAAGTAAATAACGGTACCGGTCCTCGTCTGGGGGGTACTTTACTTAAATCGGTCTGGGCACGAGAACAGTAATTTACGGCGCATACACGTACACACGTACAGTACGTTACATATTACATAAAGTACTTTAAAGTACCAAGGTAATGGCCGTGTTGCTGCTGCCATCGAGTGCGATCTGGTTGCAAGAGCAGCGGTGGCCGGGGAGCTCTCTGAGTACCCGCGCATCCAATTGTAGGCGCAGGGTTACGGGTGTACCTGACAGATACCTGCCTGCACTGCTTCTTGGGAACGTTCCCAGGTATGGCCCGCTGCTTGGCTTTCTGGATGCAAGCGGAATATCTCACACTCCTCATATACAGTCTTGCCCGTCCCAACGAATACAAAAAGGATGTCCCAGGCCGGTGCCGACTGGCCCGGATCTTGTGCCAGTGGCCCCGCTTTTCGTGATGTTGCTTTTTACTATTTCCACATTTCCTACGGTAGCACGGAATTCTTCCCCTCCTTCACAATTCTAAAATTCACATAACAAGGTATGTACTAGTAAAGCCGCATCATCAAGAAATGGTGCAAATGGAGCAAGCACACATGGTTCAAATTAGGGAGACCTGCTGCTTCATCGAACGATGCTTAGGCCCATCCAGATACTATTGTTCGTCTGAAGGCAAAGCACCTGTCGCTGCACCACTCCCGAACAGGGCTGTTGACATCGCAGCGAATGCTACAAATCACAGAGCAGGCCGAGAGATGTCGGCAGCTGGAGTTGATAAGTAGAGCTGTCGCAGCGAGTCGAGCACGGCCGATAGCCGTCAGGAAGCTAGCGAAAGCTAAGTTCTATCTTGATCTGTGAGTGACAGTAGGAATGACACAGTACAGCCGCCATCAGGAATGCGCGAAAATCCAAAGCTCAAATATCCAGCCCAGGTTGAAATTTTTATATCGGCGAGCCCGTTGCCAAAACAAACGCCTACATTCCCTGGATCTCGCGAAGTAAATTCATTTCTCCAAGCTATAAATCTACCAATCAATCAGTAGGCACTGTTATACGACAACTATTAGCCTCCCGCCGTTAGTCGTTAACTGTACTCCAACAACGGTCCCAACAGCCTTGCATGGCTGCCAATTCGATTCGTTTCCAGTCTCGGCCAACAGGGGACTTCACATCCGAGCTCTCGAGGCGGATCCGCAGAAACAACCACGATGAAGAGGCAAATTCACCAGCTCCGGCACTACGACATAGTTGGTGGCTGAAATGGTTAGGGCATTCGACAAGAGAGCTTCCCCGGATGTCGAGGAGCATAACGACAGCGGATGAGGAGAACAAGGCCCATGCACAGGGGAAGGCAAAGAAGCTGGGAACGTTTAATGGGGTATATACTCGAGTTGGAACTGGAATTTATGGGGTGTTACAGGCTTGTTAACGAGTGTTTGGCGTTGGCCGTATTAGGTCTTCGTGCCGACCACGCTCAATGTCCTGTCGATTCTTATGTTCTTGCGTTTTGGGTTTATTTTGGGACAGAGTGGGATTCTGGGAACTTTGGGTATAGCGAGCTTCCTGCTCATTCTCAATTTATAGATGCTAACACTTTACTGTCCCAGGCATGCTGGTTGCAAGGTATATACTATATTTCCAACATGAACCTCCAAATGGATTGATCATAAACTCAATGGGAAGGTGTTGCTAGTTATTTGGTTTGCTTGATTACGACACTCTCTATTTCTGCCATCTCGAGTAATGGGACTGTGCGTGGCGGAGGGGCATACTATCTGATTTCTCGAAGTCTGGGTCCTGAATTTGGAGGGTCCATTGGCCTAGTTTTTTATATGGGATGCGTGTTCAACACAGGTAGGGCCAGTTTCTTGCCTGCCTTTTACTATGATGGTTTACTCATATCATGAACAATATGCAGGACTGAATGCCGTTGGTATGGTGGACTGTATGGTGAATAATTTTGGGAAAGAATCCGGCACCTCCCACCAGGTGTTACCAGAAGACTATGTGCGCATCACACCTGACTGTTTCCTCAAGATATGTTCGCAAGCTTATCGCTGGGAATAACAGTGGATGAAATACCTGTACTCCACTGCCGTGCTGGTGCTATGCACTGTGATATGCTTGATGGGCTCCTCAATTTTTTCAAAGGCATCCAACTTTCTCCTCATCGTCCTCCTAGCGGCAACTTTTGCTATCCCGGTGTCTGCTGTGATTCGTGAACCGTTTTATGACCCCAATTTGGATATTTCCTTTACTGGGCTCAGTATGAAAACACTCAAGGATAATCTATTCCCCAGATTTAATAAGGAAGCAGCTGGTAGCGAAAGCCCAGGTAAGGAAGCTCTTTCACTCTCTTTACTTGAGCTGGGTTGCTGATCTCAGGTAAGAGGGAGAGAGATTTCAAGATCTCTTCGGGATCTTGTTCCCGGCGTGTAGTGGGATCTTTGCGTAAGTGCTTCTTCAGTCTGTGGCCAGCCTATCCTTGATCTACCTAAATTCTAATTCGTAGCATTGTAGTGGTGCAAGTATGTCAGGGGATCTGCGCAAACCAAGCAAGTCAATTCCCAAAGGGACTCTTCATGGACTGCTCTGGACCTTTTTGGCATATACCCTTGTCATTCTGGCGATGGGAGCGTCTATTACGAGGGACTCGATGTATAATGATCTGAATATCATCCAGGATGTAGGTTCTGTTATTCCTTAGCCCTGACGCCCAATCATTGACTGGATTATAGACAAATATATCTGGGCCACTGATCTTGCTGGGAGAATTTGCAACATCTTTCTTCTCAGTTTTGATGGGTGTCATTGGATCAGCAAAGTCTCTTCAAGCTCTAGCACGGTAAACAACATCCCACAGCTTGCACGACTGCAAAGTATTCTGACGTTTTCATTTTAGGGATGACATCTTGCCTGGATTCTCTTTCCTTGGGCAAGGGACAAAGTCCAACGACGAACCCATCGTTGCTATTTTAGTTACATTCATCCTCTCTCAATTGACTTTGGTCTGTGATATTAACCAGATTGCGAGTTTCATCACGATGACTTATCTCATGACGTTCTTTGCTACAAATCTAGCATGTTTCTTGTTGAAGATAAGCTCTGCGCCGAATTTCAGGCCTAGTTTCAAGTACTTTACTGCTTGGACTGCGTTTGTTGGAGCAGTGATCAGCTGCATTACCATGTTCTTTGTAAGTTCCAAGCCGACTGTGGGTAGTGAACCAGGCTTACCGTCTGTATGCAGGTGGATGGGGTATATGCTACAGGATGTGTAGGCATTTTGGGCACGCTGTTCTTGATTGTGCATTATACGACGCCACCAAAGAGCTGGGGAGATGTTTCACAGAGTTTGATTTATCACCAAGTCAGAAAATATTTATTGAGATTAAAGCAAGAACATGTCAAGTTTTGGAGACCTCAGGTACCTTTCCTGTAGTCTTAGCAATCGCGTTTTATTTCTAACTTTCATTAGATACTTCTCTTCATCAATGATCCCCGCAACAGCTGGGAATTGATCCAATTTTGCAATGGTAAGAATACCATGGTGTTCTTCATTTATCCCATATTTAACCCGCACCTCTAGCACTCAAAAAGGGTGGTCTTTATATTCTCGGCCACATTATCGTCACCTCCGACTTTCAAGACTCTTTCGCCGAAGTAAAACGCCAACAAGCAGCCTGGATGAAATACATCGACTTTTCGAAAATCAAAGGCTTCGTACAAATCGCCATTGCACCCACTGTCGAATGGGGAGCCCGTAATATCGTTCTCTCTGCTGGACTGGGCGGTATGCACCCCAACATCGCCGTCTTAGGACTCTATAATCTCTCCGAATATAGGGCCTCTCGACCATTGATCGACATTCCTACCCTTCTCCCATCACAAGTGGAGTCGAATGCCCCTTCAATAAAACCAGGTAAAAAGGACAGGAAGGGAAGCATCAGACCCCCAGATGCGGGAGAGCTGCCCACCGATAGTTGTCGACCAGAAAAGGCTGTAACACCGCAGAGCTATGTGAATATTCTAGAAGATTTGCTACTCAGCTTGCAGATTAACGTTGCGCTTGCAAAGGGGTTTAAGGACTTGGAGTTACCTGATCAAGATGATCAGCAACATGGGAAGGCTAAGAAGAAATTCATTGATTTGTGGCCAATTCAGATGGCAGCCGAGATTGAGGGGGATGGCAAAGATAAGGCGCCGGGGTTATTGACTACAAATTTCGATACTTATACCTTGATTCTGCAGTTGGTGAGTTGGGCACCCACAAAAGCGAAGTGTGGTTTACCCTGAACTAACGGATGTTCCGCATATGCAGGGATGCATCCTCCACACCGTCCCGTCCTGGAAAAAATACTACAGTGTCCGCGTCATCGTTTTTGTCGAATACGAGTCCGAAGTCGAGGAAGAACAACAACGTGTTGCAAAACTCCTCGAAAATCTCCGCATTCAAGCCGAGATCATCGTTACATATCTCGCCAATGGTTCCCTCAAGAGCTACGAAACCATTGTCAATGGCTGCCCCAACGAATATCCAATTGTAGAGGAAATGCTTGGAAAGGAAGATTGGTGGAAGGAGTTGAAACAGAGGAGAAGAAGGGGCAATGCACCTAGAAATTTCACTGATATTTCGACACTCTTTGGGAGCACAGATAACCTTTCTAGAATGGGCAATTTTCAACAAGGTTCTACAAAAGGGCGCTGGGAAGTACGGTTGGGCAATTTGGGAAAGTTTGTGAATATGAAGAAGAGACATACTATGGGTCGGTTGAATAGGCTTGGGATGCCATTTAGCCTGACGATGAGGGCGAACCGATTACGCAGTGAGGTGTTGATTAGTGATAGCGAGCTGTCGGATACGGAGGATGAAGGGGAGGGTAGCAGCGAGGGGGGCTCAGAGTCGGCGGTTAGCGAGGGCGATCTCAGTGATTACCAGGAGCGAGATCAAGCCGATGAGTCACAGATCGGAGAATTGGTAAGGGGAGTAAGACTGAGGAGGGCAAGTACAGGTGATGCACTTGGGCAGGTCTTGAGGAAGAATAATAGCCATAGACACACGAAGGCTCCGAGTCAGAGCCATACTCCGGCACAGAAACAGACTTCGAATCCTACGACACCGCTTTTAACACCGCAGCCGCAACATCATCAGGAACCTGGGAAAACCCAACTGCAACAACTGCATCTTCAGCCACCAGCTCCACAGAAGCCTAAGCGTCCGGAATTTATCCATAGAAAGTCGACTCCATCGTTCACTTCCCGCCCCGTCCCAGAGCCCGAGATCTCACTGTCTGAGGAGCCCGGCGCGCCGAGTATCGGCTTTTCATCAGCTGCCCCTAGTCCCGCAGCGGCAAAGCCTGGCACGCCGGCTCCTGCGCAGGGCGCCAAGGCCAGACGGGAGAGTAAGCCAAAGTCGGGTTCGCATTTGGCCGAGCCGCCCACGGTGGTGTCGGAAGCGAATACATCGAGCCCTGCTCAGGCGCCGGCGAGAGTAACCATTTCGTTCAACGACCTGCCGTCCAAGGCTCAGCATTTGATCCTCAACGAGCTGATGAGGCAGTACAGTGGGCATCAGACGGAGGAGCATGTTGTTGGATATGGGAGTATTGGTAGAGATAGTGGTACGAGGGGGGGGGGAGGTCGGGGAGGTGAGACAGCGGTGATGTTTACGACGCTGCCGGCGCCAATGGGGGGCACGTGGAGGAGCGAGAGGGAGAGTTTGGAGTATCTGGAGGGGTTGGAGTTGTTGACGGGGGGCCTGCCCCCGACGGTGCTGGTGCATAGTAATAGTTTGACAGTTACGACGGCGTTGTAATGGGTGGGGGTGTAGATATTGGCGTTTGTGATAGAGGGGAAGCAAATACGTGGTTTGGTTGAGCAGCTAGTGCTATGGCCATTGATTTCTGAAGATTATAGTATACGTTATCGCATTAGTTTATATCATATGAACAGGCAAATAAGCATCCTCAGAAGTTAATGTGAATCTTTCGATTGAAACCAATTAACGCAGTATTGTCCCTCTATCAATATTGAATGTCTGAAAAACAAAAATCAGAAAAACGCCTCCAGGTATTATTTTTGCATAACCGCACGTCCTATTCTGGGTTCTGCACCTTCAACCCTGACGTCTTATACCATACATAGCCTTGTGACCGCCCCAGCGCTCACACCGCCAGCCACTTAGCCCTCCACTGCCAAATTCCTCTTGTTGGTTTTGGTTGCTTCCCTCCCTCCCGCATGCGCACATTTACCTTCTGAGATTGTGTAGATTGTTGATTTTTTTCTTTGAAAATGTGGCCTCTCTTAGGGAAAGGTTCAAATCTCCCCCCACTAAGAGATACGCCTTCGGACCCTGATACCACCCCGTTCACTTGCTTCAGCAAGACACAGAAAACACCATCCACTACAAAACGCCCTCAATACAGCATACTACCTGCAGAGATATATATTGATAGGGGCAAATAATCCTCCCAGCTCGTCACTTCATTTACTACAGCTATCGTGTTCGTAGTAAGTAGCCATCCACAGCACACACCAACACTACTAGCACTACAACAAAACCTCAGAATCTAACAATATACAAGTAATCAGCCTCTCGGCTTACAATAACTCGTCTACACGTCCCGGAGAGGGACCCATCGATATAAGATTACCCTGAACTCTGCTTTGCCATATAAGTAGGCGCGACGTAGGTAAAAATGCTAGTAACACAGCTTGCCTAGGCCTCTTGTATTTAACACTCAACAACCGTATACTGCATATTGCATACCAAATCCTTTTGCTTCCCCGCATCAGCAGCGATAGCCCCAGTGCAGTAGGCGTGTGCGAAAAGGTGAAAGTCGTGTGTGTCCTGTTCCGAGGCCGCTTGTTGCACTACCCAAAGCGGACAGCCGCGCAAAAGGAGCTTAGCGTGTGGCTGAGGGCAAAAACATTTGGAGATTTGTTCTCTTCAGAGTAGAACTTCAACCCCCGCCAACGGAACCCCCGCCAAAAGAAGCCCCCCAACATCAGCGCCCAGCGCCCAGCGCCCCCAGCCTCCTACGGCAGAGGTATAGTAGATAGTAGGATTGCGCAGGACACATCTCTCACTACTGCCTAGGGATTAAGGGGACAAGGGGGCAGGGAACAGAAGCCAAGCAGAAACAATGACAATGACAACAGATGCCGTCGATGCCACCCAGGCCGCAGAGGCACTCGCAGTAGCAATGGAGTCGGCCCATCTCGACAAGCCCTCCTCGTTGCCAGCCCTGGCAGAGGCATTGACAATAGGCGACTCCTCATCACCTTCCTCAATCCTCTCGCCCGCCTCCTCCGCCATTTCCACTCCGACCCCCTCAGACGACCAAGACCTCTCGCTCGCCTTCTCCACCCCCTCCGGCGCCCCCTTTAAATCCCGCTATGGTCCCTCTGCCAACCCAAAGAAAGTCGCCCCCTTCACATTCGGCCAGCGCCTCCTCTCCTCCGAAGATAATCTCTGGGACTACAACGCCTGGGACCATGCCACCCCCGACTCGGAGTACCTTAGCCACATTGCCACACAGATCCAGACGCAAAAGTCCAACCCCGTCACTCCCTTCGACAAAAAACGCTTCCATGCGCATCCGGACAAATTCTGGAACAAGTTCTACGCAAACAACAACGTCAACTTCTTCAAAGACCGCAAGTGGCTTGGCCAAGAGTTCCCGCTGCTGAGAGAAGCCTGCGCCTCCGAAGCCCGGCCGTATAGAGTTCTTGAGGTTGGCGCCGGAGCGGGGAACACTCTCTTCCCGGTGCTGAAGCAGAACCAGTCTGAGGGGTTTCATATCACTGCGGCGGATTTCTCGGCTGTCTCGGTTTCCCTTATACAATCACAGCCGGCTTTTGTGGCGAATCACCCCAAGCACGTCGATGCAAAGGTCTGGGATTTAGCTGACCCGGACCTAGCACATCTCCCCTGCACCCCTAACTCTCTTGATATCATCATCCTCATCTTTGTCTTCTCTGCGCTCGCGCCGTGGCAATGGAAAACGGCGGTGCGTAATGTGGAGAGGATGTTGAAACCGGGGGGGAGTGTGCTGTTTAGGGATTATGGAAGAGGAGACCTGGCGCAGGTGAGGATGAAGGGGGGGAGGTGGTTGGGGGAGAACTTTTATGTGAGGGGGGATGGGACGAGGGTGTATTTTTTTGAGGAGGGGGAGATTAGGGATATCTTTGAGGAGAGGTGGGAGAGGGTGGGGTTGGAAGGTTGGGAGGATGAGAGAAAGGCAGCGGAGGAGGGGATGAACGTGGGGCCGTGGGGAGGGAAGGTGGATGGGAACGGGTGCGGGAAGGTGGCGCGGGAGGAAGACAGTAGTAGCAGCAGTAGTAGTGGCGGTAGTCGTAGTGGGAATGCGGAGGTGAGGCCACAGGAAAATGAGGAACTAACATCTACATCCACGCCTACAGAATCAACACCACCTCCGGCAGAGAGCGAGGAAACAGCAACACGGCTTCTAGTTAGCAAAATCGGCACAGACAGGCGCATGTTAGTCAACCGAAAGCGGCAGCTGAAGATGTACCGGTGCTGGCTACAAATGCAGTGCGCGAAGGAACCGTGAGCGGCAGAGCAGACTTATTATTTTTTATTTTTATTTTCTTTTGTCGATTCTCTTTTTGGGGTGTATGGCGGGGGAGGGTGAGAGAATGGGGAGTTGGGGAGTTGGAGTTGAGTATTGCAAATAATAGATGGATATGGATGGTCCTATACACATATAATCGAGCATGGCGAGTCCACTAGCTACATGTTGGGGGAGAGGGGGCGGGGAGCGAGGAGCGAAGAACAAGGAGACGTTTACCCTCAGCCCGGGGTCTCCTTCGGCGGTGGACATTTAGGAAGCTCGGATAGGAGAGGAAATCCCCAACCACCATCTCGCGGTAGCTATGTGGCAATGCCTCCTCGGCTTCGGTAATGCTGATAGATAGATACATACATACATACATACATACATACATACATACATACATACATACATACATACATACATACATACATACATACATACATACATACATACATACATACATACATACATACATACATACATACATACATACATACATACATACATACATACATACATACATACATACATACATACATACATACATACATACATACATACATACACCAATCACACCACACCCACAAAATACATCCTTCACATGCCCAAACCATCAAACAAACAGCGCGAAGCAGCTACCACCTACAGCGGCCGTAACACAAACTCAGCGATGAGGTATACCTAGGCCCATGTGATTAAAAAAAAAAAAAAAGCCAAGTTTCCACCCCCCTCTTCCCCTCCGTGTACATAAAAATATATAAAAAAGAAGGGGGAAAAAAGAAAAAAAAAACACATTTATCATAATCATTATGGTCATAGTCATCTCCATCATCATAATAGCAATATTGCATATTATATTGTGATATAACACGGGCATAGGGCCCCAGCCCCAGCCACCACCCACAAACTCAAGCACAATCCTCATAAACCACCTCCACCTTACTCCCCAGCGCCTCCCTGCCCTCCTTGATCATCTCCCTCAGCCTCTCATTCCACCTCCTCATACTCTCATCCACTTCGTCCACCTCCTCCCCGCCGGCGCCCCCTCCTGCGCCCGCCCCCTCCATTCCAAAGATCAACTGCTCCTCCCCCAACGCCCCCGCGCCACCCCAGCTCAAACTCTTCTTCCGCGTCCGCCTTCCCCCAGGGGCGCCGGGGACCTCGAAGCTGACATGCGCGGCGGCAGGCTTGACGTGCACGGGGTATCTGAAGGGGCGCTTCTTTGGCAGCATATGCGCGGTACTCGCGGAGCGGGAGTGCGCCGGGTTTAGGTTGTTCAGGTGGGCTGCTGCTGCGCGGGGGCGGCATGTAGATGGTGGTAATGACGCGGTAGTCGGTGTGAATTCCTGCTGAGGGACGAGGACCCAAGATGCGCGAAGGCCACCGTCTGTATCGACATCTTTTAGGCTACTCTGGGCGGTAGTGGCTGGGGTAGTGGAGTTTGTGGGCTTCTTAATATGGTTGCGGGTAAAAGACGTATTCGCCCTTCGCCTGGATTTCGTCGGAGAGCCCGGTGCGGAGAGTGTGCTCCGGCGGGAGGAAGAGGTGGATGAGCTTGGCCGCGGAGGGAGAGCTGTTGTTGTAGATGCAGTATCTGCCACAGGCCCATTGGTGTAGATATACTCCTGGTGGTCCTGAGGTAAATTCAAGCTCACTGCTAGCCCTCTAGAAGATTCGCAACTGATCCTCCGTACTGCATCCTCCTCCCCGTGCTGCTGGTGCTGTTGCTGTTTTTGCCCCTGTCCCCCACTACTACTCGCACTCCCCACGCCCTTCACAATCGACACCGGATAATAAAACCCCCAACTCGCATTCCCCTTCACCACCTCCCACAACCTACTCGCCACACTCCCCACCACATCAATAATCCTCCTCTTGCCTCCTCCCCCCTGCCCTCTCTCCTGATTACCCTGCCCCCCTTCAGTTCCTCCCCCCCCATTAGCCCCCGTAGCACCACCACCACCACCTCTAACCAACCCCCCTCTCCCATTCTCATACCACTCATCCCTATCTAGCGTCGACGCCCAAGTTCTCTTCCTACTCTTCGGCCCCAGAGTATCGGAGGCCAAATTTCTCCGTGAGCCCAACCCACTATCCTTAAACCCCGCATCGCGTCTGTAGCTACTGATACTATCATACCTTTCCTCTTCCTCCTCCCTGTCATCTTCCAGGCTCAATCCCAAACTCCCATCCAGCGGACCATCGTAAAACGTGCTCAGCGGTGGGGGACTCCCACTGCCTGCATGGGCGTTAAACCCGAATAGATCCTCGCCCTCCTCTCCATTGGCTCTCGGTCTCTCCCTCCTCCCACCCACACCCCTGCTAAATCCTCTAAACGGCTTCCTGCTTGTCGGCGGAGTAAAGTATAAATGTGCTGCTGGTGACGACGGCATATCTATGCTAGAATTATTATTACTGGCCCATGAACTCCCATAGTTGCTGGTGTGGTTGTTGGTATTACTTCCCCTACCACCATGCCCATATCTTCCTGGAAGCGGGAGCTCGGCATTTCCACCCATCCCAGGCGACGGCGGAGGAGGTAAATGCTGCATCTTACTCGCCCCTCCTCCTCCACCACCAGCACCGCCACCACTGGAGCTGGAGAAGCTGAACTTTCCGCTCCTTCTGGAAGACGGGGGATCCGAGGGGAGCGACTCGGGGATCGTGGGGGAGAACATGTCCGAGAGGAGAGAGTCACCACCAGGGTCGGTGGTGCGGGCAAAGCTGAATGCTGAGGGACGGAATGACATTCGCTGTCTGTCGTGGTGCAAGTCGGCACTGGTGTGGTGATGTGTAATGGTGTTGGAGTTGTTTGTTTTTTCCTCCAGTCAGTAACAGTATTGTAGCTGTGAGCGACGTTCGTATTGGAGCAAACAAAAAGCAAGCAACAGTGTTGGAACCTGTCGTCTTGGGTCGTGTGCCCGTATGTCGTCGTCCTTAGGTAAGTAACGTATGCCGTGTTATAATCCGGGGCATCAGGCTCGAGCGGGGGGACAGAGCCCGTAACTACAGCTTATCTTCTCTGTTATAGCGTTTCGGGCCCGAGGACAGTTTTCTGCCTCTCTCAAGCGCCCACCGACAAAGCCGAATCGATATCGATATCGCAAGACCCAACGCGTCCGAGAAACAAGTCAAGCCCACTAGCGTCTCTTTCCGTTTGTTGCTGTGCTATGCTGCGTGCTGTGCTGTCTTCTGTAGCTCTATTGAGGGAATGGCTGGCCTCACAGCTCACTGGGCCGGAATAGGGGTAGATTATCCGTATGCGGGGCCTGCATGCACATGCAGCATGGAGAACCTAGAGCAGGGCGAGTTCGCAAGTCCAGGAACTGTTGCAGCTGGAAACGAAGGAATATGCACACCCCGGAGCGTGTAATACTTGAATAACTGCTCAAGAAGACAAGAGGGTGGACAGATGCTCGTCTAGTATGGCAGCCTTCACCGGCACGTGGATGAAAGCTCGATCGAAAAAAACAGAGGCATACACTTTGATATTTGATATGTTGTCTCGTCTACCTGCTTGTGCATATGGCTATTTGCTGGTATGGCGTTGTACGCAACATAAGTACAGTAAGGTAGCAAACAGGAGGGCAAATACAAATTCGCACCACGGTTATGATGAATGGTGACACTGACGAGGACTAGGACTCTAATAACCGTTATAGTAAGTAATATTTACCCTGAAGCCTTGTCGCATGCGTATGTTAGGAATTGGAAACTAATGCCCCCTCTCCTGTGACGCCTTCGATGTACATGCCATCCATTTCCCTGCCTCCTAAACCCCCACAACGACAGTAGTATAACTAGCAACTAACACTCCACAACTTATCCTGCCCAGACGCCTGGCTATTCGAGATTATAAATCCACAAAAAGAAATTGGTATGCAGATGTGTGGGACGTGGTATTGTTTATATCAGTAAGAATGTCTGAGCCCCTTTAGCTCCGCTTATCTGGTGAAAGGGTTGAATGCACTAGGACTCATCTGCCCCAGTCGAGGTGGGCAATGCAGTGGTAGTAATCGAGGAGCTCAAGGTAACTGTACAACTCTTTCTTCCGAATGGTTTTGCCTGATTTGTCAGAGTAGAACTTGAGGTATATCTAACAGAATCACGATTTATGCATGGAGCTGCTCTAAACGATGATTTATTGAGATATTATTTGTCTTTCGCTGCTCTTCTACATTCGATAGCGGACCCATATATACACATATATGTTTGTGGACTTCATGGTATGAATGCAGCCTGTTCTAAGTACGCCCTATCTAAGGACTTGAGGCTGCATGAATAGTTCTACGACATTAATCTGCGCACTTTGTCGTTTTTACACTATATCAGAAGAGCACAATGCTTTACACATCCGCCAGCTCTCAACACATGCATGATATCAATTTTCTATACCATCCCGTGTTTCTTCTCATGAAAAATGCTAAAACAGTCCCATAAACTGGCCCACTTTCATGTTGCCATATCCTATCCCCAATCTATTCCATCCTCACTCACAAGCGAAGAAGTGCAAGCAATCCTTCCTATAGATTACTCGACTTCAAGTAGCTATTGCTCTTTAGCCACTGGCTAACATCTTCCCTGTCCTTGTCCAACCATGTAGCTTTCGCCCTGATACCATCCAAGCTCTGCGCTAGACCTTGATCAAAGCCTTTAGTGTTCCTAGCAGAGAAGAACTTCTGAATATCCTCAACAGCCGCCAAGCTAGTGAAGCTTGATGTGACGATCTGGACTATAGATCCCAACATAGACAGTCCGGGAGGGAGCTTGCGCTCAATGGTGTCCCAATTCTTCTGAGCCCATGCCCATAAGGCCTCGATTCCTTCCTTGTGGGTGCGAAGGGCGCCAATAGGGAGGTAGATCTATATCAAGGAAATTTAAGTAAGAGAAGAGGTAATGTGGGTTACTTGATTGCACTTACATCCTGTTCCTTGACTTCGCCACTCAAAGCCAGGTCAAGACAGCGCTGGATGCATTTGGGGGTAGTGCTTCGTCCTAGAGATCGCAAAGCAGTGTTCTTCTCGTCACTGTTTGTTGAAGTCCTATAGGCATCAAGAATGACATCATACTAAAAGTATTGATTTGGTTAGTCTCCTGCTCTCACAATATTATTCCAAATCTCACCTCTTTCTCGCCTCCGTGTTTAAGTACAATAGCATACACGCTGCCTCTAATATTAGGATGGATGGCTTTCTTATCTCCAGCCGCAAACTTCTCAAACATTTCCTTAGCGGCAGCAATAATCCTATAGCTCCATTAGTTCATCTAGAGAACCAGATAGACGAGGAAGTATACTTCTCATCTCCTGCCAAACCAGCAGTGCCAAACATCAATGCCTTCTTCTGCTGCAGAAGGTGGCTATCACTATCTTTGAACTCCCATCCGACTTCGTGTGCTTGTGAGCTGACCAAGGCTCTCTGGAATGCCTCCAGGGCCTTCTTGGTCGCCTCATCTTCAAAGATCCATGCCCCACGGATGGCGGAGATTCGAGCAGTGATCTCATCCCAGACGACTACCTCTTTCTCATCACTCATCTCGTTCAACAAGGCCAAGAGACCAGAGGTCCTTTGATAACCACTAGCAGCCAAGGCACCAGCATCGGCAACCATACCAGCTCTATCCTCAACGCTCAACAAACCTGACTTAGCAGCCACCCCAAGTTTTGCGAGACGATCTGGGGGATATGACGTTCTGTAGATGCCAGAGTGATCAGCATTCAATTTGTAGAAGTCGGAATCCTTGAGCTCGAGTGTTGTCTCCCTGCCATTCATAGCCAAATCTTCATGGACACCCTCTTTGGTCCTAAGGCCAAGGAACACCGGGTAAAGGGTTTGATCCTCCTCGGGCTTGACATCGGCAGTCCTCAGGAACCTGTTTTGGCGAAGGTGGATACTCTTTCCATCCTCTGTGACAGTGATGACAGGATATCCGACCTTCTTGGTCCAGATATCCATGATCTCCCCGACCTCCTTTTCACTAGCATCGCTCAACGAAGCCCAAAGGTCTGACGTCGTAGTATTCCCAAAAGCGTGTTTATTCAAGTATCGCCTGATGCCTTCCATGAACACGTCTTCACCGAGATACTTGGAAATCATACGGAGAACACATGAACCCTTGGAATACGATATTGCGTCGAAAATTTGGTTGATCTCATCAGCCCTCTTCACAGGAACCTCGATAGGATGGCTACTTCGAAGCGAGTCCAAGGACAAGGCACTTTGAAGGTTATCTGTGACATATCCTTCCCAAACCTTCCACTCTGGGTAAAAAACATTGCAAGAGTACCACGACATCCTACATGAATTTAGATCTCTAATCATAAAAACACCGCAAGGTAGGACTTACCAAGTTGCGAAACCTTCATTGAGCCAGAGACCATCCCAGAAGTCCATGGTGACCAAGTTTCCAAACCATTGGTGGGCAAGTTCATGCTGAACAACTATGGGACAGTCAGCAGGTCTACATATATAGTAAAAGTATGATCAATGCACCTTCAGCAACCCTCTGTTTTGTGTTGGCACCGCTAGTGGTCTCATCGAAAAGCAAGTCTACCAATCTGTAGGTAATCAGGCCCCAATTCTCCATCGCTCCAGCACTGAAATCTGGGATAGCAACCATGTCCATCTTGGGCAATGGGAATGGGCTGGCGAAGGTCTCTTCATAAAACTGCAGAGTTTTGGCTGCAAGTTCCAAGGAGAAGTGCCCATGTTGCTCGTTTCCGGGGGTGGTATATACTCGAACAGGAACACGGAAAGCCTTCGTCTCAATGTACCTGAGGTCACCAATGATGAAGGCTAACAACTAAGTCCGACGTCAGAGTTGAATTATGGTAGGTAAGTGGCACCTGGAGATACGCACGTAGCTGGACATTGGCGGACTCTTGTTGAAGTTGACTTGCTTCTTTCCTGATGGAAGCTCCTTCTCGTCCTTCACATCCATGTTGGACAGGCATGTCAGGTTCTTGTCCGCAATGAGCGAAACATCATAAGTACACTTGAGGGCTGGCTCATCAAAGCATGGGAAAGCCTGCCATAAACAGTCAATCATCTTAGTTCAGTCGACTACTTTTGCAATGGTGGCTTACCCGGCGAGCATCCGTCGGTTCCATCTGAGTAGTGGCCAAATACTTAGTGCTTCCATCTTCAGCCTTGTAGGACGAGCGATAGAAACCTAGTAATCGTGAGCTCAAACTCCCAAAGTAAACAATTACTGGCTAAACGAACCAGCCAATTTATCGTTCAAGGTTCCTGTGAAAGTGATAGTCAATTGTGCCTTGCTATCCGCTGGAACAGTGTTCTGAAACTCGAATGTGGCCCACTGCTTGTCCTCATTGTACCTGGGAGATATTATTAGAATCGTATGGGATGTAAAGATTTGAAACAGTTTACTTGATTCCCTTCTGTTGCTGCACGGCTGCACCCCCATGACAGAGCTTTGCACTATGAATATTGAGCTCCATAGCATTTACTGAAACCTCAGTAGTATCTTCTACAACATCTAAGCTATTCAATCTGTCAGGACTCTGTTCGACAAACAGAACGAACGAGTTGGGGGCCTTACTCAATAACCACTGTGCCCTCGAAAGTGAACTTCTCGAAGTCCGGCTCCAGAGTAAGATGATAATTTTTGGGCTTCACATTCGCTGGTAGAATCTCCCTGCCAGCAGTGATATCAACCACACTCCCTGGAGTGTCCATATAGAGTCCACGCTGTTGACACATCCTGTGGTGAGAGCAGTACCGGACAAAAGCTTTAGGCGATAATCCCAAATTGTTTTGCAACGAGATATTCCGCCGGCTGTGGGAAGAAAGCAAACTGAATTTGACGTCGGCAGTGTAGCTTGTAGAGGTTGAAAATGTTGTGGACAGAGCTCGGATTGGCGTACTTGGTCTAGAGGTGGGGAAATTAGTGGGGCACACGTAACTGCAACGACCTGTGCTGGCAATTGGCCGTGTAATTGCTTTACTTAACCTCAGGATATTGCGCATCTTCCAAGTGCGGGAGTCAGAAAGAGGGGTATGATTTTCCTCACCCAAAGTGCAAGTGGGCGACTATAGGCACAGCTCGTATACGCTTCTACTGATCGGCTGCAGGCTTTGACTGGGCCGATCGACCTGCTCAGTATCGAATTGGAATCCTCAACAACTTACGATTTAATCGATATCCAAAATGAAAAGCTTGACTGAGCTTGTCGTTCTGGAGCTATACTGAGTGGGGCATTAACCAAGCAGGACTCTGTCGTCCCCTTGAGCCAACCATCAAATTGCTTCAGACCAGCTCATCGCATTTGAATTAGGGAGGAGACATCATACAGTAACATGCCATAGGATAGACATCAAATATTAAAAAGAGCCATCTATGTAGTCACGTGAGCATACACTTATCCAGCGTCCGGCACAGCAAACGAGCCCGAGTCTCATGCCAAGACCCTAAACGAGCCCACATTTACCCTATTATCTCGAGAAATTCACTAGCGTCGGTGGCGCCTGCAATGCAGTTGATTCAGGAAGCGATACCTACAAAAGTATGGAGATTCTGTACTGGTATTCATAATATAGGACATACAGATTAGAGTGACATTATTTTAACGTGAGTGCATGAAAACATGGAGCGAGTACGCGTTCTACAGCTAGTATCGGTATCAGATGTTAATATCCCACGACATTTACTTGGAACCAAGTGAGCAATACCTGCAACACCGCGAGCAAAAGCAAATTTATGACCAGGACCGAAGCCAAAGCCCTTAGAAGAAAGAGTTTATCAGTCTATAGGTCCTATCAAGCGAATAGAACGGAGTTATTCATGTGAAAAGAAGGTAGAAGTACTAATGTTTCTTACATATTATCATGTACATAAGGATTTCTATTATAAATGGTTAGAATATTAACTACCAACATAAATTAAAGCTAGCAAGTAGTTTAAAATACTATAAGCAACTATTACTTACTAGTAGAAAAACATATAGAAATTGTTAGATAAAAGATTGGTAGTCAAAGACAATCTAATACTATATACTATATATAGTTACTATTAAAAATAGATTTATTTAAATAATTTTTTTAATAATATTAAGTAGAAAGACTTATTTAATATAAATAGTTTAGATATTAGATAATAGACTTATTTTCTAAGTATTATCTATATAGATTTAAAATCTTTTTTTTTTTTATATTTAATTTACTAACTTTCAAAAATAATAAAATATTAGCTTTTATATAGTATTACTATAAGTAATAGTAGAACAGACCTAACTATTACAGAACTTGATAGGTTTTATAAATCTATTCCTATTAATAGTGATAATACAGAGGCATTAGGGTATACATGAGCACTGGAGGACTATGTAGATACTCTATATATCAACACGCAATAATACACCACTCTGATGCTCTATATCTACGGCTTGGACATTTGTGATTATGCATGGCGTGCGCATCTGTACTACAACAGGTTTAAATGGTACATTGCAGGCGCCACCGACGCTAGTGACTTTCTCGAGATAATACGGGTACCGTATCGTTGCAATCGAAAAGTGACACCCATGCAAAGGCCTAGACCGCTTACTTATCTCGCTTGCGTTTGGCGGCTGTAAGGCAAATCAAGTACACGTGCATTATTACGCGGAGCTACCCATTGGTTTGAGCCGCGCCTGCTAGCATAAAGATTGACCTCGGGAAGCGTGACCAAGATTTGGTGAAGACTGCCCTTTATATATGAGAGCAGAGCTAGTTACAGGGGAGCAGTATGGTAAGGTGCGCATTTGCTTGTTTAAAGTGCCAGACCCGATGAGCCAGTATTTGCCATCGACACGAAGTAACTTGCATCTACCTACGACAAAGGTAACGGGCTTGGTTGTCTACCCCTCATAGCAATGGAATACGTGCGGTGTATAGAAACTCATCGAAAGCTAGTAATATTATCTTCAAGCCTTGGAGCTCCCTGGTTGGTCTAAACTGCATTCAACGGCTTATCGACTGGGGCGCGGTGCTTTGAGGAAATACCGAAATATCCCTTAGTTGATTGGCTGCTATAGCCGTTACAAGCTGAATAACGGGCCATAGGGAAGCTGAGGGACACTCAGTCTTGGGCCTTCATTTTCTTTTTGTTTTTACATAGCTTCTTACTGACGCAGTCTGGTTCTAGTAGTCCCTAAGTATATAAGATTGAGATATAGCCGTTGTGGTTGCACTCGCACTTCTCTTCTCGCTATTCAGGTACCAATATTCCTGGGTCAATTCGTGCAGACCCTTAATCTCTAATCCCCCCAGACCCGACATACATATCTAAGTAAGTATGTACTTATAGTTGTATCTGGTAAACAGGCCACACCCACACCATTGAGTGGTATTCTCCCGAGACAAGACCACACCATCACTTCACGCCTCTTTCTCCTCAATCTTCCGATACTTAACAGAACTGCTGAAGCTCTCTTCTGTTATCACTCTCTTTTGGTTAATATCACCTTCAAAAATGGCAGCTTCAGCACGCACAGTCACCGCCCGGGCAGCTCAGCTCCTCCGTACATCAGCTCCAAAGGCTTCATCCTTCCCATCTCCTGTCGCTCGACGAAATATAACCACATTTGTTCCACGACGACCGGTCCCCACGACTTCTTCCGCACCAAAGAACACCCGCTTTGCCTCCTCTTCCTCCTCTGGTGGAGGGTCTTACATTGGTCTCTATGCTCTCCTTGCGTTAGGAACTGTTGGAGGTGGTGTCTACTACCTCCACTCCACCGGCCAGTTAACCGAATACTTCCCATTCCTCGCCGGGATGCACTCTGGTGCTTCTGCCGAAAAGGTTTATACCAAGGGACCAGATCACAAGGGAACATTCGAAGATTACCAGCAAATCTATAATGAGATTGCGGAATTGTTGGAGTCTAACTCGGATTATGACGATGGATCCTATGGACCGGTATGTACACGCATCTTTACCCGAGTTGTGTCCCGCATGGAAAGCTAACGTAAACCTGTAATTTAGCTTTTGCTTCGACTGGCCTGGCATGCATCCGGTACCTACGATATGGAGACAAAGACTGGTGGCAGCAATGGTGCTACTATGAGATTTGCCCCAGAATCTGATCATGGTGCTAATGCTGGGTTGAAGATCGCAAGGGACTTGTTGGAACCAATTAAGCGTAAGCTCACTCTTGCACCGAAACCTCATCATTTGGATACCTCCTGTAGCCTGTTGTTGGATTTATTCCCAGTGCATATGGTTTATTTTTTTGCGATTGTGATTTATTCCGGCCCGGAATAACCCACATTATGGGGTCATAGCGAGGTTATTGCGCATAGGAAACAAAAATTCGGTCATCATACCCGAACATTCCGAACTTTGAAAACCTGCTAAGCCTTCATTTGCCTGTTCCATAGAGAAACATCCATGGATTTCTCACTCTGATCTTTGGATTCTCGCCGGGGTTTGTGCCATCCAAGAGATGCAGGGGCCAATCATCCCTTACCGCCCTGGACGTAACGATAGAGACTATTCAGCTTGCACACCCGACGGACGTCTTCCCGATGCTACCAAGGGTGCACGACACTTGAGGGACATTTTTCACAGAATGGGCTTTGATGATCGGGAAATTGTTACTCTCAGTGGCGCACATGCTTTGGGGAGATGCCACACTGATAGGTCTGGGTATAGCGGACCGTGGACCTTCTCCCCCACTGTCCTTACCAACGACTACTACAAGCTTCTCCTTGATGAGAAGTGGATATGGAAAAAGGTGCCCATTAGCCCCTCTATCACGCCTTGGCATACAGGTGCTAAATGATTTTCTTAATGTAGTGGAATGGACCTGCCGAGTATGAGGACAAGAAGACCAGGTCCCTCATGATGCTGCCGACAGACTTTGAACTTATTAAGGACAAGGAATTCAGGAAGCACGTTGAGCGATACGCCAAGGACGAATCCGTGTTCATGAACGAATTCAGGGATGCTGTGCTCAAGCTGTTCGAACTCGGTGTACCATTCAAGCAAGAGGAGAGATACACCTTCAAGAGGACTACTGATTAGGATTCTGTCTTCGCTCAGGGTCCTGATTAGTGGTTGGAACGGATATGGTTATGCTTGACGAATTGAGTAGGACTGAGAACGGGATTCACACAGTCCAGTAATAGGTTGGTGTGGGTTATGGTTGTAGTTATCAGTTAACAATTTTTTGTAGTTCTGGGGTTGGACGGCCACCGTAACTGCATGCATATTCATTTGTTACTAATTTGTCGGTCTCAAAGATTGACGCCATTACATAGCCACGCCTACCATACTATCTATTCCCTTCATCGTCATCCTCCTGCTACTATTACTCCTTTGTTGCGGTGCGTTGATTGCCTTGCGCTTAAGTGGAGTTTTTATGATAGTTGCTTTTTTGTGTCTATATATCTATTAAATAGTTCTCTTTCAAATCTCACTGAATGGATCGCTATTCTTCAGTATTTATAAAGTTTTGCTGTTCCGCGTCAGTACATGATGCCTTGCTCAGAGTAAACCCACTAGAGTACTCACTTTAGCTTGAATTCTCTCACGATTGGCAGCTCATTATGTACTTTGTGCATGAGTACTTTTTGTACATGGAAGGGAAGGAAAAGGAGCCAGTCACTTCTTATAGAAATACATGGCTGTGACGACACATCACGTGAGTTGCTGTAACGGCTGACGCGGCCATCGGTCGAGGCATGGAATAACTATGAGCAATTCAGTATGGGATGCTGATTCTTGCGCGCAAGGAGAACCCTTACTACGAGGAGTCATGGTCACCTGAAACCCACCCGGTCGTCGGCCTGCGGAGCGCGTGATTGTTTATTCACTATTGCGGCCCATGAGATAGCTAGAACTTGATTTCCTAGGCAATGGGTAGAGCCTCAGATAAAATATACAAATAATGTAGGAAGTCAAGGGGGGGTAGTTAATTCTTGAGCAATAAAATATAGGTGGGGGGACAGTAATTTAAGTGCTGGAAAGGACGGTCATGGCTGCGCTGGATCAGCTGGGAGAATATACAGGTCAGGTTGAGGAACAAGGGAGGAGCGTTGAAGGATAAGCGGGAAGTGGCTTCTGCCATACATTAAGCAGGCATTACCCTGAGCTGTGAAATCACTAAAGTACTGCGAGAAAACCTTAAATATTACAAAGTACTCTATAGGTAGTTACTTTGCTTCTTTTTCCACAACCCCTTTGATAATCCGCAAAAATAGTCAGCACTTGTGTAAATTAATGGTAACTTACCCGGCCTTGTAAATAGAACCGTAATTCAGAGAGCTAGTATATTTCCTCGTAAACTTCCATACCTCATCAACATCCCCGCAAGATACAAGGTACATCTCATGCAAACAAGCCCGTTAACTGAAAAACCGAACTGAACCGACTGAGAATGAATCGTACAAAGCATCAATACAAGTAACACCAACCAGCCAATTGTCAGCCTGAGCAATGCAATTAGAAAAATTATACAAAAAAAAGCCAGTAAGGTATACTCCACATGCAAAAAAAAAAATAAAGAAAAAGCCAAAATATCGCACTTCATGCTAAACAAAAAAACACAAACAAGAACACAAGCCAATAATCTCCACTTATTCCCTCCTCCCCTACCAGCTCGGCATCGCAATGTCCCAACTGCCGCCTCTCCTATCCCCCTCATCAATCAACGCCCCACTCATCCAAGCCCCGAGGCCCAGTTGCGGCTGGAAACGCCCCCTTTCGATTTCCCACAACCCCAACTCTCTTGCTCTCTCCCTCAATTCCCTCTCTTTCAACTCCTTCTCCTTCTCCATCATCTCCCTTTCCCTGACCTCCATCTTCCATAGCGTGTGCTTATTCCTACTCCCGCCCCTATGCACACGCCTCGACTGCCCCGTCTCATTCTGGCTTCCGCCTAGACTTACACCTCCTGCAATACATGTTCCACTGCTTGCATACTCCATTTTCCCTCCATCGCCATCATGAGTCGAGGATACCGCGTCTGAGAATCCAGTCTCCCAATCAGGAGTGTCAGTAATCTCAACGAAATTCAATCCCACACCCTCATTGAACGTCCACAGCCAAGTCTGCAATCGGTAGAGCCATCTTCTCAGCCTCCGTTTCTCCACCTCAATCTCTTGGTCTACTAAGAGCTCTAGATCCCTCAAGGTCGGGGTCCTGGGTTGTTCAGGTAGAGCAATAGGTATGTGTGGCTGAGGAGTCAGAGGCAGAGGCCAATCCTCTGTCGCTTTTTGGTTCACTTCCTGTTTTGCTTCCTGTTTCGTTTCTTGATCCTGTGTCATCACACCAGGCTTCAGTAATAACGGAGGCGCCTTCGGCGGCGGGCATGAGGTAGTACCTGTGGTACTTTTGTGTGCAGTCTCTGCCTTTTTCTTCCCCTTTGACGGCGTAGTGGGAGCTGCTGTGGGTGCTGGAGTGCGAGACTTCACAGTATCCTTCTTCTGGTGCTCATTACTCTCGTGTAGATCAGCCTTCTTCTCTTTCTTAGACTTATACTTTTGCCATACCGTTGCATCATCTACATCAGTATCAGCAACCTCAGAGGTATCTGCAATAGCTTTGACCGCCACAGGCGCAGGTGGAGGTGGTGCTGGTGCTGATACTGGCATCAGTTGAACTTTGGGTTGATCTTGTTTTAAGGCAGGGTTCTTCTTAAGGATATCTGTGTATAATAACCCAGTTCCAGGGAGTCGGGCCTTTGGAGTTTCTACAGGCTGAGGACCAGTGGCTTGTTTTTGTGGTGTTGTTGATTCTGCTTGTTTCTGAGCTCTAGGAGTAGAGTCTGGCTGGTTTGGCGGAGCCGTCACCGGAGTCTTCACCACCGGTACCTGTACTGCTGCGGCCGATTGTTGTTTCTCCTTTCCGTTGAGCTTCCCTGTAAGTAACTGTGCTACTGCTGCGGCTGCTGCTGCGGCTACGGCTGCTGGTGGCTGTTTTTCCTTGATAGGAGGCTTTGACACTGGTGTTTGTGTTGTTGGCGGTGCTTTCCTCTCCTCCACCTTACCCTTCCCTCTTGCCACATCAGCCCAGTTAGGTGCTGGTGGCGGGGGGGGAGCTACAGGCACAGACACGATTTCCTGAAACGCCCTCTCCTGCCTCTCCTTTCTCTCTTTTGCTAGCCTTAGGTTCTCCTCAGCAAAGATTTTCACCCTCTCACCAACCAAAGCCTCCCTATCCACCTCCGGAAATTTCCACCTCACTCTACCCGCATGTTTCCTCTGCTCTTCCCAGATATTCAGAATCTCGAGAACAATATACCCCATGAATAGACTCCTGTCTAGATGACACATTTCCAGGTGTTTCGCCCTCACTTTGGCTTCAGTCTTGTTCTCCTCTGCACCGAAAATGTCCTCGCCTGTAGATGGGTTCCCAGTATAATATAGAGGGCCTGATCTTTGGAAAATAGGGTTCAAGACAGGACTCTCAATCAAGCGAGGTTCCAGCTTGAGGGAATGTATAAGAAGTGGTACGAGAAACTCTTCAGATGAACCTGTTCACAAGTACAGTAAGCTGTGGATCTTGCAAGTTTTTCGGGGTCTGGGAAAACTCACTATATCCGACGTCATATTCTTCCTCTGGGTGCAAGTCGGCTACAGTTGAGCTTCTAGTGCTAGTATTTGGACCACTTCTCTCTCGTAGCCTCCCGCGTGACTGTGAGTTGTCGTTGCGGTCTTTCTTTTCCTGACTTCGAAGTGCTTGGCTGCTCCTAGCAGGCTTATAACGAGACCAATCACCTGATGACGAGCCTTCAGATTGCCGAGAATAATTCTGGGAACCCAGCGGCACACTCCAGCCTTCGTTTCCAACTGTAGCTACATGTATATTATCCCCGAAAACTTGAAATTCTCTTCTTCGAAAGAGCCGAACATCGGGCGGCGGTGGCAGCTTCAGTATGTACTCAGAGGATTTTCCTTCAATGGCAATATCTGAAAAGTCCATCACCTTCTTCAGACACATCTTTTCGACAAGTTCAAGAAAATGCCGCCCCTCGTTACTCAATGCCACCGGCTCTACCTCCTGACACAAACCCCTTCTATCCCATACAGCTCGCTGAGGCATTCTGCATCTTGTTCCCCACGCATTTTGGTGCTCTTCCCTCCTTTTTTCCTTTGTGCTTGAAGCTTCACGAGGTGTCTCTGGGCCTGCTCTCGTCGTTCCCATTGATTGCGTATCCCAATATCTAAACTCCTCCTGTGATGAGGTAGGCGAATATGAGTCCCAATCATCTTTCGACACAGGTTTATGGCCTGCATCTCGATTACCCCCCACAGGAATAGGCTTTTCTGTAGCACCTGATCCCGTCGAGGTAGACCTATTCGTAGACTGACCCAAACTTTGTTCCGACCCCCTCATGTGAGGTATACCCAAATGGGCCAACGAATCCTCCACAGATAGCCAATCCGTTTCTTCCATTGCATGCACATTCCAAAAGGCCCTCAGCACTATTCCATTACGCGCATATCTTGATATTCCAGAGCACCATTCCCGTTCAAATACCTTGCTCACACGTCTCCATTTAAGAGAAATAGCAGTTTGTACATGAAGCACTTTGTCATATGAGTCTTGGAGATATGTCTCCATCTTATCGCTGAGGAAGAAGCTTATAGTCTCCGGCGTATACTGTTCATTGGTCTGGGTGGGGAGCGCAGAGTTAGCATTGGGCGATGAAAGGGGAACTAATATCTCATCAGCTGAAGTCGATGGGAGGGGTTGCCGAACTTGTTTGTGAAATTCGGATCCCTCTGTGTTTCCATTTGATTTCGTTGATAGTATTGGCGACCCATTAACAATCATTGTAGGCAAATACCAGTCCGATGCGTGAGCCTGTGAGACAGACGACAATACCGGAGACAATATTGCCGGTCGGCCTGGAGTCAACGCCACGACCTCATTATACCCTTCGTCGTCTTCATCAGCACCATGAAGAGTGATTTGACCGGAAGCAAACATTATGCCAGCCCCCCCCACATTAGAATCTGCTTCCACATCCCTACCAACGTCTGACACTCTTTCCACATTCTGTTTGTCCTCCACTCCACACTTATCCTCGCTCTCCGTCAGTAAGGCAACACTACCGCCATTTGCACCCAGCCACGCGAGTACACCCCACATCTCAGCTTGAAACTGTGCAACAACCTCATTCTCCTGTTGACTTATAGAAAGGGCTAACCGATGTAATGCGGTCTGTAAACTCTCTGATATATAGCTTGGACCCTTATTCATGTCCTCTGGGGTATCCGGGACTATTAGTTTAGTCAACGCCTCAGTTGCTTGGACCTTATTCGAACAGTCAGGGTACAACGAAAGCAGCATTGTCATTTGGTTCAATGTATGGTTCAAATGAAGCTTGGGGCGGAGAGGTGGAGTACTCTGAATCAGAGAATGCGCATTGCTAGGCTGAGATTGCACAATAAAGGTGTTTCCTTTTCTGTGAGGTTTTTTCAATGGTTTTGGAACATATTGGGCTACTCTTTGCCCATAGTCTGCATTCGGAATACTGTTTTCATATATTCTCCAATCCAAACTGGACGGCAATCGTCTTTCCTGTTCGATGTAATATTTGTACTCTTCCATGGTCGCCCATACAGTTTGCTGTTGATGGGTCCTCTGGCTAGAACCCGAAAACTGCTGGGAGGTGTTCCGAACTAAATCCCATTGCATACCATTATGCGGCGCACTGAAAGTCTGGCTGTGACCAAGAGGCTGAGTCACAGGCTGTGAATGTGGCAATGCCTTTGGTAAAAATATCGGCTCCCTCGAGGGCTGGCGAGTGAGTACAGGGACAGTTGGACGCTCGCCTCTAAATGTCCGTAAACCTTGAATATTTGACGGATGAGTAGGACTAAAAGCAACGGCTGAGGGGTCGAACGAAAAGTTTGCCAAATTGTCGCTATGAGAAAGTGAATAAGGCGCAGCTACAATATCTGGCTTCATTGAACTGTGTGCTGGTGTGTTTTGTGATGGTTTGAGGCCCTTCTGGAAAGATGGAATGATAAACTGCACTGTAGAGGCTGTTTCACCACTTGATGTTGATTCACCTTTATCCTCTTCCGCTTCCTCTATGCTTTGAGGGTTATTTATTTCTCTTCTACGTGCCGCTCCCGGTGGCAAGCCTCCTGGATAGTTGAGAGAAAGCTGTTTAAGACTATGTTCAAATTGGATGCTGTCTTGCTTCTCCTGTCTGTTGGTAGTTGTTGCAGTTTCTAACTCCCATTGCCATTGCTTCCCTTTGGTATTAACTTGTGCTCTTTGCCGCCGTGCAGTGTATTCCCCCCAGCCATTTTCATCAATTCCGCCGACGGAAGAACGCTTATTCTCAGTTATGTTTCTTCCAATTTCACTTTTTCGACTCTTTGCATCCTTACTTTTATAACGATCCTCCCACTTAGGCAGTGTGTATGTGTTGTCCGCATGTGGACCCAGCGCAGCCTGGCGTTTCCTCCATTCTGCACGTTTCTCCATCCACGCTTCCACTCCTTGTCCTGAATGGACACTCCCATTCGTACCGGGATCGCACCCAATCACTTGCCGTGTATTAGAGTCCCTCCTCTCATTAGTCTCTATGGAAGATGGAACATGGCGATTGCTCCAGCCAGGTCCCATATCATAGCTATTGATATCTACCCCTAGGGCATGAGGTATCCCATATTCAAAGCTCAATGTTCCCAATTCTACAGCGTCCAAGTACACATCACCATGATGACCATAGTGACAAGAACCCCCTCTAGTGCATAAATTTGGGACGGTTGTCTGAGATGATGGTGGTGGATATGGTTGATCATAGGGAACAGTGTTCCTGCAAAGGGTTCTCCAATGACGCGGTCGCACCCTAGGCAGCAGTGTCGCAAACAAAGTAGGTAAAGGAATAGTAGTGCTAGTTTGTGAATTTCGTGGCCCCGTTGGAGGGGCCGATTGAGGCGAGGATATTAATGATTGAAAGTGTGCTCTAGGAGCTAATGGTGGCGGTTTAGTGTTGCCAGATGGCGTCCCCATCTGTAAAGGCCCTTGAGCACTGTGTGCTTATGGTTTGTCAGATGGATCCCTTTACAGAATGGCAATGAAAGTTGCTCGGGTTGCCGATTGGAGGTTTGTGGGTCGTGTGTCTCAGTACTGCTATACTGCATACACACCAAAGTCAGCACGGCATCAGCACACCTTTGTCACATCAGAAGGTTACCAGAGCAGGTCCCATACAGCGTAGATGGCAAGATAAAACACAGATGATGAGGGAGCAGATGTGCTGTAATTAACGAGAGAACGAAGGGAAAGAAGGAGGAAAGAAGGAGGAAGGCAACCAGACTAGGAGGAAGGAGTATCGAAAGGAACGAAAGCGTCAAATTGGCGTAGAAGAGACAGAGGGTAACAGTAGCAGCACCTTTCAATACAAGCCTATCACCGAGTTGTTGTTTGCCACGAGTTATGTGCTGATAGTCTAGCTGTGTGCTGAGTTTGTGGTTATAGCCGAAACGGGAAGGCTGTCAATCAATCCAAGTACTGGAACCAGGGAAGGGAGCCCAGTAATGCAGCGTTATACGGGAACCCCAACTTGAAACAGAGCTTGAGGAGAGCAAAGTGTGGGGTATGCTGCCAGTTACTCCTTAGAAACACATCGGCACCGTTAAAGAAGCAAAAATGAGGGCAAAGGCAATATAAGGGGGCAGGCACAAGAGGAGACCGGCAAGTCGAAAGCGACAGCGGAGTTTTGAATGTTCCGTCCGGTTGCATAGCTTCCTCATCCCCATCCCCACTGTAAAGCCAAGTCACACGATAGTATGAGGAGGTGAAGGATAGATACTATATTGTAAATAATGGCATCTATTCTATGTCGGCTCAGCACACTGTCGATGGGAGGTTGGGCTAAGTTCCTGAGTCGTTCAGGTCGACCCTATGGAATAAACACAGTTCATGTTATGTCGGGGTAAACATAGCGTAATGCATTAGACGTCGACCCAGTGCGGTGCCACTGGGCATTATGGGCATGCAAGCTTATGGTGCTTCGAGGGTGCAAGCAGGTACATAATATGCCTGCCACGGCGGAGAAACATGTTGTTAAGTTGCAAACGAAGAAGGGTACTATGCTGAGTTCACAGTTCCCTACCGTCGAGGTGCTCCAGTCCCGGCATTCAGCTACAACATTCGATGTCAGTGCCAGCCAATAAGCAGAAGGCACCTAGCCCGCGCTTGAATGTGACCAGACATAGAGCTCGGGTAAACCTGGATGAAGACCGCAGAGTCCTGGGGTTGGGCCTTTCCTGCAGTGAAGAAGAGCTGAGGAATGTTTCCGTGCACGTCAGCTTATGTGCTTCGTATATGCCTGCTTGTATTCTAGGCGTATAGTACAATATAGGAAATAGACCGGACAGTTTGGAGCACCTAGATGACATAACCAAGTGGGGCCATCGTATTAGAGTGGTTCCTTTGGACACGCCCCTCACTTAGTTCAAGACCAGTATTAATATTGTCGACAGTAGCAGAGGCATTTGGATCGCCAGGGCATGACGGGACAATCAAACATATGTGAGATGAAGCATCCATCATGCTAGCAAATACGTGAAACCAAAAATATACCCAGCCATGATATCATGCAAGGCATAACGAAAGATGTGAATGATCGGCAATCCAGATGCATCTCTGGCCGCAACCCCAGCTCACACGGCATGAAAGGTTCCGTCCTAGGTACCACAATCCCCAGCTGGTTACACGACCTCTCCATCCAAGCTGACACCGCGGCACCACATTTTTTGTAATCCATTGACCAGCATGTGTATATGAGAACCGAGTAGATAGTCTCGTGATGCCTGGGGAGAGTTTAAATTGATGCCGGAAGGGATCATTCCAACTAGACAAGGATTATTCTATGCAGGCATGGACCCGTTCAGAAGCGGGCACTATCCCTAATGAAGCAAATCCCAACAACCTCATCGCCAAGCCCAGGGTTATCCAATTCCAACATGGCAGTGTCACAGAAGCAGAAATTTCAGTCTTGGGGTATTCTCCATATAGTAGTATTGGAAATGGTTGGCGTATAAGAGGTGCTCGAGGCAATATGATTTCCTGTTGAGCTTGGGATAAACAATGTAGCCAAGATAGAAGACAGCCCAAACCTCCAACATGTAAAAAGCAAAGCTCGTGTTCGGCGGTATATGAGGGGGTATCAACAGGAAGAACCCGCACATAAAAAAGAAAAGAACACCGCCAGTAACGCTAGAGTCGAAATATCGTTTCGATAACTCCAGTTTTCGGAACTCCGAACAATGATGCCCTCCAAACACAAACTACCATCGATTTTACCAGCGTTCTAGTCGTTCATAGAGTGGAGTTATGCAGAGATTGATCTTCGGTTGAGGGTAATAGCACTTAAGTCGCTGGAGCAAGAAGGGGGAGAATCCTCATAAGATGTATTTGATTCCCCTTTCTCGCACGATTCAATCTCAGCAATTACCTATTATGACTACCCTCTTGTCCCCCTTGGATTAGAGTCAAGGTATTTAGTTAAAAGTCATGCGGTGCCAGTGTTTGAAATCCGTGTCACGGGACTGCCAAATTAGTCTCATGCGAGCAGATGGGCTCGCCCACCTTATTGCATAGGGGTTGTCTCTTCATTCCGTCACTCTACGCTCTACCTCCAGTGTCTCTAACCAGCTAACCCTTAGTTTTTATTTTACTCAGTGAGTTCAAGGTTAATCTTAGTTGTCGGGTACAAGCTGTTGCTGAATGGTTTGATCTTCAGAAATGGGAGACGACGATACGAACCCGAAGAAGAGAAGGACAAAGTTTGATTAACTCGTATTCAGAATATGACGATGGGACAAACAGAGGAAAGACTCGGCTTTAGAATTCAATCACTTGAAGCTGTATCGGCCGACAGCATTCTGGCAAACACAAAGTGCCTGGATATCATCTTGAAAACGAAGGAGAGGATTTATGACAACATAGTTGAATATTCTACGGAAGGGGATTTGGATTTTATAGGGAACATCAATGACTTGGTTATGCCATTGTCGGGCAGTTTTATACACATGACCAGACGCAAGAGTATGCAGTTGCGGAAGGAGAAAGAGCTTGTTCCTACAGGTGGAGAGACAGGAGGAATGGAGGACCTGATTTCGGTTACGGAAGAGAAGTTTGTTCTCATAATAGAGGCAAAGAGTTCTTCTTTAGGACAGGCGATGAAGAAATGTTTGCTGGCGATGAAGGACATGGGGACAACAATGCTGGTGGTAAAGGTGTATGGATTTATTACAACGGGAGAAAGCTGGCGAATGTTGAGCTACGATGGTGTGTCTTTTCAGCTGACAGATAGGATGAACGTGATATTTGGGTCGATTGGTAAAGAAAAGAGAAATGGATGAAGAGTTTTGCGGTTCTGGTAGATTACATATATGCGGCAGTGAGCAATGGAGGTATAGTGAAGAAGGTGTGGTTGTCTAAGAATAGGTATTAAGGGGTTAGGTAGTTGGCGGTTGAAGGTTGGAGGCTTTGTATATGGCTAGGGATGAATGGTCGGTATCTTGATCGGGTAGTTAGTGGTTTTTTATTTTTATTTTTGTTTTTAATGATTTTACCAAAGTCAAACTAATATATATTTTTCTATAAATTTATTCCCTACCATTTGCAAGTGGGGCTAGTCAATCCAGACTATGGTCATACATGGCAACCACAAAATGCTATGTTCAGGTTGGCCGTCACTTTAGTCGTTCATTCTCCCCATTACTGTATATGAGTGATAATTACCCTCAACTTACTGTACGATTTATCATTGGACTCTCTACTTCCTCACTTGCCTTGCCATTACTATTTAAACACTAGCCAGATTCCTATCTGGGTTTCGATGCCCATGTAAAAGCCGCGTGTCTGACAGGTACTCGAGATAGTCTCATACTCAAGATATGATAATCTTTCAGTCATTGGCCTATTACATACGGTTTCCTCTCAGTCCTCTAGGGTCACCTAACACTAACTCATCACTCTTCGGTATCGCTTCGCTCAACCTCTGGTGCCCATAACAGCTAACCCCTATTTATTGGTGAGTTCAAGTTGTTGGGCCACAAGCTGATTAGTGTTGAATGATTTGATTTTTAGAAAGTGGATGACGATGATACAAAGCAGAAGAAGCGAAAGGTCAACTCGAAGTGGGAGACTTCGTATTCCCATATGACAGGGAGTCAAGAAAACCAAAGACTAGGCTTCAGAATTCGATCGCTCAAAGGGATACCGGTTGAAGAGATGTCGATGCACCATACAGTCGTAAAAGCCTCTAAAAAAGTTTATGACCGCATCCTAAAATAGGTTTATCCTCAGAAAGGCATCCAGAATTCAAAGTTAAGCAGTGTCAATTACTTGGTTTATACGACTATTAGCCCAGTACTCCGCAATTTTATTCCGCATTACTAGACGTGATTGTATTTAGTTAAGCAGCAAGAAAGAGTACGGAGAGTGTGGCAGGCGGGGAGGAGGAATTTGTTATACTGGATATGATTTCAGTGGAAAAGAAGCGTTTATTCTCGTGATAGAAACAATGAGCAGTTCTATTGGAAAGGCGATTAGACAGTGTCTAGTGGCAATGAAAGAACATGCAAGAAAACATTGGCGGAGGTAAGAGACTTGGCAAATGATCGAATATGATGGTGCAACGATGATTATCCTGATATTTGATATAATGGATAGGAAAAAAGATAAGTGGATGGGTAGAGTTCCATTCTGGTGGATTGCTTCAATGTACATTGAGAAATGCAGGCGTAAAATACAAGGATCTAGTGATCTGATAGGTTTCGAAGGATAAGTTTTTATTCAGTGATTTACGCTGAAGGTTGGAGTTCTTGTATATAGTTAGGGATAAAGGGTTTATGAATAAATGGTCGGTATACTTGATAGGGTAGTTAGTTTTTTATTCTTATTTTAGTTGTAGTTCCAACTAACGTGATTATATTTAGATTGGGGATGTCGGGGGCGCAGCCCATAAGTAAAGCCATGAAATTACTTGGCCTTGTAGCCTTGTAAATGTTGTTGAAGAACCAGACTAGATGAGAAGTTGAGAAATCCTCGAGGTCGCATTGCTTCCGTATATAGCAGATGAAAACTGTGAAACATAATATCAATTAATCCCCGTAATGTTCACGCCACTCCCGTTGCTGATGGTCCTCCGCCTCTTGGTTGTGGCACCAACAATCCCTCCACCATTCATCCCACCTCTCCCATCGAAGCCATCACCGATACCATTATCAACTCCCATAAGCCCTCCCTCCCCTTCCGTCTCAGCCCACAAAGCCTCATCCTCATTGCCCATTTCACAGAATTCTTTCCACCTTTCCATTTCTCTTCCCTCTTTGAAGAATCGTCCATATGCATACCAAACTTCATGACCCATAACTTTCGTAACTTCGTCGACCAAGTGCGCTCTTAAATTATCTGAAGAACCAGTCTCTTTGTCACAATACCCACACTTCCCAGTTCTCATTGATATTGTGAACTCCCCCTTCCCAGTCGATTCATAGAATTCAGAATATCCACAGTTACCAGGAACGGGGGAGGACTGGCATGAGTAGTCCCGTCGGTGATTATCCCGTAAACGCTTGCTCCGATATAGGTTGTGGCAGCAGATCCACACAGAGTGGGAAGCCCGTACAAGGTGTTTCTTGAGATCTTCGAGTGTGTGGAAAGCTTCCCTACAATAACCGCATTCTAGAGTCTCGGTCATTAAGGTGGTGAAGCGATTAGATGGGCCCTTGAGAAAATTCGTGAAACAAACATTCCCTAAGAGGTAATGGCGTGAGATCATGATCTCTTGTGTTGGTTGTGTTAAGATGGTAGTTATTGAAGATGGTGGAGATAGTGGGCGTTGTTGGAAAAATGAAGACTGTAGAGACTGTGTCCTTCGATGGGGAATAGGGGGAGGGTTCATCCTTTCGTAAGGTTCTCTTCTTTTCAGGTGAGACGATCGAGGGATTGTTGCTGCGGGGTCCTGAGCTTCTGTGTCCTCAGATTTGCGTGACGTAATATGGTCCTGTGGCTTAGAACTGTATACCGTGGTACTGGATGTACCAGAGGTCGGTGAAAGTTGTAAAGGTTGAGCACTTGATAACATCACACTGTATCTGTGCTAAAGTAGCTAACCTGAATTCCAACGTACGCAGTGGCTGCTTGTTGTTACAAGGTTGTTTTTTACAGATCCGCCGGTGATTGGTCAGTGTCGTTGGGATGAGGCAATAGACAATTGGATGGGTGTGTGGTTGAAGTACCGCAATGTAACTCTATAGCCGATCTGAAAGTCAGCGGGAGAGGAAGGGCAAATTTTGCCATCTGACAATACCCTATCAACGTTCTATCACCGAGTTAAGCAAATGATTTGCAGCAATGCTCTGTCAGTCTCTTTGCCCCGCTGGTCCGTAATTCTCGCCCGCTTCCCAATGAACACTTGCTCGCCTCTCCCGATCCGTGTTTCCCTGCTGTGAGTCTTCAGCAAAGGCGAACCCATCTCGAATGGAGCCAAGGGGTGGAGGGATGCAAATGGTGGCGGGTGATTTCACGTACGTTCAAAGAACAGGTGGGTCGGTGGTGAGAGAACGACTTGGACAGTAGCTTGCTGGAGTTCCTGGTGCTTGTGACTCGTAATCGTCCTGGAATACCTACGGTAGTATTGTTGTTCGGGTTTCAATTTTGTCATCAGTTGTGAGTCAGGTGATGACTGTCTTATCCCCAGTAGACTTGGCAACGCCCTTGAGCAGCGCTGATCGCGATAAGCGCCCATGGCCTGCCATCTTGAGCTTCTTTCTTGTCATGTTACGGTTCTTCCGCTGTGTAGCCAGAAGAGGCTGAAGAAATTTAACTCGGAAGCAAATGATCGCAAATCTGGATCGAGGCACGAGGGGTGGATGATGTCTGATGCAGTGAGGATTGTTCGCTCTTAGGATGGCTCGATGCGAGGCAAGATGGCTCCAGGCTCCGATCTGATGCCAAGATATTGCCCAGAAGTTTGAAAACTCCCCATGTCCGTTCTACTTAAACATGCTGCATCTTTTAGAGACTGGTGGCGTAAGTCCTCACCAATTGCAGGTCTACTAGAAATATAAAATTGGATATCCAACCCGACTAGAATTCGAAGCTTTAGCAATAAGCCTACGATGCTTCAAGTCATCATAAGTGCCGAGATCTCTGTACTGTAAACCCTCTTGCTCGGGGCTGGTCTTGTCACGGAAATTCCAAATCAACTTGTCATTTGGTAAGCCTGGACTTCTAGGTATACGGCGAGAGTAAAAGAAAGCCGTGGCTCCAATGATGATATGGAATAAGACAAGCTGAACTTGGGTTGTAGTACGGTCTCCCTCGTAGGGTCTACTAGCAATATATGTGTAGATACAGACTCTTATCACCCGCCAAGCGTCTTATCAGCGCAGTGTTTAGTAAGCCAGCCAAGCCCCACCTCCAAACCCCCCGCTAATTCACCAAGCGAGTACGTACATTCGATACAACATCAGCCCCTATCGTGCCGACGCATTCTCCCCAGCTCTAAACTTCAGAATTTCAGATATTCAATTCCCTCAGTATGTCGAAACCTGTCGTCATTACTTCCGACTCACAACTCTCCACGTTGATCTCCTCACACAAGACTGTCGTCATTGACTGTAAGTTTGAGCTCCCTCATAACATTAGGCATCCCTCTGGATAAGACTAAGAGATATATACCATGTCTACTATTGAAAGCGAAGCTAATAAGGACCTGTACAGTTCATGCACAATGGTGTGGCCCCTGCAAGCTCGTGGCTCCCGTGTACGAGAAGCTCAGCACGGCACTTACATCGCCTGGAAATATCGTATTCACGAAGTGTGATGTGGATGCTTGTCAGGATATAGCCCGCCATTACAATATTACGGCGTGAGTGGAGCTACCAGGCATCTAGCCAATCCTAGGTATTATCGGATGGAAAGCTAACATAACTATGCAGCATGCCCACATTCATCATCTTCACAGACGGGCAAGAAGTCAGCCGAATCCAAGGCGCAGATATCCCAGCCCTCTCTGCAGCCGTACAAAGGTTAGTCGCCGAATACAAAAACTCCGGAGGAGCTTCCTCATCTGGCTCCGGTTCTGGATCGGGTGGAGCTCCTGCATCGGGCTGGTGGGGAGCACCGCCTGCCAAGGGATACTCGGACATCTCTGAGGAGGTTGAGAAGACTGCATTGGATATCATGAATGCCAGTACCGACGCCGGCACTGGAAGGAATCTATTTGAGGAAAGCGAGCCAGGAAAGGACCCGACGGCCAAAGACTGGGTAGAAAGTGATACCGACGAACAGCTCATGATATATATCCCATTCCGCTCTACCTTGAAGATCCACTCTATCCACCTCACCTCACTTCCTCCATCTGGAGACGATAATGAGGAGGAAGTTGGACGACCAAGAAAGCTCAAGCTCTATGCTAATCGTTCCAATATTGTTGGATTTGAGGAAGCCGAAGGAATTACTCCCACTCAAGAGGTCGAGATTGCCCCGGAGAGCTGGAGCAAGGAGACGGGTACCGTTGTTATCAATACCCGATTTGTCAAATTCCAAAATATATTCAGCTTGACCATCTTTGTGGAAGAAGGAGAAGATGGATGTGAAAAGACGAGAATTGACAGAATCAGAGTCGTAGGTGAAGTTGGTGAAAAGCGGGACCTGGGCAAACTCGAGAAAATCAAGGATGGCCACGAATAAATTCCTAATCTCGGAAGTTATGGAAGAGGATGAAGTGTTTATCCTCGTTTATTCTTTTTCTTGCCATACTACTACTACTACTTGGTTTGATACCTTTTAGAAAACTTGGTGGCTGTTTTTTACAAAGGTGGCTCTGTCATGCGTCTACAATTTTTTTACTTTCCGGATTTTCGTGCACGGCAGGTTTGTTTGCATACAACATACATTGGGCTAACGTATATGGAGGTTTGCTGTCTCTTTGGCTTAGGAGATACATGAATTGAATAAGCAAAACCCGGAAAGCCGGCTCGAAAGGGGACGATATTGGGCTTGCGCTTCTGGGGTCCTATATCCGGGGAGCTTGACCGATGAACTTGGTTATGGGGTTTATGGCAATAATGTCATCAATTGAGCATTCTTTTCTCCTTCGGATTTTGATTGATCAATGGATATATAAGCAACTCTCTGTTTGAGGAGTTTTGATGTCCACATGTTCTTTAGTATTTTGAGGGAAATACAACATTTGGTTCTTGTGCCATGTATCAGTTGTACATTAGGAAGCTGTCCGATTATGTGTGGGAGTCGAGTCGGGCCAACCTGAGTTGAGGGTAAGCTGAAGGGAAGAGGAATCCTAACCAGACTAGACACTCTCGTGTGACCTTCCTCCGAAGTTTAACAGCGCTATACTTAACCTACTATAGTAGTCACTACCTCTTCTGCTCTTGTTCCACGAGTGTTACTTCCTAGATACCTACCTAGTGAGTATAAACCTTTCTTTTTTGTTTTCCTGAGAACGGGAAGTTTCTTTGCACATGCGCTTTAAAGTCCATGCCGTTTACCATTATGGCCCCACGCGGGTGAGGGTCCGCTGCTGTTGCGACTACTGGTATTGTACTTGCAAGATCTCTTCAAGAGCCCGCTGATTTTGGTACTATATACTCATACTCTCGCAACTCCTTCTCCCCCTTCCTCCCTTCCTCCTCCCCTCCTATTCAACTTTCCACTCTACCATTCTCATTCTTACAGTTCATACCGATACAGTGTCAGGCATAGGTCCGATTCGCGCAGACACAGGCATCCGTGTAAAGTAGCATTCTGAGGGTAATGCAGCGAGAGGTTATGGGCAACCCCCAAGTCACCACTACAACGGCAAGTACGGACCAGTGAGAATTACACAGGCCCACGCAGCATGTTAATGTTATTCGGGGCATATCCTGAATATTTGAATATAGGGAAATTCGAGGGGATAACTGTAATCTGAGCTCTCAGATAGATCAGGCTAAGGTATCTAGGGAGGTTCGGCTGAGATGAGAACCGAGGTTGGGGTGTTTGAGGTTGGCAGTGAGAAGCGAAGAAGTTAGGAGAACATGGTGGGGTGGAGGTTGGAGAGGGTGAAACAGGGGAGAGGTAGGCGTGAGAGTCGGACTAGTGATAGACGGGGAAGGGGCGGGTTATAGCAGACTGAAAACTACTGATGCCTCATCTCCTTCAATCTAACAACCTTGCCTTTAACGCCAGGGCAGAAGTCTATTTTATAAAAGTCGACGATTATTAGCGTTGGAGGGGCCACCTATCTCGGCACAGTATACTCTATGGCCTGCCGGGAGTTGCCAGCCAGGCAGCAAATTTAAAGCAGAGGAGACGAAACGTAGTTTGGAAAATGTTTTAATAGAAATATGGTACACGGAGGGTTGATCATAAGGCGAGGTTGTTCATAAATGGGCGTAATCAAAAATATACAGTACAGCACCCCCGTGACTGAGGGTGGACAAGGCATAAGAACTTTTATCCTACTGCAATACTCAACTCCACATTTATCTATAACGCCAATATCTTTAATGACTTATGTACCCACGCAAAAGACCTAGACCCCTTATCTTCAGTGAACATATGTTTACAGTATATGTTTACAGTAGGTTGTATTAGATCCTATAGGCAACTAAATGTTACTGTTCTCCGAACGACGATGCCAGGTTAGGCTAGGTACTGTGTGTAGGGTAAAACGCCCCCCCCATAGCCGACCTTCAATATATTTGCAACACGATACGGAGATCCCCCTATGAGAGTGATATTCTCTCCTGTTATTTCATCTGCATCTAAGATCCCCGTGCCCGCCTCCCCAACCTCTTCGCGGGGAGGGCGTGCACGTCCAATGAAGAAATAGATGAACAATAACGCAGGTCAAATATCAATATCGTAAAGATATTTCTGCATTCATTCCGGCTCCCGGCTACTATATGCAGGTCGGCCCATGCTGTAATAAAGAAGAGTTCATTAGTCTAAGTTCGCTAGAGTAGACTCCGCCTTTTGTGCTTCAAATCTCTTTTCTATCTGCCCTTGAAGTAAAGAATATGGGAGCCGACGTGTCGGCCGTGCAGACCCTGTCTAAGAGTGTGGTGGTAATGAGGTCCTAGGAAATGAAGGGAGCATCCTAGGTCGTCTTTGTTGGATCACTTAAAAGTGTAGCCTCGTCCCTTAAAAGCGCGCATTGGCCTATACATGCTGGACCCAGAAGCAACTGCGAAACCTAGTGGGAATAGGCTAGTGATCGCCGTCAACAGACCCCGGAGGAAGATCGACTTACGGGAGTGATTGCCATGTAGCGAGACATCATCGCAAAGTTCACCAGACAGTGCGTTAGAGTAGATATCATAGGGGAGTTATCGTATGTGCCGCGTGGTCTCATGTAGATCGCGGAGGCTGGTCCACCACCAACACCCTTAAAGTCATTCTGAACCTTGGGCAGCCCCCCTGTTAATCCCCAGTACCGGGAAAACTGCTGACTCGTCAGTTTCTGAGACCTATACTGCATGCGGAAGAAGTCGAAACTCGAGCAATCTGTCGATGTCTGGTACTAGAATCCAGAAAGAAAGGCAAGATCCGAATTCGGTCAAAGCTCTCGCTCGCCAGATTTTGCAGTATGCATGTCTTGACATTAGTACTGCACCATTGGTATCCGCGCCATAGCCTGGGGAACAAGACAGTTAAAGAAGACGGAAGCAGAATTGACTGCAGCACGACAAAGTCTGGCCTTCTGCCAAAATTCAAGTCATAGTCTGAGACAAGAGAGCGAATCAACCCTTGAGAGCGTTAAGAGAGGCTTAAACACAGCAACTTAATATGTAGCCACAACACTGTTCCAAACAGTGGCACTTGTTTTGGGGTTTCTGATCTGTGGAAACCCGTGCTCCGGCACTTCTCTTTGTCCTTGCGCATAGTATGTATAATTTGATGGTCACCTGATCTCTTTTAAGTGTCCTATTATCAGCAATGATTGGTATAAACCCGATATGTACAGGCCTAGAAGGGATACCGATGTGATTGATTACCCTGGGAGCGATCTATCTCCTGGGTAAACATTGCTGTCGAATCCTGCCCCGCCACCGTCGAGCTACTGTAGAGACGTTCTTACAGAGAAGAAAAGGCTTACCTTCTTCTCCGTAAACTTCCAGCAGAAATAACCGCAAATCTTAAGACTATGACAGGTCCCCTAGTGAAATAGTAGACTAATTAGGGTGCATATACTTGATGTAAGTAGCTAGCAGGGTAAACGTACACGCGTAGCCTAGAACTTAGGAGATATTCCGGGATTGTTGGTACTGTATATCGATACACTGATCGGATAGCTCTGAGTCCGCATATACATATATGGGCACCTATCTTAGAGTTGCAGCAAGTTGCAGCTATTGACGTCCTCGTCCTGTTTGCGCTGGTCTCATTGTATTCGTTCTCGTTGCGTGATCAGCAGTGTCGACGTCCCGATTTCATGCTTGGCATCTGGCTCAGACTACCTATTCCAGTAACCCACCATGCTTACTCGTGACCTCCAATCGCGAACGTTTCATGCATTCCAATTCGATATAGATTAATTATTTGTTTTTCCTTCTAGAACTTGACGAATAAGTAAATACTGTATCTCCGAACCACCTTCTAAGCCCCATCGGCATTTCACAGGCGCAGCTGTAGCCAACAAGTACTGTAGGTACATGTATTTACTGTACATGCATCCATGCATATCTACCATGCATGATCGAGTTCAGCAGAACTAGCGTCTAGAACGATGGTTTTGATCAATCCAATCAATCGAATGCGAGTCCCAACCCAACGTCCAATGGACAAAGTGTTCGTCATGTCTCATTCCGTTGTCTGTCCTTCGGCACCTCCCATGGCCATTCCCGAGACGTGGCTCATGAATCAAAAGAACTTCATCGTAGGGCATGCATAATGTATGCGGAGTAACTATCACCCTCGGTCGGGAGATAAAGGTCAAGGCACTCGCGCAGAGGAAGGCATTCGGGAGTTAAAACCTACTCCTTGCCGGTGCAAGCCAGACTACTCCCTGCCTACCTACAAGTATGTCCTATTGGGAGCTGGGTCGAAGCTAGGGAGAGGCTGCAAAACGAGAATCCCGAGCCTGAGTGCGGGGTAGGAACGAGAACACGAGATCGCTGCGCTCGGTCGCCCAGAGGGTCTTGGCATGAGACTAAATACGAGATACCCTAGCCTGCAGGAAGGATGTGTATTATGTGAGAGACATAATTAGATGCTTGTTCGGCATTTAATTTTGTGGAGATGGGTGAGAAGAGGTACATAGATGTTGAGAAAGTTCGACCATGTGGATAGATAGGTGTGGTACGTTGATGATGGAAAGGTATAAGGGTGTTGTGCCAAGCAAACTAATGGATGCAACCAGACGAAGATGGTAACCAGAACTAGCTAACAATGGTGTACTAAAGGGAATTCTTCAATGCATGGAAAACACCTCAAAAATTCGTCTTACGGGGAGGTCTCAAAACCGCGAAAAAAATAAAAACGGGAAACGAAAAAACGGAAAACGGAAAGCGGAAAACGGAGGGAGGGAAAGCCTGCAGCTCAATCACCAAGCGAGAAATACCAACAGTTAACCAGACTAACCAACAGCCTATAAAAACCAAGTTGCCACATGTCAATACAATTAAGCCCTTTCCTATTCTGACAGGATAAACTTTTTGTCATTCGTAGTCTGATATTATCATTCCCAACGCTACCAAACTGCCGACATTACTACGAGCGGCTCGCGCCAACCAGACTACGACACTACGCCACCCAGCGAGCCTGCATCTGCAAACTTGTAAATTTCCTTCTTCTTTTTGACGCTAGCAGAATTCAGAGTAGGAGGGATTTGCGCCTTCTCGAGCCACAGTCAAACTACTTGGAGAGTGTGCACAGACGGAATTACATGGGGCCTTATCCTTATCTATAATAGCGTCGGATCAAGATATAACAGAAAATACAGTATGTAGAGTAGAGTACAGTATCCCAGGTTCAGGTCCAGGGTCCTTGCTATAATGTTTCGGTAACCTAGGGCCTCATCACACATTCCCTGTCACTCAAAAGACACGAGACCCTTGGCCATGTCGAACCCACCGCGCGCTATCGGGTAATATTTTAATCTGACCTCATGCCTAGATACATGCAGTTGGGAGAGGCACCGTGTGGGCGGCTAGGATGCGATGTGAAGCCAGGGGGGCTCTGGTGAGATTACAACACATCGAGCGATCCGCCACAGGATCTAGATGCATACATATTTCATAATATATATCATAATGTAATTGTTTACCAGGATGAGAAAGATGACATATCAGCTTCCCATTTCTATGAAGGATGATGCAATAAGACTGTTACCCTGAGTCAGTGAAACCCGGAGCCAAGAAAGGGCAGTCTATGCCTCTAGTTGCATCTCTACGAGAGCCTCTACAAGGGTCTGGGCACGAGACTAAATCTATGCCGTTATCATAGTTGCTACGCTGGTTGGCCTTAGTGCCGGAGGTAAAGTAGGTCACGACTTTTCAACGGGAATTGCCCTCAAGACCTGTCTGGGGATACCCTGTCGAGAAGTATACCCAAACATGTCCTCTAGCTCCGCGAACTCCCCGAGTCCTGGGGCGGACGTCAATTTGCATCGTGCGTCGAGGTCAGGAACCCAACCGCGTAATTTTAGAGGTAAACTTAAAATAAGTCATTTCTAATTCCCTAGAATTTCGCCGTGGTAGCACCGCATCATTAGATTGAATCTTGGAAGCAATGTAACTTAAAATGATGGAAAGTTGTATTCGTGATGTGATAATTGGACAATTTGCCGCGGCATTGCGAACCCCATCGCCCGTCTTCCGTCAAATGTGACAGCTCCCACAATGTTTGCTTCTCTCGAGTGTTCTATTCCGCTTCCCTCCTAATCACAGAGGTATGGAGTTACCCACCCCAAATGCTTTCATGTGTAGAACCCTAGGTTGGTTTCGATCGATATCTCAATTTAATATCGATAATCCGCATGCAATGCTTCTGAGGCCATAAGAGGAATGCAATGTATCAAATGGCGGGATTTGTGGCAAAGTGACGATTGCTAGACATTATTGTTCGTCATTCCGCGGTGCATTAAACATGTCTTAGAGCGACATAACTGGCACAGCTCTGCCAGACATGGTCATATAAGCCAAAGCACGTGCCTGGTTGCGCAAAACTCACTGGATACTGGTGATCATGGTTTTCGAGTCTAGTCTAGTTTTATCGTTCGGCTTCTGTAAGAGGTAGTCAACCAGACTACCGCAGTGACATATCCTAACTTACCTATTGTAGAAAATTCAGACCTCCCAAATATTTAGTCCAGCCTCACATATTCTATCCGCCGCATGTACAGGGTATTCGACCTCATATCCAGCTTGCCCACGTGCGTCCAAAGGTCACGGGTGATTTCCCGGCCACGCTCACCGAAAAAAAAGAAAAGGAACCCCCCCCCCAAAAAAAAAAATACAAAGAAAAATTCATCACTCACGATGCTCTCTAAGTATCCCAAACACGTGTTTTCCGTAATGTCTTCGGGAGACGGGCACCTGGGAGCTCTTGCAATCCTATCTGACATTCCAATCCAAATCACGATAAGGTACTCCCCAGCACTCACATTCCCCCATCTCAAATATCAAAGGGGATCACATCGCCCCACCCTGGTTGGTCGCTTTCTTTGCCGTCGCTTGCGTAAGTTAAGCTTTCAACGCTCAGTGTCGCATGCTCATTCGGTTCCTCGCGACCTATCGTGCAATAAACCGCCCACGTGGGCCATATGCTATGGCGACCAAAGCGGATATCTATTTCTTCACTGCCTTTCGACGCAAAACAAATAATGGGTAGTTACCACATCCATATACCCTAGGCCTGTGGCACCGGTACTAGAGCGGATCCACCAACCAAACCATAGGAACGCCATAACTGAAGTGTTTGGTACCCGCCCGATGTGCTGAATTTCGACTATTCTCGTCACACCGTAAGTAGAATCCCTTTTCCACCATCGCACGTGGGCCTGGGAAAGCCCAGCACTGGCCACTTGTGTCTTGTTATGCCAGTCGGGGTAAGTACGGAAGCGCATTTTATCCGAGTTATTCCGTCCTGCGTGACTTCCATCACGTTGCAACAATTGCAACTGGTGCATCTCCATCATGCTGTGTTCCATGTATTGAGTTTCATCTCCATCCTCTACTTGTTTCAGTGCTCGGAAGGTATGCCGCCTATATCAAATTTGCCCCTTGCCTTAAGTTTTGTATACGGGAAGGCGTAGTGTGCTTTCTTGACGGAAACGGGTGCCCTGTCAACGCCGCGGTCCCCTGGTTGACACGACATCCACCTCAGCGCGGCGGAAGTGCAGTCGGGCTGTATTCCTAAATTGGGCTGACGTTTATCTAAGCATACAATAGTTATCATTATCAATATCAATATCTCATGCACACTGTCATCGTCACTTGCAGAGGGGGTGTATGACAGCATCGAGTGTAGCGTTGAATGATTGCATGCTATTGATGTGAATAATCAGTAACAATTCGGAGTTGAAATGTTCTGAAACAAAGGTCGGGATGCATTAGAGTATGTGATCTGCAATATATTTCCTCATATGGATAAGATAACATCAGCATCTGTATGGGTATAGCTGTGAGGGAACAATTGAGACAAATATCATAGATTAGTAAACTGTCAGGTCCTCATACGAGTAGATGCGCTACTTAGTGCTCTCAATTATAGGTTATCAATTATCCATATCCGTTCGCATGTCCCAATGACACAGCATCCCCGTATTCTCCTCAATGTTACAATCCGCCCTGCCATATATAGTAGCTGGTACTTGCCCCGTTTATGTACGTGGAATGTTACCTGACGCTAGCCAAGATGGGCATACAATATCTCCCATATGGCAGTGCCATAGCCGAGTCCTAAACTATCGTGCTGATGATCATTGGCTGCTTCGTGGAGCGCTTTGAAAGTGCATACATATAATACCGTAAAACAATAGGACAGAGAAGCATATGAATAAAATGGCGACATGTAGGTCAATGCGCCGTGCTATTCCCCGGCTGCACTCATGACCACAATCTGTCCTCATGGACAAAGAGGACGAGTCTCGTTCCCATTGTAGGCGGCTGCTGATTATGCATTCGCTAGAGCATCCGATGAGATATCTACCGGTATGTAAATAGCCGTGAACGCCTAACGGAGATGCGTATGCTTCAGTGCGTAATAAACATGGATATGCACAGAACCAAGTCGGTACTACTGGCAATAAATGTCGCCGGCAGTAAGTATCTAGATTGATTGGATCACTAAAATAATCCCTGGTCAACGAGGGTATATTTGAAGTAATGTGCACGTGGGATATTACTTACCACTCACTGCATGTCCCGTCAGCCAGAGGGCAACAGTTCGGTTGCCTACACTTCTCGCAGCTGAGCCATACAAGAGGCTGGAATTCAGATACTTTGTCCCATTCCATGATCGCACGTTATGTATATGTATCTAGAAGAGTAACAACACCAACAACTTCTAATTCAGTAAATTACATGATAAAATAGGCTTCTGATCCATGTATCGTGATCAATTCCATTCATCCCAACCTTGTTACGCTTCCAGAACGATTACCTCCCGCTACTCCACTCGACTCCATAAGAACTCAGTAAATTTCCGTTTTCTGTGAATTATTCCATTTCGTACCTATGTAGACAAGTACCTCTCTCTTTTCTTTGCTGCGCCCAAAAAGGCATTGACATCACATCAAAGTAAATTGAGGCGTTATAATGGAAGCGAGATTTTTTCTTTTTGAGCTTAGTGCAAACCTGTCAAATGAAAATGAAGGAAAACTCTACCGGTGAAAGATGTAGGGCTATGCTGGCTATGCTGGCTATGCTGCAGAAGACCCACTGCTCTTGGGTTGGTTAAATCCAGAACTTATACTAAATTGGAATTATCACAGCAAAATCAATTTCGTGGATGGGTAAGGACAACACACAAGTGAGGACAAGTAAGTGCATATACAATTATCCAATCTAACCTTGTTCAATGCCGGTAATTCATGTCCAGACTCAACGCTGGTTCTGTATAATATCTGCATGCATATCGATCAGGTCACATGCTTGCGCTACCTTGGTTTTGGTTGTTTTGATTGCATGCATGGTGGCCCGCGCAATTGCATCTGGTACTTTCTCGCTTGGAGAAGGAGGCTAATTGCAAAGGACCTAGGTGGTGATCGATAATGTTTCTGAATGGTTTCGAGATCCCAACTATCTCTGCTAGTGTAAATGTAACTGATTATGTGGCCTAACGAATGAGGAAAAACGTGGATAGCAATACAGCGTTGAACTTCGCACCATTACACCATTTTTCATGGATAAGTAAAGCTCAAGTAAGAGGGAGCGTCGAGGCGAGGAATCGGCAGATCTCTTACATGGTTTTGGGCTTTTCTACTGTCTTGCTGTCTTGCTCTCTTTACAGAATCTGAAGCCGGCGGGGGCGTTTGACGCCATGAGTGGGGGATGTGATATCTCCAGTCTGGAGTGCAGATAAGTCATAAGAATTGCGGTACCGGATATATCCCTGAAGGGACAACAAGAATTAGCGTTGCATCCACGATTGTAGGTAATATAAACCGCGGAAGGGAAGCAGATTTCCGGGTGTGGCAGGCAGACACCTGGGAGTGCTGGTGTCGACCACATATGTACCTTACGATGATGCAGCCGGCTAAGTATGATCATAGCCTCGTGCTTAATGTAAAGTAAGGTAAGAGATGATTAGTCCCAGTGGGGTCCGTCTGCATTGAGTGGGATGGATCACGAATGTAGTGGGGCTGTTGAGTATGTCGTGTCATATCGTGAATTGGAGACAGTTTCGAACCGCCAAGTGCTGGGAACCATTCGACGGCTGCCATTGTAACGGCGATAGTGCCACATATCGACTTAGCATTAATTCGTCAGGTCACCAGCAGCACATTTTCGCTGAGATGCGATAACAGAAGCACCACCAACTACCATGCCTAAGACAACGGTCAGACACTTCGTAACTCTACATAACGTTCTACTAACAGAAATCCGAAGAGACCTTTATCTGCTATCTAATCTCATCACGATCGCCGAATCGCCGAATCGGGCGGCCATGACCCTGCGCCGGTGAAGAGCAGAAAAAGAAAGGTTATTAAACAGTGTCACTTCAAGTACAGAGCACGAGTGGCACGAGAGCAAGCACAAGTTATATCGCGAAACCATGAAGGTGTGTATTTGAGACAAGCATAAGGATAACGCCTTATGACCAACGAAAAGATGTACGGTCACCCCTCCCTGTCCTCTCGAACCCATTGACAGGATTCGCAAGGCAGCAAATGCTCTCCCCAAAGAGAAGAACACCAAGCAATTTAAGAAAAAGCGATCCGTTTGCAATTAATTCTCTCTGTGCTTCAGCTGACGCTCATAATCATCACTGAAGAAACCGAAGTTGTGATGGACGGGCAACACGGAGAAAAGGCCGAAGCGCCGCACGAAGAAAAAAAGAAGAAGAGCAGGAAGGTGGAAGCTGGTGGGGTGGTTTTGAGCTCCAGCGTGGGGTGCAAGGGCTGAGCCCTGTCCAGGAATGGTCAAGCCCGCAAGGGGTTTGTTAGTCACCCGCCCAGAGTAATTTCTAAGTTAGTCTCGTGCCCAGGCACTAAGGATGAGCCATGCCAATTATTGTAAGCCATGGAGCCCCAGGGACGATCCGGCTATTATGGGACAGACTCACGATCAGATCACGTTCGCTGTCGGAGGGAGGCTAAATAAAAATACTCCGAATGTTGCATAAACGAGGTATTATTCGTTTCCACGCAGTGCATCATTCTGCTGATGGTGGTGGGGCAAACCTAGATCATCAAGCATTATCTGTCGGTGCATCTCGCCCTGTCGTTATTGTTGGTATTATTGCCATGATGGCTGAAATCTGGCTTTGCTGAGCTGAGCCATATGTCATTTCAACCTGAGCGTTGGGATCGACGTGGTGCTGTTGGCTCTTGTACCTGCATCGCGTTCACCCAAAAAACCTCCAGCCAATCGTCCATTGTCGCTAAAGTCCAACCGCTTATCGGAACATGTATCAGCTAGCGATGATGTTATTTTACATTTCTTCTGGTAGCCGCGGTTTGCAGTGTCGCAGCTTTGTTTCTATGGTTTGCTAACACTTTTTGAGCACTTCCAGACCCAACGGTCCAGTTGCGTGGAAACTCTGAATCGTCTTGGCCCCAGGTTGCCGAGACTAATAAATTAGGTCACGGAGTTCACCGTATCCAGTTAAATCTGAGGATTGAACTCTACGCCCCAAGAAGAAAAGTACTAAATTTTCTGTAGTCTGAATTTTCTGCAGGATCCGAATTGAGATTTAGCCGACGGTGGGATCGACAGGGCAATTGTTCTATCGAGCATGCCAGGTGGGTGGTTGGCGGGTTCCTCAAATTAAATGGCAAATTACGAGCCAATCTTCCTTCGGGAAAGAACAGCCAAAGAATTTCTGCGAATTTTTGCTTTTTCTATTTTGCCTTCTTTCAGGCCCAGGTTACCCGTTATGTTCTTTTTGCTCGTTAGATATTGCTCCTGTTACTGCTGTTGTTACTGCTGAAGCGACAAGAGATTGATTGATATCTATTCTCGCGATTACATTCTATCGTTTGTTCTTCAATCCGATTGAACGAGAGAACAATACCTCGTCATTGCGCTGCAAAAACGTGTTTCGTGGAAATACTCCAATGCTTCAGGGATTAGGTAATGGGAACTTGGTTCCCGAGACATTTCCCATCGTTGGTTTTCTTTATCGTCCCGTGGTAATAGACAGATGATGGATTGGCGATTGGGCTAACATCAAAGTATATGCACTGCTATGAGCTCTACCAATTGAGACGGCAATGGGACTCGATCAGGTCTTATCCATCAATGAAGTGTTTGGTCTATGGGGACTTAGGTTTCCGTGGACACAGTCGGTAGAGGGATACATAGCATAACCGGATCGCCTCGGTGACAGTTCCAGTATGGGTGTGGGTACAAACCCCATCGTTCTTAAACTGGAGGGAGGTACAGGGCCTGTTCCTGCGTTAGTTATTGCGGATTAGCGCCTGCCCACGCAAGTGGAACGACCTCCCTCAACCCAATTCAGGACTCCAAGATTCATCACAAACAGGCTCTTATTCTAATCCCTGCGTCTTCCCATCCCCACACCAGTTGGAACCCCACGGCTTCGCTGTCATACCCAAGTCAAGGGTGGTACATCCCGCATATGATGGATCCGTGCGGTCGACTAGAGAAGTAGGACCACTTTACACTTTACGCTGCACCACATGGGCGGCAAAATACACCTATTTTCAAATATATGCCCTAATTTTTCATGTGGTACCTGCTCTTTTTTGGTGCTTTCCCGTTGAGCGATCTCCACTGTGTAGTAAGCCGGTGAGCATTTTACGCTGATCGATCTTATATCATTATGGAATGGTGACTTGCTATAGCAGTGGGTTACTGAAATGGGACTTCAAGCTCAGCTGGATCTACAGTCAAGTTCGGAGGTTACCAGTACAGGATGGTTGCTGCCACTCTTGCGCATACTCTACACATGTTGACATCGTGATTTTCTGCCCCCGTGCATCAACTCAACCTAAAACAACGCCTGTGGTGGTGTTAAACTCTGGGTCGGGAATGAGATTTGAGCCGCTATGACATCGGCATGTTGAGAGCAGCTGTGGCTACCAGTGAAGGACTTTGCCTTGGTGAGACAAGACTCAGCCAGACCCGCATCTCTGGATTGGTTGTGAATTGCGCCTGTGCTCAGCGCAAAGCTGGTAACAATAGTTGTTTCCAAGAGGCTCGTCCACCAAGGAACGTGCGTGGTGTGCTGTCCAAACCAACCAACCAGCGGTGGGGTGCAGGGCCCTCTGCTCATGCGGGCTGAGTCGCTTGAGCTAGATACTTTGGTGAGGTTCCCACCTTGGATGCTTCGGTTTTGGTTTAACGTCTTTTTTTAGAGCAAACATACGATAGGTGACCTGAGAGCAGCTCGCTGCCTATCTCGATGACCCTGCCACAGAACAGCGAGGGTGTGGGAAGGTTTGTGATAATGTGTGGGAGTGTGTAAGGTTGTTGTTATAGCAGTAATCATTCTTGGATAAGTGAACAGACGCCCTGTTCACACCCATCCAATCCATGCAACCTCGCAGGTTCTTTTGCAGCTTTGCCTCTCTTGAACTTCACACACTCGCTTGGTATTTTGTCCCAGCTTTCCCTCTTTTGCCTTTTGTGCCTTCCACCCGCTATCTTCGTTGCTCACGTCGTGGTTTTTCTTCACCTTCTTTCCTCTCCACTTTCATTTTGAAGCCATTTCCGTGTAGCGGTGCCTTTATTCCCTTCATTTGGTTGTCGATTTGGTTTGGTTTATTGCGCACATCAAGGTATAGAAACGAACGACGATACTTGCGACCTTCATCTTACACTTTCACCGCGATACCCACTGGACTGATCTCATCGGCCCTTGAATTCCTTCATTTATCGACACCCAACATCTTGGACCGGCAGCAAGTGCTTTCTAGTCACGATACTGTGCATCCTAGCTCCAACGACACGAAATACACTCTCTTTTACAAAAAACCGCACTCGTTCTCTACAAAACAGCCCCATACACCCCGTAATAGACACTCTAATATATACGAACGAATTGGAATAATAGGCAAAGAGGAATCGAGATCTCTCATACACAGAACTAAGAATATAACAACCTACACCTCGCACGAAGCTCCGTCACTACTCATACATATCATAATTTGCGATTTGGCTAGATCACGTCGCCTCCCATCCCTCGAGCCTACATTGGAACGTTTAGTCGAAGGTACAATATAATAATACATTTACGGAAATGGAATCATCTTCATTCTTCTACTATAACCCGGACCCGTCCCCAGCTGGACAGCACGGCCATTTCCTCCCTCACCCCAATGGAATCCCAGAGGCAACCAGTCCCGCCGACTCTCCTATTTCCTATCCATCCGCTATGGTCTTCTCCAGGCCTTCTTCCTCCCAATTGAACATCCCACAGCTGAAGACTACACTACCAATGGCCCACTCACCGATTCCAAGCAATGCCTGCTTGTCTCCTTCAGCCCTTAAGAAGCAGGGCGGACTTCTCACACCATCCTCACCAACCTTCTTCGGCATGGATGGCAACGATGTGTACTTCTGCCCACCTACACCTACCCTCACATCTAGCAGCACTGCCAGTACCTCGCCTATGGTACTGACTGCCTCACCTTGGAGCTTGGACGAGGGGTGTGGAGGAACTATCACACCATTGGAGTTACTACCGGGAGATTGCGGTGGAGACTGGAGGCATACACCGCCTCTCACACCAGGTTAGTGAAACGTTTGACAATGCGCTTATGTTCATTCACATAAATATATATATTAACATTGCTACAGTCCACCCATACCCACCAAGTCTTCCGTCAAACAGCCCAGCCATCATGCTCTCAGCGTGCCCATCGCTGTCACCATCTTCTGACACTGCTTCATCACCAGAATTTGACTTCTGTGATCCACGCACTCTAACTTACCCCACACCTAGCCCCCAAGATTCAGACAAGGAAAACCCAGCCCTCCCCTCGCTATGTGACGATGATAGCTTGATGCTTGCTAGTGATGGTGTGGAGCTAAAGGTGGAAGATATGGACTTTAACCGGGGCTTGGCCTTTTTGGATGACAACACTGACTTCGAGTCGGAGGATGATTTCGCTATTCTCATTGCACCATTATCATCAATTGATACCTATCTCTTGGATAAGCCCCAAGAGATCACTGGTGATGGATCAGAAGTCTCATGGGAAGATAACTTTGACAGTTTCAGTGACAATGACAGCAACTTTGACGAGATCTCAGCCATCCTTGCCCAACCCCTACCATCGACGCGAAGCAGCGTTGAGCCAGCTGCCCCCACCGCAAAAAAGCAAAAGACACAAAGGCGGAAACCCGCCACCAAGAAGGTCAAGTCCAATCCATACGACTCGGAATTTGACCCGTTAGACAAGATTATCTTGGATGCGAAACGCAACGGCTTCCCGGAAGAGGCTATTGACGTCGAGTATCTCACTCCTTCATCATGCCGCAGCGAAAAGTCAATTTCTCCCGAGTGCTCTGATATGTGCGACTCCAACGGTAGTTGCCACAGTCACCAGGCATCTGCCATACTAAAAGATGCACCTGTCGTTCGCCGAGGACGAAAGCAATCCCTCACCGATGATCCCTCAAAGACATTCGTGTGCAACCTTTGCTCAAGACGCTTCCGTCGCCAAGAACACCTCAAGCGTCATTTCCGCTCCCTCCACACACAGGACAAGCCCTTCTCGTGCGGAGAGTGCGGGAAGAAGTTTTCAAGATCGGATAATCTTAGCCAACATGCACGTACCCACGGAAGTGGGGCTGTTGTCATGGGGCTGCTTGAGGATGGGGAGATTGCAGATGGAGAGGGTCTAGATGGGACAATGCATTCTGGAGAAGACTCTGATAACTGCTCTTCTTCTACTACTACTACCATTCCAAGGTCATTGGTTTTCATCAATGCAGCGGATGTAGCTGATTTATCGACAATCAAGGCGGAGAAGTCCGCGGAGAAGAAGATGAGGAGGAAGAGGAAGCGGGACGAATAGAATTAATGTTTTGTCACTTGGGTCTTTTTACTTTTGTCTGGAATCGCGGGGGATTAAGTGAGTATGAAATTACATATACGGCGCTCTATTATTGTCTCTGTTTTTCTTTGTTTACCGGTTGGTTTGGTTGGGTGGGTGGCTTAGACGTGCGCTCTTACTACTTGTTACTATTACTATTATCTAGGGGGGAATCCAAAATCTGTTCTTTGTTTATGTTTTCATAATTGCTGTTTTCTCAAGCAGAGTGCAGCGTCTGTTCTTCTATGCTTCTCATTCATTACTTGTTTCCTCTAGTATTTCTTATTTTCCAGTGTTCTTTTCGCGTGTGCCTCATAGTACTAGGAGTGGTTGTTGCTTTTTCATTATGGTTTCGGCTTTTTGCGCTTTGCGGCCTTGGGAAGGATACAGTACGCCTTACACGGCGACTACAAATCTGGGGATAAAGTGGGGGAAATCATAAACTGGCATGGTTGGATGGGTGTCGGATTACTGCTATCTGGTTGGTGGGGTTTTCTACTATTTCAACTTTAGTGGTAGGATATATCAAAAGAAACGTTCAAAGTCAAGTGAAACAAGTTTTTTCGTGAGATCCCCGAATATCAGATGGATTCTGCTGATTGATTCGTGGAGAATTTCCCCACCCCATGTATGAAACGTCGTCGAATGAGAAGCCTTATCCCACGAATGTTATTTAACTCTCACTTTTTTGGGGGATCTGCCGTTAGGGAATATTGGTTGGTGAAGAACATGTTCCTGTGACCTTCTGTTTCATCTTCAGCGTGGCAAGGTTACCTTTCTTACTGTTGATAGGCGGGGCAAAGTATTATCTATCTAGCATCACGAGGACAATTACGTCTCTCATCTATTTTCCCAATATCTAAATAACTATTGGCTACCCCTACAAGTACGGACTGACATAACCAGCATATTCACCATGGAAACAACCCTCATTCGCCACTGGAAGCTAGCAATCTCTTTCGTGCGGTGCTACCGTGCCGAAGGAAACTGCCCCATTTCAAATTGTGATCATGACATGACACTGGGGCTCTCACTGTAACATTCAAGTGGCCTAGCCCCACCCGACTTGTCAACCACATTCGCCACGCGCGGCACCGGCACCGTGCACGCCCAAGCACAACATAGCGTAGCGCTAGCTAGCCCGCGCCCAAGATCGGGATCCAACTCACGCCCAATATATCGTGCCACCTGCTATGACTTCGCTTCTCGCGATTAGTCTCGGCAGCCGCTATACCGATACCCATAGCACGATAGTCTGGTTGCATGACCCCCTCCGTATTAGGGGTCATGTAACCAGACTAATAGCAGGAAGCATTTTCTCTTTCCAGAATTCCGCATTAGATTAAATTATCCTTTTCATTTACGGAAGATAGTTATTCCCCCCCAACCGCCCCATGAGGGGGTTGTGCTAACCAGACTACCCTCCCTCGATGCCATTTCACTATATTTCCTGTAACAAGACTATATTCCTCGTAATTTTCCATCCCGCGCTTCAGTCTCGGCCGCGGCAGAGGGTTTCATTTTCATTTACCATACCGGTATTTTCCTTCCCGCTAAGAAACATCAGGTATATCATCCGGGAGAAAAGTGGTACGGTGCCCGTATAAAGTGGCTCCATTCCATAGAGTAGAGCAGAGAATTCCACCGGGCCATGGCACTGGTATCATGGTGGAATCGGTATCGGGGGCATCTCTCATTTCCTGGCTTTGGTTTCCTCCTTTCTATAAATAGAACATAATAATCTCATTTATTTTTGAATCGGTATATTGATCGAACAATTAGTGTGGTTCCATACACGGACATTTGTTTCTTGAAACCGATATCTAATATTCTCCCCTTGCTTCAAATCTTGGATCCCCCATATGCTCCTCGCAGCAGCCACAGCGCACATCCTTCCGTTCCTATATCGATCTTCCCGTATCTCACCCGCTTCGCAGGTGCAGCGGTGCGGAAGAGATACCCTCATGGAAGACCGGTGGGTGGGAAAAAGGAATGTAATAATAACGCAAAATCCTAGGACAAGATAGCAAGTAGGCAAGTGAAGTACCTAAGCAACGTAGAGTTAAATCTCACAATTTAGAAACTTCCATTATCGAGAGCTCTACACGTGTATATCCGACCGCAAGTGGAATATGTTTCAATCTGTGCCACCTTCTGTGGCAAACTAAATCGTTGCATTTCTATGACACAAGCACAGATGCATGCAATGTTTCCTTTTTTTTCGTGGGCTTGAGCTCCTTCTAACTCTATTGACAAATTCCATTTTGCTTTTCCATTTCCGTGTTGGTTTGTTTCGCATCTTCCGCATCTTATCCCAGTTCATCCCATCAAGTTGGATAGCATTTGTGGCGTTGTTGTATATTTCTTTATTCCTGGTGTTCTGGAAGTGTAGGGTAGCTCGAACCGTATGTCTGGAACAACCTTACACCCGGACCCAGCAGTTAAAAAAATATATTACTTTTCCTTGCAGAGCGCCATGGCTTGAGCTTTAGTTGACCTCGATGATCATGTAATCAGTTCGATCTTCTATACTTGGCCGCTGCAATCGTGAATCTGTTATCGTTGTGCTATTTAGACATCCCGCTTCAGTATAGACCGCCAGCTGTCAGACTCTACTTCTGCCGGGCCGCTTAATCCCGCTAAGACAGGGTGCGGTATCTTTTCAACCGAGACGACCTAGACTAGCTCTTATGGGGTAGACCAGAAATTTCTATCAATTTTACTTGTCTGGTGTCGGCATCAGGCTGGCCAATATTTGCCGAGCCGAAAGGCATGGCAATAGAGCAGTGGCAAATGGCAACATCGATTGATTGCTTTTTCCCGTTGGCAGAAAAGTATGAGACGCTGCTGAATTAGAAGGTAACATGTAGTGAAAAGATTTTTTGGTCATAACGGAGAGGCGGTGACGTCTTGGTTAGAATCGGCGTCTAGAAGTGCGGGAGCTCATGCTGTGTTATGCTGTACAATACTATGGTTAGCCCAGATGTAGGTACCTACAGCGTGCCGTGCGACTGAATTTGAACTGCGTAAGAGGTAAATGTATGAATAATGCTTATTGAACGTTAACCGTGAGGTACAGAGTACCCACTCATCCTGCACTTCTTGCGATCTCTATGGATACTACATGCATAAACAAACCCAAGTTCCTCTACTCCTCAAAAGGCAGCCTAAGCCGTTAGATATGATCGACGGGGGACACGTATCTCACTATTCCCTAAGTACGTCTGAACCTTTTGCGGTTACTAGCCAAAGTAATATTAGAGAGATTCCGCACCTAGCATGACAGAACGATGCAAAGCTATGCCCTGCTGTTCGAGATGTCCTCTAGACAGAGTGCGAGGCGGAGGTTGGGGTAGAGACACCACTTGGGTTAAGTTATGCATCCCTTGTCGATACTCTCGTGCTTTGGTTTGACCTTTAGCAAGTAAAGACCATACTCAAGTCGCCAAAATGTTTGTCACCACGTGACTGACAACTTTTCGGCATACCCTATGGGTCATTGGAGTACATAACTCTAACGCAAGCAGGTCAGCACGATTACCAGGCCCAGAGCGAGCACTGATTGGACTGACCAGAAGTCGCTTATCATGAGTAAGGGAGTTGACTGAGAACGCTCAGGTGTGTCCGAAGGGTCAAATGGATTAGGCATTGGCCTTTGATTGGTATCTTGGTGGGCCGCCAGACTATTGGTGAGCAATATTAATGTCGGAGAATTAGAGTAGAGTACATACCGTTTTCCTTCCATGCAGGGTCAGTTCGGACATACCCGGAAATAAATTGCTAGCCGAGGCATTGCCCATATGTTTGGGGGACTGTTATGCTTCTATGGTAACATATTGCAAGCGAGGATAAACTAAATCATTGGTCTTCTCGAGAGCATTTGCTCCAGATAGATTGGTTGCAAGAAATAGGGATAATAATACGGAGAGATTTCGAGCTTACGGGGATGCCGTTTGATGTACCGTTTGCCCTCTATATTGGCATTGAACTAGGCTGGCTATCCTGAATTTCGATTGGCTACTTTATTGGCTCCAACGGATGATGTGCATCTAGTCCCTGGTTTGAAAAGCTTAAAGTAACTCTTCTGTAGAGTATGGTATGATTATTCCGTCCCCATTCTCGTGCCCATCAGCTTCCTCATCATGTATGAAGCTCAACCTTGACCATTTCTCTGTTCCGGAGAAGTTGAGGGATTCTGTGGAATCTGCTCGAACTAACGCCCCCGCGCAATCGCAAAGTCTTGTTCGGAGGCGTTCCGCCAAACAAATTGGTTCAATTTAGCAACTTCCCATCCCAGGTGTCGATATTTCAGTAGCAGTCAGGCCCCACTGTATCGGATCTCGCTATACCGGACGCATTAGTAGTTTCGAAAACCTGAAGTTTCGGTATCAACAATATTCCTCCTGCTATACCGGACAGCACATACAATGCATGTACTTCGGACCGGACAGAAATCTCTCATAAATATGCACCCTCGCTATACCGGACAGGAGGCTTGCCTTGGTCTCGAAGATATCTGTTTGCGGTGGACACTAGCTTATTGATGAACTAGTACTGGCTACAGTACCTTTCTAACTTTACATGACCCACAGGCTACGTGAGTTAATTATTAGCATTGTTTTTGTACCGGATCCTGGCTATAACGAACGGAAAACAAAGCCTCGAGATTTTAGGCTGACTATAGTCTGGTAAAGAAGCATACATAGGCTTATCTCGAGCTGGCCGAAAACCGACTCGGTGAGGCTGGCAGATTGGGTGGGGAAGAGTGGGGTTGTTTTGACCCGGGATCAGAGCCATATGGAGGTTGAATTGTTTGGGTAAGTTCTTTGTAGTCTTGAGTGGTACTACGGGCATGCGTCGAAAATCCCAGGTTCAGTGGAGCCATATCTACCTAGCCCTGTAGTACTCTATGAAGTACTCTCTGAAGATAAGCATGAGCGTGCCATTGAAGGTAGCGCTGGTCCAGCATCTGTTTTCATCCTTGTGGGCAATTAATCGAGAAATCCCCATTTGGCGCCATCACTGCGGGGGATAAGCTATTAATTAATAAGACGATCAATATCAGGAGCCACGAAGCACTGGTAATTGCTGGACTATTGCTAATAAAACCTGTTCAACAGACGGAGCTGTTCTTTTGGGGTGAGGCATACACGGTGACAATATCACCTTGAAGTCTCACGGAAAAGCCTCTCGTGGAAGTTGTGACCTTGGTCAACTAGAACATGGCAAAAGAACACAAATTCGGAGACAGTGGACGCCGGAACGAAGATGTGATTATCCACACTGAGTTTGTAATCTGCAATAAATACTCTGGAGTTGGCGGATAGACTCACAATCGCAGCGCACGCCTCCGCAATCGAGTTCTATTCCCTTCTGACTGCAGGAACGGAGTATACTGAATGATTATGAGCTCAAAACAATATCGAACCTTGATAACTAGAAAGAGAAACTGTTGGATATACTTGGCTCTACACAACTGCATTACAGTAGGCATGTTAAGGTCTTGATTGAGCTAAGTCCTGATTCAGGTCTGTGAGATATTGTTGGGTTGATACAAATACATACATGATGTAGTTTTAATTCTAAACTCCCCCAAATTAGTAGCATATAACTGTCTTACCAGCAAGGAACACTTCCCCCGAGGGGCGGCATACTTGGAACGCGTTCCATACACTGTGCTGCAGCCATGAATCGCCGGAAGCGGTCGATGAGATGTTTTATTCTCGTGCTGGTGACATCACTGACAAAACTGGTTGCACTCCTTTATATTGGGCGGCTTGGAAGGGTCAAGACAGCATTGCTGTGCCTTCATTGCACATAAAGCAAATATAGATATTAACCGGTGCCTTTGGGGGAACCGCAGCGGAGAGAGCATATCAAGCCGAGGGATGGTTAACGGTCCGAACGATTCTTGGAAAGGCAGCTCTAATATTTTTGAAGTTGTGCAAATAGAAAACACGATGGCGGTCAACTACTTTCTGAGATATCAATAAACGAGGTTAGATAACCAGGAAGGCAACCAACCACCTTGCATCCTTGCATCCAAACTTGAAGATGGTGTTTTAGTTTAGAACGAATTGCATGCACCCAGGGGCAAATTGCATTTTTCTTTCAGCCCATGCCTCTTGCAATTTATCTTGCCCTGCTATCTTTTTGATATACTGCTTATCAGGATTTTGATTCTCTTCCCTAAGTCTTTGTATCATATGTCGGAATCATAATTGGAGTAATTCGCGTAGTAGCCAGAATAACGATACTTAAGATATTACTTACTCTATTCCGAGCAAGGTATTAAGACGCTGGATGAAGAGACTTCTCCACAATACGACCTAAGAAGTATATGTATCAAACTGAGGTACTAAACGATAAAACTTTTAGAGGTTGAGGGTAACTACTTAAGTACCATGGCCGATATTAACTTGTATCTTCATATTGCTAGAGCACCCACATCCCCTATATAACCCCGCCGCGCTAAATGAGTGTATCATAGCTCAGCATGGTCTTATATCTACATAATGTATACATGTAGATAAAGAAGTTAGCAATCCCGGGTTATTTCGCTCCATGGCACCAGTGATACTTGCTGGCAATCGATACAAAATGTAACTATCTAGTACTTGGTCTCTTAATCTGTTTTCTACTTGCACATAGCTCTTGACCTTTGCATACTGCTGCGGCCCTAGCACTGTCTAAGGTAATCTGCAAGCTCCTCCCATGAATGATGAAAACCCCTCCGGCTTCCCCCAATAACATTTCTCTCTTGAGTCTAGGGAATCAAAATGTGCTGCATTTAGGTTTATGTCTTTAAGTTGCTAACATACCCACCGCTGTAGCGGCTACTATCCTCTAAAAGTCATTGTATAGCCATAGCACCTAATCTTCCAGAAACAAAATTAGGGCTTCTTCATAACAACTCCATCATATCCTTGTGAGATTTTTACCAACGAAGCTAGGTATCCCTGCTCTCACTCTCCAATCAAGCCTGAAGCGGATTTAGTCAATGATATCGTCCCTGCTTGGGAGCTCAATGTGGATGCACTGACCAAACTGCTTCAACGCTCAAAAGCGGCGTAGCTAGATCCACACAAGATGCAGATAAAGTGCCCACAGAGTGGGATATGTGAACCCGAGTTGTGATAATATAGTCACTTGTATTCGCTGAACGACAGAAATCAACCCAAACAGACCCTTGCCCGAACTGAAACATAGATTGATACAGAGTCGTATGTAAGTGGAGTGACAAACAAGTATCTCATAAAATCATACCGTATCACTTACCTACTCTATAACCCACTAATCCAAATATAACCTACAATGTGGCCCCCCACCACATCCCCAACTCGACTTCCGTACACCGCCCTCCTCCCACCCCATCCTTCGCTCCCAATTACCCGTACACCCCTTCATCCTCGCCCTCCCCAATGTCTTCACTCCCTCTGAATGCGCCACCCTCCTCACTCTCGCCACCGATGCAACACCTGGGAGGCCGCCGGTGTAAACACCGGCCCCGGCGGCGTGCATAGGATCTACAAAGAAGCCCGTGACTATAGTAGAATCATCTTACACGACGAGGGAATTTCTTGTCTGAGTACGGCCGTGGTTAGAGGACGTGGAGGTGTTAGGCGGGGAGGTTGCTGTAAAAGAATTGAGAGGTGAAGTGGCAGAAACAGAAGTGGCGATGAGGAGTGGGTAAGAGGAGGAGTAGGTGGGGATTATCGGGGGATTATCGGGGGTAAAGCGGCTGAGTGGGGCTTAAATGGGGGATGACTAGGTCTGAAACCAAATTTACCCTCCATACTACCAAAAGTGAATATTTTGCTGAAATTACTTCCCAGGTTCGATCCCACCTTGCGCTTCCTCCGCTACGAGCCGAGAAATTATGTCTGGCACCACTGCGACGAGAATAAAATCCACTCCGCTACCGGAGAGACCCCATTTATCACCTTTCATGCATACCTTATTGACGTCGAAAGCGGACGGAGCGAGAGGATTTTCGCGGAGAGTCTTGATATGAATCCCGATACGGGGCATATTGATATCGAAGCGAAGATGGGGAATGTGATGGTGTTCTAGCAAAGAGGTGTGAGGCATTCGGGAGAGGAATTAAGGCGGGGTGTAAATATTCAGTCAGGACGGATTTGTATTATGAGAAGCTGGTATCAGGATGAGCCGGGCTGCAGGATTTCAAGAGCAGAGGAAGATAGCAAGGTGCCCATAGGTTCATAAGAGCAGGGAGCACGGGTGTGTGGTGAGGATGAAAGCAGTTTCGGAGATGAAGGGCCTAAATCTTGTTGGACTAGAGAGCTGTGTAAATGTGAATGCGGTCGTCAGGTCCTCATTGTACAGTATATAACTAACGTCGTATATCACCAATTGTATATTCCACCTTTTGCCTCCTCATGGTCTCTCCAATCTGTCCGTAAACAAGGGATTGTATGATCATCATGCCGACTCGAGCTGCTGGAGAATCCACTCACCGTGAGCCGGGGAACTCCTGCTTTGTTGAGGAGCCATCAATTATATTAGTTCCATCTTTCGTTAGTCTGGGTAGTCTCGTTTCGTTTTCTCTTTCGACATCCATCTCACAACACAGTCAAGGAGGTACCTACGACTGCAAGCCATTAGACAGCCATTAAATTCTAATTCGAAGCAGAGTGCAAAATGGAAGAGCTCTCTTCCTCTATTAACTTAAAACCAAGAAGGTAACTGCCGGTAAGTGGTCTATGTCGGGAAGTGGGCCCTCACTATGCTTAAGCTCCTTTGTTTATGCATTCCGTATCCCACGTTATCCGTACTGAACATAGTTCAGCCCAAACTCTTTATTTCTGTTGAACCCAAACCTAATCGGCGCCGAGAAGAACCAAAAACATTGGATACATACCTACTCAAGTCCTTGTGCATCAGTAGCTAATTCGACATCAATTTTGTAAACTCATTTTTCTATGACCAAAGTTGTACAATCTCTGTAGGAACACGCGGCCCTTCACAAAGTATGTCTTCACCCCCTTCCCACGCTTGTATAGGGAATTAGGCGTTTTATTATTAAAAATTGTAGAAGATGCATAGATGTAGATTTGGGTAGCAGGAATTAGCGGTGGCTAAAATTGCAGCAGAGAGAAATCAAGGGTTCAAACGGTGGAGATAAACAGCACGTGGCTGCTTTCAGGGTAACGATACTAGTACCGAAATGTGTGCTTAAGTATACATGTAATCTGGTTGGTTGTAGGTTCGCAAAAGCAGGCATGCCCTTCTAGAATCAGCCAACCTCACTCCGCTGCGTCAGCACAGTAAGCTACACTCACACTAAGAATAACTTGAATAAGTCATAGAATAATTTAACATAAGGAATATTTTTAATATTGAGATAGATCTCCGATATCTCCCGATCCGACAGTTTATAGCCGAATGACATGCATTAAACATGCTCTGTGAATCCCAATACCTAGATCTGCAAGTAGGCGTATAGCCTCTTCAGTCATAGCAAAATACTGTTGGGGCAGGAGAGGCCCCCAATTTACCAGGCCTAGGGTACATAATTACAATTCGCCGTGAATCCTTCGCGCTTTTCAGTTGCATATATCTTCTGTTACCGATGACCAAGCCCGTAATATGAAAAAACTCTCCATATCTCCCACAGTGTTTGTCGTGAGGTCTCAAGGTTGATAGTCTGGGGGCTAATCTTATGTGTAAGTTTGTAAATATGTGTGCAGTTATTCGCTTCTGTGCCTTATACTTACAAAAACAAACGTCGAAATACAAACTAGTAGTTTGATATTCTTCGGCTGAAACCAATGATCCACACTCATTGACATTGCTCTCTATGTAGTCAGCGTAACGTATGCATTATTCTTATATCCCCCGAGTAGACGAAAGCTAAAACTGATCACTGAACTACAATGCATTCTGGGTTTCTCCCCTTCTCTAGCCGTGATGGAACCAGACTATCAAGAATCTCTTTGTCCTTTTCAGCAACCCCAGTGGGTGATTTCCTACTGCGGATTACAGCCGCACTCTCGGCTAGCATTAGTTAAGCTCTCGCTTGCTCGGTTGCTTTGACTCCATGAAGTTTAAATTTACTACACCACCAAAGAAACAACCGCATACCGGATAGTTAGATCTCAGCACACTCAGGTCAACATATTCGACGAATGTATGTTCCAGCTGCGGGTGTGACCGCAAGTACACTCACCCAAAGCTCCCGACTGCATCCCTATATAAGTCTCCCAAATGCACCTCCATACTCTCTTCCCACTATCCACTTCCATCTTCTTCAAGTCTTTCACTCGTTTTAAGACTTTATTCACTCTTTTATAAAAGCATCCAGCTACCAGACTCACACTCTTTCATACCCACGTTCTTTCCAATCCAGTCAAAATGGCTTTCAACCTCCGCTTTGTCCTCATGGCACTTGCGCTTGCCCGTACCGCCACTGCCGCTGGTGGTGAGGCTAGCGCCTCCAACATCCAAGCCCGAGATGAGGCCGCAGCCTGTATCCCTGGCTGGTTCAGCAGCTGCCCAGTCAACCCTCGTACTGCACCCCGTCAACACCGTGCTCTCCGCTTCGCTCGCCGTGGTGAATTTGACATTTGCCATCCCTCCCACCCAGACTACGTCGTAGAGAATGTCGAGTGCACCCACAAGGAGAACTTCGACAAGAGTTTCAACCTCAATGAGAACTTTGACAAGAACCTCAATAAGAATGAGAACATCGATAAGGATATCAATGTCACTGAAGCTCATCCTCACTATCATCACGATTGCCCCACCTGGGAGGAATACAACAAGGTGCACCCTCATCACAACCGTGATCGATATCTGGAGCACTGCAAGAAGTACGGCCCCAAGCAGGACCTCTGGCTCGATGAGGACATCCTTACCAAGCGTTCATCACTGCCCTTTAACAATTTCAACGCCAACCAAGACCTCAATGCTAACGAGAACATTAATAAGAACAATAACAATCAGGGCTTCTTCGATAGCTTCGGTGGCTTCGACGATGTGTTCCCGGGCGCTGCTGGCCTTGAGAGTGGCTTCAGCGGACCCGGGCTCAGCGGCGTCGGTGGCGGTTTCTCCAGCCTCCCCGCTAGTAATGGAAACAACGGAGTGGGCGTTGGAAATGGCCCAGCTGCCCTTGCTGATATTGGGAACATGTTTGGCAACAGCGGAAGCAACCCCTTGGAAGCCCTTAGTACTGCTCAACTCCTTAGCAACTCCGCTGCTGTAGCCATTATTCCCCAGGAGGAGGAGTACTGTGAGACTTGTGTTCAGAGCTATCCAGCCCAGAGCTACCAAGTCCAGTCAGTCCCAGAGAAAGTGGTTGAGAAGGTCGAGACTCAGACCCAGACTCAGGAGATTGAGGTTGAGACCGAGACTGTAGCTAAGGAAAAAGTCGTTGCACAGGAGGTTCCAGTTGTCCAGCAGGCGGTCCCAGTTGTCCAGGAAGTCCCGGTCCCAGTCGTCCAGGAAGTCCAAATCCCAGTAATCCATGAAGTCGAGGTCCCCTACGAAGTTCCTGTTTACACACCCCACCAGGTTGAGGTCCCCGTTGTTCAGCAAGTCGAGGTCCCAGTGGTCCAGGAGGTTGAAGTCCCCGTCATTCACAAAGTCGAGGTCCCGGTGGTCCAGGAGGTTGAAGTCCCTGTCGTCCACCAAGTCGAGGTTCCCGTCGTCCAGGAAGTTCCTGTTATTCAGCAAGTCGAGGTCCCTCAAATTCAAGAAGTTCCTGTTATTCAGCAAGTCGAGGTCCCTCAAGTTCAAGAAGTTCCTGTTATTCAGAAGGTCGAGGTCCCACAAATCCAAGAGGTTCCTGTTATTCAGCAAGTCGAGGTCCCACAAATCCAAGAGGTCCCTGTTATTCAACAAGTCGAGGTCCCAGTGGTCCAGGAGGTTGAGGTCCCCGTCGTTCACCAAGTAGAGGTTCCCGTCGTTCAGGAAGTCCCTGTTATTCAGCAAGTCGAGGTCCCACAAATCCAAGAGGTCCCTGTTATTCAGCAAGTCGAGGTCCCGCAAATCCAAGAGGTTCCTGTTATTCAGAAGGTCGAGGTCCCAGTAGTCCAGGAGGTCGAGGTCCCCGTTGTCCACCAAGTCGAGGTCCCACAAATCCAAGAGGTCCCTGTTATTCAGCAAGTCGAAGTCCCAGTAGTCCAGGAGGTCGAGGTCCCAGTTATTCACCAAGTCGAGGTCCCACAAATCCAAGAGGTCCCTGTTATTCAGCAAGTCGAAGTCCCAGTAGTCCAGGAGGTCGAGGTCCCCGTTGTCCACCAAGTCGAGGTCCCAGTAGTCCAGGAAGTTGAGGTCCCCGTTGTCCACCAAGTCGAGGTCCCACAAATCCAAGAGGTCCCTGTTATTCAGCAAGTCGAGGTCCCGGTAGTCCAGGAAGTTGAGGTCCCCGTTGTCCACCAAGTCGAGGTCCCACAAATCCAAGAGGTTCCTGTTATTCAGGAAGTCCCCGTTATCCAAGAAGTCCCCGTTATCCAAGAGGTCCCAGTTGTTCAGCAAGTTGAGGTCCCAGTTGTCCAACCAGTTCCCGTTGTGAAGCAGCAGGTCATTGAGGAGGAATGCGTTGAGCTAGCCCCCACTGTTGTTCAGGCTGCTCCAGTTGTTCAGGCTGTTCCAATTATCGAAGCTGCTCCAGTTGTTCCGGCTGTTCCAATTATCGAGGCTGTTCCTATTGTCGAGGCTGCAGCAGTTCCTTGTGCTGCTTCTTATGCCATCGGGGAGGTCAGGCCTGCTCACTGCTAAATGAACAGTTCATTCTACCATCAGCAGCTTCTTTTGTATGTAAAGTTTTTTTTTTTTTTGATTTTTCTCGCTCCACTTTTGGCTACCTCCGCCTCCAATGCTGAGGGTGATTTTGACATGTGGAACACCTACCAGGGAGATAGTCAGTGGAATTTTGTGATTTTTGACACTGGTTATCCACGCATGTTGGATTGCGGCTGGCCCGCATATTTCGGCTTTCTTGTCTGTTTATAACGTCGTTAGCAGGGTTGCTTAAGCTTGTACCAATTTCCAAAGATCGTGTAAGAGCAACAAATAAATATTTGATCGATCTGAGAAATTGTAGGGTTTCCTCGTGAAGATACTGATGCGGCTTTAGCTGGTTGTCTGATGCGGTGAGATTATTATGAAGTTGTAACCGATAATCTCGTGGTAGTAGCATGAAATACATGTATGGGTCCGCCGCATCTTGAGTGAGTTTTCTCTGCCAAGTCCCGAGGGCTGTGCGTCCGAAAATGGTAGTTGATACTAGAATTGGAAATTGGAACGAACAATAACTAATGTTAGCTTAGTCTCGGCGCCAGGCCGAGGGGAATTGTAATCTGGTTAGAATTTAGTCTGGTTGGCACAAGCCTCTCGTAGAGAGTTAGAATTGTACTTTAGTACGTCTACGAAGGGGTTGTGCCAACCACACTATTTAGCTTCTGCGAGGGGTAGTGCAACCAGACTAGCGGGCACCGGCCTCAGGTTCTGGTTGGCACTAGAGAGGTCACGGGGTGTTGTGCTAACCAGATTAGACAGGGTTTTTATTACATCTCTTTAACTTCAACCCCCAACCCGCACCTCTGGCTCAAACCATCTCGACTTGTAGTCTGGTAGTCCGTAGGAGGGATCATGCAACCAGACTACTCGACTTGGGTTCCCTCAACTTGACAGTATGGCAGCACTTCAAATCCGGTGTAAGCTAGTTATTGCATAAATATTGCATCAACCCACTTCCGTAGAAATTCCACTAACATCCGACGTATGGCAATTCAACGTAAAAGCAATTGATTCGCCCCCAGGGCGCGCTAGTCTCATGCCAAGACCCTCTAGGCGACCGAGTGCAGGGCGCGCGCCTAATTGTCGTGTGTAATTGGTAGCTGTATTGAACCCAAGGTATCCATGTAAATGTAGTCTCAAACCTGCACCCCGCATAGAACAAAAATTGAATGGGAGTCAGCAGAGAGATATACCAATGATGTCTATGTCATATAGCTTCTAATATATATCTCCAATTTTAGAACTGGAAGATTGCAATGAAGTTGGCACATGAGGTTTCTGCAGATCAGCTGCCGCAGATGTACAGTGTTATGCAGGTTAGCGCGCCCAGCTTGCATGCAGCCCCCACCTCTTTTATGCATCTCGGATATTTTCTGAATTTGTGCAGATGGCATATACCGGTAGCCTAAGACGCGAGCCGGTTGTGGCGCCGACAAGGACATAAGCATGCAAAACGCTAGTCTAGCAGCAAAACTTTACTTGATTCCATTCAATCCAGTATTCTGGTATGTACTCGCGAGTCCCTCATGCCATACTCTGTCCCCCGCAAATAGCCATTGCACCATTATCCCTTGACCTCTGTCCGCGGTCCGCAATCAAGAAACACCTGACGGAAGTAATAAAGAAAAAAGCTGGTGGATATAGGTGTAGTATAAATATTGTAATTTATGTATCCACATACTGAGCCTCCATGGCAGCAGTAGAGTAAGCAAAAAGAAATGGAACGATGGTACGAATTCACACACATCCTGAGAACAAAAACATCACAATGGGGAAAGAAAAAAAAAAGGAACTTTTCATACATTGCACGCTGTACAGGATAGAAGAATAGTTATAAGAGCTTCTATAAAAGAATCTTTATATAATGATTGTTTTGAAAAATGACACCTAGCAGTACAGGCCAATTAAAACAAAAAAAGTAAGGAAAATTCGTAATTCAAAGAACCCTTTCTGACTCCCACAAGAACCGTAATTGATATATACAAAAGGAGAGGGAAAAAATGAGAACCTTCAACTCCGGCAGTTATGATAAAGAAGCGGAACCGAGATTAACGTCAAGAAAGATAAACAGAAAGAGAGATAAGAAAACTCAGCAGGATTATGCTGGGAATTAACGTTGAGGCGACCATGATATGAATCCACCCCTTTGCTCTTCATGCCGTATGATAACTAGAACCCAATTGATAACGTACACCGAATCAAGGACCAAACATCATTACGTTCTCTTTTTCAGGAGCACTCAATGCTCGAATATGTGCATGTGTCGTTGATCAAACTACTGACTGGAAGGTATCTGATCGGAAATATGAACGAGATGATGATTCGACTTCGTAAGGTGAATATCGCGGAGAAAGTGCCACTGTAGCCTTGCGTCGCAAATCCTTGGAATATAAATCGACCGTCGTTATGGCTACTGTTTTGCATCATTGACAGCCTTGCTAATGCCTAATCCTACTGCCACAGCGCCAACCACAATAACCGTAGCGATGGCCACCTTAATAATAATCCATGTTCTCTTGCTCTTAATTCTTGACTTCTGTGTTGATCTTAAAGCTGGCCACATGTTGCAATGCTCTTGAGCTGGATCCATTGACAATCGATGTGTAGGGGGTATTCCAGTGTGTGGGGGGGTAGAAGTCGAAGAGCCAGTTGACTGGATAGTGATCAAGATATGTCCATCATTTGTGCCGCCAGCTACAGAAGAAGATTTGCTTTTGTTCCCGTCAAGGATATATGCAGTCGAAGGAAAGTTTGGCTCACCCTGCGGAATAGCTGGAAGAGGACCGGTTGGTGGAGGGGTCGGAGGCGGTACTGGTGATGGTGAAGAGCTTCTTCCTGTACTACCGGTCCAACTGAATTGTCTTTGTTGCGTCATGGCTTCGCTCTCGTCTTCCTCTAAAATGGTTGTTGTGGTAGACGGTGACTTTTGCAAAGGATGTGATGGTGGAGGAAGGGACCGACTAGAAGTATTCTCGTCGTCAGACGAAACGAAACTGTTGCGGAACGGATTGTTGGAGCCAATGTTCGCCATTCTGTCCTTCCAAAGGCTTTTTAACCCTAAATTAGAGGACGCGTGGAATTAACAACTGCTTCGAGCTAGCAAGTAAGTTATTGTGAAACGAAAAGTATAAAGGTAGGTAACGTACCGCAAGTCCGGAAGGATAACTGGTACTCGTATCGTGAACAGAAGGCTGATTCCAAATTCCTGGGTCGGCTCAGTCGCGAATTCGTCGGCTCGGACCTTGGCTACCGCTCCCACTATTTTCTATAAATCAAAGAGCACTTCCGGCGTTGACTCGGTACCTAGAGACTGGAGTGGATACAGGAGAAAGAAGACGAAGCTTCGAATTCACACGAGGGGAAACAGTGGCAAATAATGCAGTACACGACGAGTCGCCCAGGAGCTGAGACAATTCAGGATGGAGTTGGTGGAAGCAATCAGTAGGGATCGACTCTTAAAATGAACGAACGCGAGCAGTGGGCCGAGCGACTACTCGAGTGAGCCAGGCGAGCCCGAAGGAGAGACAGACAGAAATAGGGAAAAAAAGAGGGATGGCGTATATTTCGTGCAGTTGTTGTTGTTGAGAGGAAACGGACGTGAAGGGAGTAGCTTCGCAACCAAAACTTCCATGTACCACCACACACGCAGGCAGTAGGCACGGAAAATTAAGTACCAGTAGCTACATGTACGCACTTTGAGAAACAAGATCCCTAGGTGTACGCATCAGACAAAGGAATGTAACTACAGTAGAGTACCATTTGTTGATTAACTCACATGCCCAACTAGCTCAAAGCTCGAGTTCCCTCCATTGGCAGGCCATTATACTGTAGTGGAAAACAATCGACGAGTAAGAGCACCCCATGTCCCCACGACGACTGGGCCACCTGGATGCTCTGTTCTCCAAATTGCCACTCCCATCCTCTTGGGGAACAGTCGAGGATCCCTCAGTGACGCGAAGCGGTGATTGCAGTTGTCCGTGCGAGGTTGCCAAGTGAAGGGGCTGAATACAGGAACAGATCGACCAGAAACCAGACCTTTTCTATGAAATTGGCAAAAAGTGCACTCGGCTTCAGATTTTACGGAGTAAATCTCGGAAACCACAACTCTGATTTCTTCATGCAATAGTATCGGCGGTGCAGCTGACCCCTTAATCAGTCCCAGAAGAGTAGAGCTTTGCTTCCGTACCTTGCGCCGAGGGTGTTGTGCCAACCAGACTATACCTTGCGTGTCTCAGAACAATCCAATTTTTTGCTAGACTACTCTGGAGAAAGCATCCAGTGATCGTGCCCTGAGGTTTTGCGGTGGCTTGGTCGGCTGGGTATTGAGCAACTGCTAACTGAAGAAGGACTGGTGCAATCTGGCTAACAATTCGACAATCTCCGTTGAGATTAGTCGCAGTGACAGGTCGTGCAGGCTCAGGCTGTTCATGCATGTTAAGCATTCCTGCAACAGATTCATCGCATCCTGGCATGACAGGTAAGGTACCCCACGAAACCCACTTTACTATCTGGCAACCTCCGTAGTGGCCAGCTGATCACCTGATGACATGCAACCACATCAGAATCACCTGCCGTCATAAGGAGCTCGCCAAGCAGATCTAAATTACGGTATGAAGAGCATTTGTTGGCATGAGACTAGAGCATTTGGCTCTGTGACTCTGTGACACTAGTCTGGTTGGCACAACACCCTCCTCGGCTGTGACACGGTTAGTTACCTAATCTTCCAGGTAATACACACTTACCTATTTACATCACCTAGTCTCATGCCAAGACCCTACTGCTTAGGTTCTGACGAACGCAGTGAGGCACATCACCATCATGTGTGTTCTTTGTACTCGTTTAAAAGTTTATTTATTTCGCTGTTACCTGCACTTGACTTTGTCTAATGCGCGAGACAGTGTTACCAAGTGCCGGCAGCTATGGCAAATGGCGGGTCAATTTCTGCCATACACGAGACATGTGCATGCATCTGGCAATTGCTATCTGTTACCTCAGCAGGAACTTCCTGCAAATGCAGATTCCCATGCTCGCTTGGGATCGGAGCTTTACTATATATATACATCCAGCCATGAGGTTCAGAAGCCCTGACTTCCCCCCCCGCAATGGCTTTGTATATCCATGGTTCCGTTGTAATTAAACTTCATCCTTCGCCGTTTTTACACCAAAACATGCCAACTTTGTGAGATATATTTTAAAAGTAACCTTTAAAAGCATTTTACTGTAGGGCCCAAAAGTCATGGTGAATCAGACGCCTGGCGCCAGTGCGACTAGCAGGTGCCAGCCGGGGCTTAGCGAGGTCAATCAGGCCCCAGCAGGCTCATGTCAGAGCTGATTAATCAGCTATCCTGTGCCAGACTAAAGATATCGGCTCAGCCCGTGCTGGAGTAGTGAAGAAAGAAAAGAATAGCAAATTGAATTTAGAGTATATCGAGGATGCTGATGATGGAAGAGAGAGAAGGGGGAAGGGGAGAATATATAAAAAATGAAACCCTCGTGATTCCGTCATGTCAAGAGTCCCGAATCAGCACTTCCACCACCGCCGAACAGCTTCCATTCCCGAATAAGCAATATCCACCATGTAGATATATATGGACACCCCGCTTATCCTTTACCGACTAACTGTCATATCACCAACATCACGCCACAGTAGTCTCATGCCAAGACCCTCTGACTGACCGAGCACATGCTGGAGGGCTAAGCGCGTTCGTAGCGGTCTGTTCACCTGATCCAAGCGCTGGGCTTCTCACTGTAAATGGAAAATCCTATCAGGGAAAAATCCAGAAGCTTGCCCATACAAATTTGTATGACAACACCATGTATCTATGCCCCTCCCAATATTCTAGGGCTTCCAGCCGATGGAATACCAGTTCAGAAGCTATCTTTTCTAGCTTGATCTGTTGTCTTTCATAGTCTTCATCCATTTACCAGATATCAGTAGAATTTATAGCGTTGTTGGTTTATGACACTTCACTGAATAGTGTAGTTTGGCTTGTGAAAAGTGTCCTAGAACTTAATCTGGCGGGCACCGCCTCTCGTAGAGACCTAGAACTATACATTGTGCTTACCATGTTGGGACTAGGTAGTAAATGTGGATTCTCGGGGCTACATTCCTTGCCTGGTTGGGGGATGGTTGGCGGACCACGACGTTGGTGTTAACTATGCCTACCCATAATTGACCGACTGCTATTTGGGTTCGTTGGGGGAGAGGTACTGTACATGCGATCGCATTTAAGAACTAACGCTACGCATATGCTGAATGATGTGGAACTCTTGCTGGTGATTCAGGTTCACTAGTTGTATTACCAGAATATTCCTGGCAGTCCTCTGAGGGAAGATGGGTAGGCACCAGAAGAGAGGCATTGATAAATACTTGATAGTTCTACAGGCTATCTTTCAACAGGAACTTGGATGAGAACATGGAGTTTGAGGTGAGACATCTAGATCAATTCGATGCTTGTAGATGGCATTCCATGTGCTCATTCAGATTATCATATATCAGGAACAGAAGATACTGGAATTGTCTTTTAATCTTCAATTCTGATAATGCTGGGGAATACGAAATATTTACTAATTATCATAAAATACTAACTACAACATCCCAGTTTCTATTAGATGAAAGGTCCTTTGGCAGAGATTTTAGGAGACTATCTAACATGCCGTAAACTTTCTGATGAAGGTAGGGGCAGGAGAAAGCAGGAGGGGTATCTGTATAATTAGGCTTATGGCGAGGGGATTGATAATAGATGAGCTTTCGAGGTGGTTGGTTTAGCACGCTTAAGTTAGAAAGGAAATGGGGCGGAAAGTGGAGGAAGCAGGGGAAGTGGGGAGAGCGGATAGGGGAATGCGGATAAGGGGAGACATGGATATTTCCAGGTGAGGGAAAAAGGAATAACAGTGTTGTTGATTCCAAATTGTGACAGGTGTCATATCTAGTAATGATCAACTGTATCCCTAAGGAGTTGTTTCACTGGCGGTTTTCAAAGATTCACCGTCTTAAGAATGACTAATTTTCCATCATATTGTATATCCAAAGTCAATGGGAAGTTGCATATTTATTTCCCCCTATTATCTGAAGCTCATAAAGATTATTCTGGGGAAATTAAGTGCGACTGAAACTATTATGTGACCTACAAACTGTGTATATGTAGTTCGGCTTCCTCCTATGGCACTGTATTTCGTCATTACCCTGAAATATGATTCGTCCTTCTTAGATAACTCCATATCTTATCAGATACTCCAAGTCACTGATATCTCGGGACACTTGTACATTAGGTAGTCTTATACCAAGGCCGTGCAGAATCGTGAACCAGACTAGATATTTCGTATAAAGCCGAAATATCGTAAACAAACACCAATGCACTGCAAATACGGCATGATCCTCTCATATTTTTATAGTGATCTGCACATGGAGGCGCCTTCAAGAACAAAAATCTGTCCATGCTCTCGAAGCATATCTCTGGAGTCGATTGTTGCCATAGATCACCTCATTTCGAATGTATCACCGATATCTTGTCATAAGCAATAGCTAACTTATAAGGTTAGAAAATACTCAAAAATATCCGTGATCAAGAATGCCCTTTCGCTTTCAGGAAGCCCCTGCCTCCATTCCCTTAATTCTTCCGCGAAAGCCCTCAGAAGCGAAAGGGTAGAGAGCTCTTATATATTACGTGAGAAGGAGCCATTGAACGCGGGTACTTCGAGCTTTAGTATATATTTCATGCCTGTAGTGCACTTAGCAAGATCACACCAGAGAGTTCGCTCCCATAATTACCCTGAATCCTCCGGACCATAATTTTCCTCAAAATTCTTTTCATTCACCACTTAGTTCCACTCTTTGCTTTTTTTTTAAAAAGCCATTAAAAAAAACATTAAAGCCTTATCCTTCCATTCCGGTTGTTCAAATCTCGTACCGTAAAGGCGTACATGCTCGGAGAATGTGCGAATTCAGAGTCACTAGGAAACTCTGTATAATTAGACTCTCATAGTGGGATGCCTGCAGCCTCAAACATGGTATATACACATCTATACTCCCGAAATCACTCTCTATATGCTTATTGGTGATGCTGCTGGGAAAAGTAGAAAGAGGAGTAAGAGGACGATTTATTTGGCAATTCTTAGGGTAGCCTCGTGGACTAGCCAGCTCATTGCATCGGTTCTGTGAACTAGACGTGCAAGTAGTATGAAGTTCGGGTTGTGCATCCTAGTCTGGCGGGCACCGGCCTCTCGTAGAGACGTGTAACCAGCCTACATGTTATACATTCTCGAGTCCAGGCTCTTAGTACTTTATAATCAATTGGTACCCTCGTAGCTCTTCTCTCTCTCTCATCCTCACACTATCACTCCTCTTGTTTTATTGGTTTTTTCCGTGCACCTCAACACTGCTCTCCACACTTTGTCTCTAACTGCCCACGACTACAACCCATTTTTGCTTAAAGGCTCCTATCCGTGAGCACATCCTCAGTCCTGTCTAGTTCTCTCCCTTCCCTGAATTAGTTATAGCACTGCCCGCTCCCTTTCTCAATACCCATGGGGATGGCTCCACCATACACGCCGGGCGACCGAAGAGTCACAATCTTAAAAGTTAGGTTTCCTCGCACGCCCACTGCTGCTGCGGGCAACTCAGCTCTCTTAGCTCCCTCACCGTCAGCACAGAGCACGCCAGCTATGCATATCCTCAACAGTACCGCCACGGCTGAAGAGAGAACCTTGGCTCCCCAGCAGGAGACATCACCTTGTACCATTACTCGTCGGAAAGTTGAAGTTAGTAACTCTTGCAAGAAACAAAACAAGAAATAATAGCTCAGCTGGGAATTGAACCTAGACCACCCACCCTCTGCCTGCAACCAGCGGGACAATATAGACCACTGTGCCTTTTTGTGGCACTGCACGTAGTCTTGTGTTGGGTCAGGTAGTAGGTTAAATCTCGAGATCATCCTCGCCAGAGGCTATGAAGCCAGCCAGACTAGTGTGTAACACCCTAGTGTATGGTAGTCTGCTTGGTCGCTGTGGTGGTCATGGGGGTAGAGCGAATGTCTAGCCTTATTTGAACTATTGTCCAGCATATTGGCAATTACGGTTTCTGGTTCTTTATGAACCGGCGCTACTGCTCCTACACATGGATAATGTAAACTCATGTTGATATGTAAGTACCGTATATGCGCACAGTCTTCTCAAAATATATGTTGGTCAATACCCTCTTCAAAATATCTGCAATATAGATCAGACACAACTTCCATTTGAGTATCTTGGTGGACGTGCCTATTTCCAATAAGGCGATAAAACTGTTTGGGCTTGTGCTTTGAGAAGTGGATAGGATAAGAGACAAGTAACTTTAGTACTTTGTGTCTTTGCTGTTGGAGTATCATCAATGAAGCCTCATATGATTTTTCAAGAAAAAGGTACCAATTCCACAAAAACGTAACATCAAAAGAAGGCATAATATGATTTACGAGTCTATATAAGCTTTAATGATACAGTATACTACAATGAAGAAACGATATTGTCATGGATTAAATATGATTTAATACTGGCTTTCTATTCAGGACCTAGGTTATTAGCTTTAAATGTTGTATCCTTTCATATATCAGATGAAGTGAAGGTACTACTTAGGAGTCATAATATTACCTATAGCTACATTCCACCAGGCTATACTAGTCTTGTTTAACTACTTGATGTGACTGTGAATAAGTTATTTAAAGCAATATTATGGGAAGTAGTTAATGAAGAAATGGATCAGGAGCCTCAGAAATGGTTAAATAATAGGTTTTCAGTCGGTGACCGATGCATTTGTATGATCAAATGTGTTGCAGAAGTATAGGATATCCTCCATCGAGATCATGCATTTAACATAAAGTCTAGCTTCCGCAAGGTTGGGCTTTCATTACCTATTGATGGAAACTGTGATAATGAGCTGTCAAATCAAAAATATGCCTTTTGAAGTGCTGCGTGTTGGAGATTGGAGGCAGGATTTAGACACCGTGATTGATGTGGCTGCTGAGACAGAAGATGAGAATGTTGACTTTGTCGCCCGTACGTAGCTAGCTGAATGTATATAAGTCACTATATGACAACCTTGTTCTGACCCTTGTAGCTGCAGTAAGTAGCGCCGGGTCATAAAGAACTAGAAATACGGTAGTCTGGTTATTGGCAATACAGTCAACCCGGTACCCTTGCTATACCGGACCTCGCTATAGCGGATCCCTTGTTATACTGGACGGACCAGAAGCTTCAGGATTTCTTACCAGCAAATTGCCTCTCGCTATACCGGACTGCCATACAATACCGGACCGGACAGAGTGCTAGAGGAGTGCAGGGGTCTTATTATCCCTGTCCCCATACATTTCTCCCTCGTTATACCGGACGAGGCATGCTGAATAATCTACTCTGTTAGGCTTAATATGACTTGAAATACCCTTATAGAGGGCAAAACGGGAGTTCTCAGAACACACGTGACTGGTCAGCCCCCTGTCTGAGGGCTAGCGCCATTTTCTATAGCGGAACCCTTCTCTGGATTTCTGCCGTCCGTTATAGCAAGGGTTGACTGTAGTCTGGTTGGCACACCCTCCAAAGAACATTAATCAGTCTGGGCACGAGAATATCTAAAGACCAGACTATATTGGCAAAACGTCAAGGGGGTGCCAACCAGACTAGGTTTTGGCTTCAAGAACCAGACTACTTATTGTTAGTCTCACAATTACTACTAAGTAGGTAAATATTGGGGGATAATGTCTCGGTGATCTGGTGGAGTTTGGGTAGTAGGGTTGTGCAGTGATATCCTATAGGGGTATTCAAAGTTAATTTTTTTGGCCGTATAATACGGATATCTTGGCAAGCCACTTTTTCAGATAATCCGCATTATCCGAGGACCTCCACACAACCATTTATCCGTACTATAAACGGTTATACGACCGAATAAACCCACTTATACGAAAATTTTATTCGGTCAACGCCAAGTAGACTAGCAAGTCCCATGAGTCCAAGAAGTCATGATCTTGTAAGTAAATGTCATATTCTCTACGTCTTCAGTACTTATACTGCTACAGCCTTGTGCGTGCTCTTAGGAGACACTCCCCAGTCCACGACTACCGTTACAGCCTACTGCTTTGCCACGTTAATCCTGGTTCTACATAGCCACTTCGTCTTATACTCATCTCGCAGCTTGTAGGCCAACAACATTCCCCAGTTTCCATCCCACTTGATATTACCATTCTCTCCTTCTCCTCTTCAACTACTGGCACCTGCGTCTGCGTCTGTGTCTGCGTCTGCTGCTGCTGCTGAGTCACGTTCTTCTGACTTGCCTGCCTCCTTGCTCTTTGGCTCGAACCGGGGGGAACTTGACTCTGACTCAGCGTCTGTTACTGCATTCACTCTAGCTCTAGCTATCTACCACTTTCCTTCTCCCCATCTGCAGGGATTAGCAACGCTCCATTCACAGGGAGGGTCTTACTAACCTCTTAAAATGCAGTAAGCTGAGATCGATGACGTTTGACGTAGATGAGTATGTAGGTATCATGGATTAAGTCTTGAGGCTCTGCTTTACAGCAATTGAGTTCATGACAGCAGGTCGCTAAGAATTGACGGCAAGTGCCAAGTGATAAGTGCCAAGTGTAAAGTGATACCTAGCCCAATTCGGCCTAGCAGTCACTAGCACGGTCGCAGATTCCAATTAACTTTACGTGGTGAATATGGTCCGCATTATTAGTCTGGTTGCACTACCCCTCGAATGGCACCTTATCCCTATTTTTTATCCGGGATTTTTGAGGGGGTACTCAAAGTTTGGCGATTTATCCGGCCGTTTAATCGGACACGATTTTCGGCCCAAAATTTAAGTTCAAATACCCCTTATATATAACCGAACTGGGAAACATTTTCTGTTGAGAATAATAGTCTGGTTGGCACAACACCCTCCAAAGACCCTCCAGAATAATATGAACTGTTGACTAGAGTAATAACATCTTTCCATGCGTGTCTTGGCGCCAAAGCTAATACATTTTAAAATAGGAGCGTCACCTCCGTATATTTCCTGCATTACAATAGGTGTTTGCTGCTGCCGGTCAATCGTGTAGGGCTGAGCAGTGGCCCACAGATGCGTGCATGAGCCAAGTTTATTGTAGGGTAGTACGTAGTAGAGTCAGTAAATAGAGTGTTTGGAATTTGAGTGGTGGAACGGAGTACTTAAACATCAATTGAATGTATACGTATATAAATAATAGCCTCTGATCAAAGCTAGGAGGTGTACTCCACTCTAGTCTGGTTGGCAAAACACCCTCCACTCTTGTTCCCACTCCGCTGAGCTGAAGTCTTCGATATCGATGGCTATCGGACTCTCCCACACCTGCTCTATTGCCGATCCCGTCACATAAGGCTAGGCATCTTATGTTACACGAAGGGACATGACTCAGCCCTGTCGTGCCTCAGCGTTGACAACAACGGCAGATCTGCACGGCAGAGGACTCATACGCTAAACTGCACAGTCAGATCTCTGACACCAATTGCAGGGGTTTCATTCATGCAGAGGAGGATCTGCATGGGTTAACTGGCGAGATGCTTTGAGGCTCAACAAGTATGGTGGGAGTAGGGCCTTATCTGGTGGGTAGTTGAGGGCTATAAAGACATTGACTTGACGACCTCGCTGAATGAATTTTCCCACATCAGAAGGAAAAGATAAATTCTGATATAGTCACGGTCTATCTACCTATCTTGTTGGATACCACTGTCACTTGCATATCTGGTATCCTTTCTTTCCCAAGACTTTGGAACTTCTTGAGTTTACGAACTCCAAGCAACTACCCACACAATGCCTTGCTGCTGCTGCAAGCACACTGGATGCCGGAGTGAGGTTTCCGCCTCCGGCACCGACACCTGTGTCTCCTCCATCGTCCCCACCCCCTCCAGCACCACAGCTGCCTCTGAAACCGGCACAAATCCTTCCGCAGAGGAGAAACCCACCACCACCGAGGAGGAAACCCCCAAAGGTAATGACGACTCCTCCGACTCCGAGAACGAAGACGACTCCACCCCCGTCAAAATGACCCCTACCCTCATCAAACTCATCACCAAATACGACGCTTCCAGCGGCGAATACGTAACCAAAGCCGCAACCACCTGCTCCCTCAGCCAATCTGAGGACGAGTTCGCCGGGTACGCACTCACCCTGACCTCAGCATTCAATAGTGTTGGGGATTTCACGAGGAAAATTTTGGAGATTAAGGCCCCAGTTTTGAAGCAGCTGTGTGAAGACGTTATTGGAGATAAGTATCCGGGGCAGAGCTTCAAGACCGGGAAGGTTATCATGAGTTGTCCGCCGAAACCGTTATTTTTCTATAGGGACGAGTTTGAGGAGGTTAGGGAGCTGTGGAGGGAGAGGTTGAGGATGTTGAGGAAGGAGGATAAGGAGAGGAAGCAGAAGGAGAAGGAGGAGGAGGAGAGGAAGGAGGGGGAGAGGAAGGAGAAAGGGGAGACTACTGAGGAGACTCCCCTTCCCGAGAAGATCGAGGGGAAAGTTGAGGTGCAGGATGGTCAGGAGGAGAAGAATGATGAGGAGAAAGCAGGGAAGGGCGAGGGTGCAGATGAGGAGGAGGCACTCTTCGCTGACGACATCCCTCTCGACGACGACTCCACCAAAAAAGACAATCCCGAGGCCCGCAAGTCTTACCTCGACAAATCCCTCCCTGAACTCACCGAAGACGTAAAATACATCAACCTCTTCATCCGCTTCATTAAATCCGAGCTACGCAAGGAAATAGCCTCCTACAACTCCCTCATCCCACAAGGTCTCGTCTCCTACGACATCATCTGGACCATCTTCCCCCCTAACACAAAATTTTTAGTCCACACACACAATAACCAGCCAGCCTTGTACCAACTACGCAAGGGCGTTGAAGTTAACGAGGGGTGTAACCCCCGCTTCCACCTCGACTGCTTCGGGATCGATCATGATGGGTTTAATTTCGGGTATGTGGCTTCCGCGGCGGGGGTGCCGCCGTTTGAGGGGACGCTGCCGATTGCCTCGCTGCCTGCTGTGCCATTAGAGTTTCTTCCTGACGCAGCGAAGGTTGTAGAGGAGTTGGTCGAGCGAGGGAGGAAGTCGGAGAAACTCCAGTGTTCAGGGTCGTCATATATGGTGTACAAGGGCCGTGCGTTAGGTCCGATTGTAGATGAACGAAGGACTTATTACTCCATCAATGGACGGGTGATGGTTGACCCAAATACTTTTGCTCGTATCAACCCCTACCGTGCAATCAACATCACGTCTCTCCAATCCACGAACCCGTTCAAGTTCGAGAACGAGAGAGAGTGGTGGAACCGTGACAGAGATGCATTCGAGGACGGGCATAATGGGGTGAAGATAGATCTCGACATAAACAATACAAAGCACGACATCACAGAGAAAACCATCGATAGATCTGGTAAATTCTATATCCCGCTTACGGACGAACAAGCTGCTATGGTCCATCCCTTCGCGAGGGGGTTCGCACTGACAGAGAAGAAGTGGGCGGAATTTGCGGTTGCGGATTTGAAGGAGGTTGAGTGGGTCCCAGATGCATTCAATAAACTTGTCCTGCCCGAGGAACAGAAGGAGCTCATCCTCTCCCTTGTTGAAGCTGCACCTACTGATAACGTCTCCGTTAGTACATCCTCCAAGAGGGTGGAGGTTGCGGAGAAGAAGGCGAAATATAAATTCGACGACTTCATTCCGAGTAAAGGTCTAGGACTCGTAGCCGTTCTCCATGGCCCTCCTGGGGTGGGAAAAACCCTCACGGCGGAGTCAGTTGCAGAATATACCCGCCGCCCATTATACTCCGTTACCTCTGGCGAGCTTGGCACTGAGCCTTCGGGTCTTGAATCTACGCTAACTGAGATCCTGGAAGTCGCTGGAACCTGGAATGCAATCCTTCTCATCGATGAAGCGGATATCTTCCTTGAGGCGCGTGGCTCAAGTGCAGGTGGAGACGGGATAATAAGAAATGCCATGGTGGGCATATTTCTCCGGCTGCTAGAGTACTTCCGCGGAGTCATGTTCCTGACTACAAACCGTGTTGAGACGTTCGATCCAGCGTTTAAGTCGAGAATTCATTTGGCTATGAAGTATAGTGAATTGAGCGAGGAGGCGAGGGTGGAAGTTTGGAAGAATTTTTTGAGCAAATTGCCAGAGAGTGTTAGGGAGGAAGAATTGACTGAGGGAGAATACCCGGGAGTGGTGAGGCTGGCGAGGAAGTGGCCGGGGGTGAATGGTAGGGAGATTAAGAATGCAGTGAAGACGGGGTTGAGGATTGTGCAGAGGAGGGGAGGGACATTGGGGACGGAGGTGCTGGAGGGGGTGTTGAGGATAGGAGGGGAGTTTGATGCGCAAATGAAAGTGATGGGGAAGTAAATGTGAAAGGGGGACTTATTGCTTTCTTTTTTCTTCCCCCCAAGGGGATAAGTATTGATGAAATAGAGAAAAGAACAAGTGAGGGAATACATAGGTAGGATATGAGATGATTGTGAGGCTTGTTCGTGATACGAGTATTTAAATAAAGTTCGGGTTTCGTGAGGATCTCGTACTTAATACATATATTGTTCTGGGTCGCTTGTGGCAAACAGCCTGCCGCGGCATGTGCCCAACCATGGCAGAATAGAAGTACCATGCAAGCCTGGTGAATCAGTAAATATCAGGGCCGGTCAAACTGTGAGCTCGGTAAACTGTGAGCTCAGTGAGGTAGCATATTCAAATCAATATGCTCGGGGGGATGAAGAGCTCTATTCAAGTAGAGGAGCAAATGTAGCACTACAGTACCAGAACACAATACACACTAACTCACAAAATAATTCCGACGCTGACCCAGAAGTGTCTTCCCTGCCATCATCCTCATCTTCACCAAATTTACTATCCAGACTGTTAAGCAAGGCTGCTTGGTTTTTATACAGCGCTGGAAGAGGAGGCTGCTGTATATTAGCTACCTTTCAACCGGTTGGCCTGGCTACTACATATACCTACCCAGAACGAACTTCAGTCATTAATCACTGGTATTGCAGATAGTTAGTTATGTAGGTAGATTTATGTGGCCATAAGGCCTGTTAGCAATGCTACTACAGTTTAAGAATTCCTTAATTGGGTAAATTGTATTATATTCCACACAGGCTGACATTGTGGAAGGGTGCACGATGCCTATGCCTGCTGAGGCAGACGAGGGCTAGGGTATGCTTGCCACGGCGAGTAGATTGCCACGGGCGGCCCAGAACATATATACTGTTGCTGGATTGCTGGTAGTCTTATAGGGAATATACATCATACTTTCGACAGCCAAAAAACTCCCCCGGGGCCCTTCAGCTCCGCCTGTTTCTACCCGGTGGGCGCTTCGGCCATGGTCTTGCACCACTCTGGGTCTTCGTATTTCTCATCCATTCTTCTTCCTCTGCCGTCCGCGAACTTATCTAGCGTGGATGGCACCTGCCTCTCATAGAGAGTAGTTGTCATACGCTTGAATTACGTAACCCACCAGCTCTAGGGAGTTCACGGCATGGTAGGAGGCGCCCTGGAGCCTTGACAGTCCGCCCACTAATCAGGGCTGAGACTCACCTGTTTCTGCCAGTGGTGAAAGCCCGGCCCTACCAACTGCTCGGCTATCTAAGTTCCAGGTGGGTGGTGGCCTACTGCTGGTCTACTGGTGGCCCGGGCAGGGTGAGGGTGGGGAAAGATGCTTGGGATTTCAAAGAGCAGAAGGGAGCTCTGGTGGGGGGAGATTAAGGTTGCGGACTTTGGAATATGGTTTGTGACTGAAGTTTAGCGGGGTGGGCGGTATCGATCGTAGTTCAAATTTCAGGGTAATTACTGCAATGAGTAAATGAGTTTACTGGATATACAAGCAGTCTTTCCCTAGAGCAACAGAGCGGAATTCATTGGTTGCAGCACGGGGACACCGTACACGTAGTACCGGTACAATGTACGTATCCAATCGTAAGGTGATATCGATCAAGATATTATTGCTACATAGATTCAGGTAATTTCTCAGTCCACTACTTAATTACTTTTGTAGTCTACGCTTCTGTCCCTGGGGTTTCTGTTGCTCCGGTTACACCAGCTCTATCAAGGTCTCCCGTGCGAAGTACGGCTTTTGCCGTGTCAGTGCTAGCGCTGGAGGCTGTACTTCTGTCTTTGGTACTGGTATGACATGTACATGTACATGCCCCACTTCTCTGGCTTTGGCGGTAACTTTTTGTTGGTTGTTCGGCGCGTTTCAGGACCTCCTTGTAGTAGGCTAAGGCGAAGTATGTCATGTTGATTTGGTATATTGAGATTCGGGGTTTGCAGGTTGGGAGACGATAGGAAGGGGGTGGCGGGTGGGCTCCTAATTGAGTAGCTACTGCTTCGGGCCGAGTGCTACTACAAAGGAATTCGACCTACGCATGGCCATGGTTATGTAGTCTATAGATCCTAATCGGAGATAATAGGACGTGGGAAGCCCCTGTGGCAGAAGGAAGGAGAGGAGGAGGAGGAGTGGGACGCGGTGGAGGCGTACTACGCTTACCTCTACCGCCCCCTTGCTGGATGTTAAGAGAGACTTTAGTGTGCATATTTGAGTTTCACTGCGTCGCTTTGTTTTATTTGCTTCCGTAGTTTTGTCATTTGCTCTTCGTACGTACCTCGCGCAGGGCGGTCAGATTAACTTGACTGTCACTTGAATCCACCCGGGTTTCCGGTGTGGCTCGTCATACGACCCTTAAGGTTGTGCATACGAGTACTGGGTTCCAAAAAAAAAAAGTAGTCTGCAGATCTGTTTTGGCCGTGGGATACTAGCGGAAATGCGCATGGTAAAGCTGTTCGACGAGGGGCGGCTTAAGGAGGGGAGGGTATAGATATGGTGGATTTACTTGATACAACGAGACCTTGAGATTGCACACAATCCCCATTATTTTCCATTTTGCAGGCTCCTCCAGCACTAATTTGGCTATGGATATAGATGCCAGGTAAAGCTCTCCTAGTGGTCATGGGCTCATCCATGGAATACATGGCCTATAGGGGGGGGTAGAGGGGGTTGGAGGTCTTTGAGGAGGTCATAATGAAAGAAGGGGTACTAGATACCATCTACTCTAACCAAATAAGCTTAAATTTTAAGAATATATTAGATATATATAGTAGTTTGTTAAATAAATTACAGATGATCTAAATGTACATAATTGCTTAAATAATATAAGGGGATATATAGAAGATCAAAGATATATTTAATATAAGATATATAAATAGACAAAGCCTATAAAGATTTTGTTTAGCAAAAATTATTAGTTATACTTAGTACTTGTAGTTTGTATATATTATATATATAATTATATATAAAGTAATATAGTATTTTTTATTATACTAGTAGTTTAACTAAACTAAATCTATATTGAGTATTTGATAGATTAAAATAATATATAGAGATAAAAGAGATAAAAGATTATTTTAGTAACTAAATATATTATTTAAGTAAGTAAAGATTTAAATATACTGTCACAACCATCCTGTTGTATAGCGAGAATCGTACCAGTACCAGCACAACTCTCAAGTTCGTTTGTCTCTTTATTACTATGGTTGTCGTGAGAGTCCGTCTGCCCCTTCCATTTATCATCGTCGTTGCGAGAGTTGTGCCAGTGTCGGCATGACTCTCAAGCAGCTATGGTTATCTCAGGTTAGGGTTTTCATCGCAGGGGTCATACGGGAGTCGTGCTAATACTGGCACGACTCTCAAGTGTTAAATAGTTTCCCTTTCCCTCTTCTCTTTTCTTTCCTCTTCATCCAATGTCTTATCTTTCTCCGTGTACCTAGGTCACTCCACTAACTTGCTCTCCCCTCCGTGACACCTCTCCGTGACACTCATTCATAACGCCCTTCCGTGACACCCTTCCATGATAGCCCCGACGATACTATCCCGCCTTGTCAGCCATGCCCCTTAGTTACCTTGCTCTCTTGACCTGCCGCCACATATACTAAAATTTATTATACTACTTAATAATATAACTAGATTAAGCTATCTCACTAAATAAGCACCTGTGGCATGCAGGGGCCACATAAGCTAAGAATGAGGGGATCGTTGCGAATCCCCCATTCTTAGCTTATCTACAAGCCAGGGGATTCCCCCACCGCAAATTTTCTAGCTCAGCTTGGCGTCAACCAAGTCAATATAGCAAAGAACAATGGGGTTTTGTGAACGTTTTGTTCATATATGCATATATGTATTCATATAGCAATGAGACTTCTCGAAATCTCATAGTCTGGTTGGCACAAGCCTCTACGATCTCACACCTTTGTGAAGGTGGAAGATAGAATCTGATAAGATTCTGCCTATGATAAAGTCACGTGTACTGTCTTGTCCAGCCTCTACAGCGTCTTAAACTAGCTGGCTCCAGCCTCTATTATATTTATTACCCTAACCTGCACAGGCTTGGCACTGCATAGGATTGGCATTGTGCGGGCTTGGCATTGTGCGGGCTTGGCATTGTGCGGGCTTGGCATTGTGCGGACTTGGTATTGTGCGGGTTGGTATTGTGCGGGCTTAGCATTGTGGTGGTCTTAACGGCGAAATATGATAGGAGTCTTAAAATATAAAGAAAAACAATATGGAAGAATGAATCGAACCGCTGACTTTCTAATATATAGACTTGAACTCAAACCCAACCTACTGAACCATAAACAAATAATATACAATATATTTAGCTAACTAACCACTCCATATCTATAAAATGTTACTTGTAGTAAATTTTATATATATTCAGTTACCGTAGAAACTCGCCGACAAGACTGCAGTCTTATTTATAGGACGGCGGTTTTGGCAAAAGCTGCCTCAGTGTCTTATTCTCGGTTACTTTCTTAATCATAGGTACTTTCTTAATCATAGTTACTTCCTTACTTTCTTAACATACAATTTCAATGAAAACCCAGATTCTTGCTACTATTCCACCCCGGTCCCCGGCCACCGCCTGTCAAATGATTTCTTCCCCTAATTGAACATGAGATGAAAGCCCTGCCCCATCAGGCTCGCTTTCACTGGAGTCAGACTCGGAGGATTCAGATTCTTCTTCCAGCTCAATTGCCCCAACAGTATATCCATCCAGTCCATGAATATTAATGTTATGATCCTCACTGCCATCAAGTGCTACAGTAATACCACATTTCTGGAAGGAGCGAATTATTAGATCCTTATGATCCTTGCAGATACTCTCCCAAGCCTCCGCAACCCACTGTGTAAGCAGTATTCTGCACTCAGAAGTAGTAAAACGTCCTATAAAACTTGTTAGTAAGAACTTAGTATAAGTAGAATCTAATGATTATACCTTCAGTCCATTTGGTAAGATGTGTATGATAATGGTCAGCAGCTGCTGCTTTAATTCGATCTTTAAATGGCTTGTTGATATAGACATCGAGAGGTTGAACTAAACTTGTACAGCCACTTGGTACTATTGCCATCGTAGTATGAAGAGACTTGAAGACAGCTTTAACATGATCAGTCTTTTGTGCTCTATGAACATCTAGCACAAGCATTTGAGGGACTTTGTTATCTAATATATTCTCTCTATGTTGTTGACTAGAGAGAATATAAGTACTAGCTTTCCATTGATAGCTAATCCATTGTAGCATAACTTGTTCATCAACCCAAGCATTTGGCTGAAATTGAACACATACTCGTTTGTCCCACAACTTCTTTTCATTTGCAGTAATTTTTATTCCTTTACCTCGAAAAACAAGTAAGAGCTTAGTTCGAGGAACTCCATCTGCATGTATAGTGAGCTGTACTGTTGCCTGACGTTTGTCTAATCCTGATCCTTGAGATCGATCCCAGACTGATTTAGTTCCAACCGTATCATAGGTAGAGCCAGAAAGAAATTCAAACTCCAAAGGAATTTGATCCATGTTAGTTATATTGCCGAGACGAAAATGGCCTACCATCGGTACCTCTAAGTCTAGAGGATTTGGAGGAGCTGGATATTTGTTGGGATTGGCTTGTTGATGAATATAGATGTGAAAGCTTCGGATTGGAGTTTTTGAATCCTCAGAAACTTTTTGAGCTCGATTCATAATGCGTCATAAGCTAATTCCTTTTCTTTTCTTAAACCGATGAAACCAAGGACGAGAGAAGTTAAATCCCATATAGCTTTTACTTCCAAGCATATCTGTAAGAACCTTTTCTGGATATTTGGCCTCATACTAAAGTTTAGCTTCAGCCATAAACCACGATTGACCAACTTTAACTCCAGTTGCTCGAATAGTAAGGAACTTGGTATGCAAGTGATCTTCCATATCTGGAAGCTGTGGTTTTCGCCCTATAGTTGCTCTTTTCTGCTTGGAATGTATAGCGACAATAGTATCTTCTTTTGAGATCCAATCTTTCAACATCTTTTCTGTAATTTGCAAGTTTTTAGCAATCATATATTTACTAAGCCCAGGCCCAGGAGCTGGCTCAGACTGCTCTCGCCAGTATGTCAAAGCTGCTAGCTTAAACTCCTTGGTATATTGCTTGCGGTGCTGTCCACTTCCTACCGCACTCGCATGTCCTTCCTCTCTTAACTCTGTGATTGCACTTAATGCAAGGTCCTGATCATTGTGTTCTGTATTTCCAGATGGAACCTCTGTAAGCTGACTGCTACTAGTTGCCTGGTTTGGGGCGTTGATTGCCTGTAGGTGCTGATGCTTATGCTGAATAGGGCCTTGTGCCCGTGGGCGTTTAGCTGTGTTTTGGGATGTAGGACCACGTCGCTTTGGAGGCATATTGTACTTGATGGAGAGGGTGTCTGTGTACTAAGGTGGTGGTGGTAGTGGTGGTGGTGATGGCGGTGCTGTTTGTGTATAAACACTCTACTAGCGCTAGAACTTTCTGGCTCTACTACCCATAGCAACTCCTTTCTTATTCGCGATCCATACCCCAAGCAAATCGGGTCGGAGCATTTTGCCTGTCTTATTCGAGGTTACTTTCTTAAACATTGTTACTTCCTTGTCGGCGAGTTTCTACGGTATTATCAATCGAGCTATCTCAGAAGTAATAGTATTATAGTATCGTCTATACAGAGTACAGGGAGCTATTATATAAGTTGAGTTGATATTCCGGTTATCTGTAGTCTAGTTAAATAGACTCGGACCCTACTCCATACTACTATTATTCTATTGGACTTTTGATCTAGGAATCCCAATGCATGGTACCATAGAATACGATATCAAATATATGAACAAACCCGATTGTTCTTTGCTACATTTTTCAAAAGCGACTTGGTTGACGCCAAGCTGAGCTAGAAAATTTGCGGTGGGGGAATCCTTTGGCGTGTAGATAAGCTAAGAATGGGGGATTCGCAACGATCCCCTCATTCTTAGCTTATGTGGCCCCTGCATGCCACAGGTGCAGTAAAGACAGCGGTCGCCCAAAATTCTGCAAGATGTACGTTGCCCTCGTCTGAATGCAATTCGGAACCTGCTTTTTTTATCTTCTTTCTCTGGCGCTCTAACTCAAGTTCTTGCCAGAAATGATCTCGTGATGAGGAATTGGGGTGTGAAACAAGTTAGTAGCCAACCAATCCAACTCGAAATCCTTTGGGAGTTTTTTTTGTAAAGGGTTGCCCTGCAAGATCACGCCGAACCCAAGTTCGAAGAGCAGTCATTAACGCGACAGCCGCCACGGTAGCCAACCAGTACATCCCACGTAGACCTATGAATTGCAAGATAAATCCGCTCATGCTGGTTCTAGTGGCTAGTAATACTAACAACTCAGTCGATTTTGATGTTCGGTAATCCTCGGCTTGAATCCTGCGCTTCTTTTGCATCTTTGCGGTTTTTGTAGCCAAGGCATGGATACCGGTACTACCAGTCCTCAAGTACTCTCGTGCAATGTCGTCCCTTGGGAAGTTTTCAGTGTCTGCGTCAGGATAATACGACGTCACAGGATGAGATGTCAAGTTATTTGCAAAAGGTGCGTACGACTCGAACAACTGATCCTTTACGGCCTGGCCTCTCTGGACTAAAAACAGGTGGAAATTATTGGACTTTGGCCCCATGCCATTTAAATTTGAACTCCATGTCATCCATCTCCTTTGTGCTTTGTTCAAGAGTGCTAGGGTGCCCACCAGGGTGAGTTCAAATGCTGAACCAGAGACTGGGCTATCGAGCTTCTTGTGTATGTCGTGGATGAATGTCAACAAGGTAATCAACAACAGGACACCCGGCGGCATTTACAGTGGCGGTGAAGAAATGGCTCAATGTCGTAAATTTCGTTCAGTAGGTCGCGCTGTGAAGGCAAAGAGGCATAATGGAAAATAAGATGCAGAAATCCCAATGAGATTATCAATGATCGCGGACAAAAGTCATCTTTACTTGGGGGCCCGGGCGTTCACACGAGGCTTTGATATCAATGACTAGGGGGACAGTCTTGTGATGTCCCCGCTCCAAGATACTACCTATGAAAGTCTCGCATTATCTGTTCGTTAAGGCGTAGCGTTGAGACAATGATCGACATGGTACAGCAATCCTGCATGTGCTTGCCCCCGACAGGCTGGCGAAATTAATGACAAAATTGATCGCAGTAGAACCAGTCTCGCATTTATGCAGGAGATCAAACGAATTAGGTAATCAGGGAACAGGGATCCCTTTCGGAAGGTAGTCTGGTTGCTGGTATATGTACTGTATGTAGCGGGGTAGTCCTATCCGAGTAAATCGATGTCGAAAATCTAGGGTGGCCAGGAGGTATATGGCCTCCACTGCTTTCTAGTTTTAATCACTTCGGTTTTACAAATTAGTCCGCTTGATTATAGATCCTACCTCATCCCATCTTAGGAACGTCGCTATGAGAAAAGTTTTTTGCAGATTTACATGTACAGAGCATCATTGTACACAACATCTACAGGTATACAGATGACTCTCGTTACAAGCATACTAGATACAAGCATATATTGGTTACAAGCATACCTCCTCCCATCCCACATAGTAAAATATGCATATTCTGATTACAAGAATATTCTTATGTTTTCTGCTTAGTCACCATACATATGTTTGTAACGAGAGAAGCGCTAAACCACAACTAGAGGTTTATCGATAAGAAATAACCCCGCACAGAATACAACACGCAACACGCAACATACACAACACGCACAATATTATGCAATACACACAACACATACAATACACACAGTACATACAATATTCAATACAACATACAGCTTTAATATGCCTGAAGTTGAGGAGGAAATTCTGGAGTGCATCCGAGTTGTACACCCGGGTCTACAGCTGTCACGATCTGAATTACAGCATCAATTTATTTCTCCCCCTACTGAAGTTGTTGAAGATCCGATTACTGATATTGAAAATGCACTCCTGGCAACCTATCTTCCTACTGAGGCCTATGAACCAGAAACCGAAGCTCCGGAACCTCCTCCTCCAGTTACACGGTGTGCAGCTTTATCATATATGGAACGCTTGCTGCTCTTTTCACTTCAAGGTGAACCCTTGACCAATACCACTGCCCTCCAAGATGTACTCAAGCGTGAGAAAAAAAGGATCGAGATTCTTGAGATGGAACGCAGGCGGCAGCATGTCCAGCGCAGGATTACTGATTTTTTGGGTACTTCCGGAGCATCCTCCCCTTCTTCCTGATGTCTCTCTGTTATTTGTATGCCTGTCTAGTATTTATTGTGTCATTCCGGAGGTTTTCCTATCTAGTAATAAATTTCTCTAGTTATAAGCATACCTTCTCCCGTCTCGACGATATGCTTGTAACGAGAGTCATCTGTATCTACTCATGAATGGGGGACGCTGTTTATCAGCAATCTTACACATGAAACTCCTAGCACCGGCCTCTCAGAGAGATACGCAACTGTAGGTGCAATACTAAGCTTGAAATCCCGCTTACGGCTAGCCCGCTTATAATTGCGATGGTGTATGCGCTCTTGAGGCAACATTGCACTGATAGGCCTGGGCACGAGCCGAGCCAGGGGCGGGAAAGTCTCGAGCCCGGAGGTCGTTGCAACCGCGAAATACCGAAGGTTACCCGAGGAGTGGAAATCTTCAAAATATGTTGCAGTCCCACCCTTACTCTGTTTTTTTTTCACCTCAATGACACCTCCGCCGGAGTCCACTACACCCCCTGAGAACTACAGTTATACAGTATCTCACCCTGGATCTTGTCGGTTTAATAACTATCTCTGCATTATCTCTTCTCTACAGTTGTAGGCTATTTATTAGTCAGGAATCTATTCAGGATGAGCCATCGCGTCGCCACATGTATTATGGAAAGTATTTACAAGTGCAGTCGCCGACATTACCGACCACGCCTCAAACACTAGAAGAGAAACACCAATTAACGCGATGGTTGAAACCTACAAATTGCTCGGTTACTACAACATTGCAGTCCTACGTATCGTCTGATTTCGCTGGGTGATAAGGGTACAAATGATTCTTTCCTATTTCCATGTCTGTTTATATCCGTATCTTTCATATTTCTGCGTCTTTCTTATTTTCCATGGCCTACATAATTATTTAGCGTATGTAGTTATCTTGCAGTTCACGCGAGCCGGCTCGAGCCTCTTTTCTTAAAGCTCGAGCCGGCTCGTGCCCAGGCCTATAAAATTGCACACCATGAAGTTTGCACCCGCAAATGCTAGACTTGATGCGTGAAACAACCTCCCTCAGTGACCTCTGTACAGAGTATAGCGACTTTGATTTTTCCAAGTGAGCCATACTGAAGGTTTCGCCTTATGTATAATTTAAGTAATGGAAGCTTCCCTCACAACTAGACTACGTAGACACTATATTTCTGTACCCCTGTTTGGTCACCGTTATTCTTTGAAGTTCCATATAATGATATTAGTCTGGTATCATGATATAGCAGTTGCTTTGTGAGTATGATAAGATGTACGTATAGACCAAATCACGTGAGCCAATGCACCCATCAGTGAAATAACCCTTTGCTCTTATTGCCTCGGAACCTTGGACCGCAGTCAGCTCAGCAGTCACTCTCACTATCATTTGGAGGGCTCCGCAGTGAATATCTAGTCAGCCTCCTCGAAGGACCAAACGATGATTTCGTCATTTCTAAGCCACTCATTCCAACCGTGGATCCTTGGAAGGCGTTTTTTTTTTTTTTTTTTTAACTCAGTACTCGTATGCACAACCTTAAGGGTTGTATGACGAGCCACCCGGAAACCCGGGTGGATTCAAGGGACAGCCAAGTTAATCTGACGCCCTGGGCAAGCTACGTACACGATCAAAACGACACAAGCGAATAACATAAAGCAACGCAGTAAATATCAAATATGCGCACTTTCCTAACGTCCGGCGAGGGGGCGGTAGAGGTAGGCGAAGTACGCCTCTACCGCGTCCCACTCCTCCTCCCCCTCTTCTTTCCTCCAGATTGGAGTGTCCAAGTCTTCCCAAGTCCTGGCATCTCCGATGAACTCCTGACGTTGCTGGTGGTGGTGGGGGCAATCGAAGGTGATATGGTAGCCGTCCTCTGAGGGGTGATCGCAGTTGGGGCAGGCTGGGGAGTCGACCTTGCGTATGAAGTGGAGCCAGTAGTTCTGGGGGCCCCGGTTGGTGCGCAGCCAGGTGTAGGCCGATAGGGCGTGTCGGTGCCATAGGCACCTGTTGGATCCGTACCCTGGTTCCGATCGCATGTCCTTCCGCCTGGCCTTGGCTGCCGTCCGGATACCCGCTGCTGTTGCCACCTGTTGAGTCCCGGCAATGCGGCCCAAGGCTGATTCGTATGCCGCCCTCTTGTCTGCCCTTTCGTTGCCTGGGATGCCTATGTGGCTGCGGACCCATCCTATCGCTGTCTGTAGGTGTGCCCTCTTGTGCAGGAGGTCCTTCAATTCTCGTTCGATGCCGGATCTGGGTGGAGCGCCTTTGCCGAGGTTGAGGAGGGCTTGCTTGCTTGTCATGGAGTCTGTCAGGATCAGGAGCTTGCCGGCGTTGGAGCCGAGTGCCAGAGTGATCCCTTTCTCCTCCCCATCGGCTACCGTGGCCAGAGTGCCTAGGTAAGCGCCCCGTTCCGTGACATGAGTGACTGCTGCGGCTGCCACTTCTCCATTCTTGCCGCCGGTTCCATCCGTGAAGAGCAGCGACCAGCCGGAATCCTTCAGTGCTGCCAGTTCTGTGTACCACTCTTTCTTCTCCTGAGATTGCTTGCTGTCGGCAGGGATGATGTCCAGGCCTAGGATTGGCGGGCTCCGGTGGTCGTCCCGGTCACCATAGGAGAGCTCGTCGGGCTCGGCTCCCGTTAGGAAGAAGGCCCGGTAGATCGGACCAGCGAGATTGAGGTTGGGAAGGTCAGTGCCATCATGCCAGAGAGTCCTCCCCTTGGTGTGTATCCCTAACTCGTTCTTGACGTCTCCATCTCCAGTCTTGACTGCCCTCGCTGCCCAGCTAACCAAGAGGTCGTCCAGTTTGGACTCCAAATGATGGAAGGCGTATAGTGTATACTATAAATTATGAGCTGAAGAGCGCGCTGGTTTTATTAGGGAGGAATCCTTGTTATCCTTGCGGCAGAAGGTGTTTATCTATGCAAATCCGTGCAATTGGTAGAGCTAATGTGAGTGAAATTTACTTGATTACCCTAAATCCCTCCCGTGAACTCCCGGTAAATCTTCTGATTACCCTGAATGCCCGGTTAAAAAGCATCAGAAGTTAAAAGCCAAAAACCACAAGTATATATCAGTAATATACTTTAGTGATAAAATGTTATAGTTTGGGCATATGTATATTGTATTTGTTATAAGGGAAACAATCCAGGTATTGTCTAAGCACAGTTAGACAATTTTATAGTCTACTCTCTTGATTATTGGAGGTAAATTATCCAAGGCAATATCCCTGATTCTGGATGTACAGTTACCTTTTCAATAGTATCAGAATGGTGGAGTTTTGGAAGGGTCCCACCGTCCATGGCCAGACAGTATTACTTGGATTAACAGCAAAGGTAATATATATGTAGCAAGGGATAAGAGCTTTTTAACAAAGGCGAGAGGAAATTAGTAACTAGCGGAACAAAACCTGCAAAAGGTATGTTTTCTACATGGATTAACTACTACAGTTTCGCATTGCTAATACCTAGCCGCAAATTTTCCTAGAACTCAGAGGCTAAAATAGAACAATAGGAATGCCCATAAAAACCCCATCATTCTTATCATATCTCCAGAATCGAAAGATTTCGCAGTGTGTTGAGATGCAGTGATTCTACAGCGGTTTTCTCAGTCACAAAAGCTTGTCAAAAACAAGAGATTTGCGCCTAATGCTAATCGAGGTTTGCCCAGGATCAAAAAGACCACGACCTACCGCTGGAATTCTAAGTGAGTTGGCGTTTTTGCTGTTGTCAGAAACCTAGAAGGGGGGGTTGTCACTGTGCGACGTCCACACTAAAATCCAAGAACCCCCACGATGAGTGCGGCGCTGAAGAAGATTGAGCAACAGAAGCCGAACGAGGGCGGTCACAAACAGCACTACAGCGGCTCTTTAGGCTTCCAGCTAGCCTCGTACCCAGCGTGCTTATTTACGTAAAACCACCGGGACCTAAGTTTGCTACGCCGCGGCTGGGGTCTCTATGAGAGGCCAGTGCCTGCCAGGGCAACTTGCAATCTCTGTCCCGTACCTATGATCCATCTATGTGAGTCTTTTCAATGCTAGGTGTCTGCTTGGAACCCTCCATCCTATTGGGAAGGCCTGTTTAATGCCAGCCGGTGTCGCCGTGTCAACCCTAAGTGTCCTGAATGGGTCGAAGGTTACTTACTTTTGCAACTTAAGCACTAACGCCAGTCCGCTTTCCATACATTAAGCCGTATGTATACTAGCATGGACTGCAGTGTCACCGAAACCTGTTACCCTTCTTTCATTAGAATGTACATGAAGTATGAAGTCATGATAACGGGGTTAAATATGAGGCCTTGATTACTTATTGGTTGGTAGTTCGGGGATTCCATTCCATTGGGAAGTAATTATGAGGGGAATATATAAATTTACGCTCTATCTATCACTGCCTTCTAATCCTAATCGCTTAAACAAAGTGCAAATACGGAGATTATTATTCCATATTCGCCTAGCTAATGTCAAAGCCGTAGCCACAATTCGAGCATGGCCCGTAAGCGGGTTTTGACATCCCGCAGCGAGGGCATGGGCTGCCTTGCTGACTGAAGTCAATATCAACGACCTGGCTGATGTCGAGGAAGTTAGTCAGGGTCATTATGGTGTGTGTGTGTGTGTGTGTGTGTGCGTGAATGCAGCTGTAGACTAAGAAGGACGACGGAATATGTTGATGGGCTTATAAACGTACCTGTGTAATGGCCAAAAGCATGTAGATGTATGGCCATCTTGTAAAGGAAATTGACTTATGCATGGGCAGAGCAGAAATGGACTTTCTGACACCCAGGGAGCGAAGTATGCCTAAGGGTCGAGGTGATTAAGTGCAAAATGCTCATGCTTGTATCATCCAGCTGCAGAACTCCTGTTAGTTACGTGTCTAGTATATACATATACAGTACAGGGTAGCGAGGTAGACCATGGTTTTAAATACAAAATGACGACCCTCATGCTAATACAATAGTGTTCCTTAATTTTGTGGGCCCCGTAGTCTTATTCGTAGGTCTTACTCGTCTGCTTCCATGTTATATATATCAAGGCTGAGATATTAGATTGCTTTCAGGATTCTTGACGCCGCAACTGGAGTACCATCCATCACCGGGATGCGGATAACCACATGTGGATCAGCATGGCGCTAACTACATTTCGGGCGAGATCGAGCTGTACCAGAGCCCAGAGTGGACGGAATCGAATTAACACGAACCAAAGACCTCCAAGAGCTCCCTGTGACTCGTGAGAGGTGAAGAGGGATTGTACCCCGCTGAAAGGGGGGTAATGGGGCTACCATACGAATAACAAACCAGGTGAAGTAGTAAGTGATAAACCGCTCAGATATATATCCCATATTCCATTAGATATCCCAAAATGTATTTGGGATTAAATTGTAACCGTTGGCGCCATAGTAGAGTGACTCAGCTTTGCCTAAACCCCTCTTGTTTAACATGCTTTTCCTTTGTAGCCAGAGACCACTTTATATCTGCTCTCTCTAGCTATAAATGCAAGTTAGCGAATATCTTATTATTAGAAACTCCACCATAACCATTCCCAATTTTGCCTCTGATTCTATTAAGGAGCCAGGTTTACTATTTCCAATCATTTAGTTGTAGTAGGTTGCTGAAGGTGCTAATGCTGATCCACAATAATTCCAAAGCGCTTTAAGCATTTAAAAGCCCTGCTTTACACATAGGGGAACTATTCATAATATTACCTTGGCCTATTAACTGTCGCAGAGGTAGGAGCACTGGCTGTTTAGTGTTATTGTAGCAGATTAGGATAGGTACCCCAAGCGAGCTATCTTATCAAATTTTAGAAAATAGGAATACTGTCAACTAAGTACTAGTAGAGGTAAATTTGGAAGGGTTATTGCAAATTAGTTACCTTCTATATAGAGTAAGAGATAACAGATCTAAAGCGAGCTCCAGCTATAGAAAAAAAAAATGCTAACAACCAGTTTTGACTCGTTCTACTAGGACCCAAAAGGTTATAATTCAATTCCAATAGACATTCAGATATTTAGTAATCAATTGGAACCATGGGAAATATATACGACGTCTTTATCTCTCTCTACCTCATCCTGTATGTTAACACCATTACCCCCATTCTGGAGGGGCATGAACCATCATACCCCCTCTCCAAGGCTCTCTCGGAGGTCTTTCATTCATATTGTTTCCATCCACTTCTCACTCTCATGTATCTCAATCTCCCTCGAAATGGTTGGACCATGACCCATATCCGGATGGTAAACCACATCCTGGTAGTGTGTGGTATCCTCAAACGGAACTGGGCAGAGCCCACAATTTGGGCAATCGCAATACTTATGCCTTGTTTCCTCGCAGCTGGCGCATTGGGAGTATTCTTCGCTCAGGTGGTCAACTGGCTTGGTGTTGGAGATAGTGAGAGCCATTGTTATGCGCTTTCTGTATGTATATGTGTGTGCCTATGTGTATGTATACGGATCAAAGAAGGACGAAGAAACGGTTGATAGGCTCGTAGATATATATGTTCCAGCTAGCGTAGGAATTCGGGCCATACAGAAATGGCCAAGGCAGGTTAACAGGCATTTCGGTAACAGGTTCACAATGATACTTCTCTTTACAGGAATAAGTCGCCCAATCTCCTGCAAAATTAAGATATGAATTCAATTACCCACTACACTATTCTAGGTCTTCGTATATGTCTTCCATCTTTATCCCCTTTCCTAGCTTCCACAAGTGCGCTATAGATTAGTCAAATCATCTTTTACCGCCGTCTTGTGCAAGCTGGGACACGAAAATATCTGATCACAAAGCTGCTGCCGCTCGCCTTAGATATTCTATGCATGCAAAAACATGCTCCCGTATGGAGGCAAAACTGTCTATACAGTGGCCACATGGCCGCTCCGACACCATTATTTCGACGTCGCACAACAACGAACGATATGGCCGGCACTGCAAAGGGAAGATTATCGGACTTTGAGAAAGGACAGATATTTGTTTTGGCGAAAAAATTGCTTATATTAGGCCAAATCCAGGCACAAGTAAATAGGCCAAGGTCAACCAACATCCAAGAATTCCTCAATAGATTCTGAGAAGGAGCTTCTGAAGAAAACCTCCCTACACCCGGTAGACCCCAAAACTCAGCATTACCACTCCAAGGACGTCTTGTGCGATAGTCAAAGAGGGACCGCGAGCAACCCATTTCGGAAGCTACGCAATGAAGTTGGCCCCTCAAATGTTAGTAGAACAGTGAAGCGAGCCATACAGGAGAACATTAGGAAGTGGCGAGCGAAAAAACAAAGAGCCTTTCGAAAGCGTAGAAATGCGGCACAATGATTAGCTTGGGCCTAAGAACACCAATATTGCGATAAAGGAAAATGGAAAGGTGTCGTTTTTAGTGATGAATATTCGGTTCAAAATTAAGCGAGGTTGATGCATCATATCTACAATTTCAGACATTATGAAACTGACAAAGGATCCCCGAGGAAGGTGGGTGTGTAGAACACCTGAAGAAAAGTATGATAAGGACTGTGTCCAAGGGCTTACTAACGGTCCAGGAGTAAAGCTAATTGTCTGGGCTTGTATTTGGGGGCGTCCTAAGGTTCCTCTAACACCGATCATAGAAATCGGTGGATTGATGAGAATATTTGCAAGTTTTGGAGGAGGGATTGCTTGATGCATGGTTTAAAGATAATGTATTGAAGTGATGAAGTGGCCAGCATGTTCACAGGATTTTTTTCAACCCAGTTGAGCATGATTGGAAGCACCTGAAAGAAAAGCTCCATGAGCAATATCTGACCATTCATCTCACTCTAGAGGTCCTGATGCAGTGAGAATGACTGTTGGACCGAGGACATTGGAGGTGTTTCTTTGGAAGCACTTTGGAGTCTATGCCTCATATGGTGGTGCAAGAATTGTTATTGTTGGAGTTGGAGCGCCGCTTGGATGCTGTACGGAAACCTTTGTCCTAGTACTTTACCTCCTTGTTCTGGTTTGCAGCCAAAGGGTATAAACTCTCAAGGTGTGGCTACCCTACTCACCGGACCTCAACCCATCGAACATGAACGGTACAAGCTCAAAGTGTACCTGAAAAACGACGAAGGGCAAAGAATAATGGCACGGAACTATACATATCTACCGGTAGAGAATTTCTTGGAACTGATTAACTTTTCGATTAACTTGCCAAAGCATGATATATATTCAAACCCCATTCTCTTGTTCTTCACCCCATATCCATACCCTTCGAATTCTTATTAGTATTGACATTCTTGACCCAGGCCCGCCAACCGGCCTAGAAAGCAGTAGGGCCGAGCCCACATATTGGGCAATCCGCAGTCCTGGGTTTTGCTGTCCCGCAATAGGGGCATGACATATATTGTTCTTTTTTGAAGTCAACCATCTTGGTGATGAAGGTAGTGAGAGTCATTGTGGTGGGCTTCTGTTTGCCTGTGTGTGCGTGTTCGTGGTTGTATGTGTGTATGTATATATGTATGTGTATGTGTATGTGTGTGTGCATGTGTGTATATGTGTATGTATGTAAATACTATGGGACTGAAGGGTAGGTCCTAAGCATTATACATATAAAACTCCGGCCAAGTTGTGACCACATACGTATGTAAGTGGCTATAGATAGTCCAGAAATAATAATGGACTTCAAGTTGTGTGGTTGTCTTTGGAAACTTTATAATGCAGACGTTGCATCACATCATGACACCATTTTCTAATTCGTGGCTTTTCCACTTCCATTTCCTCCCTTCTACTTCCCCCTTCACCTCCTATATCCCCTCCTGGCCAGCCCCCTTTGGCATGCTTCCCCTGAGCTCGGTGCTAGCATAACTCTAATACAGAACAGTCGCGAAGCGGACGTCAGCATAGATGCTGCGGATATTGATGTTTGCAGGCACGAATACGTGCGCTTAAGGTGTGAGGTAATGGAACGCTTTGGTGCTATGTTGTTCTCGTGCCCAGACCGATTTATTTATTTGAAGATTTAAGGGGGTCTTAAATCCTCAAATAAATAAATCGGTCTGGGCATGAGAACATGCTATGTATGCTCAACACACTTTATCTTTTTTTAATCGGTAAATCATCACTTGTATTCAGCTTATTACGGAGACACCGCGTCTCGGTTTGGGACCTGGTGGATTATCCAACTCCTAAGCCGACCTCTGTCCTTCTCACTCACACTTAACTATATACATCGTTCGCCTTACCCACCGATACCCAACCCGCTACCGCCGCAACATTCCCGGTCTTCCCAATTGGCAAAATTTCCTCCAGTGTCCACCCCTTCCTGACCCCAATCCGTGTCCACATCACGAGGTGGACTGCATCCTGCGCCACCCCGCACTCACAGTAAGGGCTCTCGGCTCTCCAAATCACATGCTTCTCAGCCACTTTATCTGGTTAAACACACTCAATTTTAAAATTACACATTGCATGAGAATATCCCGGTGGTACTACATGATTTCCCTTAGTTATTATTACCTCCAAATATATTCACATACTTCTGTGAAACCCACCGTAAAGTGATTTTATTGTAGTCTTCCATTCGTGAACTCGTATTCCGCAATGCTTTCATCCTCTAGATCTACCCGGAAATCCTCCGACATATCAAGACAGACAAGTACCATAATCATTGCCACAGACCCACTGTATGAATAGATAGATGAATGGCTACATGGATAAGTGGGTGGGTGCAGTATAATCTTATATATGGTTTCAAGGTAAATTCAGGATAAGACATAAATTAAACAACTCCTGATCAGCGTATTAAAATAGCGATTTCAACTCTGGGATGGGCGGTATTTGCTATGTGCATAGATTTTATATTTTTTAAGTTTTTTTTTCTAATTTTATTTTAAGTCAATACTCGTATACGGCATAAGGCCACGGCGAGGTTAAAGGTTATATTGACATGCTGGGAAACCTGAATATTATGCCGGTATCGAAGTAAATATGGGTAGCAGGTATTCAAAAGTGTTCAAGCAACGCGTGGCCCATGTCAATACCATAAATATTACCCATCCGCGCCTCGAGCTCCTCCAAAAGTCTAATTCCCCCGCCCTTGTTCACAATAATATTCGCCTTCCAACACACTCTAGATCTCCACCACCCCAAAACATTTCTATATTAATTATGGATTAAGCTTAAGGAAGTCATGATATTGTGACATACAGATCAAAGCATATTGACTTAATTAGAGTTAAGTTATCGTATAATTATAAAATTTATCGCGCTATGGGGCACTGTCGGTGTCAACGAAGTGCTGGGTTCACAAGGTAGATGATCTAGATATGAGGATCTCGAATTTCTACCGTCTCTATTTATATAAAGACTATAGACCTATCTACCGAACGTCGTTATACTCTCGAACAATGCTCAGGGATTTCCTACTATTAATACCTGAGACATTATCAGCATCACAATATATCGTACCTTGGTCCTGAATCAATCCTATAATTGTGCTTGAGCTCAATGGGAACAATACGTGTGCCCAGAGGCCTAGGACGACCCGCACCACATTAATCTTGCCGAATGTGTGAGCTATGTATTTACCTACTATGGCCTAAATCTCGTAGACGCTCCGAACTGAAGTCAAGGCAAATATATGATAAGAAACATAAAAAGTCTCTTATTTAGTCTTATTAATAATATTCATTGCTTATGTATCTGGAGGAAGCGATTCTGCTACTAAGTAGCTCACCTAACACCGCTTATTCAACTACCACTCATGGTAAGTTGATTGCTATATCAAGACTACCGTTAACAATGCACATCCAGACGGGATTTTCCTTTGCTGTGGTTTATTTATATATTGAGGCTAAGTTAGGTGGACATTGATCAATCTGAGGGTCACTGAACATCAATAATCGGGGAACACTATACTAAAGCGCAACAAACATTAGACGTTGCCTAAGCATATTACTTACTGGTTCGCTACTCTATCATTCCCTTCGGTCTCTTAGTTCACTACTACGTAAGATATGAACTACGATTTTGCATATATCCAATGGTTATTGGAGTTGTATATAGTTAGAGTACTATGTAGGTTTGAAGATGTAACCGTAATGGGATGTAGGCTAGATCGTACAAGTAGGGGAAACATACAAGATTCAGGTTTCTACAGATAATAGGCAGGCCTATTAGGCAATTTCATCGGTTAAACAAGACTAAGCGTGTCCAGGAACATATTTGTGGCTCATTGCTCCCTAAGGATTTCAAGGGTAGTATATAATCTTAAATGTATATTTGAGTCATCTTATCCTACACTTAGATATTATGGTACTAAGGACGGTGTTAACTCGGTTGATGCCTTCGAGGAGGAACACGGGAGGAAATCCTTTGAAGATTTTACCTATTCCTTTTTGTCTTTGTGGTGTTTCTGGCTGTAGGATTTCTGTTTATAGTATTATTTCCTTAGGCTCCCTACTGGCCTTACTTTCTTACAAAGTTGCTGCCTTTCCTTGATCCCAATGTTGCTATAGTTGGTTAACGGCTTTCTTATAGAAGTTCTTTATTCTTAAAGATGCTCTTATTCTTCTTTCCCCAAATTATGCCAGATTATTCATTGATTCTATTTGCTTAACCGAGGGTGATGTCCCAAGCTGATAAGGCAGCTGATGTAGGATTTCCCTTTCGGAAAGTGACCGTGAATCGTTGGTGATTCGTTTCCTACAAAGGCATTCCACACTTTGTTGATTTCTCAATCCATATAGTTTTGATATAATCCCTACATATTCACAACTATATCCATTAAAATCAATTTTTTTTTTCATTTTTTAGTCAGTACTATCATGCGACTTAAATGGCGAGGTTCCAGTGGTCACCTTAGAAGGCTCCCTCTGCCCCCAGTTCCGCGGGCTAAATTAAAATCAATGCCTAGCTACAATTTTATAGACTCACTACATACCAAGAGACTTATTTTGTAAATACTCTCGATATAAGAAATTCCATAATACAATTTCAGATTGCATTTAATGTGAGGTTTTTCTATAACATGGCCAATGCGAAGGGATGCAGTTCCCGAAAAGGGGAATGAGTTGTTTCATAATGAACACTTTTTTGTTTTTTTTGCGGGTCATCACTCGCATTGAAGCTTCTCGCTTATGCATACCAATACAAAAGACAATTAAGAGAAAGTTGGACACATACATGGAGCCCCTCACCTCCGCCACCGCCTTACACCATTCCGGGTCGCCGCACCCCTGCTCCCATTTGCGCCCTTTGCCATCTGCGAACCCCGTGCATCCCAAAAGGTGTACCGCATCCTGTGCCACCCATCCGTACACAGATCACACAGCGGGCTCTCAGCCCTGCCCACTTTGTGTAACCACCACTTTGGCGGTCCCCGATCGGTCACGATGTCAAAAAAAAGAAAATGCCCATGTTTCGACCCCAGAAGAGGTATCACTTTATATGTGTTAATATTCAAGTTATTGGGAAAGGCAGGGTTCAGTCACTTGTATCATGAAGTTTCTTATATCAGGTGTTGTGTACTTGATCCCTTTATGTGACCCCTTTGGCCGGTCTAAGAAACCCCCAGATCTTGTACTGACACATGAGACATTGTACCATCGCGCATGCCCTATTATCAAACCATGGCCTTTTCTTAGCGGGTATTTATCCTTTCACCTTCCTACTAACATACCCACTCAGTACTGTGTGTTTACACACATATACTTACACCTCACATCGCATGTGCAAACTTCCAGCCTCAGTGCCGCCACTACCAAGACCACGCTGACTTTCACCAGCGTCCTGTACAAGAGTGTTGACAACATGTACTGGCCGCGTGTATTTATCCGCTGCCCCAACTGCAGGACCTGGAAATCCAAGTAGTGGTATTGCATCTACTTTGACCGTGGGCCAGAGTCTAGCAATTAGGCGTATAATTGGCAGTTTGGTGGAGATGGAGAGGAGACACAATTCTTTTTTTTTTTTTTCCTCCTCAAAAAAAACTCATTCCTCATGTGCACAATCTTAGAGGTGGTATTACGGGCCCGCGGAGGCTCGCGTAGATTCCCAGGACGGTTTATCTGTCCACCCTGTCCAATCTATGCACATGACGAATTAGAAGAGCAGAGTCGTGACTGCTTGAGAATTAAGATTCTTTCAGTTCATTCAGGACCATATTTTTTTTTGTAAATCATTGCTCACATTGAGACAGCTCGCTTATGGCGAGGCAGTGCTCGTCAAGATAACAGTTGTGGCAAATCCTTCCCCGTTTTTGCGGTGTAGGTAGGTTTGTATTGTGTAGTACGCTGGTAGTATAGTGTCGATGATGTTTTTTGTGATGGATATTTCCGTTTGGCGTAGTTTATATAAAAAAAGAGTTCTACTGAGCTCCATGGCCGTGGAGATCAGATTGTAACAGGAAATTATCTATTCCCCATGGCCAGGCCATAGACTTGGAGCTGTTGAGCAATAGTGGCTACCACAGTTAGCGAGCTCAGCAAGCATATGGCCCCTCAACCTCTCTATTAAACACTATGCCACCATAATTCAGCCTCCCTTCAACAGAAGTGACCTAGCTAGTATTAACAACTGCATCCCTTCAGATTGCTACACTGTCGATAGCCAGCCAATACTCTACCCAATTGCCACGCTCTAACGATCAAACATGAGCCTTTACCACGTCTCCTACGAGCTCGCTAGCTCACTCTCCCTCCCCTCACCCAAACGGCCGAAATCCTCTAGCCCGAAGCTCAAGAAGCAGAAACCTCTTGAGAAGCTCCGTAAAGAGAAGAACATTGAACCAGAACTAGTGGAACCTACAGTCAACCAAACACACAGTTTCACATTCCACAGGCAGCTATCTTCCCTCCTTTCTTCCCGGCCCAGCTCCGCGCCCCCCGCTATATCATATCCACCAGGTTCCGAGTCTCCTTCCTTCTCCCCTTTCAACCCTCTCGCCGCTCCATCAGCTCTCGTATTATCTACTGCTTCAATCAGGTCGACTACCTCCTCTGCCTCCGCTCGCGGCGTAAGGCCTGAATCCTATCACTCATCCCAATCTTCATCCCACTTTACCCCTAGGCCCGTCAGTCGCCGGCAAACCTGGTCGAACACCGTCAAGCGCCGCACCTCCCGTCTCTCCCTAGACCTCAGTACCTTCCTTGAACAGACTAGCTCTACCTGCGGAACCCCCACCGAAGAAATCGAAGACTTCCTTGTTGGCGGCCGGGAGAATCCGAATCCGTACTTGTACGAAGCTGACGTGATTCGGGGCATGGGTGAACAGTTGGAGCTTATGAGTTTGTCCCAAATACAAAATGCGGCCACTGTGGATACGGTGAATTCGGAGAAGGTACAGTGCCAAGTACATGGGGTGATAGTAGCGAAAGGAAGATGCTCTGGGTGTTTAAAGATTAAGTTGGAGGAGGGTATCAGGGAGGAGACAAAGATGAGGCAGAGAGTGCAGTCTAGTTGGTTGGACCTAGAGTGATAAGGCTCTAGGGGCAGTGTCCCACGGCATTTTTTTTTTTCTTATTAAATAATTAAAAAACAATCATTACTCACCTTCAGCCTAAGGCTATGGTGTGGCACGCCGTTGGGGTAGAAATCGATAACTTGCTGTAGATTCTTGAGATGATATGGTCTACATTCTATCCTTGCTATTGCATCCTCTTTCTCTTACATTGGCACCATAACGTTTTGGTCTGCAACTGTAACGGCAAGGCTAGTGGCAGGGGCTATGGACAGGCTACAGGGAGCGCTACAGGGACCAGAGATTATGACAAGGGGACAAGAGGTTCAATGAAGAACGATATGTATTTAGCACGGCTAAGATACAGAAAGAGAAGAAGAGTACGGGAAATAGTCTGCCTTATATACCAATTCCAATGCCCACTGTTGCCACCGTTGTACCATACATCACAGGGATAAGGACCACCACAGGGCTGTGGACCAGCCCCCACGCGCTAGTCCCAATTCAAGTGACGAGGGCCTACGAGCTTCAAATGCGGGGCATGCGGGGTAACGCTGAATCCCACGGTTCATTAACACTGCAGCTTCAGGTTTTCGGAGCGTGCCCGCCGGACTAATTCGGAGCAAGCTTCCAAAGCTCTCTATAGACGCATGGCCGTAGTCAGGTTAGCATGGCCGTTACTCAACCATTCATTTAACCCAATCGAACGTACATCTTGTCTCTCACCCCCATCTCTAACACCCGAACAATGACTGCCAGCGACTTATTGAGCGACTTAACTTTTGGAGGTATCCCAATACAGCGCAATTGGGGTTCCAACCAGACTAGCGAGGGGAATAGCACCCCGACTAGCGAGGGGGGAGTTCCGCTAGCAAAATCCCAATGCGATACCGACCAGACTAGCGAAGGGGGGGTTCCTGTAGCACGATCCGAGTGGGATAGCGACCAGTCTAGCGAGGGGGGAGTTCGACTAGCACAATCCTGGGGTAGCGACCAGTCTAGCAAGGGGGGAGTTCGGCTAGCACAATCCTGGGATAGCGACCAGTCTAGAGACGGGGGAGTTTCTGTCGAGGGGGACCTACTTGATTACATCATCTGCCGTACCTGTGGGTACGCACGCCTTATGTATGGTCAGTGCGAAAAGTGTGGACCTCTGTGAGTTGTGCGTATGGGGTAATATTAGCGCGTAAGTACTTAGTAGGGTAATGGAGCTCGAGTAGTTTCTCTTGTTTTTGAGTTTTGGAAATTGAAGTTTGAATAACCATTATTCTGTTTTCCGCTTGGGAAATTCTTTGCTAGGTCATTTTTTGTGAAAAGACGGACCAAGCCATGAGGAGTACAGATTTAGGTGTTTCTGTAGGTTCAGCAATTTCTGTGTACGATCTTGTATCTGAACTTACAATGGATAAGGCTTGTTAATTCATCACAAGCTGTACTTAGACAACGACCGCCATTGCCCAACTCTGTTATGTCACTTGAAGTTCGATACATGCGTAGAAGGCCCTGAATATAGATACTGCTTCTCCTCCTCCTTCCACTCCTCCACCTCCTATGATGCCAATATATAGCAACATAATGCGATCTCAAGCCATCGCAGCGTCATTGAAGCCGCAACCAAACCTGAGGTAGTCGGCGTATATCGGTTTAGTTTGTGGCTTGTACTAAAATGCTGGTGCATGAACCAAGTTGTGAATTGACAACCCCTAATCATTAGGTGTCGTTTGTTCCTTTAGATGCCGCATGAAAGAAGGAGGGAATGCACTGAGGTATTCCTGGAGATTTCAGGATTCATCAGTTTTGTCAACCGAATAAAAAGAACCAAAAGATTCACAGATTTGACATTGTGTGGTAAGATGGATCGGTATAAGTTGCACTCCGCCCAACTGTATGCATGCATCGCTGTTTCCAAAATAGGCAAAACTGCATTATCCCCTTGTCTCACTCCGTAGCTTGGGATTTTACTGTGCCGAAGATACCGTATCTGCTACTGAATTTCGCAGAGTAGTTACCTGGTAAGTGATTCCTGTTGAATATGCCATATCTGCGAGCTCTAGGTAGTGTTCCGCATTATCGCGGGGATGAGTGTGAGTTCCCTGCACCACAGTTAGGCAACTTCCTACTATAAGATGGGGGGCGGAATAACCACTCGCCCCTCCAAAATGCTTCTCAACTCATGTAAAACAATTGCCATCATTACCATTCCCGGAAAATAAGCTTTTGAGAGGACACTTCTCGCATTTCTGGCTCCGCATGTGCTTTCATCGAGGATACTGTAGCTATTGGGATTGACGCGGGGAGTACTAGTAGGTATGGACCGGGGGGCAGGTGAAAGAGGCGATTAGTCTAGACAACCATGTTGAATGCTGTGCTAGACTTAAGTAGGAGCCTGAGTCGTTGAGTAGTTCTGTAGGGAGTCGGGTTGGCATAAGCCGTTCGTAGATACATATATGTAGGTTCTTACTTCGGGTTGAGGCTAGTACAAAAGTCTGCCTACTTACTTTCTTATAGTACCCAACGCACACGGTTAGTCTGGTTGGATACTTACGTCCATCCATAGAGGCAGTTAGTCCAGGAGGTAGTCCGGTTGTCCATAGAGGTAAGCAAATACCTACGAGGGGATTCTCTACGAGAGGTTGGCGACTACGAAGGGTGGTGCAACCAGACTAACAGGACATATCTACACGCAATCCTAGAACAGAGGATTACTAAACACTAGGTGCGTACATATACCGACGATAAGCAGACTGTGAATACCACAAGGACTACTAAGGAGTTTCAAAGTCCTTATGTATATCATTCACCATCAAGTAGAATATACAAGCTAAGAAAAAAACCAACAGCCAGGTTCCTAGATTTGTGTGCATCTACTCGAATATGGTGTTACACCGCGTCCCTAGCAATCCATCCTCCTCCATAGTCTCCACCGGATTCGCTCCATACCGTATTCGAAACAATTGTAAACCCATGTGTACTCTCTTTGAGACTCTCTTTCATAACATAATAACAGCAAAGACCCCGAAGTCATGTACATATTCCGAGCAACACATCCCTTTTCCCTTTCTTTGGGGCAAATCTATATAACTTCGCTAATAACCGAAGACAGTAACCTCGTTCCTAATTAGGTCGCACCCAGGTAACTCAATGTTCCCCGCTCGTTTCTTGCTCTGCTGTCAGGGCCGCCCGGTAACAGTGTTGTCATTCAGCCAAGCAGCCGATGCAAAACCAGGCTACTGAAGTTATCTTTTCGAAGGAACTTTCTATGCCTTCAGCCATCCTAATTACTTATTTGGAACCTGGCAATAGGGACGACGTGGAACTATAGTGCCGTATCCGCACCTCTGGTATTATAGTATTCAGGATGGTACAACCAGACTAGTATTCTAGAGAGTGCTTTGGACAGAGGGATGAAGAAGGCTGTGTTTCATAGTTAGATCAAGTGGCAAAGTGTGACGAAGGACAAACACACCCTAAACCTCAGGACTGCTTTAATAATGGCAAACCATCATATCGAACTCATCGAAAACGCCAGTACCTTGCGGGAAACAGAGCCTGTAGTTAGAACTAGTTGCAAGTGGGACTAGATTCCCGCTTACTGTATTTTCTTTTAGAGAGGAGTGAACTTCCTTTCCTTTCTGGAAATGGTGGTGTTTTCATTCTTCTCTAGCAATAGGCGCGAGTTTGTTAACGTTCGAATGGCTCACTGGCTGTAGGTGCAGTGTCGAAATTGCAGTATCCCGTGTCGTAGGGGTTAGAGCTGGAGAGCTGGCGGGAACCCTGTATCCCTCAGGTCATATGTGGGCTGAAGAAAGTAATTCATGTTAGCCGATGTAACTGTCGCAGACTAATCGAGTGACAAATGAGAAGGACAAATGGACGAGACTAGGACAACTATACCCCTAAGTTTCAATATTTCTATGTTGCTAGCAAATCGTCACCATAATTGGAATCATCGAAAACGTCCTTGGCTTTGGAGGCAACTAAAGTTGCACTTGAACCAGGCGCACCCATATTGTGAAGAAGGAGGAGAATCTCCTTCATTGACTGGCAATTGTCAATCAGTACCAAACATTAACGCTGCCCACAAATTACTCCTGTAGCTAGACATTAGCACAAAAGCGCACATACCATTCTACCACCCTATATTATTCCGAGACGCTTTGGATTAAGGACGAGGCGAATGAGCTTCTCCTTATTCTCTTGGGAGAAGATGTGTGCCTCAATGAGGACACTTTGGATTAAGGACGGGGTGAATGAGCTTCTCCTTATCTCTTGTGGAGAAGATGTGTGCCTCAATGAGGACACTTTGGATTAAGGACGGGGTGAATGAGCTTCTCCTTATCTCTTGTGGAGAAGATGTGTGTATAAATGTTGCCCAGCTATTTGGTATTGACGGTAAAAGTGTCAGTCTGAGCTAAGCTACGAAGGGTTGTGCAACCAGACAGGATTTATTCCTAGTGCAGGGAGCCTGGGGGAGGAGTTAGTATTTGACATGGAAACAGAGAAGAAAGCAGCTAACACGGGCAGTAGGAAGTCAAATGAGAAACATACACGAGAATAGTCTCAGAATCCTTTGTAGAAAAAGGGTGAGGGTAGGAAGTGCCTGAAAGGCAATAGGCGAGTTGGAGAGGGGAGTTCTCAGCACAACCCAATCCAAACCCGTACCCTCAAAACTCTCCTTGGCGCAAATATCCGGATGGGACAACAGACGATGTGGCGACCGCCACCGTTTTTACGGGGAGGGTTTGCGTTTGAAGCGTTCACTGAATGAAAGAGTGGACAACTCCCGTGGGAGAACAGGATCTAGGGTGAGTCAGTGTTGGTCATGAAGAAGAAGCAGAAGAAGAGAAGGGACAAGAGAAGAATCCCCTAAAAGAGGCAATAGCAAATGGGTAAGAAACTTACCCTGATGCAGTTTATCGTTAGCAAACCTCGAAGATATCTAGCAATTGTGTTTGGGCTGTGGAGTTCAGCAGGCACTGTGCTAGTATTGAGGCAAGCGAGTCCCCTTTGAATCTCCATCTGTCTAAATCCACTCCAGCAATTCTATTACCTGCCAGCAGAAGTGAGGAGTGGATAGTCTTCACTGACTGTGAGTGGCTGAGCAGCTTGAGCCTAGATTTTAGCACAGGAATTCAGTGCTTGACATAACCAAGAGGAGGAGAGACAATAATATGTGCCTGAGAAATATACCTGACAGGAGGATCCAGGCTGGTAAGTATCATCTGCAAATCTTGCCGATGAGGTATTTTGGACGACTTCCAGCACTAGCAGCGTGCAGAGAGAGAACATTATTGTGCAGGCAAGCTGGTGCACACCGTCTTTGAGTGAGAGTGTGAGGCATCAAGAGCTATGTAGGAGAAAGAGTCAGTCTTTGAAAGAAAAAGTAGTAATAGCTATATATACTTTAATTTTGGCAAACATTTGCGTTCGAAGCGTTCACTAGCAATGAGTGAGCCCCTGGATCATAGAGCACAAAATCTTGAGGGGGCGTCAGTGTTTGATATAAAGAAGAAGCGAGAAAAGCAGTAGCTGACAGAGGCAGTAGGAAGTGAAGTGACAAACATACGATTTGCGAGTAGTATTTCACCGAGTATTCATTGAGCATGAGAGCACAGTTTAAGTGAAGGATAGTAAATCCTTCCAGAGGTATCTGTGAGGGAAAAAGAGACGGTCTTGCAGTAGGCAAATCTTTGCGTTCCAAGAGTTCACGAACTATGAATGGGCAGGTAAAGACTTTGAAACAGGATAAGATGTTGAGAAGGGGCTGATGAGGAGGTTTAGAAATGTTTGCTAACAAGCAGAGAAGTATTAATATTTGAAAGAAAATTTTTGGTTTAGTATTCGTTAGGAATAGAGATGGGATGGAAATCAGGGAGAGGAGTGAGGGGAAATGGAAGAAGGAAAGGATGGAGGAGGGTAAACGGCAGAAGGAAAGGATAGAGAGTGGGGCAGGGCAAGAGCCGACATTAGGGCAAGAATATATTCTAGTCACAATGGCTAGAGCGGCTTGAAGACAGCATCATCAGGTTTCCGGAAGCTTCTGAGTATGGGAGTGGCTGGGGAGTGGCCCTCGGCGGTGAGCAAGGATTGAAGTTGGTGTGGGTTACGGCATAGATATCCACGATTGGCCAGGGATTCTAAGGGCAGGACTACAGCAATCTTGAACAATACGGGTGGACGGGGAGGACGGAGGGGTCGAAGAGAAGAGCTCTGGTACTTCCCGGTGTTGGAGGCATTATGTTTGTTTTAATAGAGATTTAGGTGTGGGGATGAGAAATGACCGTAGTTAAGAGCAGCATAATAGAGGCTTGAGTGCAAGTGAGGACTAGCTGTGAAGGTTGCGTGTGCGGCAGTTTTTCAGTAGAGCTCATTGAAACTGGGTGTGGGATTAAAACTGAGGGTAATAGTTTGCCTTGAACGGTTGTCTGGCTGCCGTTTCAAGTAGAAATGCTAGTAAAGAATGGAGGCAGGAATGGAGACTTTAGGTCGATTAATAAAGAAATGTACAATACTAGCAATGAGAGTCAAGGGTAATTATTGCGTTACGCTATACATTCCCAGCACGATTGCAGGTCCATATTCCATTCCGAAATCCGTTTCTAACAGCTAAATCCAAGGAAGGGTATTATGAGGTAACCTCCTGATTTCCCTTCCATTCCCTCCCATTTCCTTTCCTTCACCTTCCGCCTTTGAGCCACGACAGATGAGCCGACATCCTGGGCGTGTCAACCTCGTTTCGGTTAGTTGTTGTTCAAGGCGGATTGCTTTCGCAATGGCTTCGCTTCAACAGAGCTAGGCGCTTGTCGATCCTTAGTTGTTGCAAGTTTGTAGGCAGGATAGTCACCGCATGGAGGCTCTTGACTTGACCACAGCGATGGTGGCTACACAAGGTGGGGAGGGCGGATAAACCAGGCTGCGCGCTATGTGAGGAAGGGGTGGCGCAGAACGCAGCACATTTTTGACATATCCGGGAGTAGCGGACGGGAAAGGGCGGAGGTGAGGCAGATATGGGAGGATCCGGAATGGTGTGAGAAGCTGGCGGGGGCGGTGCGGGGTGATGATTATCCTCTTTTTCTCCTATGTTCATAATATTTGTATACCGGGGTATCTGATCGTGTACGTAGATACGGGGCAGGTAGCGGGGTAATCCTCCAGGCGCAACCTGGGGTGATGCGCTGCCTTGCCATAGGCGAGATGCCTCAATGCGAATAATGATTCACAAAAAATAGAAAATAAAAAAACAGGCTCTCGACTTGGGTATTTTAGTCGTTAGTCCTTTGGGTTTCGAGACCCATGTTATTGCCCACTAGGTCTTCAAGACAGCGTTGATAATAACCCACACCATAACCATCGACTTTGGAGGCTCGATTATTCGGTAGTGTCCGTCTCTCGCCCTGAAATGGGAGCACTCTCCACCCACGCCTGCCACGCCTGCCAACAGGCCGACCGTGACTTTGCCCCAACCCGTATATTCTATTATTAACTGTTACCAACCTGCTTCGCTATTGCAAATACTCATTTGGAGGTGGTGGCACTACCTATTCCCTAGTTCATCAAAACCCAGCATGATCTATACCTTCAAGCTCGAGCTCGATCTTCTCTCCCTCTAACATCTCTTGATCATCACCATGCCTAACTTTTTCCGCCTATGTTCCCCGACATTGATACCCCTTCTTCAGCATCCGGAACTTCTTGGTTAAGTGTGGCTATCCAGTCACCACCCTGAGAAATGTAAGTAACTCCAAAAGCACAGTCTTCTCTTAGAAACCTCCAGAAACATACCTCATTGAGGTACAGTAACTTGGTTTATGCACGGGGGCCTTGCACGTGACGGATATTTTACCTGTGAATTTCCGTTAGCCCCCGACCCTGTTTTATTTGGAAGCTTTTCACTTGCGCCACTTTTCATAGTTTTTCCTCTGCGCTTCATGGACGCGTCATTGGAGTCTCTGGGAAAGTTGTACCTGCGAGTAGTTTTCTTCTTTGGTAGTGTTTCTCTCTTTCGGGATCATAGGGTCCCATTTCTCCCTCTCTGCTGACCGTGCAGATTAGTTTGTACGTACCTTGAAACCACTCGGGATTCGTTGGCGTGTCATACGACTCTTACGTTTGTGCATACAAGGAGGAAAAAAATTGGTTTGTCCACGGGTGGCCACTCGTTGGCGCAAAAAGAGTCTTTTGCGAAGGCCAATGTCCGAAAACTACCGTATACTAACATCAGCATCAGGATCGACATACAGCCCTCCAATTGAACATCCCATCGGACACTCCAAGGTGATTCCTGAGCTCATTTAAGCATAACTCCTCGACTGTTCCCTGAACGGCATTGGTGGCCTTCTAGGCAGCACGCACTTGCTTCGTGCTTTCTGCTTGCTGGGCCAGTGCAGCAGAGCGCTAGTAATCTGTCCGGCTTTCCAGAGTATAAGTATATGTACTTGTCAGACTGCTCAAGGGTGGCAGCTAGGTAGCTATAGCTTCTTCTTCCCGGTAGTTCTTCTCTCAGCCGTGGGTATCATTTGGCGTCATGCTCTTGACCGTATATTCGAATTTTTTCACTTGTTGGCGTCACCGAAAAGTATGAGGGCTAACGATAATCTTCCTAGTCCAAATCCTCCAGTAAGCGTTCACAGAAATACTTACACCCTAAACATCGCCTGCAACTACCGATTACTGTTTAAACCTGCCCAAAGACGACTCCCATATACTCCTGCAATTTTTATAAGAATATTACTAGGCCTGGGCACGAGCCGAGCCGGCTCGAGCCCGGAGGTCGTTGCAACCGCCAAATACCGAAGGTACACGGGGAGTGGAAATCTTCAAAATACATTGCAGTCCCACCGTTTCCTCTGTATTTTTTTTGCCTCAACGACACAAATTCTGCCGGCAGTCCAGGGGTTCATTACCTCCCTGAAGAATTACAGTTATACAGTACCTGGCCCTGGATTTTGTCGGTATAACAACTCTCTATAGTCAACTATCTCTACAGTCAACTATCTCTACAGTCGTAGGCTATTTATTAATCGGAAGTCTATTCAGGATGAGCTATCGCGTCATGACATTTATTGCTATGCAAAGTAATAACAAAGTTTACAACTGCAATCGCCCGACATAACCATCCACGCGTACCAGCACAAGAGGTGAAACACAAATCAATGACGCGATATCGGTTACTACAATATCGCAGTCGTCCAATTTCCCTGCAGATTTTAGGTCTGTGTAAGGGTTGGAATTGATTCTTTCCTATTTCCATGTCTGTTTATATCCGTATCTTTCATATTTCTGTGTCCTTATTTTTTCGGTGGCCTATATAATTATTTAGCGGAGGTAGTAATCTATATATTCTTGCAAGTCTCGCGAGCCAGCTCGAGCCTCCTTTGTAAAATCACGAGCCGGCTCGTGCCCAGGCCTAAATATTACGGAAAAGCTAAAAAGATGCCTACAGAGTTTTTATTCTTGTTTTATATGAGGCCGGTCAGCATCAAGCCTTATAGCATATTTATTCTTGAACTGGAAATACTTGTAATGAAGTTCTATTGCACTATGTCACTAACATTAGAGTATTTAATATCTTGTGATTTGCTGTATTCAATACTCATCTGAGTACATACCTTTGCCGTATTAGCTTGAAGAGCCAATATAAGGCATGTATCTAGGTGGTAGTCAACTAGCACATGAGTAGTTCACCTAGTCCATCAGTACCTGGCATATCAGCTGATATCCCGATCATTAAGGATGATCAAGAATAGTTATCGGAGTGGTCCATATTCCACGATAATCGCATGGATAGTGAAAATGAAGATGAAGATTTGAAGCCTATATGGGAGGTTGAGAGGGGAGAGATAGGTCTACAGGGAGGTTATATTGGAAGGGGGGGATATCGTGCCTTCGGTAGATTTTGGCAGGATGTGAGCATAACCATATTTTAGAGCGTACTTGTTGCCATAGATATACATTTAGCCAGAATCACCATATAAGAGTATCCCATTCACGAATCTCTTATGTGTGCATCGACCTGTCAGATTGACCTGCCTTGTCCTGAATCTACGCGAGTTTCTGAGCGACTCGTCATGGCCCCCCTCCCCTGTTGGGGCCGCATGCAAGTAATGAATATTTAACAATAAAAATAAAAACTGGGCTTATGATACAAAGTATTCTCCTTGCATGTTGTAGCTATGCCAAGCTCGAGGGTCAGGTGCTGAGACTATATCTCCCCGATCTCCCTACCGCTCCTCGTGCCCAGGTTTATATTTGTGTACTTTACATAGCGTTCATTGAGATTATAAGCACGTGATAACGCCAAGTAAACTTGCCCACAAACTAGGTACATATGTATGAGGCTAGTACTTTACATACCTAATAAATAAATCAACATTTTGGCACGACACGCACGCGCCTGAGTGCAGGTTGCATTGTACCATTCCTTCTCCCCGTGTCGTGTACGAGACCACACCTGCTCTCTACGAACCGGACTACTCTCTACGACGCTCTACGATACACAACCCGCACCGCATGTTATTCTACCGATTTCTTTACGTCTGACTCCTTGGTTGCTGCTGACTATGTAGAGACCAAGATCTCCATCGTGCGGTGACCCTGCGGCCGCGCAAACTCGCCCTATGGCAAGCAGCCCCCTCTCCATATCCTCGGATGAATATGCGTCCAATCTCCTACCTCCACTGTCCCACAATGATACTTCAGTATCCACTCCAGCTGCCACCGTTCGCGTTTCCGTGGGCTCCGGTATGTGCCTGCTAATACGCTGCTATCCTCCATAAACATCGCATTTGAAACTAACCATGCCTCCTCAGCCCCTCTCCCCGTGCTCCATGCGCTCCACACTTCCGCCCCTTGCAAGCGCAAAGCAGTCAGCATTCCTCTCTCCCTCGAACTCGCAAAACGCCACCGCCACCACCGCTCCGCAAAACACGTCTCACCCCTTATTGCCTCAGAACTCCTTCAGGCCACACACCGCTCTGCCACCTTTCCGGGAGACTTTCTTCTGCGCGACTCCGGGGATCTTCATGTCCCTGAGGCAGCCTTTCTTCTTGCAACTATTGCACAATCCTTGCCTCCTGCTGACGGGGTGCGATACCATCGAAATACAGGGCAGTACACCTGTACGCCACCAGCCTACACCAACACAAATTATCCCGAGTGGTTCTGCCGCCTGGCAAATGCAATCCGCAATGCGAACAATCCCACCCCAGCTGCGGTTCACTCAACGTGGATATGCACCAAGGACACCGCTCCCACTGGTGCGCGTAACGGGGAGTTACGCCCCAACTTTATTCTTACGGTGGATGATGACACCAAGAGCAGGGCAAGTCCTTGGGCTCCAACATGGGACTCTATCCTAGTGGTTGGCGAGCACCAGTCAAAAGGCTCCAAGTCCTTTACCCAACTCGCTCAGTATGCAGAACAGATCTTCATTGCGCAACCCTTCCGCACTGCAGTCCTTGGCATCCTGACGTCAAATACCGGTCCACAACTCACATTCTGGAGATTCGACCGAGCTGGCGCTATAGGGTCAATGGAGTTAGATTATCAATCTACTAGTCGCCAGCTAGACACTATTATTCGCTGCTTATACGCAATCCCGTTCTTGCCTCCGGAGGCGATTGGGTTTCACGTCAGCAGTATCATTACCACCCATCTTCCACCTAAAAACCCCTTTCCACTCAATGATTCCCTCCCGTGGAAGATGCGCATGTCGCCATCCACGCTGTACGAAGGCGAAGCGTTAATGAAACGTCTTCTCTTTGTCGCCCCTGGAATCGTTACTCGTGGCACTCGCGTATGGCGTGGCACTCTTGGTGGCACTCCTGTTGCAATAAAATACAGTTGGCGGAGCAGCACACGCCCCCCCGAGGCATCTCTTTACCAGCTTGCAGCCTCCCACCATGTAATCGGGCTTGCTACTCTAGTTGCATACGATACCTACGAGGACATCGCTACCAATGTGCGCTTCGATCATGGCCTAGCATCATCTCTAGTTGTCGACAGACATGTAAAATCACATAATTGCCACCTGACCCGCCTTATCCTTACCCCCGCTGGCAGAGCAATTAGTGACGAAAACCTATCTCCATCACAAGTCGCAAAAGGTTTGTTTGCAGGATTGGTCGGTCATGCGTCATTGTACTTTGATGCAGGGGTGCTGCATAGAGATTTGTCGCCGCAGAATATTATTTACACACGCAAACCCCAAGTTGCAGTCCACCAATGGATCCTAGGAGGGACCAGGGCAGCAGATGTTGTTGGGGAGACCATGATGCACTTGTATGGGGCGCTGATTGACCTAGACTATGCCGTTGAAGTCGGTTCAACTGAGGGACGAGCATCAGGTGCCGCAGATCGTACTGGGACTTATCCGTTTATTGCGATGGGGGTGTTGGGTAAAGGAGAAATGCATCGGTATAGACACGATCTTGAGAGTTTCCTCTATGTATTGTTGTGGGTATGTTGTTATCCCGTAACACCGGACCCGAACCCGAAGCAGAGGGATATAGTGGACGATGTCTGGCCACGCTATCATCCTTTAAGGACGTGGATATTTGCGGATGAGCAGACGGTTACAACACACAAGGTGACAAACATAGTCAGTGACGAGAAGAGGTTTGAGGAGTTGTTGGTGCGGTTCAGAGCGGGGTTTGAGGGGTTCAAAGCTGTAGCCAGGCGGTGGAGGATGACCTTATGGGGGCTAGATGGTTGGGGGCTATGTGTGGTTGTGCCGGAGGGTGAGGGAGATATGGGAGGCGGGGGCACAAATGGGATGGAGTCTGCCGGTGGAGGAAAGCGTCGTTGGTTGTTGCATGATGAGGTGAGGATTGGAGTGGTCAATAGGGAGGCATTTGGCGAGGCAAGAGATGCCTTGCGGGAGTTGGTTCAGGCGTTAGCGCCGGGAGAGGATGAATTACAAAACCAATTAATCTTAGAAGGAGATCTCACAGGGAAAGAAATAGTAGCCGATTTTATGTTCCCAATAAAACCGTTCGCGCGGAATTCACACGGTTGCAGTCCATAACATCAATAAGTCTTCCCAATCATCCTGTTTCCATGAGCAATAATGGCGGAGGTACTCTTCAAGTATCTGATTTATCTGCTCCATTTGTCCATTAGTCTCAGGATGGAATGCAGTTCATAGTTTGTTGGTAAGTAGGTGGGCATCAAGGGACTCGAACCTCATGAATTACAACAGCTCGCCCCTGTGCGTCTTCGGTCTGTCATTGCGGTGTCGTTCTGCGAGGGAGGGAGGGTACTGCCCCTATCTGTACCGGTTGGTTCTGTTGCTGCTCGTGCAGCTAATGATAGTTGTTGTACTGCCAACTAGGGGTTATAAATGCTGTTGGCAGTTGATACTGTATGGACTGTAGACGTAAGTCCCCTTCATGCGTTTGATTAGTGTGGCTAAACCCATCGATGTTCGTTTGCACCGCCCGCAACGCGTATAAGCGATTGTATCATCTACACCAGCATGTGGCACGCCTAACTGCCAGGGTTCTACCCACGTGATAATCTATGGCAGCGAGATGTAACCCAAGCAAGGATTTGGAGGGAACTCGTTTTCGCTTTTCCTCCTTTTTCTTTATTGTATAGACTTTATGCGTATTCTGCCTCTCCTATAGGTACATACTAGTAGGATAGCCCTGAAGCTTGAATTTCAATTACCTAGAATTTAGCTAGAGGTTATAGGTATACATTCTCCTCGAGCACAAATTGATGAAATACATATATAAATATGTATAAAGGTACGTGCCAGTACCCCGGCAAATGTATCTGCGCCACCTCAGACATGCATCAGATATGTATCCCCATACACAGCCACGACAAGGAGCCCTGGAATACCTCCGCCCAGTACAGGTTCTCGGCGGTTAGAGATACAACTCCCCTGAGGTGAAGACCTCCTCCGCAACCTGGCGACTCTCAAAAGCATCACCTTGAGGAGTTTATGCACCTTGAGATTCGCGCTGGCAGGTATGTACTTAACTGATGTACGTCTATATCTGTAGACAAGGAAGAGTACACGTCCCATAGCCGTCTTTTAGACGTTATTGCTGCGGAAATACCGGTGCGCTTCATTGGGACTGCGGTGCAGAGACTTGGTGCCGGGTGTTGAAAATAATGCAACAGCCCACTTGATTTTATAATAGAATATTAACCCTACACATCAAGGCGACGGAGGACTGAAAATCTTCATACTTAATTCGTCTGCAGCTGAGAACAGCATTCACAGAGGTTATACGCCGCTGTGTTTTGCACTCTGGAGTGGCGCGAGTATACTTCGAAGCTGAGCAGAGTCCGAGTCTAGTTTTCCCTGCCACAACTAGTACTTAATTGAACAATGTGGTTCAGGGTAACCACCCAACCCACGCATGCACCAAATGTCTTTCTTTCGTGATACCATATATAAATATTCATTGCAACCTGCAGTTCTTAGATATTTCTTCCATGGATAAAAAAAAAAAAAAAAAAAAATGTATGACATTCCAGATATATCAATAGATTTTTCTTGAATATACCTTTGCGAATGACAGAAGGCCGTATTCTCAAGCCTTGCTGCTTGCATTCCATAGGATTATTCATGCACTAACAAATTCTTAGCAGTCTGTACAAGAATCGCTGGAGCACGTATCGCAAATTGAATGAATACATCCAACCTTATCCACCTTACTCCATCCTCTCCTCCCTACTCCAAACCAATCATACCGATAATGCTGATACATGATCTTCTTGAATTCAATTCAATGCATAACTAGTATGTTAGCATGTATAAAAACCTAACTACACCTCATTGTATAACCAGACTACATACAATGTATGTAAACGACACCTAAAAATACATATTCAAATTCCATAACTATCCTTCTCCTTCTTCCCCCAAAAATCAACTCCTTCAAAAACCAACCTCCTCCTTCCCGCCCGCCCAACCTATTCCGTATCCACCCGTTCCCCCCCCCCCGGCCTTAAATTGCTCGTATCCGTCCCCACCCACTCACCCACCGCATGCAGCATCCCGTCGCACACCCGTCGCACATAAGTACGTGGAGCACACATCTGGCCTACCTACTTTAATTGATAGACACCTTGCAATTCTATGCGATGCCCCCCACGGTGGCATCCACGATGTAGTTGAGGGCAGCTGTGCCATGGGCGCAACGACCCGAACAAGCCACGCTGCCCGTGACATTGGCATGCCTGGCGCATTGTCAACGCGGGTTCTCGTGTCAAGCCCAACATATCAAGATGGCAGTAATACCAAGTTTGGAGAGAGCAGCCGGTACGCGAGACATTCAGCATCATTCAAAAGCATAAACGCAGTATTTTGATCTTAAGCTTTAGCTCAAGCAAGGATACGGGCTGTAGTACTGAGATACAGCTTCAAGATGCATAGTATCCAAAATCTTACACAAAAATAAACCCAAAATACGTACCTATTTAGAGTATTATCCACCTGCCGGAAGAAAGCCCGCAGAAAAGCGTACAGCAGATCTTGGTATCTCATGAAGTTTGCCCTCAATCGCGACGGCAATGCACATCGGGCGACGCCGCGTATACTTTACCCTTGCGTGACGGCGTCCCAGGGTCGTTTCCAGCTGTAAGGGGCAGAATACAGCTCCTGTAGGCCTGTAATTCGCACGGAATTGGCGATAATTTGCCTTGGCCACTATAACCAACCTTAGCAAGCTGTGTATTTGTGGCTCCCAACTATCTACGGATGTCTGTAACTAGGAGCCTTTGCCTCAAAGATACCCAAGTAGGTGAAAACTGGCAACGGTTCAGGTCCTAAAGGGTGACCGTCGTGGGAGACGGCGCCTCGGGCCTGGCACCTTGGCTTTGTAGAAACCTTCATAGCTTCACCCGTGCCCCCATTTACAGCGTCTCAAGGCCCTAATTTGCTTTATCCCTTCAAGTTAACCCAGCTCCAATGCTACCACATAGAATGTTGCAAGCTGTGCAAGCTGAATCTAAAAACAGTTGGCATAGCCTTAAGCATGCAGGAACCATAGTTATGATTGCGTATGCCATGCCCTGTTCGCCGTTCAAAAAGGTTCCACCACTTGGGGCCTCGACTTGCGTCCCCGACTTGCGTCCCACTTTCATGCACTATAGAGTTGCAGCGTAAGGCCAAGGGATCAGCACCCTTTGCGGGGTATACCACAGTGACCATTATTGCAGATAGGAGGCGCCTCTGTCCCTCCTTCCAACTTTTTTCTAAAAAAACTCTACACTCGTGTCTCCTTCGGACTTAAAAGCGAGTCTATCACCAGCGAAGCGGACTTGGCTCCAGCCCGATACGAGACTACTCTCGTGCAGTATTGGCGATAACCAACTTTTTCAAAAACTCGTCTATACGCTCATGTTGGTAGGTAATGGTATCACCTTCCAATTGCAACGACGCACCAATCGCAACGACCCAAAGGAACAGAAACAAACTTTTCAAACGTATTTCCAGCTCCAAGAACTCTCAAAGCACATTTCGGGCATGTTGGCATTCCGTATTCACTCCTCCGGCTTATCATACTGTGCACAATAGCCAACTTAGACCCAGCACAACCACCATGGGTCCTTTGAATACCCTGTAATGTCTTAGTATCGTATCTGAGTTGTATTAAACCATGCTAAGAATTCGAATCCCAACTCTAAATCCCACCTTAAACCCCTCCGCTCCAATAGCCTCCTCACGGCACCATGCGGCTCGCGCCAGTCAATGTTCATCGGCAAAAACAACTGCATATGTACATGTGCATAATAACGATGCTTTTTCTCGGGTAAGTACCCTGTACCGAGATGAAACACCCTCGATATGTTCCCGGCGGGTCACCCTCAAGCAATCAAGATCCACCTGCGTCGCATCAAGCACAACCCCAACTTAGTATCTCAAACCTGTAGATCTGTTATAAAAATTTCCGGCCAATTCCCCGTCAACTTCATCTCTATATATAGGACTTTTCGCTTGCTAAGTGGGTGTACAGTACAGCCAGCACACTATTGGTTCCTTAACATATTCCCCAATAACCATAGCCCCGGAATTTTAGCATATGGAATGTACCCAGGTACTGATACCTCAACCACTCGGCAAATTATTACATCGCTAACCTATCGAAACAACCTTCAGATTCCCCCTCACGCAAGTTGTCGCAGCTGCAGCGCATCACGTATATAATATGAGATGCAGGTGTGTATGCGAGAAGTAAGCTTTCGGTTGAGCTCCCATTTCCATATTCTCCTCCTGTCCACACCTTACTTTTTGAATTTTTGCAACGGCTATCCCTCATGACCTATTACGTCGGGTGAATTACTGTGACAGACCTCTATACGAGAGGCGGTGCCCGCCAGACCATGACAGACCCACAAGCGAAGGCTCGCATGCGAAGGCCTGATTGTCTGGAAGTCATATGACGAAAAATAAGGAGCAGCTGATCTTGATGTGAACTTGGTTATGATAATGGAGAAGCAGTGCATGTAAGCGCGAAATACTGCCGACAGAGCTCCTGGCCGTCCAACTAGAACAACTCGATGTTAAGTAAGCGAAGAAGTCCGAAAGAGCTCTTTCTATCCAAGCATAGTGAAAATTTTCTCACCAATCTAGAAGAACATAAATCCACTTCTAATGGTTGTGCTGTCTCAGACGTCCACTGTTTCCCACAAGGAGGGCGGCAGACTAATGCCATACGTAGGTAATCCAACTTGAATCAGTAGGTCGCTCTGAGTTTCCGCTCCTGCCCTTGAAGACTTTACGACGCCTAATTGGAACTTTTCATCATCGGGATCGAATATTGTCTTGTAAGTGCCTCTAATAACTTTTACGGCTCCTCTCCTATAGTGAACAGTCGCTTGACTTTCCCTTGTAATTGAGATAGAGAACTAGTACTGTCAATATCCAATTCAAATTAACTCGACCGACATCTCTGAACAGCCATGATCCTGTATCAACGTTCATGTAGTTTACCTCCGCTGCTATTGCATGCCAGAGAAAGTGTTTTATACCGCAGAAAATGTATAACTCACTAGCTCTGCTAACGACCGCATATGCTATATCGTATCGCTCAAGATAGACTCATTTCAATTGTGTAACCATCGATTGGTCTGGGCACATTTGACTTTTCGCAGGTCTAGCCAGAAATTGTTGCTCTAATTGGAGCTGAGAAATCTGAGCTTATTGGTTACTCTGTTGAACACCCAAGATGTTTTTCTCGCCTGTCGCTTTTCGCTCGTGTAGGTTATGTATGTCTTAGGTGACGATCGGAGTCGCTTCCATCCTGAGGCAGCCATTACGAATTGATCCGTCTCTTGGGTAAATGCTATAAGTCAACGTGGGGAAGCCGTTTCCGTGGATCCCACTTCCTACCACCATCAAGGACGGATTGCAGTTAGCCATCAAGTCGGCTCACCGCTGCAACAATAGCAGCGAGAATCCCCAATTCAATATCAAAATAGCAGGTAGCCGGCAAATACAGGAAGATACCACCAGCCCAGAAGGCCCGTACGGTTAAACCAAAATCTTCTCCCCAATCCCCCCCTTCATCTCATCAAACCATCCACCCACCAAAAAAATGTGTGTATCCAGCCAAATGTACACCCTTGGGCGGAAATCCTCACTGTCCTCTGAGAATTTGTCATGCTCTACCACAGCTTCCACACCTCGCTTCAATGTAGCCATATACAACTTCCCACTTCCGCCCCACCCCCAGCGTCCTTGGGGTTCACGATCAAGTGGCCTGCCACAACTAGGTCACGGGAAGAAAGTCAAAATTCATCATGCATTTGAGACTGTAGTTGAAGTCCCTGAAGAGCTAGAACAGGATATGGGATTTGATTCGACAATTGCTGGACCAGATGAGGAAGTTCCTAGAGTAAAACAGATAGTTGCAGAAATAATTCAATATCTCTCGGCAGAGGAGATCAATGATGCTTACAACACACCCGTTGATGAGCTGCCGACAAATAGGCCCTCTTCCCCCGAACGACCAGATACACCCAGGCCAACCAAGCCTCCACCACGACCACCAACGCCATATCCCCGTCCCGAACCCGAATCCGATCCCATTGGCAATATGACCGAGCCTGATGAAGCGATGCCACGCAAGCCTAAACCCCTCCCTGGATCACCTGGACCACCACCTCCGTACCCTCCGCCTCCGATCCCACAAACCCTCGGTGAATCCCATCGTGGGGCTGAATTGTATTCAAATAACGGTGATATCCGCTTGCGAATGATCAGAGCTGCAAGGCCTGCTCCTCCGAAGGCTCTATCAAAGGATCACACGCTACTAAAGTTATCCCTAGAAGACCAAAGGTGGGGTGGAATCATCCCACGTGTTGCTGGGGCGGCAAAGTCAAAGCCGCACACAGCGGAGGGGTGCGGGTATGAGACTTCATTCATGTATGACCCAGCAGGAAGAAAATGGTGTGCGATTAGTCCAATGCCCCAACACAATAACTCCATGGCTGCAATCTCGGAAGCTTGCTGTGAGAAACAACAGCCTGTATCACCTGGATCCTCAATACTTTGTTGCTCTCAGGACACCATTCATCGCCTGAACTCTGTACCAGAGCCAGGTTACTCCAGCGGATGGGAATTTTCTCCGAAGCTTGATTCCGAGAACTCAGAAGTTCACTATATCATATCCACAGAGAAGAAGCCAGCCGTGCGCAACTTGTTCGCTCACCCCAAAATAAGCTTCTCCAAGCTAAGGTCCGTGGCGTCAATGGGTTCGTTAAAAAAGGCGGCAATATCGCGGGAGGAAGGAGGAAGCTATACCGGAAGGGACTCCTCGACCTCCATTTCTTCGACATCATCCTACTCAACCTCATCCACCACTGCGAGCCAACGAAAGCACAAGGGAATGGAAGGTAGTTTCCTCACCTGGCCCAAATTCAAGGGAACCACGTCGAGGTTCTAACTCTAATTCCCGTAGCGAATGGCAATAAAGCCTCGATTGCCTATATCCCTATCGGGCCAGGCAAAGCAGGCTATAATTCTCTGTATACCACGCCGTTGACTATAAAATCGACCTCCCCTTTCTCTGCTTGTGCCTCCGCAGCATCCATCAACGCAAGCCAGCAAGACCTTGGTGAAAAAATGTCCTCCACCGGTTCACCACAAACAAGTGCTGCTCTACAGTATGAGGAAGGAGAGAAATCCAGCACTGGCACTGTAGGTGTCATTCTCATACAACCAAGGTCCCCCAACAACCTTCGAGAAGTACCCTCGGAGGAGTTTCTGAAGATTGTCCAGCTTCGAAAGGAAATAGCGAAACAAAATATCATTGCCTTAGAAGGAAAAACGAAGTCTGGAAGATCCTAAGGAAGGATGGCAATAATAGGGAATTAGGGTACAAGCCTGAAGGAATTTCAGACTGCTAAACCCGGGGAATACTGTACGCAGGAGGGTATGAAGATGGGGGGAAAATAGAAACACACCTGGATTGATGGGGAGCCCTTGGATTTGGGACTGGCTTCTGTCTGTTTTCGTTGTTATTTCTCAGGAAGTATCTCATTTCGCTTTTCCGAGTTCCCGCTTGCTTCTGTGAGCCACTTTTGTTTTCTCTTCTGTCCGAGATATCTTTGTCTCATCGGAGTATCTGAGCATTCCTGGAATATAACCTTGCAGTTAGGCATTAGCCTCTTTTCAATGTCTTCCACTCATTGCATATGGAATATTCTCTCATAGATTGAGGCTGGATTTTTTGTTCAACTATGTGGCATATCTATGAGTATGAACCTTGAATATATCTCTGGAGACACCTCACCCTATAAAGCACGGTGGTCTTGTAAGGCATACTACCTTGAAACTCGTAAAAGAGTGTAGCTCAGTGGAGAGACGCTGGCCCCCATACTCCCCACACCACATGTATTCTAACGTACGCCATCTAGGTATCTCACAGCTGACAGCTGCACGTCATTATGGCTTCTCATGGTATTTTATGCATTCTGATTCTCGCTTGTAATGGGCCTGATGACACAGAGGATAGCTTCTTTTCATTCTCCTCATCTCTTCTTCAGGGTCATTCCGTCCGTGATCCCCACCTCGCCTCTACTCTCACCTCCGCGGCTCCCCCTCCCTTCCTCAGCTCCAACGTTGCAGCCTGCTTCGTCACCAGCTTCTCCTTCGGATTCCTTTGGTCCCTACTTTCATGTCCTTGAAACTCTCATCGAGTTTTCCAGCCCGCCTGTTGGTTGTATACCGGAGATCTCAGTTACCTAGGGATAGGACCAGTCAGTCGACGTCCGCTTCTCTCCGCGTGGGGGCCGTTGCCAAGTACACTATATCCGTTTCTAGTAATTTATGAGACCTTCATGCCACGGGACTAACCTGAATTCACGGAGACTTCTATGGTTCTACCCTGAGTGATATAGAGCCGCCCCATCAGACTATACGGGGCAATTTACACAAATACCCAAAGACTTCAAATTATCGTTAACTATTGCTTCACCAGGTGCTGTTCTGCCGAACAAGTTGAAGGCGTCCTCCGACGTCCGGTAGATTGCCCCCTTTTTCATTCCCCAGACCGAGCGCAGTGTGGATATACTTTCAACCCTTTCAATACACACGTACTATTAATATCACCTACCTAACATTCCCCCGTCTTCAGAGCGAATTCGCGGCACCAGTACTGTAGAATAGCCGGCATCTTCTATCTACCGTTCCATGTGTCTCCCTAGACCTGTCTCAATTGGGGCTCAAGCTTCGTTTGACCACAGCTAAAGTATTGCTTTACCTCACACAGACTGTCGAATATACCATTCCGAGTTGTTGACTTCCTGGTGTCCGATGCCAGGAAGAAATTTGGGAAGCCCCATTACCAGGATCACCTGGTACCATCTTGAGGCCTCCTGATGGACCTTTTCTTCTGGTAATTTAAGGTATCGGCTGCGAGATCCCACATAATGAAGACAGTCCCGAAACCTGATCGAAGTACCGGAAAAAACCTTTCGCCCTTCCGAGACTTCCTCCGCCGAATGAATTGGAGTGTATGGTGTTTATTTATTCTCGACCTAACTGTAGAACCGTTTGATAATTCTTCTGCGGGCTTAGGTACCAGATCGGGAGAGATTGCGGATGTAAGTGATGACAATGGCAGTCAATTAGTGCTGGTGGGTAGTCTGGGGACACCTTCTCGAGTTCTGGTCAGGTCAGTCCGATGTCTCCCGTGTGGATGGCCGAAACCACTCTCCGGCCCTAGTCTAGTTGGCACAACGCCTTCACAGGTCGTTGTGCCAACCAGACTACCCCGGCCCCACATGACGGTTCTTGGTGGGGGCCGTTGCCAAGCGCCGCTCTACAGCATCACAATACGGGGGCAGGGATCAGTTCTCGACCAGAGTAATGTAGGCACCAAATTTGGGCCTGCTCAGCCTCGACGGCCGAAAGTCGTTTGAATTGTGCGGCAGTCTGCATTTTCCTTGGTCTATACGCCCCTTGCGTTGGAAATTCAGTCCTTTTCCTGGCAAGTTTTGGGACTGGTCTGACGTTGACTGAGCCTCCAGTCCGCAGCTCATACAATGCATTCACGCATGCGATCGCCTTGAGTTGGAAATCTAATTAATACCCGCGGTATACCTACTGTACATACCTAACCATAGTCAAATATTCCCAGCAACTTGAAGCTCCGGCAGTCCCAGTGATCAGCACTTGCCCCGCTATACGCAATGCCTCAGGTCGCTAGATTGTAGAAGGCTAGCTTCCCCGAAGGAAAAGACGATGGCTCCGCCCCGGCAGAGCGTTTGCCTCTGGCGTTTGGCGCAGCAAGGGGCGCCGGCAACGGAATACAATAACATGCGCCCGGCGTTTGGCACAGGAATCGCAGTCACGACAATGGAAAATACAGCAATAGTTGCTCAATTGTAAAAGACTGCCTCACGTACATGAAGCACCGAAGCCGGTTGCACAATTCCACGCACGAATACTGACGGCTAAAGACAGGGCTTGTCTGATGTCAGGCCCGGCTCGCCCATGCCCATGCCAGACACCGGGCTGGAAGGGCACGACGAAGCACATGCTGCAATTAGATTGAGTCGGCCTCTGCAGGCCTGTAGTCTCGATGGTGGTGATTCGCTGCTGCCGCTCCAAGGCGCAAGGCCTGGCCCGTCGCGTCAGATCTTCTCCAACTGTGATTCCGTCCAACCAAAACCAACACACCAAGTCAACCCGTCACTCCCCCCCCCCTTACAGTACAGCGTCAGCTCGACTGGTTTATTCCCCCGCTGCAGTTCCAGCGAAACACGCAAATCTGTCTCGATTTGCTTTCTTCTCTCTGTCATTCAGCTTCACACTTGCCTACTCCACGGCCTTTGCCAGATCCCCCCCGTTGCTGTGATAGCACCATTCGGACAGCGGGTACGCTGCTTGCGACTTCGGACCTGCAGACCAGACCTGAAGCGCCAGTTAGATTAATTTCCAGGCACTTGGAACTTAAACCATCCCCGAGCTGACATTCTAGATGGCGACCATCACCGAACCAAGATCAAGATCACGACCTGCGACCACAAATCCAACGCAGCCTTCCCGAACAAATTCTGCACAGTCCCCGTCACCTGCTAGATCTCAGGTTTCCGCTCAACTGCGATCGGAGGATCAAAATCGGCGCTCGGTCGGTTCGGTCTCTGTCTTTTCGGTAAAGAATAAACTCCGGAAGAATCACCCCCTCGCTTCGGCGCACAGTATTCACAACCCTGAGGATGATGACCTGGCAATCAAATCTGCTCTGGAATCAGACACGTCTTCCGCCTCCACATCGACCCCTCCGGCGAAAGAGTCGCCGGCGAATCATGTGGACCCTACCACGACGAGCTCCTCCATCCTCACAGGTGAAGCTGCGAGAATCGTGAGGAGGGCATCGCCAGGTTATGCGATTGCAAGACCGAATTCGTCCTTGAGTCTACTGAAACCTACGGCGACAAAGGCACAGAAGGTGAGGGGGCTCCGGGGCGCAAGTAGGGCGGTTAGGATGAAAGTAATTAGAGCTTTTGGGAAGTTATTCTTTGCGAAGGGGAGTAAGGATCGGAGAGAGAGTAATGGCAGGATTGAAGCTCCGCAGGTTAAGAAGCAGAGGTTGTTTGTGAGATTGTTTGTTCCAAAGAGATTCTTGAAGAAGGGGCCAAAGGGTGGCAAGGGGAAGGAGAGAGAGGGGATGGTGCGAATGAATGGGGATGTGGATGTGGATGGGAGGAAAGATTCAAAATTGGCTTTGGATAGTCCGAATGGGTCTACCGCAGCAACGAATAGACACAATACTGCATCCCCCACAGATTCAATTATGCTGCGAGAGGCCAATTATAGTCCTACAGACTCGCCAAAGAAGGGGATTCTTAGGCTACGCCTGAAGAAGGATGAGCAACAGCAAAACGGACATGCAAACAGACATGCAAACGGAGATGCAAACGGGCATGCTACCGGACAAACAAACGGTCATGCAAAAGAGTCCAACGGAATGCCTGCTGGCGATATGCTCGTTGAAGATCCTATATGGGCTGCGAAGCGAAAATCTTTCAATAGTACTAGGGATCCACAAACCCCCCCACGCACACCTAACCGCGACAACTCAGAGAAACCCATAGTGAAAGGAAAAACTCGTGATCACGATTCAGCGCCAAATTCGAAATCACTGATCACGGCTTACGAGTCTGGGTTTGTTCTACAAGACAAGGAATCGCGCGGTGGGAGAAAACTGGAACAAGGAGAATCTTGGTTCAAGGCACAGAATGAGCAATCACATTTACAAGTTCCTAGTATCACTCCTCCACAGAATTCCGTTACCCCACCCCCCCTGGTACGTACTCCACCACATGAGATTGGGCTTGCGATTACCACGGACGATGTAAGCATCATCTCTGAGATTTCTAGGAAATCTTCTATAGCTGGAATCGGGAATGGGTTTTTGAGCGCAAGCTACCTCTCCGGATATGAGTCCGACGAAGAAAAGCGCATAAGCTGGAGAATACCAAATAATCTTAGCCTCGAGGAACCGATTCGCAGGAGTCAAAATAATCCGTTACAGGATTCACCCTCTAGCGTCAATACCATTATGCGGGTGAGAGATTCGGCATCTGGGACTCCGACCAGGCTCGTTACGTCGCCGACTTCGAGACTGAATAGATCGCCGGTTTTTGGGGGTGATGATGAGGATCAGGAGTTGGTGGAGTTCAATGTCCTTGTGAGACCAGGGGATGCGCTGTATGAGATTCTTGTGGAGCAGCAACAGCAAAGTCAAGATTTGGGGGAAATCGAGGTGGATAGTGAGATTGAGTATTTTACGGCTGATGAGAATGAGAGTGGGGATGTTAGTGAGGTGGAGCAGGAGGATGAGGATAGGGATGACGTGGCGAGTATGGCGAGTGGGGCGGGCACAATTAGGGCAGTGGAGATTGAAAGTGAGGGAGGAACGATGAGGGGGGTGGAGATTGTGGGGAAAAAACAGAGGAAGGGGAAGGGGGGGGATGGGGGATGGGGATTTGCGGATGTGTTGATGGGAAGTAGGCGGTGAAAGTGCTTGGCGAAGGGGCAAACATTATTCAAATCTTTAAAGGCAAGTTTGGAATTCGGATTGTATATATATCCCAACGACTTTTCCGGCGCCGACGCTTGTTCGGTATTTGCTACTTGGTTTCATCCTGGCGGCTTGTTCCATCCCATCACTTGATTGACTTTATCCTGGCTGGTTCTCGTCGGACTTGATTTTTTTCCCCCTGTTTTTGCTGCTTTGATGATGCGCACAACCATAAGTTTTAGTTTTATCTGTTGTTTGCGGGTATACCATGGCGAGGTTTCTTATTTTTTTCAGGGTTGGTATCTATCACCGGAAAGTGTTTACTTTGATGTGTTTCGAATTCTTCTTGAGGAGGATAATGGGGGTCTCTGGATGGGCAAATGAGTAATGAGATTGGATGGACTAGGATACAGTGTATCGTTGTTTGCCACTTGAGGGATTGGAGATTAATAGAATACTGGAAGCAATTCGCTGGCTGTTTTACAAGACCGTGAATGTAGGGCGTTGGGTTCATTAAAATGAGTCCCGCGATGTAAGATACAGCTAACTAACGTGCAGTCGTTTTCATTATCCCCAATATTAAGCCCATCAATGCTAACACTAGCTATAGGGACCTCCTAGTTCAACAGTATGAATTTGAATGGGTGACCGAGCCTGTTATCTCTTGGAGCAAGTATCTTGAAAGTACTGAGCAATAATGGCCTGTCCGGAAACGCACAACGTTCCTCGGGAGGCTGCGTTGGCATTTTGGGGAGTGTGAGTGCCAAAATATGGGAATTTTGCAAGTGACAATTTGCAGCTTGAGTACCTACGTGATATGCATAATACTAAGGCAACTATGTGAGGGATTGGGCAATGACTGCTGCAAGGTGACCCATTGGCACAAACTGCATGAGCATGTTTTTTTTTTTTGGCATTTAACCTTTTTGCATTTTCAGGAATTCTTTTTTTTTTTGCGGAAGTTTTGGAAAAAAAATACAAGTAAGGGCTGAACAAACCTCCGGGATGCAAACAGTGTGCAAGGAAAAAAATGTTGCACAGCCCTCTCTGGGTGTGGTATATATATAGAAAGGCAAGTATCTGGTTCATTCGGGACTCAGCATTGGTGATAATTGAAGCCGTTGCGAGAATTTGAAAAAATGGGTGTTATGCCAGCCTGTCAGGGAACGTTCTCGGGTAGGCTGGCCTCCCCAGGAATTGGCCCATTCACGAACAGCCGCCCTCCCAATTCCCGATTCCTGGGGCAGGTCAGAACAGATGTCAACTTCACCCCTCGCCACACACGAGACTACAGCTCCGTACGATATATATGAGACGAGCCACATCCTTCTCTACTATAGCGGTTTATCCCATGTGAGACAAACATGTCCCCATACTCAGGTTGGCATACTTAGCGATATCTATTCCGTGTACTTCCATGCTCTTGATAATTAAAGCATGTGCAGGGCTTCAACCTCGGGGATCGTATACAGTTGACCGATGACGTATCATTTAGCTCCATCAGGGCGCGGATTAAACCTTTCTCACTTCTATACTCATAATATCAGCTCCTTATATAAAGTAGGTGTGTCGATAGGCAGAGGACATTTTGAGATTTTTAATACTTTCCAATGCAGAGTATAACTCTTACTTATCGTGCTCTCTTCGCCTTGCCCCGAATAAGCTTGGGTATATTATCCTAGAATTGATTTCACGATCTCTCATAATATTCTCGGTATCTTACCGTTTTCTAAGGAAAAGTAGAAAGGTGTTGGTGTACGTCCCCGATCTTAAGGGCGCCCCAAAGCACTGCTCGCTATGTACTACCTCTAATGCGTGTCTTGGCGCCAAGCCCATACATTTCAAAATAGGCGAGACAGTCCTGCACCCTAGTCTGGTTGCACAACCTCTCGTAGAGCCTGCACCCATGATCAACCGAGCGAAAAAAGAAAATATGGCCATGTCACCAGAATCTAGTAATTGAATCTTATGCAACTTTGTTTGCAGAAGTTAAATCCTGCCTCATATCTTTCAACCGCGCATTGGCTATGCCAGTCGATAAAGCTTCATACACAACTCCGATGATCGTTTGTCCATCAAGCACTAGCAGCTGCGCTATCTCAGACCTCGTATACTGTAGGTATTCACGAATACTCTGTAAGACCCCAGCAAGGCTTGTTCGTAGGCTATAGGTGGACGGTACTCTGAAGCGTTATCATCAATATAGTATAGGTGCTGTCGCTGTTCGCTGCCCATACTATTTTGGTAAATTTGTCAATTGCATAGAACTACGTCTAAGCTGGTTAGCTAGACGTTGTGTATTTAATGTGGACTAGGATTTGGAAACTACAAAGTATCGAAATGGAGGTGTCGCAACGTCACTACGAGATGCCGGACTAGTCGCAACTCACAACCACAGTATGGTCTGGTACAACAGCAGACCGTCTTTATTTCCCCCGACGAATTTAAGAATCTGATAAAAAAAATCTCAGTAATAGTGGCGTCGCTATTTAGGTAGATGTACACATAATCTGATTCTTTGTCTTGTGGTTCTCATCTGAAAAGTCAAAGCTAGGTAATAGCAGATAGAATCAGATAAGGTACATCAAATTATTATCAGATCTCTAGCGCGCCAAGACCCATTTAGAACGTCATGATTGTAGTAGCCTAGCCTCGTGCCGTAGAAGCCTCACTGGCCATATTACCAATACGCGGAAGGGACGCAGGAGACTTTTTTTTTGTTAGAGCAATTGCTGCATGTAAAAGAAGAAGGTTTTTACTCCATGATTTTGACCTTCCAGCGTTCGGCTAATCCGGGAAAAATCATCAGGCCTAGCGTCACCTTGTATCTATATAATTCGGGAGGGGAGGTAAGGGCAACAGGCACCGTACTTTTTTGCCTTCAGGGGGATATCCGATACCGCCAGCAAGTAGAGAGCTACCGTAAGAACTTTGGCTCTTTGGTATTTATTGGTAGATTTCTGGATAGAGTGAATATATAAACGCCGTTCTTGAATGCATAATATCTGAGTATATAGCGGAAGTCGATTGTGGTCATGTTTTTCGATATATTGGACGGGAAGGTAGGTGTATATTGCATCTGCTTCGCCCAAACTTGTAAGACACAAATTCTCCCTTGAACAGAAATCGGTATATATTAGCTGAGGATTACTTCCACCCAAGAAGGTTTTAACAAACAGCTATAAGTCGAAAGAAGAAAAGGAAGTGCATCAGAAATCTCAAGATAGTCACTACATACCCACATCCACATTACCCCTATTCACGATCATCTACGTCTTCCTCCAGGTCAGTCTCACTGTCCCAGCGCCTTTCTCAAGTTACTGCCCTCGCTTATTTACCTCCGAATTCTCCCGTATCTACCTTCTCCCACTTTCTATTTCTCTCACTTCATGCTTCTCTCACTTCCTCCCACCTCCCACCCATGTTGCTCCTGCGCTTTCCCGTCCCTCCTTGTTTGACGCCAGGCCTCCAGCTCATGGCACGAAAGCTAGTTAGTATAGTACGCGCGAGAAGAATTAGCCTGCGCTGCCTCGCTATAAGCTTGAAGCTTCAATGCGAGTACTGATTTACCAAAAAAAAAAAAAAAGAAGCAGCGGAAGATCTGTAGAAACCTCCGTGAGTGGAAGAGACGAGTTTTAGAGATATGTGATATCGATGCGGGTTAATTATAAGTTCCAGGAATAGCGTTCGTTTGAATTCACGATCCAGGCCCTAAAACCCATTGCAAGCCGTGGCAGTTCACCTGATGCAATTACATGCATACCTACGTCGAGGATGCCGTAATAAATTTGAGAACGTTCTGTAGCGGCAATGTCATCCGTAAGGAAATAGGTATCCTCACCACTATGACTCTAAGACACAAAAAATCTGTAGCAAGCCTCTCACTTAGTATTGTTGGCACCTCAGCCTCGCTCGCATCAGAGGCAGTGTCTACAAGTAAACCATCTACAAATAGTGCTAAAGTTAGTAAGTAGCTTGCAATCTGCTCGGCGGTTATAGTATGCTTTCCTTCCGCGTCCTTAATTAGCTCGTCATATTTCGTCCTGTTCGCCCAGGAGGAGTAATTGTCGTTCAGGACGTCATCCTCCTCCCCGCCCTAAGGAGAATCGGCCTCCCCGACAATATTAAGGTCCTATCCCGGTGTGCTCTGCCCTCCTTCCCCCGTGAGGAAGCGGTATCTCACTATGTTCTATCTCCGTTGTCGTCACCTGCCGCCTAGTGCTGTACAACCATTCCCATAACATGTTCTATGCCCTCGACGCAGGGTGCCGAAACGACATGATGACATGATGTCCCTGAACAAGAGTTACCGGCTATAATGTCAAGGGTTTTTCTTGACAGCATGAAGAACAGTTTGGAAACACTTGGTATGTCAAGAACGTCATACCTAAGGTAGAACCGGTACGGGCCTAGGTAGAGGCTTTCCTCCTCTTCGCCTACTTAGCTTCTTGTTTTCCGCTTGCTCTTGGATCGTTGAGATTGCGGTAGCTCCATGGCTGTTAAGGGTAGAGAATAGTTATCTGTATCGTCAAAAGGGTCGTCAAAGTGGATGGTGAACATGGGATGGTGGCAGGTGTGACTATTCGCGGGGTACCAGGCAAGCTACTGTACTCGCAGCCAGTCGCCTGAGGCCTTCGCGCGATGGACACCGCAGCACTAACCCCACAACCAGGAAGGCCAAGCCCACTCAGCCAAGCCCGCCCGCCCGATGTACACCGCAGCCCTCACCCCATGATAACCAGGAAAGCCAAGCCCGCTCAACAAAGCCTCCCCAATGAATACCACAGCCAGGGAACCAAGTCCGCTCAGCCAAGCCCGCCCTTTTTTCACCGCAGCCCTCACCAGGAAAGCCAAGCCCGCTCAGCCAAGCCCGCTCTCCTACGCACTACCTGATTCTTGGCAGCGGCCCCAAAAACGTATAAAACCCCCTTTTCCCCATTCCTTCCATCCTTCCTTTCTTCTTCTCTCCTTAGTCCAGCCACCTCGCACTCAACAGGTCTGCTAACGCCTCGAGCTCCGCGGTATTAAGTTACCGACTGGCTACCGACTCAGTACCCGAAGAAGCCACCCCGCTGTCAATGGGTCTGCTAACAACACGAGGTTGACGTTGAGCAAGGACTGGGCTTGGGGTTTTTGCACTAGTTTTTTGCTTGTTTTCTTCTTGAAAGGGATTGAGATTGGGATATGGAAAGAAATAGCGAGGAATTAAGCAGTTGAGGGCATAAATCAAAGGGATCTATTGGGAGGAAGGTAAAACTACTATAGGTGCCAACCGGACTACCAAACAAGTCTCGTGGGTCAAACTCAGATTACTCTGCTTGCCAGAGCACAACTGAAGGGATTGAAGCTTTAGGGCAAGGGCTGGAGTATGGGAAAGGAGGAAGAAAGAGGAGGAACCTGCGCTATGAAGTTCATCACCTTGACGTTGGTGCGCAGGCTCCCTATTATTGGGTCTAAGAAGAACTTCACTATGTATCTAGTCATGGATTTTGTTCACAGTATATACATAGGTAGTTGAAAAAGTTTGTATACTGTTGAGCTCAGTAACCCAAGCTTTTGAACCGTTGGCTAATGATTCGACTCTGATACATTTGTTAACCTATGTCACCAGAGAACCGTCAATTACCAGGTAACTGCTAAAATGGGTCTTAGGAGTGCTCTAGACATATCTCTAGCTGAATAGGCTCAGATTTTGGGAGTATATAATGTTTATTATTTCTTCAAGCTAATTAGGCGGAGGTGAGTATGAGTTGCTACCGAAACTATGTTAGGAAAATATATAGTTGGAGAGCAGAGGTTCTCTCTCCGCCTCTCTCTAATAGGACCACGAACGATAATCTGGTCCACAACCCTGTACCGTACCGGTGTGTTAAACTCTGACAAACACCGTCCACACAGAGCTCCCTCCTGACTAGAAGTTCTCCATCTCTCCCACTTAATACACCCGGCTCGTCTTTACAACTTCTGCGGTTGTGAATACGTGTGAGTAATGGGTACAGGGAAATATAAAAAATCACTCCACTTCTCACGAGCCATCCATCATTGATCAACAATTCAAGCCGAACCACAACCTCCCAACCTTCGCGCCCCAGTCTAGCCCATCACCTCTCTGGCTCGCCCTACCTCATTACCAACCCGGCTGACCCGTCTTCTCAAATATTTTCACCTCTAGGTATGGGAACCGTTCAGGGCCGGTACGGCCCAGCAGTTCATCACCTTCGTCTCGGCTGCATGCACAAAACCGTCACGAGTGAGAGGATGAGAAAGCCTGGGAAATGCACTAGTTCGGAAGCATGATGAATCGGATGGTATCTAATCGGGACATGCATATGAAGATTTAGGAGAAGTAGGAGGGACGAGAGGAGTGAAAAGACTTCACGTACTCTAAACAGACCTTCCTTCCCCGCCAGTCTATTCCTTCCAGTCCTCGACACCCACCGCTTCTTCCTTGTTTCCTCCCTTTGAGCGTCGTCGCTTCCAGGGCCTCCGCGCTGATTCCCCCTACCAATGCCCAGCAACTTCCACATCAATTCTCCAAAGAAACCATTCCACTTACTATACTACGTAGTTCACAGAGTCCTACTAACGCACGTCAGCTCCTACAGGACCCCACTGTCCTCGCCCTGGCTAGGGACCCACTCCCATCTACGGTTAACGTTCCACCTTCCCCACCTGCCATGAGAACAGCATCACAACGCCCCACTTGCCTTCCATGCCGCCACACCTTTGACCCAACCCCACCCCTACGAAAGTGCCTTCCATAGATCCATATGCCCGAGCCAGCTTATGGGTAACATTACTTCGAAACCCCGCATGAAGACTTAGTGTAACGATGGTGGGCCTAGGATGGGCGTTTCCTGGGAGAGAGAGAAAGGCATGACGCTGACACATTTGGCAGAGTTACTAGTATTGCTGGGGGGCAGGCTGTAATGGAGATCCCCATTGGCGTACTAGGTTTGTTTACTACAACCCACATACGATCAATTGAAGTCTAGCAGAACAAAGCACCCTCCTTCTAATCCCCGCCATAATACGAGGCTCTAAATCTACATCCAGCCTTCAATTTCACCCTGCTTACAGTTTTTCATCTGGGGGTTACATTTAAGATTACCCGGAGCTCCTGACACTCCCTATGATAATTTCCCAAACGAAATGACCCATTTTGGTTCAAGACAGTCGGAATGGTATTTTGGCTATAGCCAGTATTTATCTGACAAATCAGCTAACATGTGTTGTTTTTTTTTTTGGTAAATCAGTATCCGTATTGAAGCTTCTCGCTTATGACGAGGCAGCGCATCCCCCCAGGTTAGGCCTGACAGGATTGTCCAACCACCGGGCCGCTCCCTGCCCCGTTTCTACCACCCCCGCACAGCTTAGCAAGTGTGCCGCGTTCTGCGCCACCCCTCCTCACAGAGCCTGCACAACGGGCTTCCGCCCTGCCCACCTTGTGCGGCCACCAGCTGCGGTCGGCAGCTAACATGTGGTTGTAAATACCGAAGAACCTAATACTAGTACTTACTAAGATAGCCACCCTAGCTCTCACCCTGTACCATTCCATGGCTTACGAGGTCCCTACATGAAAAGAAGACCTCTCGTTCTGAGCCTTGGAGGGTATAGGTCTTACTATGAAGTATCTTTGTGCAGGTTTAAACGAACTTCTGTACCAGGGTGTGTATTCAGGGTTACTCTGAATTTGTCCTACTCCAACATGGCCAGGTCATACATGTACCACAGATCATGCCAACAAGCAAAGGGGATTCCCATATTTTGCTTACCGGTGCAGGTTTAAACGAACTTCTGTACCAGGGTGTGTATTCAGGGTTACTCTGAATTTGTCCTACTCCAACATCGCCAGGTCATACATGTACCACAGATCATGCCAACAAGCAAAGGGGATTCCCATATTTTACTTACCGGTTTACCGCTATCACAAAACTCGGATCAAACTTCGAGAATCAGGTATTCAATGGGTTCCTACGAAGCATCTTGCTTGTTGGCATGTCCTTCGCTTCTGGTCTTCGTCTCTGGTCACCTCATTCGCCATACTACAAGAAATACCTACCTACTAGCTTATACATGGATTTTGGGAGAAGACCGAATATTACTTTGTTGGGGTTGCATAGGTAGGTACTTGTCCTACCTCGGCTTACCATGCATGGCCATATTGGTGTAAGCATATAACAAGGCCAACAGTTGTAGCCACCAGAATAACAAAAGCCAGAATACTGGCCTGCACTCCATAACAAATATAACCTCTTATATTCCCAATATCTCTATATACATCTATATGACTGAACCTTCAGTGCACCAACCATACACATAACAGAATCCTCAAACCTTACAGCTCCCTCAGGCATAACAGTCCCCAACGAACATGTGCTACTTCAACTTGATTAGCTGTCCCAGCTGCAACACCAAAGTGGTCAAAGTCGTCCCACCGTCATCCACGCTCCTAGGATGTGGAAAAATGACTATTACAGGCACAAACTGCTTGTACAAAGGGGATACGAGCATGGTATTGAACGATGTGGCCGTGTTGTGTACGCCGTGTCAGTTATTCTTGTCGTGGCCGCGTCAGCATCCAGGAGAACCTGGAGCGCCGGGCAGGACACAAGGGAAGACTCATGGATTTCGATTTGGTGGCCGTGGAGGGTAGATATCTTCGTTGTAAGGGGTATGTAGATCAAATGAATAGGTTTGCACGCACAAGATATTGGCAAAGAAGGAGCTGAAGGAGAAATTGAAGGCTGCGGTGGCTAGGGGCGGCCATTCGAGTGGGAGGGAGCAGCCGTTTTTTTTTTTTTTTTTTGGTAAATCAGTACTCGTATTGAAGCTCTCGCTTATGACGAGGCAGCGCATCCCCTCAGGTTAAGCCTGACGGGATTGTCCTACCATTGGGCCGCTCCCTGCCCCGTATCTACGTACACGTGACCAGATACCCCCCGTCGAAGATATTCGCACCCTAGAAGAACGCAAAACAAAAGAGAGTCGCCACAATCACCCCCTGACCGCTCCTGCCAGTTTCTCACACCACTCCGGGTCCTCCCAGATCTGCTCCCACTTCTGCCCCTTCCCATCCGCCACTCCAGGACAGCTCAACAGGTGTGCAGCGTTCTGAGCCACCCCCTCTTCACACAGCCCGCACCACGTGTCATCCACCCTGCCTATTTTGTGCAGCCAGGGAGCAGCCGTTGAGGATTCCAAACAAAGCGGGATGAAGAGATATCATGTGAGTTGATTTCATTACTCGTGAGCGCAGCCTTACCGGTACCTAAAAGGGTCGCATGATGAGCCATCCAGAAACCCGGGTGGATTCAAGGGTTAATCCGCCTACCCAGCGCGGGCTATATACGAATTTGAAGTATAATAATAAACAAAAAAGAGAAAGGAAAAAAACAGTAAACCGGCGAACTGCTGCCGAGACCTCATGATATTCCTCCACTCTCTCGTTAGCCAATCCTTCTAGGTACGCCCGGCGAGAGATCGGTAGACGTTGTAAAGGAAGCCTTCACGTCCCACGCCTCTTCTTCTCCTTCTTCCTTTGGGCGGATTAAGCGAGTTTTTTTTTTTTTTTTTTTTTTTTTGTGAATCATTACTTGCATTGAAGCTTCTCGCTTACCTATGGTGAGGCAGCGCATCGCCTCAGGTCACGCCTGGGGATTGCCCAACTCCTGGGCCGCTCCCTTCCCCGTATCTACGTACATGACTAGAAGCCCCCCTAGAGAGGAATTAGGAGAAAACAAAACCGCCAGATATGCGGACACCGACTCAAAAACAGAATGACACGAAGAAAACTCCACTTCTTCACCTCCTCACCGCCTCCGCGAGCTTCTCACACCACTCCGGGTCCTCCCAAGCCTGCTCCCAATCGCGCCCCTTGCCTTCCGCTACTCCTGGACATTCCAATAGATGCGCCGCATTCATTTTATGCTACCTTCCCAGTGCACAGTCCGCATACATAGCGGACTCTCATCCCTGTCGACTTTGTGGAGCTACAAGTGCCTGATCAGTCATAATATAAGTCAGTCCCTGAAGTGCCGCTCGACTCCACCTCGTCTGCTTCGCTTTCCATCCCATGGTAAAGGCCTGTTTGATGCCAGCCGGTGCCACGATATCAGGCTTTAGCATCCTCCTGCCCACCCACGCGCTCTCCTTCGCCTTCATGTCCGCTTGCTCATTTCCGGATATTCCGCTATGCCCCTTTACCCACATCACCATTCGCTTCTCCTCCCTCATCAGTCTCTTCGCCTCCGCCTCACCCAGGACCGTGGTTGTTCGAACTGTAGGTTTGCCAGCCGTCCTATGGCGCCTTGACTGTCTAACGCCACCACAGATTTTGCGGACCGCCACGCCATCACTACTCCTAGGAGCTTCGTGTCCATCACCGTGGCTGGAGATCCCGGTATTCTCCTTGCTCCATCCTTCTCCGACTGTTCTGACTGGTCGTGCTGCAGCTACCTCCTCATAACTCGAGTCATCCGTCCGCGCCTGTACTCTCCCCTGTTCTAGTTCCACAACTTCGACCGTCGGCTGCTTTTCGTAGTGTGCCTCCTCTGTGAACCATCGCAGTTCCGCATCCTCATTCAGTACTTCTTTCAAGATCCCCTCTGCTAACATCCTTAAGATGTGGCGGGCTCCTGCGTATACCGAGGCCGCCCACCTGAGATTAAGCGAGTTGACTTGCCAATGACCGAGAGGAATGTGCACCGGAGGCGAGTAAGATAAATTTGGGACTACAAAGCTGGGTTTGATATTGAGGGGAGTTAGTTTGTGAGAGAGCAGAGAGAAGAAGAGCTCAAAAGGCTTCAGACGAGGGGGAAAGGTTCGCAAAGGTTGTTCCCCCGAGATCTGAGTAGATATTCTTGCTGTGGCCATCGAGGGCTATTTCGTGGTGTTGTCTGTTTGTCTGTAGCATACGGGGAATTTTATAATTCGTGTGATCTCCCAACAACAGTCGGATCTGATTGATCCACTCGTAGTTCTATATCGAATTCTGTTTTGTCCGACGTAGGAAACACTCTGGTTGTGGGCATCGACCAAGTGAATATAGATTCTAAATTATTTTCTTTTACAATAAACTAAGAAACCCAATTTTTTTCCTGGTTTTTAGACTATAATTGACACTACTATCTCTTGAATATAGGTAGTTATGATTGACTGAAAAATCCCAAGCATACTTTCTTATAATTATTTCCTTTACAGTAAGTACTTGGGAGGAAGATAGTAGTAGTAAAGACTTGTGACTCTCTTGCAGAGTACCCTATGCTTGGTCTCTCAGTATTGATTCTGCTACTCTATAGATAAATACTGCTCTACAAATATCTTTTAAAGCTTTAGGCCATGCAAATAATTATAGAGCTTGGATGGCTTCTTTATTTGATATTGTATGCTGATTATACTCTCTACTGGGTCATTTTCTGCAGATTTATAGATTTGCTACTCCTCTTAATTTGAGTGACAACAGTACAATTTACTTCTAACCACCATTGTTAGCCTTATAGCTAGCATGAAAGGCCACAGATGCACGGTGCTTTCTGTGTTGTTGAGATATCGTCCGTTGAAGTTGTGGAGTTTTGGTGGCAAACTACCACGAGCTCGTGGTGTCCCCGGGCTCGTGGTGAAATACAGTAGTGGAGTTTGCACATTAGCAGCTATTATTGGGTACTTCATTTACTTAATGTATAAGGTTGGAGCTGCCTTGTTTCCGTGATGGAGGAGGGTACTGGTCACAATCCCAGTTAGGCTATCTATCCATGCAGTGTGCGAGGCTATATCAGCAGAGAGCTCGCCCCGCTTGCAGAAAGAAGAAAACGTTGATTTGGATGTAGAATTTGTGTTACAGGACGTTAAAGAGTTAAAAGGAAAGAAACCAGGCCAGCAGGTGCCCCTAATGACGAAATTACCTTGACTACGCGAAAGTCGCTACCTTTATTGTCAATCTCATCGAGACCGGAAGCAGCATATATGCTAGGTGAGAAAGACCTGGTGGCGGAGGTAGAAGAAGAGAAAAAGGTCGATATAGGGGTAGATAAAAATAACACAGGCAAATAACATAAAGCAACGCAGCAAATCTTGAATATGCGCAGCGCTGTCCTTCCTAACGTCCAGCGAGGGGGCCGCAGAGGTATGCGAAGTACGCCTCCACCGCGTCCCTCTCCCTCTTCCTTCTTCCACAGGGGTGTCTAGCTCCTCTCACGTCCAGATATCTCCTATTAACTCCTGGTGTTGCTGGCAATGTTGGCGATGTTTGTCAGAACCCAGCCAGAGGCGGTGTTGACAGATTAAGTGTATATTGTGTATATTGTGATGATGATGATCTCAAGCTCTGCAATCTAGCCTATCTATCTATCTCTTGCATCTATAACCTTCATATCCTCCTTTTCTTCCCTCCACCCTGACCCTGCCAGAGCGAAGACAGCCCTTACCTTCATCTTGTTGTGTCTAAATTCGGCTATCCATTCCACCCTGGACAGGCGGTCGACGTTTGTGTGATCCTTCCCGAGGAAGTAGAAGACCTCGACGATGTCGATAAAGGGGGCAAGTAACATGCGGAACTTGTTGATTCGCAAGCTGTATTGTGTATTTGCAGAGGATGGCACGACTTCCCTTATCGAAGTGTAGTCGATGATGATAATTGTTCGGGATCCCTCCAATATGTGGCGTAGTTTGATAAAGGCCCATGTTGCGCATGCTAGCTCCCGTTCTGTGGATTCGCAATTCTTCTCAAAGCTCTTCGTATTTCGTGGGATATATAGGACAGGTCGTTCCCTTGTTTGGCCTTCCCAAGGAATGACGATCTCGTAGGAAAAAGGTAAGTCTGGGCTGGAAGCTACTATTTCTGAATGGAGGTTGTCTTTGAGCCATGAACTCGCATTCTTGCCTTCCAACATGTGGGTTGTGGCTGCCTGACATCTTCCAATGGATACCCTATCCATCATATGTGCCATGTGGTACTTCTTGGTGCCTCCTTTTGTGGTTCTTTTGCCAATTATTTCAGCTGAAAATATGTTGTCCCCATCTACGGGGGGGTCTGGGGTAACCTCTCTTCCAAGGGTTTTTTTTTTTTTTTTTTTTTTTTTTTTTTTAACCCAGTACTCGTATGCACAACCGTAAGGGTCGTATGACGAGCCACCCGGAAACCCGGGTGGATTCAAGGGACAGTCATGTTAATCTGACGCCCTGGGCAAGCTACGTACAAAATGACGACGCGAAAGAATAAAACAAAGCAAAGCAGCAAATATTCAATATGCCTACTCCCTTATCGTCCAGCGAGGGGGCGGTAGAGGTAGGCGAAGTATGCCTCTACCGCATCCCACTCCTCCTCCTCTCCCTCCTCCTTTCTCCAAATGGGTTTGTCTAAATCCTCCCACGTTCTGGCGTCCCCGATGAGCTCCTGCCGTTGCTGGCGGTGGTGGGGGCAGTCGAAGGTGATGTGGTGGCCGTCCTCCGAGGGGTGGTCGCAGTTGGGGCAGGCTGGGGAGTCGACCTTGCGGACGAAGTGGTCTCTTCCAAGGGTCAGCATTGGGGTTGTAGGCCTTTTCGACTTGCTAAATCGAATCAATCGATACCACGGGGTGCATCTTCATTTCTGGAGGTAAGTCGAGTCACACTGCTCTGCCATTACTCAGTACTTGCACGATCAGACCGCGGCTTGTTCTGAAGCAGCTCAGCTTTCACCTAGAACACGACGAACCTAGCAAAAGGTCGTATCTCCACAACCAGAGCCACTACAGACAAACAGACAACACCACGAAATAGCCCTCGCTGGTCACAGCAAGAATATTTACTCAGATTTCGGGGGAACAACCTCTGCGAACCTTTCCCCCTCGTTGAAGCGTTTTGAGCTCTTCTTCGCTCAGCTCTCTCACGAAACCACCTCGACCGAGCATTTGTCCACGACAGTGGCGAGAGCAACCACACCTCGGGCAGTCTCGGACGCAACCCCGGAAGCTCCATCCGTCATATCCCAATCAGAAGATTTGTCACACCTCTCCTCACACTAACGCCACCCGGGTCACGGCGGAAGAGGTGGTTGAAGAGGGTGAAGGATGGGGGGGATGAATACACAGTAGATCTGGTCGAGACTTTCTTCTCGAACCTGGACCTAGCCTGAGAGAGCGAGAGGGTGGGGACGGTGGTGATACTCTAGGGAAGGGCTGCTAGGAGCGTGGCGGTGGAGGAAGGGGTTATTTCTGTAGTATTGGTCTCTCTGGCTCAGGAGGCAGGGCGTTAAGGCAACTCGTTGTTCCGTGAGAGTACCAAGCCTTTAAAGGTGAGGAACGGGGCCGTCTCATAGCCTTAGGCTCCACAGACATATAGATTTCAAAAAAAAAAAAAAAAAACCCGGGTCACGGGCGGCACGTACAGATCGACCCAATCACCGGCCTCTTGGATCACCCGGATCACGGGACAGTCATGGCACCGCCCGATAACACCAGACACAGAGCCGAGCGGAGAGCCGCACAGAAAAGCACACCAACTCACGAGGTCCGTTTTCACCCGATCTAAAAGGTTGCCATCATCGGAGGAGGCCGCTAGCACACGCTAGACAACCTCACCGCGTGGAACACCAGTGAGGATGCGAAGTCCATTAACGTGGCTGACGGGGTTTCCGGTCAAGACAGGGTTTCCGATCACTTGAGACATACTAGCCGTTTTTGGCAATCTCATGTTATCATGCAAGTACAGCATTCAGTAGTCATTCCGCCTGAATTTTTTTTTTTTTTTGGTAAATCAGTACTCGTATTGAAGCTCTCGCTTATGACGAGGCAGCGCATTCCCTCAGGTTAAGCCTGACGGGATTGTCCTACCATTGGGCCGCTCCCTGCCCCTGTATCTACATACGCGTGACTAGATACCCCCCGTGAAAGATATTCGCACCTCAACAGAACGCAAAAACAAAAGGAGAATCGTCCCAATCACCCTCTGACCGCTCCCGCCAGCTTCTCACACCACTCCGGGTCCTCCCAGATCTGCTCCCACTTCCGTCCCTTCCCATCCGCCACCCCAGGGCAGCTCAACAGGTGTGCCGCGTTCTGAGCCACCCCCTCTTCACACAGCCCGCACCGCGGGTCATCCACCCTGCCTATTTTATGCAGCCACTAGCGCTGCGGTCCATGATCAGTCACTACATACGTCAACCCCCGTAGCGCCTCCCGGTTCTCCGCCTGAATTGATATCTATGGAAACAACTATGCTCTACAACATGGTCACCCTAATGTCTCGCCAAAACTAACCTAACATCATACCCCCTTCTATCAATATGACCTACTCGACGCATACTACCCCCTCTCCCTAACTCGCCACATAGGCTCAATATCAAGCGAGTGAGGCTATAAGTACTAGGAAGCCTTTATTAAGTACCTATATTTATGTGAAAATAGCTTTGGCCGTGCAAGTCAAAGCTAGGATACCTTAAACTACAGGCACTAACCTGCAGAAAATTAGGAATTCCGAAAGCGGTCATTATATGAATTAAACTGTCTTAATTTATTCCAACTAGAACCCCCCCATATATTCTTGTAAGCGCCACCTCTAGAGCATCCTTATTTACTATGGTGAGATCTCTACCATTGATACTCCTACATTTCCTATCTTTAAATAATATTATACTTTCCTGAGATGCTACAACTCTCTCACAACTGCCACGTACACAGAACATAGAATTAACCTTAATTTCTACCGAGCATATAAGCTAGCTGATTCTGATGGTGTAAAATCGTATTCAGTATCTAATTCAATATCTTATAGGCTAGGGTCGGATATTATATCTAATACAGTATTTAGTACTCTAGCACCTACCTTAATCTCCAATCTACTGTCCATCTAAAGTAGTATCCAACTTTGCATCAACCTAAAGTAGTATCGAATTCAATTTCTTAGAGCCTTGCACAGGCCTCAACTATACTTATAGTCATTAAAATACTTTAGGAAGCACTATATACAACTATGACAAGGAGGAATATTTGGGATCTAAAAGAGTTGAGCTTGGGCTTCTAGAGCTATTGTGTTATTCTATTGGTTTTCTAAAAATACTGAAGCAAAAGGTATAGGAGAGCAGGAAGTTGAGGAGGGTCTAACTCTAAATTCGGACCTTTCAATCTTAGTATATAAAGATTTCTTCTTCACTATTGACTATAGATATAGTTTAAAGTCCTCCTAGTAGTTATTAGCTATACTTATTTATTATTCAACCTATATAAGGGCAGGAGGGGGAGGCAGTAACAGAGAAGAGGGTAACTCCTGAGGGGGGTAATCTAAGACTTTTAGAACTGTTAAAAGCTTTTATATGACTGCATAGGATGCTTTGATATAGGTTCTTGCAAGAATATGAGCCGAGGGGTTAGAGTAGTATAAATCAGAAGTTTTTAATTTATACAATAACCACTTTCAGAATTCTTAATTTTCTACTAGTTCGTGCCTGTGTTTAAAGTATCCTAGCTTCGACTTGTACAGCCACAACTGTTTTCACATAAATATAAGTACTTGATAAAGGCTTTCTAGTACTTATAGCCTCACTCGCTTGATATTGAGCCTATGTGGAGGGTTAGGGAGAGGGTGTAGGGAGTATTGGGGAGGTCATATTGGCAGAAAGGGGTAATGATATTAGGTTAGAAGCCTTTTTTTTTTTTGAACTCAGTACTCATGTGCGCAACCTTAAGGGTGCTGCAAGCGCCAGACTAGGTTTTCCGGTGACATTTAGGTTAGCAAATGTATTGGCATTTAGTTGCACCAACTCAGCAATATGCAACAAGTTAGTGGTGTGTGTGTAATTAGTAGATACATAGTTCGAGCCATTCTGGCAAAATCGAACCATTAGTCAACGGTCATGATCAAACGGTTCTCCGAACTCAACAGAACGTTTTAATTATATATTGTGAACAAAATCCATGACTAGATACATAGTGAAGTTCTTCTTAGACCCAATAATAGGGAGCCTGCGCACCAACGTCAAGGTGATGAACTTCATAGCGCAGGTTCCTCCTCTTTCTCCCTCCTTTCCCATACTCCAACCCTGCCTTAAAGCTTCAATTCCTTCAATTTCTTGTGTTCTGGCGAGCAGAGTATTCTGAGTTTGTTTGACTCACGAGACTAGTTTGATAGTCTGGTTGGCACCTATAGTAGTTTGACCTTCCTCCCAATAGATTCATTTGCTTTATGCCCTCAACTGCTTAATTCCTCGCTATTTCTTTTCCATTGCCCAATCTCAATCCCTTTCAAAAGAAAATAAGAAAATAACCCAAGCCCAATCCTTGCTCAACGTCAACCTCGTGTTGTTAGCAAACCCATTGACAGCGGGGTGGCTTCTTCGGGTACTGAGTCGGTAGCCAGCCGGTAACTTAATACCGCGGAGCTCGAGGCGTTAGCAGACCTGTTGAGTGCGAGGTGGCTGGACGAGGAGAGAAGAAGGAAGGAAGGAAGCAAGGAATGTGGGGAGAGCGGTTTTTATACGTTTTTTGGGCCGCTGCCAAGAATCAGGTAGTGCGTAGGAGAGCGGGCTTGGCTGAGCGGGCTTGGCTTTCCTGGTTATCATTGGAGGAGCTTTATCAGGCAGACTTGGTTCAGCGGGCTTGGCTTTCCTCGTATTATGGGGTTAGGCTGCGGCGGTATTCATTGGGGTTGCTTGGTTGAGCGGGCTTGGCTGTCCTGGTTACGATAGGTAGTCTGCCGAGTATTCATCGGGCATCCTTGGCTGTTGGCACTGAGCGGGCTTAGCCTTCCTGGGGTTAGAACTGCGGTGATACTCGGGAAGTTTGGCTGAGCGGGTGCCGCGTCCATCAGTCGCACTAATTGAGACGACGAGATTGGAATACTCTGACAGGTTAGTTAACGAGCAAAACGTAGGAGAAGCAAGGATAGGAGCAAGAATTGGAAGGAGGCGGAGGCACCTCACCTGGGGGTAAATATGAAGTCGAAAGGAAACACCAGGCGTATCGGGTGCCGAAAGGGAGGGCAGCATGGGAGCTCGTTCGGCGGTTGACCAGGTTGCCACCAAAGGGGAAGAAGCAGATAGTGTGTGGACAACTACTACCGATACTGACCTATGGCTCGGAGTTACATGCGGAGCCATCGGAAGTAATGGAGAGGCTGAGTGCGGAGTGGCCCTTGACAGTCAGGGGGCCATCGGTCGATTGCGGAACTTGCGTTTTGAGGAGCCACGCTCATGGATTGAGGAGTCGGCAGTAGAGGAGATGAGAAAAGAGGGGAGGACGGTAATGTGGGTGAAGGGGCACAGGGGGGTAGAGGGCAATGAGAGAGCTGATCGGAAGGCTAAGGAGGCGGCATGGGTGGGCAGGAGGATGCTACGGCCTGATATCATCACACCGGCGGGCATCCGACAGACTTTCCCCATGGGGCGACCCGCAAAACAGACAGGGTGGAACAAGGAGGCACTGCATGGGCTCACGTACATCGTCACTGACCGCGGGCCACAACGTTGGTGGCTGCACAAGGTGGGAAGGGCGGACGACCCCTTGTGCGGTTTGTGTAAGGAGGGGGTAGTTCACCTGCTTGGCTGCACTGGGGTAGATGATGGGAAGGGGCGGAGTTGGGAGGCAATATGGGGAGATCCAGAGTGGTGCGAGAAGCTGGCGGGGGCGCTGCGGAGTTAGTTTCCTTGGGTGACGTTGGGAAGGGGAAAGGGGGGGGGGGGGGAATTCCATTCCGGGGAGTATCTGGTCATGTACGTAGATACGGGGCAGGTAGCGGCTCGGTGGTTGGATAATTCCTTCAGGCTTAACCTGGGGAATGCGCTGCCTCGTCATAAGCGAGAAGCTTCAATACGAGTACAGATTTACCAAAAAAAAAAAAAAAGAGCCGGCGGAAACCATTCCAACCAAGAAATACAGAAGTATCCAGCGTGTAAAAATCTAGGAGTTCCATATGCTGTATATCCGCTTACATTACGATGGCTACATAACTTCCACCAGCAGTCCCCTCCCTTGCTGGCCGATATCAGAAGTTACAAGATGGTTATACAGTATCTGAGGCTGGGTCCTGTCGGTTTAACAACCATCTGTATAGTCGAAAACTACTAATCCGGAACTCAATTCGGGATGAGCTAGGATATCACCTTATTTATTGCACTCACTGCAATCGCACCCCGAAAGTAGCAGCAAAATTTGCAACTACAAGTACACAACTGCGATATTTCTGACGTCATCACTCGCGTTTACTTAACAACACAAGAGGAGGAAAATGCGAGAATTAATGAAATTACAGCTGCATCAGGCCTAACTAGTACAGCGGCTATAATACCTTTTGCCTCAGCTGTTCAAGAGTTCCATGCGTAGTATAGCAGTTCGATTTGATTATAAAGTATGTATTTTATCTACTTGTATGCGTATGCTAATTATAAAAATAGGTTGTGCGTGAACATCTTGCAGCCTTTATTGTTAGCTCAAATTCTTTCTCTATGGTTGGAAACCCAGAATTTGTTCACTTATTATAAGATTGCAATCCTATCTATCGTCTATGTCACAGTGGGCCTAGTCCGAGATATACACGATTTATATTTATTATTATTTCCTAAAGTGCAGAAGAGATTGCAGGAACATATTAATAGTCAAAAAATAAATCTCACACTAGATACATGGTCTTCTTCTACTAAAGTGGCATTTCAGAAATAACAAGTCATTTTATAGAGGTAGAAATATGGAAGGTTTAGATCATTGTTATTAGGATTTGAACGGTTATGTGAGTCTCATTCTGCTGATGCTTTGGTGTGAGTTATTTATACTGTTCTTCGTTGATTGTAAATTACACTTCATTCGTGCTATTATATTACATAATACTGTACTTCTGTTAGTACTTTCTATTTTAGAGGATTCCCTTCCCTTTACACTAGAGGACGGTCAAGTGCGATGTGTGGCTCATACAGTATTCTTAACCTTACTGCATTATAGGTATTATCTCACATAAATATTATTTCTATAGATACTGAAAATAATGAGGTTTATTCATTCGATCAACAAATTTAATTGCTATTGCCTTCAGCCATGCGCGTACAATTATTCGAAATATTCGAGCTTCAAATAAGTTATGGGAATGCTTTGAAGTACAAATGTCAGCTGCTAGACTGCCTTCTTTAAATCACTTTTGATATGTATGTTAGGTAAATATTAACCAAAATATATAATTACTCGTAGGTTATATACCAATTTCATTTAGGTGGAGTTCAACATATGATATCTTGTCACGCTTGCTTCAGTTACGATCAGCTGTTCCTGCAGACTACCAACTTAAAGATCCATTACGTCCTTTTATACTTTCAATAGAACAGTGGAAGTTGCTTAAATGCCTCAAAAGTGTGATGGAGATCTTTGTTAAAGCTACATAATATTCTTCCGGAAGAACTTATCCAACACTATTCTCTCTGCTACACTATTTCAGTGTGCTAGCTACTCGATTGGAAACTCTAGCAGATGAGCTGCGAAAGAAGAACTGGAGGAAGGGAGAGATCTTGCTCTACGACTTTCCTTTGTCACTCTTGTGCATCACGTTTACTAAGGTCTTTGCTCGCAATGTCAAATTTCTCGTTGATATCCCTCAAGGCATTCTTGAGCCCTTCAATCCCATACATCAACTCCACGATGATTCCTCGGACGTTGGCAAGGGGGCCGAAATTCTCAGACTATCTAGCCAATGGCGAGGCAGCGCATCCCTGAGTAGTAGGCCCCAGGTGGTTCCTTATCCACCTCAGGGGCCGCTCCCTGCCCCATCGTTTGTTCAATTGTTTGGCTAGCCGGGAAGGAGGCTAGAAGAAACGGTGAAAGTTATCGCCTGTGTGTACTTGGAAGAACATGAGTCGATCATCCATCAGGCCCATGAACATGTACTGTGCTAGGACATCTTCGTTAGCCTAAGAAGTATCGGGGGGCGAGGGATGTAAGAGTTTGTTTTACGTATAAGAAAAACATTACTCGTGTGCGCAACCTTAAGGGTTGTATGACAAGCCACGTGCGGGGGTGGTCGGGAGTAGCACCCGAAGGTTGAAGAAACAAAGAGGGGAGCGGCAATAATATTGGTATGATCCCTGGAAAAATGCAAACGAAGTATATTCTGGAAGAAGTACTAGGTAGATGGAAGCTCAATTCTAGAGACCAAGGTAAGTGCTACATACCGACAACGAAAATACGGAAATCCCCTCGGAGGCCCGAAGCTAGGAGACATCGACCCTGGCAGGGCCTACCGAGAAACCTTCATACAACAATTACAGAAAAGCTCCGTCCGTTACAAGCTCCGCCGAGCTGCCAATCAAGTTCCTTCACGCCGACCCCAAGTATGTACTACCCAGTTACCTCTGATGCTTCTTCCATTCACACTGTCTTTGGGAATAGTCGGTCTAACGCTCCCGGGGGAGGGCCTATTCTCCGGTTCTTCCTCCGCCACAACAAGCCTGATCGAAGATCGCCTATTGAGTTCGGAGATACTAGTAGTAGCACTGGGATTTATGCCTGCGTGGGTTTGCGGGATTAGCCCAGTGTGACAACCGGGTGTGGAGGGCAAATCCTACCAGAACTGATCCTCTGAGAGCCGGGAGAAAAATCGGAGATCATGTCATCAAGCTCTTCCAGGTCTTCGCATGCTACCTGTGTTATGGGAACGGTCGACTCATGGTGCATTACGTCTATAGGTAATGGTTAATATGTGCTTCATAGGATTTAATCGGAAAATATACGGGAAAATGCATACCCGCGGGTGGGCTTGACTCGGTACCCCCAGGCAGGTTTTTAGGTCTGTCTGAACCCGCTCCGAGCTTTGATCTGTGGACGCTCAAATGTCTGCGGAGTGTATCCAGACATTTCTTGTATCTGTGCCCTGCATAAGCGGGAGCAGAGATGAGGTATGCAGTGGGTAGTTCCAGACTTACATGGCTACTACGGGTTTGTCGAAGAGAGATTTCAAGGACGGCATCGTCGCACAGAATTGGTTCGTTCTTAATGGTGCGTAATTGTATGAGAGGTGGGAGTTTGATGTGCGAACAATTTAAACCCGCTGGCAGGCAGAAACTAGAAATCTGAATGTCGTTGTGAACCGTTTTGACACAGTGAAGCGCCTCTCGACTCGGGATCCGCGCCAAGCCAAAAATGTTCAGGAATAGAAATGTATCAAATATGTTTCGTTTCGTTTAATCCCTGTGTTAGTATTCTTGATAACTCGGGGGGGGCGGAAGGGGATGTTCCAAATTTTCCAAACAATTTCTGTGTTGCAAGTGTCCATCAGATATTCAAGCCTTGAAAGTACGGAAGATGTTTGTACTTCCGGAACATACGTGCTGGATTATAATTGGTTGCTACAATTGAATTATCTGCAGTGGAACTTGCACACGATGCACAGGGTTTCGCTTGTGCATGCATGTATCCGTATTTCTAAAATACACCATATGAGGCTAGGCTTTAGTCGTGGGTTTTTACAGCAACAAGGTAGGACACGGTATGGGTTAGAGCAAAAAAATATTTTATCAGGGTATCAGATAAGCAGCAAATGTCAACGACTTGAACAAATATGTGAAGTCAGAAATTATATTCAAGTGGTGGCAATTAACAGAAGTGCACAGGAATATACATACCTACGAGTCCCGGGACTTTTTTCACTATAGTAAGGGGTCCTGAAGAGCTTCTAGGGCGCCTAGTGATCCTCCAGGTTTCCAAATTCATAGTAGCTGCTTAACCTCTTGCTTCCCCCTGAAGTTCGGGTTCAAGGCTCAAAGATCGTATTATTCCTGCCACTCTTAATTATATCGCCAGTTGTTTTTCGTCAAAGGGGGCTAACTCGATATGATTTTCGAGGAATCCTGGCGAGGTTGTTTGACATCACGGTATAACGGAAGCGCAAAAATATTTCTTATCTTTAAAGGATCTATGTTCTTTTGGGATTGAGGACAAGGGCCTTGGCGGCCTGGAATTCCCAAGCTTAGTTTCCGAAAGAATGAATAAGTCAGCACAAAAACTTGTAATGAATTCACCACACCTGGACATGAGACTAGGGTAAACTTGAATAACTCCAGGCGTCATCTGCTTGGGGCTATGTAACTCATGTACCATCGCCAAGCAGGCCTGAGCTTTGCGTTGTGGACACCGATAGTGATCCTCGTTATCTGCAAATTATTTGGGGACTTGTTGCAGATTTTACGTCGGTGGCCTGAGCTCTGAGCATGCATAGTTGCGGTAGCCTCAGCGCCCGTCACCTAAGGTTGGGTAATAGCAAGAGTACCGCTATCTAGCATCGTGATATACTCAGGGCTGGTGATTCCGAGATGGACTGACGGCGGTGAGTGTCCAGCCACAGCACTAGTTGGAGCACCGTCCCCACTCTGTTGAAGGCCAGCCTGAAATATTTGAGGGTCTGGGGGACATTGGAGTTCGTGCTTGGTTTTGGTGAGCGTGGAACTCCATTCTTGTAGGAGGCGGAGAGGACATTAACGAGGTTGAAGAATTCCGGCATTGCAGGTAGCAAATATGTATTCAAACAAAGGACCAGGGAAATTGAATATGATTCCAGTGGGCGTAGTTGTCAACTGAGTAGATACATAGCTCTGATATACTGGATATTAATATCTTCACCACAAAAACCACTATGAAAATCAAGATAAAGAAGAAGCCATTCATCAGAGTAACAGATATACATGTTTAGCTCCCTCCCCCAACATAGATCATTGTCACCCGGTCCCACCACGTCCACATTTTCCTCCTCCACCAGCGCACACCCATCTCCTCGTGTTCAAGGTCATCGAGGACTTCGATTCTTGCATTACCACCCCCACTCTCCAACTTGTGTATTAAGTAGGTGAGTGTTATACATCCCACCATGAGTATTGTGTAATAGAAAACCCAGCACGCAAATGCAACCCATGCAAGAGTCACTGGAATGATGGTTGTAATCCGGAAGATTGTGGACGCTGCAGAGGTGTAATGCTGCATGTCTGGAGGAAGTTGAGATAGGAGCACTGGGAAGAAGCCTGGGTCTATGTCAATAAAGGTTTTCACAATGGGGCAGATGTAATAGGCAGATTTAATACTCTGTACCTTGAGCGGATGCAGACTGATAATTCTTCCCTTGATAGTTCATGTCCAAAGAGTGGCAATAGGTAGCACGGTTAGCATAATCTGGCGCGGTTTGATGTGCGCCAGAGATTTTGGGGTGGGTAAGAGGCCGCCATCTCCCTATGACCCCACGCTTACCTTGGTTGCCATGCCACTACGAGCTAGAACCACTAGTCTGGTTGGCACAACCCCAGACTATAGAACCACCACAAGGTAGAGACTAGTCTGGAGCCTATCGCATGCATTCAGACTAGGCATGCATATGGCTGTGGCTTGTGCAATGACAGCCGATTGCCATGAGCGGCCCCGAAGATATTACTGCGTAGTCTGGTTGCCAATCACCTCGGTGTATCAAACACATATCTGCCAAGCTCCTTTTGCTTAGGTATTCACCTCCTCCCTAGCCTCATCTCGCCGCTGCGCGAGCAACAGTTAAACAATAAACCTACCTTGACCACCCCCGCACCCGCTTCTTACCCATTATCCAAGGCACTTCCATCATGCCTCCTCCACCAATTACCATATCCCGTGCACGATGTGTCTCTTTAATGCGGAATGCTTTCGCCCCCCAAGTGAGGATTGCCAACTTCAAACTCCCGTATCTATATTCCCATTTTCATCAACCTCCACCTAACCTGAAGTGCCATGACACAGATTACCTTTAATTAATTGTTCGGCAATACACATAGAACCAGCATAGCTTTCCTATCCTACCTAATCACCCTCCCCTTTTCTTTCTTTTCAATCCCCTCCCAGCACTCCACCACTGCTTCACCCATCTTCCATAGCCTTGTTCTCTCAGTCCTCCCCTTCTTGACAGCTCATCTACTCTCCCGTTCTCTGTCAGGCCATTATGAGACTTGATCCTGCCAAGATGGACTGCCTCTCTTCCCCAAATCGCCTGCTCCTCCAATACGGAGGGTTGCGCATCTAGACTACCCTCCTTTGATTCCCGATATCACTTTTTTTTCAAAACTTTAGCCCGTGTCTTCCCTGTCTGGCCTGCCCTCAGGGCCACGGCTATGGCTGCTTATGAATTCGAGAGTAAGGGAAGTCTTCGGTCTGGAATTTCCTCAAGCCCCCTCTCATCCCCGCAATTTCCCTACCTACACCATGGCCACTGCTACTAAGCCTCCCAAAGCTCCACAATTGCTCGGACTGACTCGGGACAGGTAGAAAGTTTCTCCGGCCTGGGACAGGTACTTCTTACCTGTCCAGTGATTAGACGAGAGTTATATGGCAGAAATATCGAAAGAGTTTATTTCCAAAGCAAATGATCTATAGCTACTAATTTACATTGGAGCAGTAGAAGGAATTACAGAAATAACCTCCTGCGTCTCTTGATGGCTAATCTCACCCCTTCTACAGCGCTTTTTGGAATGTGAATTTCTTTCAGCCAACTCTGCACTAGTTAGAGCACGTGCCTTAGCTTTTCCCTTAACTTTTTTTTGCCAGAACTTGTTAAGAGCAGGTGGTACAAACTCTTGGATGATCGGTTTTTGATGTAGTATATTAGAGACATTATCGGACATGTCTTCTACTCCCATATCATCTGCAGGTGCAGTTGGCAAGCAAAACATATGCTGCAATTTCATTGTGTGGGCCTGCTGCAAGCTTGCAAAGTGCTCAGCCTGTTCGCCAGTGAGAGATTGATGTAGTTGCTCTTGCATATATAGTGAGCGAACTAGCAACTCATGTCCTTGGTTAACATAGATATCATGTGGTTGTTGCAGTGTAGGTTCCGCTCATAGTGTAGGTTCCGCTCGTAGTGTAGGTTCCGCTCATCGTGTAGGTTCCGCTCGTAGTGTAGGTTCCGCTCGTAGTGTAGGTTCCGCTCGTAGTATATGTTCCACTCGTAGTGTAGGTTCTCCTGGTTCTGCTACTTCTATAGCTGGTAGATTTGAATCGATCATGCGCCAATTGAAGGGAGCAATGGATCCATTAATTACCCAGCGTGGGTGTAGTAATTATAAGTAGTGGAATTGGTCGATTTTCTGTACCTGTTGTTGTAAGTTGTGGCCGGCCGTAGTTGTTGTTGCAGTTGTAGTCCCCATGACGGGACTTATCTAATCACCGGACAGGTAGGAAGTACCTGTCCCAGGCCGGAGTAACTTTCTACCTGTCCCGAGTCAGTCCGACAATTGCTTCACCCCTCTCCAACTCTGCCATTATTCAGCCTGAATATTACCTCTGCTCCCGCACCTTTACTAGGCCACTTCACGGCCGCTTCCTAATATTGTACCCATCCACCTCCTCAAACAAACTTTCCCACCAAACTGGCCACCCTGGTGGCAACAGATAGTAACCATCCATTCTATCACATACCTCCCATATTGTCGACATTATTTTTTGGCGGAAGTTTGGAGTTAGGGCTGGTCCTGAGGGCGGGGTTAGAAGCCGGGGGAGTTTCATTTTGGTAGGGTGAGGGGTTCGGAACGGGGTTGATTGCTTTCGTTGAGGGCAGACTAAGGTGTTGAAGTTTCTACTCCTACACTTTGTTCGGTAACTAGTCTCAGCGTCTGAGGCATTTTTTTCTTGAATCATAACTCCCATTGAAGCCTCTAGCTTATGGCATCATCCCAGGTCACGCCTGGGAGATTGTCCAACCCTTAGGCCGCTCCCTGCCCCGTATCTACGTACATGACCAGATACAGCCCTGGAAGAATATATGTGCATCAAGCAACTCAGAAAAGGGGAATACAGAAAACGGTTAGAACACGTAGAAGAAAGGAAATTAGATGACCGGAAGGAAAACCCCCCCTCATCAACCGTCACTGTCTCAATGCCTCCTCCAGCGCTTCAAACCACTTGGGGTCGTCCCATATCTGCTCCCATGGGTGGTGGGTGCCCCTTGCTATCTGCCACCGCCGGGCACTCCAGCAGGTGCGCCGCGTTCAGTGTCTGAGAGCTTCTATTAGCCCCATCCTCTCTACGAGAGGCAGTGCCCGCCAGACTATGCCCGCCCGATGGAACTGCAGCCCTAACCAGGAAAGCCAAGCCCGCTCAGCCAAGCCCGCCCGATGTAGGCCCGCAGCCCTCATCCAATGATAGCCAGGAAACCTCTTGCGAGGGGCTTGTGCCAAACAGACTAGCCAGGAAAGCCAAGCCCGCTCAGCGAGGCCTCCCCAATGAATACCGCAGCCAGGAAAGCCAAGCCCGCTCAGCCAAGCCCGCTCTCCTACGCACTACCTGATTCTTGGCAGCGGCCCAAAAAACGTATAAAACTCCCTTTTCCCCTACCGGTAGTCTGGTTGCTACTTTTCCCCATCCTTCGTTCCTTCCTTTCTTCTTCTCTCCTCAGTCCAGCCACCTCGCACTCAACAGGTCTGCTAACGCCTCGAGCTCCGCGGTATTAAGTTACCGGCTGGCTACCGACTCAGTACCCGAAGAAGCCACCCCGCTGTCAATGGGTCTGCTAACAACACGAGGTTGACGTTGAGCAAGGATTGGGCTTAGGTTTTTTCTTGTTTTTTTTTCTTGCTTTCTTGACAGGGATTGAAATTGGGAAATGGAATAGAAATAGCGAGGAATTAAGCAGTTGAGGGCATAAAGCAAATTGGGAGGAAGGTAAAACTACTTTAGGTGCCAATCAGACTACATATCAAACTAGTCTCGGTGGGTCAAACTCAGAATACTCTGCTCGCCAGAACACAAGAACTGAAGGAATTGGAGCTTTAAGGCAAGGGCTGGAGTATGGGAAAGGAGGAAGAAAGAGGAGGAACCTGCGCTATGAAGTTCATCACCTTGACGTTGGTGCGCAGGCTCCCTATTAATGGGTCTAAGAAGAACTTCATCATGTAATTAACCATGGGTTTTGCTTTACTGAGTTCGAAAAAAAAAAAATGGGTTTTGCTCACAATACATAATTAAAATTGTTCGTTTGTATTCTGTTCACTTCAGCAACCGCGATTTAAGCACATCACCAAATAAATATGTCTAGGCACGAGAACAGTTATGTACCGCGAGAATTGCCCAACGATTTGAATCGCCGATCATTTGAACCGTTGGCTAATGGTTCGATTTTGCCAGAGTGATTGGAACTATCCAACAATTTAGCCTCGTACCCAGGTTAATATTTTTGTAGTTCATGACCTCACAACTACCCCCATAGACAACAGACTGGTTTGTACGAGGCTACCAACAATTATAATTAGACACAGACCACAAACCTGTAATATTGCTAAGGCTTTTAACTGAATGCTAATATATTTGTTAACGTTTTGTCATAGTGCAACCATAGTCTGGTTATGCAACCGGACTAATCTGGCTGGCACGTCTTTGGCTAGTCTGGTTGGCACGTCTTAGGCGGGCTTTAGACAGTTCCGAAAAAAAAACACATCGAACTCCTGCTGGGACTGTATCTTGTAATGATTTCAATATTTTGCGCATACAAGGACCAATCAGAAACAGACTTGTCAGAGGGAGCTTGTTTATGTTACCCTAGTAAAGTTTACCCCGGGTGTAAGCATAGAGCTAGTCTGGGAGTAGTCTGGGAGCTCCAAAGAAATGATAGAACCTATATACCTTTAGTGCAGACTTGGCATTAGGGCATGGCATTGGGACTTAGACTTGGGGAGAAGAGAGACAGACAAGAAGACAAGGGGTTTCATCAAGAAACCATCTAGCTGGTTGATCTAAGTCCTATGTACAAGTCTGGGCACGAGAACAGTACAAGATTACGGGCCGTAGCCAAGAGAAGGAAAAAAACAAACGACACAAAAAAAGAAAAGAAAAAAGGAAAAAGAAAAAAGAAAACCGGAATAGCCGGCTCCCTTCAGCGTCCGGCGAGTGGGGGTAGGCGTAAGCGAGATACAGCCTCCACCGCGTCCCACCCCCCAAATTCTCCTTCCGGATCGGCCGGTCCAAGCCCTCCCATGTCGTGATATTCCCAATGTGCTCGCTGCGTTGTTGTTGGTGGTGCATATTGTACGTACCCTTTTTATTTTTTTCTTTTTTTTTTTGAACCATTACTCGTGTGAGCAACTAGGCTCAAATGGTAGGTCGTGCAGCGGCGGCAGACATTGTATTTAGTGATTTAGTGAGCAGGGACTAGTCCTGAGGTTGGGGATTCCAGCAGGCTAGTCTGGTTGCCAGCAGGCGTAGTCCTGACGATGCCGTACCTCTGTGTTTGCAGATGGCTCCTTCTCAGGCAGACAGCACGCAGTTATCGTGGTCCGCCAAGCCTGATTCAAAAGATTAAGATAGACGTACTTACCTCTATCCCCCGAAACAACCCACAACAACTGTGTGCGCAGTGACACGTCATGCAACAACCTCCGTGCCGCTGGCAGTCCTATAAACCTTTTTGTGTGTCATGGAGAAACATACAACTGATTGGTTGTAAACGCGTAACCAATTAGATCCTGGTTTCAAGCTATTCAACGCACTCGAGGCCAAAGCACCTCTTTCCAATCAAAATAGCCCTCGAAATCCAACTTGAAATTCATGGCCAACCTCCACGGCCAACTTCCCTGCCTTAATTACACATATTGAGTTCTCACATTGAACTCGCGTCTAACCGTACTCGATGTCGAGATTTCTCACCAGCAAAAAATGGGACAAGATCATGGCTTGGTTGGATAAACTCCCAGAACCCATCCAACCACCAAACATCCCGCCTGGTCCCCCGCCTGGACCCCAACATGAAGGTCGGCCAAAGTTACCTGGGAATGATGTTCTCGAAGATATTGAGATAGCTTTAACATACCTGGACAACTCTAGATGGCACTTACTACACCTCAGAGCTAATATCCTTGAGAAAATTCGTTGGCAGCAGGCTGAGCGAGAGTGCGCCAATATCAGAGGAAAGGAGCTCACGGCGGAAGGAGCCAAATATAAGAGTAGTGCAGCAGAACAACCTACTATGGCTAGCCAAGATGCTCCCACATTCGGAACCCCATCCTCAGTCCGCACTCCCAGAGACCTGGATGTTGGGAAGTGAGTCAAAAAACCCGTCTGGCCCAGATGCTTCTTATTCCCCGAATTCATAACTCGCATCTTGATCCCCTCCCAGCACGAGCCTCTCACATTGATTCCACATAATTGGACGTAATGACGTTGTACGAGTCGCTTTACAGATTATACCATAGCTAGGGGCTGAATTTATTTGAACATGAAAACACATGCTCGTAGCCCAGCTACGAGGTTGGATTTTATGTTCATCTTCTCACCCAGTTCTTCTCTTTACGTTTTTCATTCTGCAGCAGCTCTGATATGTCTGGTGTTTTTCCCACTTTTACCCCAAATCGTTCTTTGCGCAAGTTCTCTATTCCTCCTCATATCGAGGATCTTTGTATATCACGCGATTATTCTAGCTATCCTAGCCTTACTAGAATTGCATAATGAGAAATTCATGCTCTATCCCCTTTACCTTCATCTTGATTCCAATTGGCCGACGTCCATTTGCGTTTTTTTTTTTTTTTTGCAATGCATTCACCTCACTGCTATTCCGATTTGCCCTAGGGTACCAAATATCCCATGCCATGCATTCAGACTTGCTTCGTGCCAAACTACAAGAGAGATTTGATGAGAAATTTCCTCCGGCTTCGCAATATTTTAGTTTAGTTCAAAAATCACTCTGCATATTATACCCCACCAAACAGATGGCAAGCGAAATTACTCCAAGCACAGTATCTTGTTTGCATTTCATTCCTACCTCTACTGACATCACCCTAAAGAGGATAATCTCACCAAACTAACAGGAAGGGAGATATTTCGAGCAGCATACACAACGAAACCACAAATTAACAATGAGCCAAATCATGTAGGTATGTTCCGCAACCTACCCTCCTTTGCAAACGACAGATGGCAACCATACGTTTAGAACATCGATATTAGTTCTCTGAACGATAGCACTACATATTAGACAAGGGAACACTCTCACAGACGGCACACCTTAAGCAGGGAGGTGTTCATTCGTTTTCATAACAAGAACTATTGCTGATACATATAACACAGATCTGAGATTTGATTTAGCAAAATATGCGTCACAGCACCAACCACGATGTCAGGGCCTAAAATTCCACAAAGGCATGGCATCTAAACCAATTCGAGCAATTTTCTCTTTTCGGCAATTATCTAACGCAGCTAGCAGGGGTAGTAAGGGTTTCGCAAAACCAGGGGCCATTGGTGGGATACCACAAATCTTCTGAGGTGAAGCAAATGGGACACCGGATGTATAGGACCCCTACTACTCTTGTATAATCTTGATGACCACTACATATACAATATCGTATCTCCTAGTCCGAGTATGGACTATCGGGACCATGCGCACCTGGTAAAATTGCCAACACTGCGAGAAGCTTGGGTCCTCTGGTGAAAGATTACTGAGGGGCTAAAGCGTTTGTCACTGACAGTCTACTTTGGTGACAGACATTGAGATCGGTCGACGAATCAACTGATAATGTGGAGCATGTGGGAAGAGTTCAAGTTCAAGTTGAGAGACTTTGAGATAGTGAATTTAGTTACTTATAAAGCAGTTCATTATTACATAATAGGCTAATAATAGACGTGACATTTCAATTTTGTTCTGTGTTATTACAAGTTTGAATACGATACATTACGGTTCCCACACGGTTGAAACGCACGTGATGGCAGCTTTTCTGTTTCGCGCTGACAAATCGGAAGAAACCGCGACGCGAAGGTTTATATACTGCACGAGTAATAATTTAAAAAGATTAAAACTGTGCAACGTTTGCCTTAGTCCGGCGAGGTTTGTATACTTGTTGGTTTGTCTGGTTGGCACAAGCCGCTCGTATAGTTGTGCAAGACTAGGGGTACAACCTCTGCGAGGGGTAGGTAGTGCAACCAGACTAGGGTACAAGTGATTTGGCTATCCATTCTAGGGGCGCCAATCGTGCTCGGGAAATAGTCTGGTTGGCACAAGCCTCTCGTAGTGTGCCAACCAGACTACTCGGGAAATGTAATTCCGGTTTCTGACACAGCTCATCCCGTCCACTAGTTTTAACTGTACAGCCCTCTGTTCATCATACACATAGAGCAGAAGAGACTGGACCAAAGCATGGAAGTGTGTAACCAATTATATTTGTAGGTGCTCTACCAACCAGACTATTACATTTGTACAATTATATGTTCTGTCTCTAGTAAGTTTCTCTAATTGATTCACATAAGGTAGTCGATTACAACTATTGACGAGAGGATTATCGGGTTTGGCTTATAACTAAGGATTATCGCGTCCGACCGATATCAAAGGATTGTTGAGTTCGGCTCATACATAGCAAAGGACTACCGTGTCCGGTCATTCCAAATCCGGCTCTACCTATCCATGTTTCTGCCATTGGTCTGACTAAATGCTTCAGTTAATCTCTCGTCATACGACCCTTAAGGTTGTGCATACGAGTATGTACTGAGTTCAAAAAAAAAAAAGCTTCAGTTAATCTAGTTGATTTCAAATCAATATGAAGTGGTGTTCTTCAACCAGCGTTCGGACACCACTTTCTATATATCCGCCTCATGTCTCTTAAGTTCATGTCTAAGTTCTATGTGAACATCTAACTCTATCGAAAACTACTCTGCAAAATTACCTTACACACATATGGCCCAAAGCGAAGACTCTTGTCCGTAAGACCCGCTCGAACTCGTTATGCCCTAGCATGCTATTCCATTTGACGACGCACTCGTAACATGCTTCTGATCGCTTACGCCGAGGGGACGAGACTTTGGACTCGTCGACCTCGAAGGACCTATTGGAGGCCATTAAGGAGTCGGAAGCCGACAGGAGAGGAACACGTTCGGATCGGCTGTGCTAAGGCACATGACGGCCTAATATTGAGAATGAAAGAGTGGACACCCTAGGGCAGGAGTGAGCAGCGGCAGACAGAAGGTGGGTGGGGGAGGAAGGGGTCAAGCAATGGTGGAAGGCAAAAAAGCAGACGGAGTGCATGGTGATGGAAAGGGACATAGAAAAAGTGATTAAATGAAAGAAAATTGTGATTAAATGAAAGAAAACAGCCATGGTTGACAATACATACTGCAGGACCAATAAAAGAAATCTAGAATCATTGCGACACAGACTGAGAGGAGAGGAGGACGAGTCATGCCCGGAAGGTGGCCGGCATGCGAGAGAGATGGAGGAGTAGTTGGGTCTAGAGAGACGAACCTAAGGGTGTCCCTAGGAAAGAGTAAATACATAGGACTGTGAGGGACCTAAAGGAGATCTTTTGCTCTGAGTTGGAATTGTGAATGAAGCGGAGGCGGTAGTAAGCACCGCCTCTCAGAGAGAGATGGAAAGATTTTTTTTTCAATATTGTTTTGTTTGTGTTGTTATTTCGTTTGTTATGTGCTAGTCGTGTGACCTGTGAAGTTTAGCCTCGTACCCAACTCTCAGACAAACAAACATTCATGATCACCACAACACCTCAACATTCTTCACACTCCTCGTTCATTCTCTAACCTTCTTCATAGCTCACTGCTAAACTACACCTCTCACATAACACTCTTAACCTCTTCACACTCTTCATCTATTCTCATCTTCCTCTCATTATCTTCAAGCGAACTGCTACCAACTACCTCTCTGACTCGTCTAGAGTCTCCAACAACAAACATCCTCTCTGACTCGTCTAGAGTCTCCAACAACAAACATCCTCTTTGACTCGTCTAGAGTCTCCAACACACAAACATGCCAACAGAACGCGTTTCTCACACCAGGCGGTTCCTTATTCCTGGGCCTACTGAGAATCCTTCAACTAAGTTGGAATTCACACTCACGTTTATCATTACATTCTTCAAGGAAGACTTGTGGGAATTTCTCACTTCGAACTCTCCTGCTACAATGTTCTTTTATATCCTACTCGTTCCATTGGTATGTATCACCGTAGCCCATGCACTGATTACCTCCATCCCCATGGGATCTGGGGAAAGTCAAGAATTTAATCAGTATGCTAATGTTTGTGTCTTGCAATGAACAGACTTTGTGGACTTGGGCCCCACAGCTCAGGTGGGCGTTGAGGAATGGCCTCTTCTTCAACTGCAAAACTGACCACCATCTCTACGAGGACTGGGGGAATCCCTACGACAGTGAAGACGAACCCAATGCTCCTTGGGAAGTGAGGTTTAAGCGAGGCCTCTTTCGGGCTTTGCTTGGTCCAGACCATAGAGTAAAAATGGAAACCGAGAACAAGACTGTCAAGTCGATTAAAACCAGCAAGCAGCGAAACGCAAAGAACGGTGTCTGCAGTTCCCGCAGCGAATATCTCTACTCCGAGGAGATAATCAACAAAGCTGCCATGTTTTTCAGGAACGAGAAGCACGAGAGTATCAGTAACATCAAGAGGCTCGACAGCAGCAACGTTAGCAAGACTGACAAATACGAGGGGAAGAATCTGCAAGCTGTCTGTTCCTTTGACAATCATGGTGTCTACAACGATGGGGTTTTCAACTGGTTTGAAGCTATGAGAAAGGACAAACTCAGCAGGGAATTCGCTGAGAAGTTGGCTTTCAATAAGGATGACAGCAGCAACACCAACAGCAACAATACAATCACTCACCAAAAACACAACAACAATGTTGTCAGGAAGCGTGAGAGCAGCGTTAGCTGCAGTGATAAGGTAGAGAGGAGTCTCACTACCGATAGGGGGTATGAGGAGGTAAAGGATGTTGCAGTGAAGAAGGATATTGACGAGTTGTCCGAAGAAATGTCTGACGAAAACAAGGCATGTTACCTCCTCCTCGCATTGACTGAACTCCAAAGCTGGAATTCACAAGGAGCAATAGTCTAACACCAGAGTTGCCTAATTTCAGGATCAGGACTCGACAGCTGCGGAAAAGGAGACGGCCTCGTCCTCGTTTAGGAGTATTCAGGACGTCATCAGTCATATTAGGAATTTGTTTACTTCCTCTCAGCCATGTGGCCATTCACAAGAGGTTTGTGAATCTTCATTTTTCTCGCTATCGAACTTTACTAATAGGGCGTAACTATAGCCAATAGCTGAGGCACTCGTGGAGGAGAGTGCAAACGAGCCCACTGGGCTATTCCTAGGCGCCTTCAAAACTCTGTTTTACGGATCCTATGCTGGAGAAGATAGGTTCTCCAATGCCAATACCAAATATGCTCAGCAGCGAAACATGAGAGCATCATCAAAATGCATCATGGCGAAGGACAGTAAAGTGATTAGAGTTCACCCAAAGCCAGCACAGATAAAGCACTTTGTCTGCTTGGGGAAGAATGATATCGGAACAGTGAAAGTCCTGAAGCATCAATACGAGTTCAAGATTGTTAAACTAGCCAACGTTCACCAACCAGAAATCAAGGCGTTACAAGAAAATCGCCAAATACCACTTAAAAAGCAACAAATACAAATACCATTTATTAAAGGTGGAATGGAATGCGATGCCGAAGTAGCGCAGCTACGCGAAGTACATAGAATGGTGATTGATAAGTTGAAGAAGGAAAATATGGCCACGTTAAACGCTCAAGAAGAATTTTATTCGGAAATCAAAAGAGAATGCATTCAAGAAAGAGATGAGCTTATGCAAAAGCATACGGCGGAGATTGACGAGTTAAAAGAGCAACACGTGGCCAAGTTTAACGCCCAAGAAGAATTTTATTCGGGAATCACAAGGGCATGCATTCAAGAAAGAGAGGAGCTTGTGGAAGAACACAGGACGGAGCTTGAGGAGTTGCAAAAAGTTCATGATCAAGAATTCCTAGCTCAAGAAGAGTATTATAAGGGTAGTCTGACGGAGTCGGAGATTTACGAAAATGCAATCAACCGGGTGGCCTCAAACATTGATAGTGCACGCGAAGCGGAAATCAAGGCGCTGCGTATTGCATATGATGCAAAATATATTGCCCAAGGGAAATCCTTTGAGGCGAAAGCGAAGCAACTTGGGGAAGAGAAGACTGGGATGACTAAAGCACATAAAGTCGAGATCACTGCTCTACATAGTATGTACGGGGCAAAACTTAAGGCTCAAGAGGAACGTTTTTTGAAAGCAACCAAACAGCCGAGTATTAAGAACGTGGACAAAGAAGTAGTGGCAATCGACAAGAACCCGGAAAAAGCAAAGCCTATTCAATCGCATGAAGCTCAGATTAAGGAGCTCATTGCAATGTATGAGGCAAGGATTGCCGACGACAGGAATGGGTATGAGGAAAACATGATGAAGGTTATGAAGTGGCATGACGAAGAGATGGAATCTCTCAGGACAGCGTTGAGCAAGAAAGGAATAGAGAAGGAAAAAGTTGGAAAGGCTGCTAGTCTACCATTGTCTGACATGTTCAACTTTGACGTTGAGGAAGATAATAAGGACGGGAGAGGAAGGATCAATCAGCCTGCACTAGGAAAGGTGGAAAAGTCGAAGGAGAAATTTAAACGCAGCGGTGATGACTGGGATGGGGAAACGGACTCCGATTCCGAACTGGAAGGAACAGGGCATAAGCCAGCGTCGTGCCTGAGGACCCGGAGTAAAGGCAGTCCGAGGCGGGTAGCATTCCGCGACCCAATCTCGGAAGAAAGGGTGTTCACTTGCGATAAATTGGACTCGGCATCTGGTTACGAATCGGAGATAGAATACGACTCAGGATCCGACTCTGACTCCGAGTCCGAAATGGAATATACGCTCCCGAGGGAGGCAGAAGATAGCGGCCGTACTAGCAGGTTATCATTCAACGACTCAGATGAGGACAGCTATGCCAGCGATGAGTGGGACTCGGGGTCGGATGGCGACTCTGAAATTGGGGATCAGGCCCCAATCAAGTGTGTGGGCAGCCGCCGTATTAAGAAACCCAGGGTAACGATACCTAACACAGATTCTGAAGCTAGTGATACAAGTAGCTGCGATGAATGCGACCTGGGTTCCGACTGTGAATCGGACGTACCAGTTGAGCCCCCATTGAAGCCAGCATTCAAAACTCGTCCCAAGGAGCTAGAATTCGACGAGTCGGATTCGGAAGAGAGCGATTGCGAGAAAATTGCCATCAAGCAGAAGCAGGCTATATCAGAACTAAATGAAGACAAGGAAGACAGGGATGACTTGTCGGAGGCGGATCTCTTCACCGAGTCCGAACGTGAGTCGGCAAAGAAGACCAACGAGCTTATTCTCGAGTGCAAAAAGCTGAAGGATCCTTGGGCACCAGAGAATATGCCCAAATTTTCTGATAAATTCACGGCACAGCAGAAGGAGTGGCTAACCTTGTTTGTCGTCCATGAAATCGTTACGGTTCCAACAGTCCACCCAGGACGATACATCCAAATAAGAAGCGAGTATGCAACCAGGCAGGATGAGGAAGCATTTGCCACACTTTTCAAAAATTGAACTAGAACATGCGTTGTCTGTCTGACAGTTACTCAGCCATGTTAACTACAACTCAACTCATTCAAGATTCGTTTTTAGGCGCTATTTCCAAATATCTGTCTTTTGTTTAGCATGTTACGGGCGGTAGATGATGTCAAATAAGAAGAGTTTAAGAAGAGATTGGTTTAGCCATAGGCTAGTTGAACAGGGAGGGGGACGATCTTGGGTAGGCAATATCATAGTTCTGTGTTGATCTTATTTTTTGTTAATTCGAGGAGATACGTATACGTTTTCGTTTTCGTTTTGTCGAAGAATATCTCATAATAGTGTTGAATGGAAAGTTGTTCTTGATTATAACTTAGGAACTTCTGGGAAAACGTGTCCCAAGTAGGGAGTAATGTGGCGGGGAACTGAAACATGTTTCAAGGAAGTGAAGAGTGATTGGGGGCGTCCGTGAGTACCTAGCTAGGCTTCCCCGCACATGGCACCATGGGTGATGAAGATACATGTGGATGAGAAGGGAAGCCGATGGTTTTTCTCCATAGATATAGTGAGCTGTATTAATGTCCCTGATACTGAACCCCACATCCCGATCATCATAGGTGACTTGTTGAGAGCTTAGTAGTGTGTCTTTAGTCTTACAACAGAATTCCCAATTTCACTATGCTGTTAATTGTTGCCCTATCTGCTTATTGAACTGGGAAGAATATACCAACCTGCTTGATATTCTCCATGGTTGCTGGCTTCCGGAGGTTGAGATGAGATAATCGTAAGAGTCACCAAATTACCCTGAACTTGGTTAGAGCAATCGGGAGATGTAATTAAGAATGTAATGCTGGGAGCTACTGTGGGAAATTCAGGAAAGCAGTGCAAGTACTTTGAATGCTCCTGATTTCAGTAACAATTCATTCAGGGTAATTTTGCAATGAGTGACAATATTACAGAAACAACAAAGGCATTGACCATGAACTTTCACTTTTAGTCATAGTAGCGAAATGACTTTGCTCACCATGATCCTCACATTGATGCATGTATAATTATAAATTGATAGCACTGGATTCTTCCACCTCCATATCAACACCTCGCTACAGTCATAATTCTCCGTACTTGTATATCCCTTCTACTGTATCTGTACGGGGAGGCTGTGCCAGGGTCTATGGACGGGCTTCAGGGAGCCTACTATTGCCAGAGACTATGGCAGGGATAAGAGGTTCAAGCAGGAACGAATAGTATTTAGCACGGCTAAGACACAGGACGTTGCATGAAGAAGAGAGAGAGATAGTATGAGGAAATAGCCCATCTTTTATACCAATACCAGTGCCCACCTTTGCCACCCAATTCCTCCTATTGCCACCCGTTGCCACCCATTGACTACGAGGGTTATTCCTCCTACCTTGTGCCCTCCTGTGCATTCCTGCAGCCCCTCCCGCATGCATCCAGTTCCTATGTGCCCCATTGCGCCTATAAGGTTAGGGCCGTGACAGTATCCCACTCTTCCCCCAAACTTTAACTTCGTAATCTTAACATCTCCCGCACTGCCTGCGCACTTCCTCTGTCTGTTCTCGACATGCACCATTGTTTCAAGTAGAGAATGATAATCAATACACTGTATCACAGGGGCACAGCGGGGTGGAAGGCAATGAGAGGGCAGACAGTAAGGCGGCATGGGTGGGTAGGAGGATGCTGCGACCTGACATCGTTAAACCGGCAGGCATCCGACAGGCTTTTCCCATGGGACGACCCTCCAAGCAAGTGAAGTGGAACGGAGGCGCTGGGGGACTTGACGTACCATACTGCACGGGCTACCGGATCATCACGGGCAACTGGATCAAATGGCGATTTGGTGGTTTGAGTGCAGTCTCCAACCAAATAGGCTCAAATTTTGGGAATGTTTTGTATATATATAGTAGTTTCTTGGATAAATCACACAAGGGCGCATGCATATTACTGCTCAAAATATATGGGAAAAATACGTGATTGCATAGAATAGGGTTGGCCATAGGATCTGTTAATAGAAAGGGGATACGGGGGGTTTGATTGGCAGGAATTATTGCTTCTACTTTATAGTTGAGGTCTACACAAGCTAGGTATGACCAATCTCTACGAAACTTTTCTCATCCCCCTAGGTCAGTTGAGGAGGGATGCCAGTAAGCAATTTCTTGGAATATCTCAACCAAACCAGGCCGAGGTCAAGGGCCCAATAGCTCACAAGAATCTACACAGAAAGCAGAATGTTTTGGGTAACGGAAGCCACCAGTTAACCTTTTCTTGGTTGACATATCCCAAGATTTGTCATTTCTCCTAATAAGGCTACTATGCCAAGCCACCTCAATTTAGGCTAAATCAGGCTTATAATAAGTTCAAGGGATTGCCCTCCTTATAATAATTCTTTGGAGCTATCGAACACTTGACACCACCTTCTTTTGGTACACTTAGCTCAACTCTTGCCGCAATCCAGAGTGGGCCCCCACCGAACGACCTAACTCGGGTCTGGTCAGATACCATGACTAGAGTATCTAGATGGCCTCCCTACCTGTATACATCATTTGGACCCATCGGGCTCTTGACTTCGGCCTGATTTGGTTGAGATACTCTAAGAAATTGCTCACCAGCATCCCTCCTCAACTGACCCAGGGGGATGAGAAAAGTTTCATAGAGATTGATCATCCCTAGTTTGTATAGACCTCAACTATAAAGTAGAAGCAATAATTCCTGCCAATCAACCCCCCCCGTATCCCCTTTCTATTAACAGATCCTATGGCCAACCCTATTCTGTGCAATCACGTATTTTTCCCATATATTTTGAGCAGTAATATGCATGCACCCTTGTGTGATCTATCCAAGAAACTACTATATATATACAAAACATTCCCAAAATTTGAGCCTATTTGGTTGGAGATTGCACTCAAACTACCAAATCGCCATTTGATCCGGTTGCCGGTGATGATCCGGTAGCCCGTGCAGTATGGTACATGGTCACGGACCGTGGACCACAGCGATGGTGGCTACATAAGGTGGGCAGAGCGGACGACTCCGATGTGCGGGCTGTGTCAGTCAACGCTAGAAAAAATAGGAGGATGCCCGCGCATAGCAACTAAAGCTAGTATCTGAACAGCCTCCAAAGCCAGGCGAAAGTCACAACGTACCCACTAAGGCCAGGGATCCAACAGGGTGGGCCGGAATCGGCAAACTCTCTCCACCTAAACCTGATTACGCACAAACTGAGGCCCTGGCAACCGCTGGCCCTACGTGCTAGGGAAAACAGAGGCCCCCAATGCCCTCATTGTGGTTGCCCAAAGGAGGACGGCCACCGCGTCACTTCCAACTGTCCACGGCACCGATGGGACCTCATAGGCCTATTCAGCACATGGGAACAGCTCAACTGACCACTCTGGAGGAAGGAAGAGGGAGACTACTAGGACGCCCGTAGAAGCGTACTTCACCTACCTCCACTGGACCCTTGCGGGGAGGAGGGAAGGAGGATGAAGGGAACAGGGAATGAATTAGGGAGGGGGAAGAACCGGAAACGATAAGATATTTGTTACGAATTTCTTTTCTAAATCTTGTAGATAGTTCGCTCTTGAATCCAACCGGGTATTCCGGGTGGCTCGCCGTACGACCTTAAAGGTTGTGCATACGAGTATGGAGTATTAGGGAAAAAAAGGGATAAAAGGAAAACTCACTATCAAACGTCATCCGCTGCAAACAGACGGACCTTTTTCCCCCCAGATAGGACTACAGCTTCGAATGTAGGTTGGCCCAGAAGGCGGCACATTTCTTCTCATACACGAAGGTGCGCGGTGGGAAAGGGTGAACTGGGTGCAGGCGTAGGGGGCCGATGAGGAGGTGGCGGATTGTGTGTGGAAATGAAGTCCGGTCCTGGGGACTGGATAATCCGCCAGACAGGACGTAGGAGATGCGATTGCTCGTCATACCTAAAATAGATAGTTTCAGTACGATAAACGAGTACAGATTCAGCAAAAATGGAAAATAGCTAAAAACTGTTGAAGGCTATGGATATCCTGATGACAGGAATCGTGGCAGCGAGAATCAGGTAGGTCCAGTTAAGGAGACCTCACACAATGAACGAGAGAGAGGGAACAGATAGATGCTTGCAGGAATGTATATTTATGTGTAGCAGTTGCTAACTATATGATTCGGGCAAGGATATACAGAAACTATATATATCCACGAGTTCAATGTCCATCACGAGCATGTTGCGGTCGTGGCTTCATGTGGTAGCGCATGGAAGAGCTTTAGCTGAAAGGTTAAGCTGTTGAGACAGTAACTAGGCGACTACACTAGACAGGCAGGGTATGGTCTGGTAGCAGAGCACGCACGCACATTCTGTTCAACAAAATTCCAACCGAGTCGAGCTAGTTAACAACTTCTAGTTCTGGGCGCCTGAAACCCTGCCAAATGAGAGAAAACTTAGACTTTGTGTTAAGCTATAGTATCTCTTCGATTGTTCGAAAGATCTTCCCTTTGAGTACTTCCACCCGAGGTGAACTTATGTAGCGTGGATGGTAGATTAGGATCCGTTCATGAAGCCGAGTCCTTGTTCGCCAGATATTGTAGAGAACTCGACGCTGAAGCCCTGGACTATGTGAATCGGGGGGGTGGAGGAAGGTCGGGAAGTTTTGATTATTTTACAAATGATGTTGTGAGGGGGGGATGAGAGATGGAGAGACAGGGGGGGGACAGGTAGGAGAAATTCTTACATATATTTTATATGCCGGGGGGGGTCCCTCGCTCATAAAATCAATGTAATTAGATTTTGAACATATAAATATTTGTGCATCACTCCCACACACCCCTACCCCCTAGTCCCCCCCCCCGCGGATATATATGTTGAAACCCCAATGCAAATAGGAGTAAATTTCTTCTTTGAATTCGAACTCACAGCCTGTCACTGCTCAGAGACTACCCATTCCCCAATAATCATGCTATGGCTGTTAACAGCCCCCCCGAGAGATGGAGAGGGCCGTCATATAGGGTATCCAGTAGATAATTATCCAGAGAAGAGGGAACCCTATATCAGGTCTTCCAGCGTGATGGTCTCGTTGTACTCGTATTGTTGGCTTGTTGCACTCGTCGGGTTCCATGGCACCAGAGGGGCTTTGGTAAGGATCATCCTATGACCAGAGTGCATTCTAATCAGCTTCCACATGAGGTAGAGCAGTAAAAGATTGGGCACTTAATTAATGCGTAGCCTGATCCCGTAAGTCTAAGATATTTCTTTACAAAAAAGAACTCATTACTCGTATGCACAACCTTAAGGGTCGTATGACGAGCCACCCGGAATCCCGAGTGGATTCAAGGGACAGTCAAGTTAATCTGACGCCCTCGGCAAGCTAGGTACCAAAACAGACAAAAGAAACCAAAGCAGCAGATCACAAATATGTGGATCCTCCTAACGCCCAGCGAGGGGGTGGTAGAGGTAGGCGAAGTACGCCTCCACCGCATCCCACTCCTCCTCCTCTCCCTCTTCCTTTCTCCATACCGGAGTGTCTAAATCCTCCCATTTCCTGGCGTCCCCGATAAGCTCCTTACGCTGCTGGTGGTGGTGGGGGCAGTCAAAGGTGACGTGAAAGCCGTCCTCCGAGGGGTGGTTGCAGTTAGGGCAGGCCGGGGGTTCGACCTTACGGACGAAGTGTAGCCAGTAGTTCTGAGGGCCTCGGTTGGTGCGCAGCCACGTGTAGGCGGACAGGGCGTGTCTGTGCCATAGGCATCTGTTAGCTCCGAAACCGGGTTCCGAACGCATGTCCTTCCGCCTAGCTTTGGCTGCCGCCCTGATACCCGCTGCTGTTGCCACCCCGACTTCCGGCTATGCGGCCTAGTGCTGACTCGAACGCCGCCCTCTTATCTGCCTTTTCGTTGCCTGGGATGCCGATGTTGCTGCGGACCCATCCTGTTGCCGTCTCCAGATGTGCCCGCTTGTGCAGGAGGTCTTTCAGCTCGCACTCGATGCCGGACCTGGGTGTAGCGCTTTTGCCGAGGTTGAGGAGGGCCTGCCTGCTGGCCGTGGAGTCTGAAAGGATCAGGAGTTTGTCTGTGTCAGAGCCGAGTGCCAGCGCAATCCCTTTCCCTTCCCCATCTGCTACTGTGGCCAGGGTGCCAAGGAGGTCGCCCCGTTCCGAGTCGTGCGTTACTGCCGCGGCTGCCACCTCTCCATTCTTACCTCCCGTCCCATCCGTGAACACCAGCGACCAGCCAGCATCCTTTAGGTTCGAGAGCTCCGAGTACCATTCCTTCTTGTCCTGCGACCGTTTGCTGTCGTCTGGGATGATGTCCATGGACGTGATCGGCGAGTGGCGGTGGTCGTCGCGGTTTCCATAAGAAAGCTCGTCAGGATCCGCTCCTGAGAGGAAGAAGGCCCGGTGTATCGGTCCGGCTAGGTCAAGGTTGGGGAGGTCGGTGCCGTCATGCCAGTTTGTCTTCCCCTTAGTGACGTCCCCAGCTCCCTCCTGATATTCGCGTCCCCGGTCTTGACTGCCCTTGCAGCCCAGCACACCGAGAGGTCGTCCAGCTTGGATGCTAGAGGCTCGACCCCAGCGATCCACGCAAGCTTCCTGTGGCTGCTTCCGAAGTAGGCCCCAGTGATCTTCTTCAGGGCCCGGTATTCTAGCCTCTGGAAGGGGAGGGTATGTGGGTTATCCCGATGGGGGAGGTGCCACAACTCTGCACCCCAGGTGAGAACGGGCCGGATCATCCCGGTGTACATAGTCCTGCTGGCTTTGCTGCTGATGCCCCCATGGCTGTTGGAGAGGCGTTCCATGGCTGCTAGGAGGGATGCGGGCTTAGTTGTCCGGAGTTTGATGTGGGCTAAGAAGTTGAGCCGGCTGTCCAACGTGATACCCAAGGTCTTAATCGGTTTCCGGAAGGCTCCAGAATCTCCGAAGACGAGTCTCGTCTCCTTCTGCACATCCCACTCGAGATGGAATCTGGCCGCTGTTTCCTCCAGCAGCGTGTTGACTCTCCGTACTACGTCATCATGCCCCTTCCTTGTTACGAGTCTCACGTGAGGGTGGTCTACGCAGAGGCGGAAAACCGAAGCCGATAGCCGCTGAGACTGAGGACGTGGACTGATCACCCACAGCAGGTCTAGCAATGGGCCCTCTAGCTCATACCTATGGGTTGAGTAGAGAGACTGGCCGGGACAAGGAAGTGTGTGCACCGCTCTAGCGATGGCCGAGAGGGTTGGGGCTAGGTCATATTGACTTATGGGATAACTGCTTCTTACGGAGGACCGGTTCAAGGCATATGTTCGTTCTTCGATTTCCAATCATTGATTTCCAAGCTGCTCATGTCTCCGTTTTCCTTATTTCAAATCATTGATTTCCAAGCTGATTAGATCTCCGTCATTGATTTGCAATCATGTCTCCGAGGCTTAGGAAGCCCATGCCGTGAGCATGTGGGGGGGGTCAGGACAATCCCTGAGATGTCTATATAAGGGGGCCTCTGCTACCTAGATAGAGAGGGCAGAACCCAAGCACTGTCTTGTATACTTCTTCGAAAAACCCAAGCACTATATCTCTTTGATCTCCACACTTTCGTCACCCTCGCGCACCCGTCCCTGTTGTGCTCGCCACTTGCTAAGCTAAAAGACCCTCTCGTCCTTTACCTTTGCCACCTGCTAGGCGAAGACCCTTTGCCACGCGCTAGCCCCACTAAACGTCGCTAGGAGCTCGCTAAGCTCTCCACCTTATAGTAGGCCCGGACTTGATCGTCCGCCCCTCTAACATTCCTGCTGAGCCCTTTGGTAACGACCAAGGGGTTAACATCATCGACATAGCTGAAGACCTCAGTAGAGGATGTATGGCCGAAGGGTGTGGAGTGGAGGCGGTAGGCCTGGGCACGAGACGAGCCGGCTCGAGGCTTCGGCTCGAGCCAGGGGCGGGAAAGTCTCGAGCCCCGGCTCGAGCCCGGAGGTCGTTTCAACCGCGAAATACCGAAGGTAGCCAGGGTGTCCAAATCTTCAAAATACGTTGCATTCCCACCGCCCTTACCTCTAGTTTTTTTTTCTATGCTCCGCTCGAATTCAGCCAGAATGACTCAACCCCTACCTGCAGTTCAGGAATATATTTCTTCCCTTGCTGGCCGATACCAGGAACTACAGGATGGTTATACGGTATCAGGTGCTGGTTTTCGTCGATTTAACAACTATCTCTACACGCGAAAGCTATTAATCCGGAAGTCTATTCCAGATGAGCCATCACGCCACCATATCTATTGTACACATTGTACTCGCATCCCATGGAAAGTATCAGCAAAATTTACAACTACAAGTGCACAACTGCGACATTTCCGAAAGCACCACCCACGTCTACCAACAACACAAGAAGATGAAAATGCGAGAATTAATGAAATCACAGCTGTATCAGGCTCAAGTACAGCAGCAATAACACCATTTGCATTGGCAGTACAGGCAGCTTCTACACGTACGGTAGCAGCGCGATTTGATAATAAGGTCTGAATTTTATTTGAATCTGGTTGTGAGCTCATGCTAATTAATATAGGTTGTGCGTGAGCATCTTGCAGCCTTTATTGTTAGTTCAAATTCCTCGCTTGCAACAGTTGAAAATACACATTTTATTCGGTTGCTACAATATTGTAATCCTTTATATCGTCCAATTTCACGGCGGACTTTAGGTCGTGAAATCCATGATCTATATACCTCTTTATTTCAGCAAGTCCAGAAGCGGTTGCAGGAACATATTGAAAGTGGAGCGAAAATTTCTCTTACTTTAGATGCATGGTCATCTTCAACTCAGGTTGCATTTCTAGGAATTACAGGTCACTATATTGAGGTAGATACATGGAGGTTTAGATCTTTATTATTAGGTTTTGAACGTTTACGTGGTTCATATTCTGCTGATGCATTGGCTCGAGTTACTTTATCTGTTCTTCGGCGATTTCAGATTACCCCTTATATTCGTGCTATTACTTTAGATAGTGCTTCTGTTAATACCAAAATGCTTTCTATTTTGGAGGATTCTCTTACTAGTTTTACATTACAAGATGGTCAAGTACGATGTATGGCTCATGTTATTAATCTTGCTGCTCAACAGGTTTTATCGCATCTTCAGGTTCTTCCAAGAGATGAAGATAATGAGAGTCTTACATCTAATTCAGTGAATTCGATTTCTACAGCATTCAGTCATGCTCGTCAAATTATTCGGAAAATTCGAGCTTCAAATAAATTGTGGGAATGTTTTGAAGCACAAACAGCAGCAGCTAAGTTACCTCCTATTAAGCTAATATTAGATATGCGAGTAAGGTAAGTATATATATACCTTTAGAAATATTATACTAATCTCATATAGATGGAACTCAACATATGATATGCTTTCACGTCTACTTCAGTTACGACCAGCTGTACATGCAGTATGTCAGCTCGAAGATGCTCTACGTCCTTTTACACTTTCAACAGAACATTGGAAACTGCTTGAACGTCTTAAAAGTACTATGGAGATTTTTGTGAAAGCAACACAACATCTCTCTGGAAGTTCATATCCAACTCTCTCCTCACAACTACCTTACTTTAGTGTTTTAGCTACTCGATTAGAGCTTTTAGCTGATGAGTTGCGAGAATCAGAACCTGACGGAGAATTACTGCAGGCAGTAACTAATGCTTGGATAAAACTTGATGAATATCATAGTAAAACAGGCGCTGCACAAGCTATTGCTACAATCCTGGATCCCCGATATAAATTAACCACATTTCGCAACCTATCCTGGCGTGAGGAATGGATCCAATCTGCTCAACAAAGTATATATCGTATATATACAGCGCAGTATGCACCCTCTCCTACCTCCGAAGAATCCCGCCCTCCTACACCAGATGCTTGTGCAAGTGATTCACTAGAAGATGATTATTGGGAGGCTGTTTTTGGCTCACAACAATCTACTATCACATTTAATGCACGTTCTGAACTTGAGATTTATTTGGAAGAACCTCCGGAAGGACGAACTGTCAAGCCAATCGAATGGTGGCGAACCTATGCGTCTAAGTACCCACATCTCTCCTTAATGGCACGGGACTTTCTTGCTGTTCCTGCCACCAGCGTCCCATCTGAGCAAGTTTTTTCCATTGCAGGTACGTTCAATTCTTCAAAATGACTAGAACGATCTAACTATTTATTACTGGAACTACCAGGCCAGATACTTAATAAGCGCCGGTCTTGCCTTAGTGAAAATATGATGAATGCAATTATGTGCTGTAAAGCATGGCTTGGAGTGCAGGAGATAACGTCGGAAGAGCTCATAGTGGAGGAACAGCTGCTCGCCCATTTGAATGAAGTAGCTACGGAGGGAGATTTACCACTGGAGATTGCGGGTGTTGAGGATGATGACTGATTCTTTTCCTTTTTCCATGTCTGTTTATATCCGTGTCTTACATATTTCTGCGTCTTTCATATTTCCATAGCCTATACAGATATGTAGCGTAGGCAGTTATCTATATTCTTCTCGCAATTCTCGCGAGCCGGCTCGAGCCTACCCCCAGGCTCGGCTCGAGCCGGCTCGTGCCCAGGCCTAGGAGGCGGAGAGAGCTACCTACGGGTCTGAGGGTATGCAAGCGCCAGTGGGAGCCGTGCATCGATCTCCTTAAGGGGGATGGCGATGTATATAAGCCAGAGTACTGGGGATAGGGGACTGCCTTGCGGAGTTCCCTGGTTCATGCGGGCTTCGCCTCTCTCCCTCCCGTCCCACCACACCCTGAAGCGACGCTCACCTAGGAAGGCTTCCACTGGGTTGGCCCATTTCTTTGCTGACTCCGAGTTTGTTAGTGCCCTAACAATGACCTCTCTCCTGGCATTGTTAAAGGCTGATACGATGTCTTTACCTAGGAGTGTTGCCTGTTTGCCCTCCGCAAGTGCTCTCTCCGCCTTATTTACAGTGAGCATCATGGCATCCATTGCTGCCCTACCTCTTCTGTAGCCATACTGGAGGTCATGGAATAAATCGGTTGCCTCTTGGAGCTTTGCCACGATGATCTTCTCAGCTAGCTTCCCGGTGGTGTTGGAGAGGACGATTGGGCGCCAGCCTTTGACCTTGGAGTAGTCCTTTCCAGGCTTGGGTATCATGACCATCATGAGCTCCCGCCATGTGTTAGGGATCGCAAATAGCAGATCTTCGTCTACGCAGCAGGCTATGTCGTTTAGGAGGGCCTCCCCCAAGTGTGTATCCTTAATTGCCTTGAGAAGCTGATAGGAGATACCATCCGGACCTGGTGCTGACGTCGAGTTGGTGGCAGCGAGGGCTTTGTGTATTGACGCCAATGCCATTCCTCTGGCCTTTTGGACCTGCGGGGGGGGATGAACAACTATAGGCTCTGGAGTGCTGGTGTGTACGAGGCACTAGAGGAATCTAAACATGAAAAGTTGGTTCTCAGGAAGAAGAGGAGGAGGAAGAAGGACATAAAGTGGGTCAAGTGGTTGGGAATTATCCTGGACGAGAGTCTTTCATTTGAACCACACTAGAAAGCCAGGATAGCCAAAGCTAGGGCCTTTTTGTTGAAGTGCAATGGCATTGGAAATTCCCAATGGGGCAGCTCGCCATCAAGTTGGAGGCAGTTGTATACGGGGTCTGTGAGGGCGATCGCGATGTGGGGAGCTGAACTGGGATGGAGGGGGCAAAAACATTGTGAAAAGGAATCTGATCGGCTTCAGTACCAAGCACTGCGAAAGTGCACCAGAGCAGTTAGAGGTGCGAGGATGGAATCGGTCTCTAAGATCGCAGGGGTAGAGTCACCCAGGGTTGCAATGGAAGCGAGTCAAGCGAGGCTTATGGCCAAGATCATGGCTGACCCCACAGCACTGGGTGATCTGATCCCGGACGAGGGATGAAGGGAAGGTAACAGTTTGGCAGAACTGTTGGTGGATAGAGCCGCGGCGACCACAGACAAGGAAGAATGGGTCCTTTCCTACGGGAGTCCAGTGCCGCGGACAGATATTCTAGTCATGGACCTGGGATTGGCCAAAGAGGACGAGGCCAGCAAGTGGGAAGAGGAAATCAGATATAGGAGTGTGGGTAGGGATACCTGGTTCACGGATGGGAGCAAACTCGAGGAAGGGGGGGTCAGATGGGGATTTCACAACGAGGGCGTGGAGGGGAAGACAAGTTTGGGTAAGGTGGCCACAGTCTGGGGCGGGGAGATTGCTGGCATTCGTGGGGCCCTGGAAAGGGTCCGAAAGGAGCAGGAAACCCTGATCCTCACCGACTCCGAGGCTGCCATCAAGAGCATCTGCAAGGCTGGTAAGAGAGGGAAGGCAAGGACCCACGACCTCAAAAGGGTGATGGATCTATTGAGGAATTCAAATGATAAAGTCTATTTGGCTTGGGTTAAAGCTCATGTGGGAATAAAGGGAAATGAGAGCGGATGAGCTGGCAAAGGCAGGGGCTGAGGTCGATGACGTTCAAGTAATTTCTGAAGGGGACGTCAGGCAGTGGTGGAAGGACAAGAGGAGAGAGGAGAGGGTGGTCAAACGTTTTGGTCTAGGGAGAGTAGTAAGGTGGCAGAGAAAGGCCCTGGTTAACTACACAAGGTGTAGATCTAACAGACTTCAATCTAACAAGGGTAATTTCGCCACTTGGGCCCATATCATTGGCAAAGGAGGGGGTGAGGTGACATGCCGTTCCTACAGAAGGTATGACGAGACTAGAGGTCGCTTTGCTTTTGTCTACAGGGATGGGGAGAAGATTGGAAGGTGTTTCGGGAACTGGGAGGAGGTCGATGACCGCACAAGAGTCAGAGGAAAATCATGGTCGATGGCGTAAGCCAGACGATAGATTTGGCGGAATCATTCTTTGGCCGGCTACAAGCTTGCTAGCGGGTGTCGAATGGTTTTGGGGAGGGGTATTTTGGATGTGTAGGAAGTTTATCTAGGTAGATAGTTCTATTTTCTCTGCTCCGGAGACAGAGGGCTGTTAGCCATTACTAAACTCGCCATGGATGTATCTATATGCGAGTAATGAATTAAAAGTCTGGTTGGCACAAGCCTCGCATAGAGAGGGATGTTAGGCAACTGCCATCACAATATTTTTGTGTTTGCTGAAACACTTGGCATTGCATTTTTGGTATGCCAAGACCAAGTACTTAAAAAAAATTTAAAAAACCACCCACATTGTCCACCCAAATAGCGGCGTATTTAGGGGACATGTCTTAGCATCCCGCTCTCACGTAAGGATGAATTTTGATTTTGATGTGTCGGAGGAAGATATATATTTATTCGATACTCGTGCAACGGAAAACTTTCGGTAGTTTGATATATGGAGTTGTGTCAAGGCGAGTCCAAGTCTTACGTACTATTAGTCTAGTGGGTTCAGGATACACCTCTTTTCTTTTACAGTTCCCGTGATTCTACTGAATGGTTGCACGACCCTCCTCTTTCTATTTCGCAGATCAATTCATGCACATCGGAGGGTGTTGTGCCAACCAGACTACAGAAGATCCATGAAATGTTCTTAATCCTCTCCTACATGTAAGTACTCATATTCATAAATGCCTATTGGAACTAACCAGACTAATTGGAAACATAGTTATACACTGTTGGCGTCGCGTCTCGTCCCTATATGCAACTAGTAACCAAACAAGGTTTTCACATTCATGGACACAATGCACTCCCGAATGTTTATTTTTCTTTTCGCCTAACGTACATTATAGTGTTTCCCTACCCAAATCTATAAAAGCCATCGCTTCGATACTTCTTTCTCCATCAAAAGTACTCGTTAATCTCTTTGCCCAATAACGAGGAAATTTAGACATACTTACCCTGACAAGTACAAAGCCAAGAAAACCAGCTACACAACATCTCCTCTCCAACCCCATTGGCAGGGCATGAAACTTTCTAAAGCAAAAGCAGTTACCAGGATAATCCTTTGCAAGGTTGCGAGATCTCAACGATAGTATCCCCCCGGCGGTTCTTAGGTGCGGGATTCTCCAGATAGCCCTCACCGATGGGAGCCACCGCGGGAATTTTTTTTTTTTTTTTTTTTTTTGAACTCAGTACTCGTATGCACAACCTTAAGGGTCGTATGACGAGCCACCCGGAAACCCGGGTGGATTCAAGGGACAGTCAAGTTAGTCTGACGCCCTACGCGAACTATGTACAAATAGAAAGAGGACGCAAAGGAAAGAGAAAAAGTATGCGCAACATCCGACGAGTGAGCGGCGAGCCTCACCCCCCTCCTGAAGCCTCCCTGCCTGCGCCTTAGCGTCCAGCAGGGGGCGGTAGAGGCAGGCGAAATACGCCTCCACCGCGTCCCACTCCTCCTCCACCTCTTCTTTCTTCCAAGTTGGTGTGTCCAAATCTTCCGTTCCCTGGCTCCGATGAACTCCTGGCGTTGCTGATGGTGGGGACAATCGAAGGTGATATGGTAGCCGTCCTCCGAGGGGTGATCGCAGTTGGGGCAGGCCGGGGAGTCGACCTTGCGGATGAAGTGCAGCCAGTACTAGTTCTGTGGGCCTCGGTTGGTGCGCAGCCTGGTGTAGGCTGATAGGGCATGCCTGTGCCAAAGGCACCTGTTGACTCCTAACCCAGGTTCTGAACGCATGTCCTTTCGCCTGGCTTTGGCTGCCGCCCTGATGCCCGATGCTGTAGCCACCTGCTGACTCCCGGTGATGCGACCCAGAGCTGACTCGTACGCTGCCTTCTTGTCTGCCCTCTCGTTGCCTGGGATACCTATGTGACTGCGAACCCATCCTATTGCTGTCTCCAGGTGTGCCCGTTTGTGCAGGAGGTCCTTTAGCTCGCGTTCGATGCCAGATCTAGGTGGAGCGCCTTTGCCGAGGTTGAGGAGGGCCTGCCTGCAAAGGGCTGGGAGTGCGTTGATGGAACGCGATATCCCCACCCAAAAGTGTATGTAAGTTCTTTTACAAACTAATGTCTAACCATGCCCCCCCTCTCGAGCTCTCCTGACTCCATGACTCCAAATCAACTTGAACGGATGGCTGTGAGTTAGCTCGTGGAGAACGTAGAGGGGCAAGGAATATAGAGAAAGCTTGTACCTTGTAGCAAAACCCGGCAATTTGCCCTTGAATAACTCCGATATAGTCTCTCATTCAAAAAACACGTGTTGAGAGCCATTATCACAACCAGACTACGAGAGGGAGACGTGAATTCGGTAATGCACAATTGAGGGCCATGCCTGCTCGTATCGGTGTAGTAAGTTTATTATCAAACAATGGAGATTAGCTTGCTCAACGCCTCAGCCGCCTCATTCTGGATTACAACTCACTCACACTTTTCCCTCGTCTGCCTGGCTTGCGGAGGCATGTAGAAGCATGTGGCTACGACGGTCAGGTCATCGATGCGGCGACGAGATGCTAGGCCAACGTAAGTGGGGATGTGGCGTGATTTCTATTGCATGGGTCTCTCACATTCCTTAGTTGAATTGTGTCAAGATGTAAGGTAAGAGCGACTTATCTGAAGTCAAAATTGGCACCAGAGCCTGAGTACATACTCGTCTGTTGAAATCTCGCCCCTGGCGGGCATGGTAGGTAGACTCAGGATGGTGGAAGAGACAACTATATGCTGCTCGTGCCCATTATCAACTAGCCTGTCAACTCGACAGAGTGACATCATGTCCCATATCTCTACGAGAGGCGTTCCCGCCAGTCTAGCCCCACACAGCCTTCCCGGGTTGTTAGAATACAGTAGTCTCTCGTTACAAGCACACCAAGATACAGTATAAGCATATATTGGTTACAAGCATACCTCTGCCTGTCCCACAGAGTAAATAAGCATATTTCTATTACAAGAATATTCTTATTTTTTTTGCTGTCACCATATATATACTTGTAATGAGAGAAGCAATTAGGTGTGCTTATCGATATGAAGAAATTCTAGTGTTTTCGAGTGCACCCCCAGGTCTCAGCATATTCGGGACTTTCTGGGACCTTCCAGAACCACCCTCCTCTCCCTGATATTCCCCTGCTTGTACTATATCTACTCTTGTCCGGCTATTTGTTGTCCGCCTGCATATATGCTTTATCTCATTCCGCAGCCTTTCTTACCGCTGCACTCGCTTAATTCTATACTTTTTTATTTCCCCTTGGTATAAGAATATATTGGCTACAAGCCGGAGAGTATGTTTGTAACGAGAGTCATCTGTATTGAGAATTGCAGAGGTGTTTGTTTGTTTGTTATTATCCTATGATTGCCAAGTGGCGATCGCGGAGACTTGATGTGTAAACAAGCAAACACATAATCTGGACAACAGAGGTGGCTGGAAGGAATGATATTGATCGAAAATAAAGCATTAGGGATCTCATGGAATCCAGCACATGCCTCGAGAATTACGGCGCTCGTGGGTAGTGCGTTGTTACCCTCAGTTGCGCCACGGTTTTGGTACACTATAGCTACGAAGGCCTTGACCAGTTTGTAGTCTGGTTCGACGTGAGCTGTGGACGCGCGGCCTACGAGTCGCGCCCTGGTGACGCGGACCATGAGGGCTTCACCCTACCCGTTCCCTAGCGTGTTTTTTCACCCATTTGACAAACTGCTCTTTCCTCTCCTTCTTCCTCCACTTCCTTCACGTCGAGCAAACTTCCTCACACAACCTCTGCTCTTCAACCTCTCGTGAGGAATCCTACTACTGCTACGGCATATCTAACCGCACACTGCTTTCGCTGTGTTTTCACACTCCTACTTACTCAAGAGATGTTTGTTTTAACACATCTCCTTTATCTTGCCTTTCGCTTCCCGACTGTGGGTGAGCTGCCTTATTGGAGAGGTAACTTTTTGTTCAACCCCCCAGTTGAACATAACTTCCCATCCATCCTCTCCATTGATGCTCCCCCGGCGATCCTGACACTTGACGGGCCGCCCCCTCCTACTTTCCTTCACCCCATCGTGGTCGAGGAACCAGCTTATCATATGACCCTGGGAGGTGAGGTGTTTCTCCCACCCTCATATGACTACTGCCAGGTTTTCGGATGCTTCCTGGTGGCGTGTTTTTTCTTCCTCATGGTAGGTCACTGTCTCAAGGATCTCATGCTGTGTGGTATGTGCTAAGTCGTTTCCTTAGCTCTGGCAATTTTCCCAAGAGCTTCCCCGCCGCAACAGGGTAAGTACCTCCATTGCCTCCTCAGATAAATGAACACCCTAACCGGATTAGCACTACTGCCAAAGGGGATCACAGACAAGGTTAATGGATGCCGAAGCCCAGGCGAGGAAGCTGGAGCGCAAGCTGAATGCAAGGGACCTTGAAGTTCTTGAGCTTCGGGCTCACTTGTCCGAAGCGGCCGCAAAGGCTGAATACATGTCAGCTGAGGTGGAGCTCACCTCCTATAGACTGGTAGACGCGGTTACCGCGCACAAAGTCGCTCTCGCTTCGTCTCGAAGACTCCAGCGCATAGCACAGCATAATATAACTCATTACCAGCGCTGTCTAGAAGACCTTGTGGAGGGAACTTTGGATTTGGCCAAACAACGAAATGCCCTTGACATAGAACGCAGGAAGCTCCGAGTCGAGGTTACCAGACTCCGCCAGCAACGACAAGAGAGGCTTCACAGACACCTCGAGCTCTTCGCCAATGTCAAGACCCTCAGCGAGGAGGCAATGGAGAAAGCGGTCCGCCTTGAACACCAACTAGCTGTGCGAAACGACGAAATCAGCATCCTTAGAATGTCCGAAGAGTTGCTGCAGCTCAAGGTGGAAATCACCGAACAACGCCTCGCCGCATACAAGGACAGCAACTCTCATGCTCTGCGTCGTGAAGAGCTTGCGCCTAGTAAGCATTATACAAATACTACTTGCCCTCTCTTTCCCTTTCTCCTTCACACCTCCTTCTTGGCTTCAGTTGATGTGTTCGATGCTCTAGCCTTGCTAACGTTTTCACTCTCCTAGATCACGCATCTGCTAGCCCCGCCGCTACCCTGGCTCCTTTGGCTCCTGCTAATACGATTCCTGTCGCTGTCTCTCCGGAACCTGTCGTCCCTCCCGCCATCGACCCTGTCCTCATCGCTCTTCCACCAGTTGTTCCTGACTCTGCCGCTGCCATCCCTGCCTCTCTCGCGATGACACCGGTCCTCCGCGGCATTGTCGCCCCTGCGCGTGCCCTTCCTACTCCTTTCGGCTCCACTACAGCCACTAGGCATATGCGCGTCGCCTCTCCAGCAATACCTGGCCCGCCAATAACGCCAGTGCGATCTCCGCCAACTTTGGTAAGGCCAGGTGGTCTCCAGGCCAGCACTGCCGCGAGTGAGCGTCGAGTTAGGCAGGTACGGACCAGTCCCGTTATTGTCCCCGCTGAATGGGTTCATCTCACTTCACCAAAGGTTATTCTGGGCGGGAGACGATAGATGGTGCGTATCGCCCGGACTTGAACACCTTTTTTATGCTTCAAATACCGACTTGGGAATACAGGTAATAAAAGGAGAGGTTCCAAATTGTGCGTTTTCTCTTTCTCCCTGCTTTCCCTCGTTTCACGTCGAACTAACACTCCAACTAGTCCCGCAACGATTTTAGTCCGCTCCACGACAGTCCACCGTGCCAGATAAGTATCTACTCTAGTACCCCTCTTCACTATGTCACTACCTGTTCCTCGTCATAAGTCTCTGTGTGCGGTATTCTGGAACCCACCCCATCTGCGTTCCTCATTTGAGTCTCTTCATTTGCTTTGGAGCCCTCTTACGCTTGCGTTGTTTGGATATACCCTTTCTCAGTGTCAAGGCCTCGCCCTCACATCAGGCGCACTACCGAGAGGACGAATGCCGTTACCAAGTTGGAGTGAATTAAGCTTGGTTCTAATTCTCATATTGTTCTTCACACATTCACGCATGAAGCAATGGTGAATCTTTATTGGGTTGGATGGCTTCATGGTCGCCTTCAGCAGTTACATGGAATGCTTAATATCTGTTTATTGTGGTCTTCACTGTCATCTGGTGCCAGTGTTGCGGACGAAAGCATCTTGGATTAGCAGAGTCATGGCACCGGCTCGAGTTGGTTCAAGGCGCGAGTAAGAAGTAACACTAGATGCGGAGAGTACTACGATATTCAGTGAGAGTGCTTCGAGTTCCTGTTGGGGGCTTTGACCGTGCGGTCAACCTCTTGGTACTGTATTTACTGGAGCCTAATGTATTATGTGGGAGGAGTGTATGGGTTTAGTTGCAGGTGGAGTGAACTTTCAAGGGTCTTGGTATGATGCCTCGAGGTCGGTGAACGCTTGGGTGGGACGCGTAGAGTGCAAGACAGAGACTGGAGTGCTCCAAACCTTGGCTTCGTAGGAGTGGTGAATTGGTGAGTGAAGGGAAGTTCGGTGAGCGACGTTGGTGGGCTTGAGTTGTGGCGGTGCTGTATGCAAGACTAAGACAGAACTGGGAAGACATTGCGAACTGTGGAGAACGGTTATACTTTGACAGCTGGATTGATAGTCGGCAGTTTCCTGGAACCACGTCAATGGGACAAAATCAGCATCCAGGTCGTCTGTGGAAGTTAAGAGTAATAATAGATCCGCGGATGTATGTGCTACGTATTTGCGCAACTTAGAAAAACGTTGGACCTGAATGGGCTAACAATATCTAGATTGCCACACTGATACAAGGCCGAAAAATCCCGCTAGCTCGTTGCTAACTGGGGGTCGTTTATAAAAAGATAAATAAATAAATAAATAACTAGGGACCCGCAGCTGCTCTGTCGGCGCTTGGTACAGCTATCCCAAGGATCGACCTTGTATGTTTAAAATTCAATTCACAGATGTGCTGCAGCTGGGTAAGTAAAAATCCATCACAACTTACTGGGCATCGAATCTGGATGCTAACACAAACAAGACGCTTTTTTTTTTTTTTTTTTTTTTTTTAAATTCAATACTCGCATGCAGGCTAGACGCTTTTTTTTTTTTTTTTTTTTTTTAATTCAAAAGGCTGGACGCTTGCATTACTCGGAAGGGCTGAAATCTGTATAGCTCGCTGCTAACTGGAGACTTGCTGCTCATTTTCCGTACCTCGCTTGTTACGGCTATTCCGGACTCATCATAGGCGTCTCGACGCTTACAAAAAAGGCATCTATCATCAAAATCGTCTCCGGACGTTAAAGCTCTCCAGATTTTCAAAAAGCAATCCGTCTTGTTTCGAGGATGTGGGGGGTGAGTATTCTTCGCAACTTACAAAACGTTGAATCTAGCACTGACCGAACGTAGCATCCAAGGATCATCAAAGTCGTCTTCGGACGTTAAAGAAATTTCCGTACTTTGAAGTCACAGTTTGATGCGCGGATGTGGGGGGTCAGTATCTGTCACACCCGAAGCACTTCAAATGAAAGCTAATGGGGATGCAGCATCCAAGAATTAGATTATGAACAATGCATCTTCGCACGACATCCAGTTCCATTTCGCGTTAGACTCCAGACTGTCAATATGGAGTCTACGGACTATAAATATAGTATATCTCCCACAATCCTGCGTGGCTTGCAGCAATAAGCGCTCACACTATAAAGGCAACAATCTCCGGATAATAGATATCAGTCTACGGACTTTCTATATCTCCTGGCTCTGTCATTAAGGCATCCAGCTCCTTCTTATTAACAGTCTACGGACTTCCTGGCTCTGTCATTATGACATCCAGCTCCTTATCAACAGTCTACGGACTTCCTGGCTCTGTCATTATGACATCCAGCTCCTTCTTTTCAACAGTCTACGGACTTCCTGGCTCTGTCATTATGACATCCAGCTCCTTCTTTTCAACAGTCTACGGACTTCCTGGCTCTGTCATTATGACATCCAGCTCCTTCTTTTCAACAGTCTACGGACTTCCTGGCTCTGTCATTATGGCATCCAGCTCCTTCTTAACAACAGTCTACGGACTTCCTGGCTCTGTTATTACGTCATCCAGTTTCTTCTCAGTAGTCTAACTTTTTAAAATCATCTATTCCAAGTTTGCTACAATGGTACGTCTCTTGGATCTTATTGGCTTCAATCGTAGTGATTTGAAACAACTAAGAGAATAAATGCAGATTCTTCCCTGAATTGCTCTATCAGTCTACGGATGATAAATTGGCTCTCATTACGGCAACCATGCACCAATCACTTAGTCTCCGGACTTTAAAGCCATCTTCTCCACCCTCTCCGCAACTGTCTACAAACTTAGAGGCCATCCTCTCCAATTTCCTCAGTTCCTTCCACGGAATTAAATACAATTTCTCGCTGTCTTTTCGACACCAAAAATATAACGGATAATATTAGAAATACAAAAGAATTCCAACTATCATCAGTTTAGCCTACGGACCTTGCATAAAGTATGTGTCTTTCTAACGAGATTTGCAACATTAATGTTAACCATATCAGCAATGCAGGATCATCTCCCCTTGGTGATGTAATTGACAACTCTTTCAATAATCATCTTCTTCAGTGCTCCTAACACTGGATTCCAATGCCGAGTGATCAGCTCCGCCTTGGTTCCTCCTGCAGATGCTTCTTGTTTCTTAATAGCAACAGGATTGAGTCTACCGAGTTGTGCACGGTTCATTTGGCAGGTCACGATTCCTTTTGGGGGTGAAACGGTGACGATATCCTTTGTTAGTATTTGGTTTTTAGTCTTGATTTATTTTATTCCTTTTGCTCCTGTTTTTATCCTTTCTTTAATTTTTCTCTTCGAGTCATTTGATTTCTGCGTCCTTTGTTATGGTATTTCTTTTGTTATTTGATCGTGTATTTGTCTTATTTTTTTGTTAGGTTTAGCAATCGAAGTTTCGTTTCTAGTTATTTACCAGGGTTAGTCTCGTTAATAGTGATCATGAGCTTGATTTGTCTCCCATTCACAACCGGAGTTTCAGCCTCAGCTGACCTTACGCTCATACGACCTGCCTACACCACTCACAACGATTGTTTTACATCATCTATACGTAGTCTTTCTGGCTCCATAGCACCGACAATGCTCGTCTTAGAGGAGAAATTCAACTTGCAAGCAAATATAAAGAGAAGCAGCAGATGACCTAGGGAAGGAGGAAGCCACAGCAGGAAGTCAAGGAAAGAAACGGTGGCGCTGTCCACCAGTATGATTCGAGCAGAACCCATCCAAGATGCAACCTTCAAATTGCCATTGATCTGAAGAACTATGGGTTTCAAAATATTCTCCTGCTATAGCGTGATGATTCCTTCTTGCTATTGGGTCTGCTGAGAACAACCTTCCGCCGGCTAAGTGTCCTGCAACTTGACCTAACCGTATACAGTCCCATAGCGGAATATTCTCTTGACCCCGGTGGTCCTCACGCTTGACATAGGAACTTACACTGCGGAACAAGAATTGGTGTACGAGCATGCCTTGTGAAGTTGGAGGAACCCTTGGCGACATAGCACCTCAAGAGACACTATAGATAAAACATGCGAATCCATTCCATGTTAGTACGAGGCTATCAACATCAAAGCCACAATTGTAGAAGGACAATAACTCACAGGATAAAATCTACATCACGATCGGAGGCTGTTCAAAAAGATGGTCATATGCATGCACGAGAACTCCCTTGCTTAGTTAACAGTTCTCATCGAGTGCCATAGATCTAGAGATGAATATCTACAAAGAGGTGGCAAATCTGGCTCCAGGAGTGTAGCTTGCAATGCAAGCGTCGGGATAGACCTTCTCTACGACTGACAGTGCCACCCTGGAACCCGGAGTTGGAGTTTTTCTGCGAAAGTCACAGTATTATTTCTTAGGCTTGTTTCCTCCAGAGATATATTATTCCTGTTTGGAGGAGATTATCATCAGCGGTTGTAGACAGTTTGAGAAAATTTAATGATTGGCGCTGATAAAATCTGCTTTTGGTTCACCCACCTGGGTCCAGTGGGACCAGTCGGGATGTTCACAAAACAACTTACAGAGGAGTTACCCAAGCCGCTTATATTTCAAATAGCCAGGGGTTAGTCTAGTTTCTGCATCCATGAGCATTCGTTATCCACTACATGAAACAAAATCTGTCACTGGAAAAGTGATAATGGCGGCAGCGTGATACCATTAGATACCTCCGGTGGGGGGTGCACGAGTTCTTGTGGATCATTTGGAGGATAAACCCCAGATACAATTGACGGTGGGAGAGGCTCAACCATGCATATCCCAGCTATTTTTTAGCCAAATAGGCCCAGATGTTGGGGAAGTATATGGTAGTCTTACAGACCTTGTCACTGGAACTATCTCATGACCAATAGAGCCAGATATCGAAGGGTAACCAACCCAATATTTCTTATATTAGTATTTGAAGGGGCCAGGTACTCCCATTTCGCATGTAGATTGTTAATAGCTATTCAACGGTTATGCAATTCTAAAATTTATCCTTCTTGCGGGGGCCTGTAGGATGACCTCAGCAAGTTTTCACCAACTTTTTATTTGATAACACTCTCCTATACTCTTACATTTTCCGCGCCGCAGTTATCCCTCTTGAATAGAGGTGTTCCAGGAAATACCTTATCTATCCCAGGGCTATTGCAAGCTCATGGTACAGTACGCGTTCAGCAATATGATCGAGCACTTCGGAAAAGCAGGAAGTCAAACGTAGGTCGACCCCGCTGCATACCCAGATCACAGAAGGAAAGACTCATTTATCCTAGCTCCAGACTGCCCGAGAAACAGGTATGCCTCTGGCATAACTTGCAATAAACATTTGACAATATCCCACGATATTGAATAAACTTGGGTAAAATTTCTAAAAGTATTTCCAGCTTTGGGAAGATGTAAAGAGCACCTGGTTGAACTTTGTACACGAGGTCCCATTTTTTCCCCATTAGCCTAAATTAGACGGACTTCTCAGAGGCAAATTAAATAGCTTTCTGCTGAAATTGAGCTTCCACCAACCAAATACCTGCAGCTCACCTAGCAGCCGCGCCAGGGTGTGTACCACTGTGTGCAGTTGATTTTTATGAAGCTGGCTAACGCACAACAGACAGTTATTATAGACCATGAGGTACCAACAAGCTTAAAGCTAGCAGTTGCAAATTCCGGGATCTGTGGAAGATCCGTATTTTTTTTTCCTATTATTTGCGCAAGCTACTTCGGGTTTTTCTCAGCAACCAAGTGTCGACAGGGAAGTGGTTAAGCTAAGGGTAATGTTGACAGTATGTACCGAACGTATCCATGAAATAAGCACAGTAGGAGCGACGATAGGATAGATTAGTCATTTGCTCTGGGTCCTTCACAGAAGATTACCGTGGTGGAGAGATAAATCGGTAGTGGGATTTGATGTCGCATGCTGCGCATATCTCCACGACGTGCAAGACGCACGTCGGAGGTTCCTATTGTTGTAATCGACTTTATTCTTTCCGCAGTGTAAGTGGACGTCAAGTAGAGGCAAAATCTTGAATTGGAAGAACATAGGAATTCCTAGTACTTCTATGGGAATCATATTGCATGAAACCACGTGGTACAAAGGTTTAGGTGTTCCTCGCAATTCCTCGGAGAGGTCTCCAGTTAGAAACGCTTTGGCAGGAGGCAGTACATCTGTAAGAGTCCATAACTATAGCCACCTTTGTGGATGCAAAACCTACAATATTAGATAAGCCCTTGTTACATGCGCATATATCATCCCGGCAGTAGGTAACAAACTATCCAAAGATACCTCGCCATGGGAAATTCTATATGCGAGTATTGAATTTAAAAAAAAAAAAAAAAAAAACTATCCAAAGATGTAATTTATTCCCTGTCAAGCTTAAATCCTTAAATTTCTTTTTTTATTTATCTTCCATGACGATTGGCCAATTGTACGATATTGCCAAACCGTCCCAAGCGTCCACCAATTACATGCCCTTATTTATTACGGGCTGAGAACCACTATGGTTTCTGGAAGGTACGTATAGTACATACCTCGTTGAGTATTATAGCCATTATGTAACAGTACAAGTGACTTACAGTCAAACCGCGCTTACAAGTAATTGGATCCTCTCCTAGTGGATATCCCCAATTCAGGGGTATTACCCAGATCCCAAAGCTTGGAGTACGAGCTGTTACCCTCCCTGCATGTAGGGGTATCCTTGCTGATTAGATTGATGTTCCCAGCCGACGCCTATCCAATAAACGGAGCTTGAGGTTAGCGATACGCAGAGGCAAGCTGCGATAGGTAGGCACTGACTTTATATACATAAATAACTGTTACTTGAAGGCTAGTTCTGACCGAATAAGAAATTGTCAATCAGACGTCCATTTTGTCAATATATAGGGCAGAATTGGCAGTTCATCCACAGAAACGCCGATTCAGCACTCTGTTGCATATTGCGGAAAGTCCAGAATTTACAATGGGTTCGAAAGGTATGGTACGGTGTATAATGCAGTAAATGAATTAATGCGCTTGATCATAAGTATGGTCTATCCTACTACGTTACCTTCACCTGCCCCAGCATGCTTAACAACTCCGGGAACTCGTCGGAAAAGCCACAAAATGGGAGAGGTTAGACACACCGATATGGAAGAAGGAAGAGGGAGAAGAAAAAGAGTAGGACACAGTGGAGGCGTATTTCGCATATCACTACCGCCCCTCACTGGAACCTAAGGAAGACAACGGTCACGCATATTATAGGGTTTTTTTTTTTTTTTTTTTCTTCTTTTGTTTTATCTTACTATATATCCTGAACGTCACTGGCGCAGGGCGGACAGACTAACTTGACTAACCTTTGAATCCACCCGAATTCCAGTGTGGCTCGTCATGCGACCCCACACGAGTACTGAGTTCAAAAAAAAGAAAAAGAAAAGATGAGGCTGTGAAGGAAACTTTAACCGATGCATAAATGAGATTTGGAAAGGGTGTTTCTTAGTCTCTTTTGGAATCATCATATACAGTACATCAATGGTTGCCGCAGTTATAAAGGCGGAAGGATGGCATACCAAATAATGCTTAGGCTTCTTTACATATGTTTTCTACCTTATTAACTTCCCAATGCTAGGGATTAACAACTCGACGTTTGTAATGCAAGAGTTGACACCCCGACGCTTGCAATCTCATGGCTAGTTAGCTATGTCCCTTCAATATACTTACACATCTTATATAAATACGTCTTGTATACAATTATAACCTATATCTTTATTAATAAGTACATACTATCTGCAATATCCTCTACTATATACCCTATATTAAAGTTGTTCTATACCTAAGAGTCTTCGTCTGCAAGCATTTTTGCCTAGTCTGAGTGCAGCGAGGGTATGTCATGCTAGAACTGGTATGTATGACTGTCAGGAAAGCGAGGGAGTAGAACAGCAAGGGAGTTGAATAGCAAGCGGGCTGAACAGCAAGCGGGTTGAACAGCAAGGAGGTTGAATAGTTGAATAGCAAGGCCGTGAAATTAAGAGTCGTACTAGAACTAGTATGACTGTCAACAAGGGCACCGAATAATGAGCAGAACAGAACAGCAAGTTGAACAGCAAGCGGGTTGAAAGCAAGCGAGCTAAATAGCAAGGGAGTTGAAAAGCAGGTGAGTTGAATAGGAGTTGAATAGCAAGCGGGTTGAATAGTTTTGAATAGCAAGCGAGTTAAACAGTTGAGGAGAACGTGAGTTCAAAAGTTGAAGTGCAACCGAGTTAAGCAGTTGGCGAGCTGAATAGCAACCGAGTTGAACAGCAAGGGGCTCAGACTACAACTACGGAGGTGTCATGCCATCTAGCCTCGTAGGTTAATATTTTTGTAGCGTTCATGAGATCATTTGCACGTGACAACGCTAAGTAACTCCCCCAAGAGACAACAGACTGGTTACGAGGCTAATTAATTCGCTACTCAAAAGCGAGAGAGTAGAATAGCTAGGTAATGAGAAGGGGCCGTGGTCTCATGCAATCAGACTAGTTAAATGCTATTTGCTGGCTGAGTTGCGTCGGGGTTAGATTTGTCTTTGACGTGCGTCAGGACGCACAGGATGCACAGGACGAGAGTATGTAGCGTCAGGACGCTTTGCTCTGGCATCCAGAGGGCAAATTTTTTTTTGATGCGATAGGTATGCCTGGTGACTGGCGAGCATATTGTACGGCCTTTTGAAGCTTTTTCTCATATTTAGAGTTGCCCATGGTTGAATAGGATATTGGTTCACAATCTCGTGATTCTGGTGATTTGATTAATATAGGAAGGGAGGCTGGTTGGTGGCCAGGTGGTGTACCGTAGAGACTCGAGTTATTTGCTAGCGGTGTCTCTTATTTAGCTACATATGCGGGTCCTCTGGCATAAGAACAGGTGTAGCAAGCCCATGAGACATGCCCGTGCTCAATGTAATGTGAACTACATGCGGAGATAAACAATGGACGCGTCCTTGTTAATTATCCACAACAGAGGATCTCAAAATCGGAACTAGTAGAACTGATAGCGATAGTACTGGTAGTGATACCTTCAGTGACTTCTATGAGTTACCTGAGGAGCCTGTGGAAGACTTAGATTCTATTGTTTTTACACTCCGCACTGAAGATCTGTAGCGCTCAAATTGATATGTTTCACTTCAGCCGCAGAATATGATCTACGTGTACCATGTTCTTTTTTTGAGACACCGCTAGCAAATAACTCGAGTCTCTACGGTATAGCTCTCGTATAAGGCTGACAAACAGGATGTTTTTAGGTCAGCGATGGTAGCTCTACATCACAGTAACAAGACTACATCACAGCCCATGAGTATGCATCGTACCCATATGTTATTAGACTTTTGCCAACAATAAACCAATGTAGTTTGTTACTGCCTTAAGTAACAATTGGTTACGAATATAGCTCAAAGCCACTATTCATCTATCTAGCCTCGTTTAGAACTTTACATTTAGCTGCTTCACCTAACATACACTCCTTCTCATCCATATTCTATATATTCTAAGGGGGTATCTTATGTTGATATACAGTTGTTTGAACTACTATACAAAACCTTTTCATAACCACTGGGTCATTAGCTGCAACATGCTATCTATCAAAAGATAAAGACATTCTACTTGCCATATCTAGGTTTCATTCAAGTATCTCACAACCTAATGAACTCCCAAATTAATATTTTTTCTTTCTGCTTGGTAATTAAACTAGATGCCATTGAAGCAACCATTTTTACCTTTAAAGGAAACCCACAGTTATCAAGTCGAAAAATATATCGACCTAATACCTTCTCTTGCTCTTTATTAAGGTGTTGCTGCTCTTTATGACTTGCTATCCTAGTCTTTGTCTTCGATTCTGTAATGTAGTCTCTGGCACATCAAAAAATTTAGCTGCCCTCCTAACTGACGGAAAATTACCTGCTTAAGGCCTTCAATCGCCTCCTGGAGTTTGGACTCTTTAACTACAGTCATTATTGTGGTGCCGCGATGTCCGCGTTGCGGCGTTGCCCTGCTTTTGACTGGACGTTGGCCGCCAAGCGTACGCGCTACATCCCGGTCGTGCGCCATATCCCCGTCAAATACGTTATGCAGCTGTGGAACAGATTGAACCATTCGTCCAGTCTCTGCTCACGTGGGGGCTTCGGCAGCTGTGGATAAGGACTGACGAATCATCATCATTGCTAATGGATCAGAAAAGCTCGTGATAGCTTTTACATGCGTGTATGATTGGTGAGTCCCAGATCGCCGCGTCCCGGCACCGCGCGGCGCGGAAGTATCTCGGCCGCGACTGGGTGGTGGTTTCGAGATCGTCTGCGTCCTGCATTGTGCGGGGTGCAGGCGCTCAAAATTAACCAGGCTACTCACAAGGCCGATGTCTTGTCGAGTGGTCTTTGTTTGAGAGGGGAGGCTGATGGCTACAAGCGATGAAGGCGTGTCCGGGGGTCACGGCGGATTCGGATCCCCGAGGTATAAATAGCTATTTGTTGTGGACAGGAAGACTATCTCATGGCGCTGTCTGCTTCCACGTGAGTTCTCCCGTTGCAATTATTTAGTTCCGACCAAGCGTCCGTCCCCAAGCTGTACATCGCGATCCTTGGTAGACTCTGCTACAGAGAGTCGAGGCATTTGCTCCTGGATCTGTCGCCCCCAGTCCAGTCGGACTTCCACTTGAAAGTGAGTCTAGCACTTTGTGCCCAGGGAATCGACCATCGTTGCCCGAAACAATTCTGAAAACCGTGAATAGAAAGAAACAGTCCAACGTTGCCAAACAATATCAGACTCGGCCCCATCCAAATCGATTCTGTAAGTGGACCTTGATTACAAAGCCATATTTCTCCCTAGGGTTAACAATTCCACCTCCAGGATCCACACTGCATTGACAGCATTCATTTGAAGACCAACTCTAGACGTTCATAGCATGGCACAGATTCACTTCCACCCTCTGTTCTTCCGCGCCAGTTGCGACATCATTCATCGTGACATCGATATAATGTCAAACAATATTCAATACCTTCATGGAATATGTGAACGAGCGATGTTGGCAAAACCGAATGCTAACCCTAATGAGATTGCTTGCCTGGGCCACCGCCTGGGTCTCATCAGGGCCAAATACACTCAGATGGTGCACTTACACACTCATAAACGTGAACGGTTTTACCAAATTCTAGACAACGGGCACTTGGTGGAGGACTGGTATATCTGGAGGTCGTACAGCGTGCTCAGGGTGCAGTTTGAATTCTGGGTAGTTAAGGGAAGGTTGCGGAGGCTCTGGAAGAGGATTGAAGCCCTGGAAATACGAAGGCAGGAGCTAGAGACACAGTGAAGACAGGCCTGACCGAAGGATCTATGTACAAACTAGCAAAAGTTTTGAGGAAATATCTAGTCTGTATTTTTTTGTTTCTTTAAGAGGTAAGTCAGTACTTGCATTGAAGCAGCTCGCTTATGTCGAGGCAGCGAATTTAACCCAGGTTGCGCCTTGGAGATTATCCAACCCCTGGGCCGCTCCCTGCCCTGTGAAGACGTACACAACTAGCCAGCCCCGGAAGATGTATGAATCGAACCGTCAAAGAGATGAGACAAAAGGAGAGAACAACAGAAAAGGAAAGGAGGGAAAGGGAAAGAACAAGCGGGGTAGGGAGTGGCCCGGGGGCTGGATATTCTCCCAGACTTGATTTGGGATGATGTGCTGCTTCGCCATAAGCGAGATGCTTCAATGCGAGTAATGATTTACCCCCACCCCCCAAAAGGGAAAGAACAACACAAGAAAAAGGGAAACAGGCCCTGAGGCCCCACTACTCTCTCAATGCCTCTGTTAATTCACGCCACTCAGGGTCATCCCTTGGGGCGGGAGTGGGAGCAGATATGGGAAGAGCCGGAGTGGTGTGAGAAGCTAGCGGGGGCGGTGCGGTTATTTCTACTCGGGGGGTATCTGGTCATGTACGTAGATACGGGGCAGGGAGCGGCCCGGTGGTTGGACAATCCCGCCAGGCTTAACCTGGGGGATGCGCTGCCTCGTCATAAGCTAGAAGCTTCAATACGAGCATTGATTTACCAAAAAAAAGAAGAAAAAAGGTAACTACGTACATTTAATACTATGTCACAAATGTATACACATCAGGGGCCGTCGTAAGGCAGTCCGGGCATAACGTTAACGAGTAATACGGCATCGGCTCTTCGGGAGTGCGACCACTGCGGGCGCCTAAACTTCAGTTTGAACGGCTTGCACATCACCCTTGAGAATACCTATTATCTTTGAGTGTCCCTGAACGAACAGCCGGCTGGTCCGAGCAAGGGCCCGCTGGAGAAGGAGGTAGAAGATGAGCTAAAGGACTCGGTGAACGTCCCTTTCACAGCGCTTCCGAATCTGCCGCATTAATGAACGAAAGAGGGGCGGATATAAGCTATATGACCAATCTCCTTTGTATTTGGCGTGAGTTCGGGAATAGATCTCATCTGTTTCTCTGTTAATTCTATTTGTACTTAGTTTGGGGTTGTAGATTAACCGATATCCTTGCAGATGGGAAAGGGGGGACATTTACCAAAGCTTACGAAGGACCGCAAGGGAAGTGGCGAGTCAAAAAAAATAAATAAAGCACCAAAAGCATGACACAGGTTCCATGAAGCGTATTCCACAATACCACAAGTTTAGTGGATTGATTAAACTGTTCCTGATATGATTGTGTAGGATGATTGGGTGATCAGGGCGCGGCTCTGTACACCCATACAGCCATGTAAGTGGGCTGATTAGCCGTAATTTTAAACATCATTCAGCCTTTTTTCAATCGACTATGCTCAAATACTTAGGTTATATTTCACACATATATAGAGTATTTGAAGCCTAAACTAATTATATCTAGAATTGAATGTCGCGGCCAATAACGTAAATCTTACTACCTCTTGAAGGTATTCTTTGCGCTTTCCAGCGGTAGGTCTGGGCATCTTTTGATAGGATAACCAGCTTAATACCTATGAGGAAAATGCCGTATTACGCATAGCGAAAATACCGTACATTAGTCTCATGCCAAGACCATTTGATTAGTAAAGTGTAAGCTCGGTTTACTAGACAGAGGGAAATCACAGATTCAGGTATATTTTGGTACAGTTTTGTGGCAAAACGTTACATATGGTTGTCGTCCATATGGACGGTCCCAGAGGTGTTTCTTAACCAGACTAGGTGTTTCTATATGTAAAATAATGTAAGTCACGGGACATCAAGAGTATAGGAATTTATAAAATCCCAAATATAAACGAAGAGGTCATTCCCTTAGATATATGCAAATTTCTTCAAAACTTGGTACAAGATATTGCATAACATGTGCTATCTTTACTACTAATAAAGAGTAAATAGAGCTAATCTACATCTGAATAAATCATGTGTTGCTCTTTAAACTTCTTCTATATATCCACCTCCTTTACATATCTTGCCTATATAACTGTATGATGGGCTAAAATCCTATGCTTATACGCGATGACAAAGACATCCTATACAAGGCTTTTTCCGGCATGTATATGGAATAAAAGCCTGTCCTACTGTGGTATTTAAGCCCCTGTATGCGGCTCGTCATACGACCCTTAAAGGTTGTGCATACGAGTACTGAGTTCAAAAAAAAAAAAAAAAAAAAAAAAAAAAAGCCCCTATATGCGGCAATATCGGATAGAGGTGCGTAGTGGAGGAAATGCAACCTGATATGCTGCTGGAAATTTCCGTTTTCGCTTCCATATCTTGGCAGTAGGTCATCCAGGACTGCTCGATGGTCATATCTGGTTAGGGCCATCATCGAAGCAAGATACCTAATAGTGTCGCAGCACCAGTATCTTTACCAGAGGAAAAAGTTTCGCAACTTTTTGTTTCGTTTATGCAGCCTGAGCGGAACCTGCGGAGTTTTCCTCAAGTAAGGCTGCACGACGGGCATCATACTTCCTGGCGGCTTCAGTTCGATAATCGAAATCCCGAACATTAACACTACCTGGTAGTCGTGTCTTTGGCGCCCATTTATCCTTGCTCTTAAAGGAGTCTGCTCGTATATGGACATCCTCGAATGCTCTTCTCATGACCATCATTTTGGTGTTGGTCAGCTTATCCCAAGGGTATATAACTGGAAATTCCACCGGCCCAGCTGCAGTCGAGTTCGAAGGCGCTTTTCTGTCGTTGCCACTGATGGTGGTGTTACCCGTCGCCCCCGCGAGTCTCGTCTTCCTGACACAAGCTTCAGTGGGAGTGCACTTCTCCTCATTCTGTTGCTTGATCAACTTCAATCTGGTCTCCACTGGGTTCAGGGGTGTTGACGTATTGCATTTGTTTGCGGGTGGAGCTGCAGAACAATTAACACTACCCACCTCGATGTTGGTAGCTTGACCTAGCTTACCACGAGACTTCTCAACCACTGCATTTTCTTTCTCTAGAGCCGTACTAGAAACTGAAATCCCTTCAATCTTTTTGCTTACGGGTGTTGAAGCCTGGATTTCAGCCAGCTCAAGCCATATGTCACTTGAATCTTGCTCAGGGGTTGGTACCGGTACGGCAATGCACGAGGTACAAAGAGTCGGTGGTGTGAACTGTGGGCCGGAAGCTTCACAGCCTTGAATATCTATAAACCTATGTCAGTATAACTCTAGGAAGCCTCCCTCAACTGATAACGGTATTCACCTGTTATGCGTTTTTGTAGATTCTGAGTAGGAAGAGGAAGCTTTCTGGTGATAGTGCCCTTGATCACTGTAGCCTGTCTTTTCCTCACGGACCGCTTGACGCAATCGCTTCTGCCGGCCATCGACCTTGATGCTCTTGAACGTCGACGAACTACAATGTTGTAGTATGTGTAATTATTAGAGATTGCCCCACGATATACGTAGTGGCGTAGGTGCCTTGGATCCACTTGCACCACCAAGTGGTAGACAGCACCCTTAAGTTGAGCGAGGAGAGTTGTAATATACGATGCTGTATTGCAGATGTAGGCTGGTAGATGCCCAAGTTTGAGCAGGTTGCCTATGGCAAACGTGTTCTGGAATAAATGCAGAGCAGTTAGTCCTGGCAATAATATATCTACAGCCCTCATGCTCAAGTTCCATGGAGTTTATGTCACATACCTGGGCTACTTCCTCATAGTTCACCACCAAGATTAGCAGAATCAAAGCCCAAAGGACGAGTGTCCCTTCGACTGGGACGACACTAAATGTAGTGCAGTGACAGTTTGTAAAGCCCTCCATTTGCGTAGTACGTAGTCGAGAAGCTGAAGATGAGCTAACTAAGCTGCCTCAAGTCAAATATATAAAGATGAGTGTGACAGACACTGTTCAGTGAAGGTATGCTTTGCAGAAATTTCGACTATGATGGAGAGTGGCTGGGAACTGCGAGTCTTGTTGTTTATATAGGCCTCGACTGACAATCCTGAGTTCAAGGAGTTGCACAAAAGATAAGCGTTTGCGCAATAACATTCAATGGATGACGCTTGGCTGTGATAGGTTCACAAACTCTCATAGCTAGGTAAGTATGACAGAAAGTAGATATGCCTACCGCACACAAGTACTGAGTTCAAAAAAATAAATAAATAAAGCAGGTAATGATTCCTACTAGCCTAAACACCTCTATCAAATGTGTAATTAGAGTACAAGCCTTACGATGATTCGGTTGTTTCCAGGCTACGAGGCAGCTACAAATACGCATAACTGAATCATCAACACCATAGCTTTGAACGGGCCAAGCCTGGCCTTCGCTTACAAGAAGATATGAGTATCACAGAGGTACTTACTGCAGCTGAGCATTTGCATAAGGCGGCTCGGATACCGATAGTGTAACCGAGGAATAATGTAGGGAGCTCCCTCGACATAAGCAGGAGGTGGACATGCGCAATCAAGAATCACATCGATGGTCATATCCGAGATGATTATGCACGACATTGCCGGTGAAACTTCATTAACACGCGCAGGGTGCGCATGAGTAAACCAGACTAGCATGAGGAATACGCCAGCGCACCGGTTGGGCCCTCTGGCGAGTGCTAGTGCAACCAGACTACGGTTGGACATAGTCTGGTTGGCACACCTCTTGCGATAGTCTGGTTGGACAGCGACGGCCGTATATCAGTCCGGTTCTCATGTTGCACAGCTTGTCCTCTCTACGAGAGGTTGTGCAACCAGACTAAGCTTGATCGATATACACGAGTTGTTTCAGTCTCCCAACCAGATAATCTCTTATTGCACTGGCCACCAGCATCATTATATTCTATCATCCCCCGCTGCATCGTGAGTAGGTGTAATAGTTCAACCAGACGTTCTTGTCATGCCGAGCGAGCTTGGTATCATGTGATACGAATTAATGACTCTCGATACTGTAATATCGTTAAGGCATATACTGTCAGCCTCGTGATAGAGGCTGTCACCTGAGGCTTCAAACCATAAATGCTCCGATTGCTGATTGTCACACAAATTAGTCTGGTTGCATGACCCCTCCGTAGCACACAAACGTAGTCTGCTACGGAGGGGTCATGCAACCAGACTTAACACAAACGATGCATTGAGATTATCAAGGCAAAGATCAAAGATAGGACCAAAACTACTCCCATTTGCCCCTTCACTTCGACTTGTTACAGCGGCCAGATCCTATGATCATGATGCCACCCTACGAGAGGCCGGTGCCCGCCAGACTAGATGACACACTGAGGATTGTCACAATCTACCTCGCGTCAAACATTAACATTACTGGCCTTATACTCATGATTACTCCTATAATTCAAATGTACCATTTAGGCCAGACTGCCAGTACTATTGAGGAGTCTTGTTCAATGGGCAGTACGATTGCCATTGAACTTCAGCTACAGTATCCTGCTTGAAAAGAGGCAACTCGCCTGACCCTTGAATCCATCTGGGGTCGTCATGGTTCCCCCCCCGTAGTGGGACTGCACACGAGTAGTCTAATGGGTTTTTATATAAAACTTAGGAGACGACTTCTCTTACAATGGTGATGCATGGCACATATAATATCAACAAAGCGTGAGCTCTAGTTGGATCCATGGAGAATACGTCGACCTAGGTACTGGGGTGAATGGTGACACATTGCACTCATAAACCTCATTCTTTCCACTTGGTGCGCCACATTAAGTTCCACCTGCACCAACCCAACGCCACCATCGTCCGAAAACATGGACTGGAACGCCACTCCCAACTCTCCACCAAGCTTACACGCAAGCTACCATACTGCACGGGCTACCGGATCATCACGGGCAACCGGATCAAATGGCGATTTGGTGGTTTGAGTGCAATCTCCAACCAAATAGGCTCAAATTTTGGGAATGTTTTGTATATATATAGTAGTTTCTTGGATAAATCACACAAGGGCGCATGCATATTACTGCTCAAAATATATGGGGAAAATATGTGATTGCACAGAATCGGGTTGGCCGTAGGATCTGTTAATAGAAAGGGGATACGGGGGGTTTGATTGGCAGGAATTATTGCTTCCACTTTATAGTTGAGGTCTACACAAACTAGGGATGACCAATCTCTATGAAACTTTTCTCATCCCCCTGGGTCAGTTGAGGAGGGATGCCGGTGAGCAATTTCTTAGAGTATCTCAACCAAATCAGGCCGAAGTCAAGAGCCCGATGGGTCCAAATGATGTATACAGGTAGGGAGGCCATCTAGAAACTCTAGTCATGGTATCTGACCAGACCCGAGTCAGGTCGTTCGGTGGGGGCCCACTCTGGATTGGGGCAAGAATTGAGCTAAGTGTACCAAAAGAAGGTGGTGTCAAGTTTTCGATGGCTCCAAAGAATCACCACAAGGAGAGCAATCCCTTGAACTTATTACAAGGCTGATTTACCCTAAATTGAGGTGGCTTGGCGTAGTAGCCTTATTAGGCAGAAATGACAAATCTTGGGATATGTCAACCAAGAAAAGGTTAACTGGTGGCTTCCGTTACCCAAAACATTCTGCTTTCTGTGTAGATTCCTGTGAGCTATTGGGCCCTTGACCTCGGCCTGGTTTGGTTGAGATATTCCAAGAAATTGCTCACTGGCATCCCTCCTCAACTGACCCAGGGGGATGAGAAAAGTTTCGTAGAGATTGGTCATCCCTAGTTTGTGTAGACCTCAACTATAAAGTGGGAGCAATAATTCCTGCCAATCAAACCCCCCGTATCCCCTTTCTATTAACAGATCCTACGGCCAACTCTATTCTGTGCAATCATGTATTTTTCCCATATATTTTGAGCAGTAATATGCATGCGCCCTTGTGTGATTTATCCAAGAAACTACTATATATATACAAAACATTCCCAAAATTTGAGCCTATTTGGTTGGAGATTGCACTTAAACCACCAAATCGCTATTTGATCCGGTTGCCCGTGATGATCCGGTAGCCCGTGCAGTATGGTATCAAACATCTGGCTATTTCCAGGAAATCAACCGATAGATTCCCAAATACAAACTTGTGCAAGTTCAACCAACTCCCTCCATGCGACGGCAGGAGCGGTGGCACAGCTAGAATGAATCAAGGAGTCCACAGGGCAGCCCTCTCTCACCAGTGTTATTTGTGACCTATATCGCCAGGCCGACTAGACTCACCCTCTCTCTCCCCCACCTCCATCTCAGAGGTTGTCCTCGTCAGTTATGTCGACGACGTCAACTCATTGGATCAGCGAGGGCTTATCGGCCAAAAGAAGACGAGCGCGCGGTCAGGGAAGTTGACACTATATTGGAGGAAGCTTCGAAGTCGCTACCCATAATCACCTCTTCTGGGACATAGGGAAAAATTCCTGAATCGACCTAGGTACCTAGCAGCAAAACATCCCCCGACCAACCTAGGCAGTTTGAAAAACTTCAAATCGATCAAGAACCTAGGTATCACGGTCTACCACCACCTAACTTCAGGAGCACATCGAAGCCCGCACTAATATGACTGCGGCTCTCATGTCGGTCATGTGAAGTCTAGGGAACAGTAATGGAGGCATGAGTCCAGCAATGCGAGCACTGTACACGGGAGCCATTCGCCCCATTCTCACCTAGAGCTCTGAGATATGGCATCGCCGCACTGGCCGCCCAGACACCGAATGACCGCAATGAAGAAAGCGAATACCAGGCCCTACGGAGTATCACGGGAGCATACCACGGGAGCAGCTATTAGAGGCCTGGATAGCGGGGATTGAGCCGCTGGAGGCCGAAGTAGATGAACTATCCAAGGGATTGCAAGACTCTAAGGAGTTAAAAAATAAATGGCAAGTGCCTAATATCCACATCCTCCTTCATTTTCCTGAAAATTTACCAACTTTCGCCACCACGAGGAATACGGCATATTTTATAGGGGGAAAGCATAAGATCTTCCAGCAACACGCCCCCCATACAAACTCTAAAGAGAATGACTTGCAGCTCCTCCCGTCTATTAATTTATCAGATGCTACGTTATACTTGTAAGGGCGCTCTACGCCTCTACTTACACCAGACTAGCCTCTTGGCGACCTTGTATATTATCGTGATCCATAGCTTGATTAGAATAATATCCTGCATACAAGTCTCCATCTTACAAATTGGTAGCAACACCTCGTTCTCTTTGTACGAGGACTCAAAGGACCACTCCCTTTTTTCTTAGCTTGCTTTGAAAACTCATACACTGCTTGCTTCACACTACTGAGCCTCGCTCTGAGGACACTTGACTGAGCCTCGCTCTGGCAGAGATCAAGAAGACAAGCTTTGAGTAAACACCATCCAAAATCAGAAAGAACCCTCTATACTCTGTTCTGAAAGAAAATGTCCCGCCTCCCCAGAACCCCTCCAGGGAACGGGAGAAGCCTGTGTTACGAATTTCTTTTCTTTTTTTTTTTTTTGAACTCATTACTCGTGTGCACAACCTTAAGGGTCATATGACGAGCCACCCGGAAACCCGGGTGGATTCAAGGGACAGTCAGGTTAATCTGACGCCCTGCGCAAGCTACGTACAAAATCAAGACAACGCGAGCGAATAATAAAAGCAACGCAGCCAATAAAGAATATGCCCTCTTTCTTATCGTCCAGCGAGGGGGTGGTAGAGGTAGGCGAAGTACGCCTCCACCGCATCCCACTCCTCCTCCTCCTCTCCCTCCTCTTTCCTCCATATAGGGGTGTCTAATTCTTCCCAAGTCCTGGCATCTCCAATGAGCTCCTGGCGCTGCTGGCGGTGGTGGGGGCAATCGAAGGTGATGTGGTGGCCGTCCTCCGAGGGGTGGTCGCAGTTGGGGCATGCCGGGGAATGAGGTGGAGCCAGTAATTTTGAGGGCCCCGGTTGGTGCGCAGCCAGGTGTAGGCCGACAGGGCGTGTCTGTGCCATAGGCACCTGTTGGCTCCGAACCCGGGTTCCGAACACACGTCCTTCCGCCTGGCTTTGGCTGCTGCCCTGATACCCGCTGCGGTGGCTACCTGTTGGCTCCCGGCGATGCGGCCTAGGGCCGACTCATAGGCTGCCCTCTTGTCTGCCTCCTCGTTTCCCGGAATGCCGATGTGACTCCTGACCCAGGCGATTGCAGTCTCCTGGCCTACCCGCTTGCGGAGGAGGTCCTTGAGTTCCTTCTCAATGCCGGATCTGGGTGGCATGCCCTTACCTAGCCTGTGTTACGAAGACATCCTCACGTCTGCCGAAGAGGAGGAGGAGCCGGACGACCGCGTAGAGGAAAACGAGAGGGAGCATGAAACCGTGGACACACAAACCCCCAGAAACGGGAGAGAGGAAGGAAATATGGAGGAGGCACCCCACCTCAGAGCCAAAACCCCCCCGAAACCAGAAACCCCACAGTAACCAAACCCACCACATGGATCGAGAACAAGGGAAGGTGGGAGATAACTGGAACGAAGGGATGAAAGAAATGAAGATATTCATGACGGACATGGAGAAGAAAAGGAGCGATTTGCTAGAGAAGCTGCAAGAGACGATGTCAAAGAGGCTGGAAGCCTTTGACAAAAGGATCTCTCCCTTAGAACAAAGGAAGAACACCCTAACAACAGGATCCAACCACCCAGATAAACAGAGCAGGCTCAGCAGGACCTCTAGCGAATACCTCCCGCACCCCACGTCGGACGACGATCAGCGGTGAGGCTATACTCTGATCTACACAACTCTCGCCCCTCGGCCCCCGCTACCTCACCTTATGGCCGGCATGGTAGGGCCTCGGTTTGGCCCGCCCCACAATCAGACCCATATCTCCAGGATCGGACCATGCCGTGATGCACATCCGAGGCGGTATCATTGAAGAAGACGAGGCCGATGACGGGAACTGGGAAACACCTACTGAGGGAGTTCAGGGAAAGAAGCAAGGTTTGGATGAGAGAAGGCACTGAAGAAAAAATGATGGAGACGGAAACTGGTACGAAAGACGTTCATGTAGAAGGCACTGTGACCGAACCGGTGGACGCTATGGGGAGAGACGGACCAAGGAGATCAGGCAGAAGGAGGATTTTGTCAGAAAAAGCCAGAGGAAGGTGAAGAATGCCGGGTCGGCCTTATTTTTGGAGGGGGGTAGATGTAAGGGCGCTCTACGCCTCTACTTACACCAGACTAGCCTCTTGGCGACCTTGTATATTATATAGCTTGATTAGTATAACATTTGGGGCAATTTCACAGGAACTACTAGGGGGAAAAAAATAGAAGATCCATACGGGGCAAACTATTCTTTGTTACATTATCAATCATAGTGACCCTAAGAAGTCTAAGACTCAAGCAGGATTTATGATAATACAGCCCATTATCGCCATCCACGATTCCACGTAGGTCAACTAACCAGAGTCGAGGGGCAATCGGCAGCGTGATGCTGATGAACAAGTTGTCTAAGGATAGGTAATCCTGATGGCAATATTTAGTCGAGACATCAAGTCAGCGTTTAATCACCTAAGAAAGGAGAAGATAAGGGAAATTCTGGAGGGCTACCGGGACTTGCAGGAATGGGTGGATCGGTTCCTTCAGCCACGGGCTTTCGAGGTGGAATAGACGGGAAAGGAATTGGGAGGGCGAGGATGACACAGGGGACACCGCAGGGCTCACCGCTGAACCCAGTCCTGTTCATAGTGTATATGTCTGCAATGATCAAAGATGCAGAGAAGAGGATAGCGACAAGGGAAAGGGAGGGGCTGAGGGGCAGGACAGCCACCGTGCGGCGACCTTCTTGCTACTGTCGTATGTTGATGATGTTAACCCGATCTTTTCGGGGAAGGTAAGGACCACACAGAGGTGAAAGGATGGCGCCCGATCGTTCTTTCCAACACCACAGGCAAGCTTGCAGAGAAGGTTATAGCAGGAGAACTCCAGAAGGCCACTGATTTCTTCCACAACCCCAGTACGGCTCAAGGAAGGGCAGGTCTTTAAAACTCACACTACTTAGATATCGCGAAAGTGCATTCGGAGAGAACTACATACAGCTAGGTGGCAAAAAATATCATCCCCCCCTGCATAAAGAGGCCCAAACGCCTGCATATCTGAGACTTTTGTATGGGTTTAAGAGTAAGACATACATTGCATCTTTATGTAGGGTATGATATATTTGCCACCGAATTGTATACGCATAGAACAGGGCATCGTCCGCTGGGTATTGGAATGCATCTTCTCCCAGGCATGGACAGCGCGTTATCCTCCGTTCTGTGGCTCACTCATACAACCTCATGCTCGAAATACTTCGATGACCAGATTTCACTTTCTTCCCCCACCCATCATGAAGCAATCATATCAGATGATAATAAATATAACAAGATTTAAAAAATAATATTCATAGTAAGTGGGAGTGTTGTTTTCATGAAGCTGATTCACGACGGGAGAAATATAGGTACTAGCCTAGATATAAACAATGCAACAAGCTCCAATCAGCCAGCCCCTTGCGCTGCCATCTACTAGCCATGAGGCCCAGGAAAATCTGCCTCAATTTCAGGAGTATACCATGAATTCCGGCAAACGGCAGAATCAGCCGAAGAAAGCTCTGAAGAATCGAATGAGAAATTATCGGAGTATCAGTCTGATTCACTGAAATTGATATAGTGAGAACAAATAACTTGCCAAGGCTCGGAAGGTGAAAGGGATCTATATAGGTAGAAGGGGAGTCTATGAAATAAACGCTCCGAAGTTACTGGATATTGAATCTCAGAGAACGAAATGCCCAAACTTGGCATACAGGATTGCTCTGGCCACTTTTATATATCAAAACCCTGAGATTACACAAGAATAAAAAATAAATAAATCTCCCATCAGTAAATAGTGGACAACAACCCACAGGGGTGACGATGTAAAATCAGCATGGATATCTTTGAATGATAACCATGGCACAGCAAATATCTTAAATATCGCTTCCTATATACAAATTTATGCGAAAGTTTTAGAATTTGGAGTACCAACGGCAAAACAAACAATGTATATAGGTGTGGGAAATCTGGATTGATCCGCCTTTCATCTGCACTTCCAATATCCCTATGGTATACATATCGCACTCTCCCAAGCCGTTCATTGAACACGCCAATGGCCTTATTTTAAGGAGCTCAGGATCCGGGGCAGATCTTGACATCTCCACTCCAAATACGCGGCCTCAGGCTGCCATTTTGTAAACGCTGACATTCATGCTTTGTCGGGTGGATTCCCGGTTTTCCAAGATATAGCAACCTCGATTGATAGACCACGGTGGCATTTGCTCATTAAGTAGGCCTTCGAATAGCACTATCTATAATCTACAGTGGATTGCTCCCACGCCAGATCATTCCCTCCGTGTGGTCACTCGGATACAAACCGAGACCGGAGAGGATCGGAGGATAAAAATTTCGGCCAATGATCCACCTATGGTCCATGTTCAGCACCTCGTTATCCAAATCCGACAATCCTAAGTTCGTACGCACTTGTCAGCCTTGAATCAACATAGTGACTGGAATGGTCAATTTTGTCACATTTGGAAATTCTCTCAGTTGTCAATCCACAGGGATGCTTTGGCGGCATGAAAGGATTCTGAATCTTAGATGTAGCTCCTTAAGCTGATTCTTGACGAGAGAAATTGTCTTCGCCAGTTGCTGCAAGCATGCAACAGACATATCACAGTGTATTATGGGATCTGGACCGTAGACGAGTTTCTTTAGGCTGGTACAATCCGAAAGCAGGCGCTTGACTTCTTTGGGACAATCAGTTGTTGGAAGATTGAGGTCCCTTCCGCTCCCCTCGATGGAGAGTGTATACATATATTTTTGGAAACCATGCGTGTACCTAGGGGTATATAGAAGGTCAAGAGCTTTTATGCTAGGGATTCGAAAATGACTAAATCATTGTCGGCGAACCCCCTCTTGCAGGATTATCCCCAGGCGTCGACATGTATGTGCGAGGGATCTCAAGTCTTGACATCGCTCAGGGTGCTCCTTCGGTTTGTCCCCTCATGGAGGACATCCATACAGACTGCACCTATATTGAATCTAATTGTTGACTTTCTGAGCGGCAAGTCGACTGACAATTAGGGGAAAGTGTTCTGTCGCGAAGACTAGTTCCGAATTGCTTCCTGATTGCGTATCGAGGGAGAAATACAGAGACAAGAAAAGGGCGGAGTAGATCAGATGGAACGATAAATTGTGGAGAGCCAGGCGTCTTTGACAAATTTGACTCTTCATTACGCTGGACTCCATTCTGGTGAAAGTTAAATATCAGCAATTCTAGTTTGAATATGAACCTGTGGTGAATATCTAACAGCACAAGAATAATCATGAGTTTGCTAACACCTCAAGGCGTTTTCTAGAGTAATTCTTTGTAGATAGTTTCAGGGTAATACTGATCTTTTACTCTCCTGGCCTCTCCATTGCTACTTAAGTACTACTCTGCTGTCCCTTAGATCTCGTATTTCTTTAGGCTTCTTCAAATAAAGAACCAACTCAGAAATTAAACAAATAGACTCGCTAGTGCATAGTGTATATGATATTTGTATCCGAAGCGGTTGTGGTGAGAGCGGCATTTTGTGATTATCAATCAAGGCGAGGTACCAACCGACATCGAATTCCCTTTGTGGTGTAGTTGGTATCACACCCGGCTGTAATGGAATATCTCCTTGCGGAGCACCGGTTGGTCACCAGTTCGACTCTGGTCGGAGGGAGCATATTTTTGCCTTTTTACCCCATGCTCTGCCTCTCCATTGGCATATGCATCCCGAAGAATACATCCACAAAACCATTTCCCATCTTTGGATGCTTTGCACTCTGAGCCAATGACTCCTCCAAAAAGATATCGGTGCGCATGACCGCCCTGCATTATTAATGAATGTTGAGCAGCGCACCCCACTGTTGTTCTTCCTATAATCAGGAGAAACAGCTTGAAGTTTCACCAGCCCTGGCCTATACATTCACCCGACACTTGGGAAGTTTGATTTCTGCAGACAAGAAGCCGCCAAATTGATTTGTCTAGTTGGATAACCCCTCCGTAGCAAGTTTATTGCCTCCATTGCTAATATTGATACTCCACTAGTCAGCTATAGCACAAACGCTTAGTTGACACTAGTTCACTTTCACCATAGGTGGAGAGGACTTTGATTCAACTGTTGCCCCCCCACACACAGGGGCCCTTAGAGGAGAAATTCATATATAGGAACGGGAATACCTCTAGTCGGACAACAAATACATAACGCCACCATAGCCAGTTTCTTCGCACCAGCATCACCCTCCGCTCCTACCCTCACTTGCTTATTCCCCTCCTCGAGTACAGCCATGCTAGCTATAGTAGTCCCCTGCACCGGTTCATTAACTATCAATCCAAACCTCCTTGTCACGTCCCGAGAGCAATCCCTCCAAGATGCCGGCTTGCCTGTTGCACGAAGGAGATGGTGGGGGGATCTGCATGGCTAGTACAGTACCATCCCCAGTTATCCTAGTAATTGTGGTATTTGGGATGCTAGTGGAGGGTGGAAAGGAAAGAGGAGTGAAGTTATCGGAGGCGCGGTCGGGGTGGTAATCATTACTTCGCTGGGTGGAGGTTGCGAGGCAGTGATTGGAGCTTGTGGTCCGTGTTGTGGTACAGGTGATGCATAGATTAGTGGAAGTAAGGATAAAAATGATGATGTGATCTCTCTGCGAGAGGGGCCGCCAGACTAGATGTGATCCATCGAGCATTCCCGAAGATTAGTCTGATTTGTACCCGAAGATCCAACGACGTTTGTCTTGGCTTCACGTGAACGGAAAAGCAAGGCCTCGAAATCTCCCCCGAAAGCAAAAAGACAAGACGAAGGCTACAAGATAAATGAAATATTGATAATCCTCTATACTTGATATATATTTCTTATGTGGAACTACTCTCATGCAGTGACAAGAAGGCCTAGGACAAATGGGGCCAAAAACGGGTCAAGAACAAGCATATAAGCGGCTAGACCGCACTCATGTAGTCGATAGAGGTTCACTAGCTCACGATAGCATTCAGACTATAGCGATCGAACTAGAATCCAAATTCTTCTCTCTCGCAAAATTACTTCTGCCCATAGCCTCGTAATCTTACAGGTTATGAGCCCGGCGCTCTACTGAAAGCATCGCGATACGAAGGTTGAGATATCTGAGGCAAGTCCCAGTAAGACCAAGCTATCAAAACGAGCAGAAGCCTCCACCCCCGCAGTCGCTGTAAGATTGCGAGGCTATGAGCAGAAGTAATTCTGTATAAGAGAAGAATTTGTATTCTAGTTCAATCGCTATAGTCTAAATGCTATGGCGAACTAGTGAAGTTCTATCTACTACAGGAGTGCGATCCAGTTGAATTGCGGAGGTTTGGGAAAGCGATCATATACTATTCAGAACTACGCTAACTATTGCAATAACGAGTTGTACAGTACCTAGCCAATCAGCGGTGATAAATTTTAACGTTGGCGCCACTATTTATGTCAATATTTCGCTTGTTGAATTGATAGCCCAATACATTGACATAACGTTTGATGACCCTCTTCAACTCCAACAGAGATCATTCTCAAATGTTAATACAGATTTCTACTCATATTTTGCTGGGACAGCACATCAGCAGCCTACCACGTTTCGTCTTTAACCCTTTATATATCTTTGAATTATGCCCTCTCCAATGGAGAAACTGTACTAAACCTCCTCCGCTACCTTTCCGAATTTTTTATGCCTAACGCGAGTATATAAGAATGAGCCTCCTCTAGGTTGTGCTGTAGCCCGCTCACCTTTTTCCAGGCGAGCACAGAGTTACACGCTAGTCTGGGGGGCACCGCCTCTCAACTATACTCACACATCCGGAAGTAATCCAAGTATACCTACCTACCAAGGGGACACTCACCGAGACTTGGCCACAAGCTCTGATATCGATAGCGTTCAACAACCCCCCGTGATGGTCTGGTTGGCACCCCCTTTGAAACAGCTTTTCCGGGAAGCTACACCTCAGTAGTCCGCGAGCCCAGTCTACAAATATTATCCGTATTTGTTTGAATCCGTTTTAAAAAAAAAACATTTTCTGGACTCAATCCAGACCCCATTCTACGAACATGTACGTCTGGAGCAATTGATCAAATATAGTAACCGAATGGCCCTTTCGGAAACCTCCATATTATGTGGAAAGTTGCCGTTGTTTGAAATGTTGTTTTATTTGACTGCTGTATAGCAACGACAGGCTACCGAAAGTAGTTAGGTGAATTAGCAAAGCGTCTTGGCAAGTTGACCATAATACACTCAAAATCCAGAGTTTTCTGCCGGTACGCTAGTCATAGCCACCTGTCTTAATAAGAGAAGAAGTGTGTGGAGACAGAGCTAAGAATACACCTCCAGTCATATGGTTCGAGCAGAGACCGGGCTATTACCGGGCTATATAACGGAATGTGAGCTCTAGGGATACACGTGTCTCCCATATTGGCATAGTGGACTACTAGTTACAGATAACAAGATTCTAATCTGGTTGGTGCAGGACTAAATCTGGTTAGTGTAAGTGATGCTCTACCTACGAGGGTGATAAGTACCTGCCTTTATTGGGTACTGTATCATGAGGGCCGAGAAAGAAGGCAGGGATGCTACAGACCCCTTCCAACGGGCGAATCGTCCTTGGCATTGGTGCCCAACTTAGACTTTGTTACATCTACCAGTGACTTTATAGATAATTAGCATACTGATTACAAATTAACATCAAGAATACAGCCTCATAATCAACTTATCTTCTAACCACCAAGGCTTTCAGCCCGATACAACAAGGAGAACCATGCAAGAGTTTTATGATTATCCAGTATCTTCCACCGTATCGAGCTATTGATGCTAGTAGGCACAAAATACAGTTAATGTGACATAATGATTCCAAAGTTTCCACCAGACTGTTATGTGGTATCCTTGTGTATATATTTATGGAATGATACTAACAACAGTCGAAGTAAGTATTATTATCATGAGTGACTATACAAGTGAAATGCCAGAAATATGGATGAACTAGGAATCAACATTGCGCATACCAGTTCCAAGACTTTCTTAGGTTGAACCTAATGCATCAATTTCTCCAGGTGTGAGATCGTTTGGGACTATGACTTCACTTGGACTTTAAATATCCATTGTAATTCTATGTTTCCTTTCCGTACTACCGTTGTTTTACTTGAATGTTGGATGGTCAATTGCCATATCAGATTGAAGCTTTCCCTTTCAAATCATTGCGTTCTGAGCGCCAGCAAATATACTTGAGCCTTTCCACGAGAATGTATGAGTTCGAAGTTTTTTTTTTTTTTCTTTCTATGAGCGTGGTAAAAAACTCTTGCAGCAATATCCTTTGATGAGTGCATGACATGACATGTACCACTTGATATTTCACAATAGTCATCAGGTTGTCATAGAACTCAACTGCTCAGATGCTGTCATCATAACTACAGCACCAAGCCTACCCGAGAAAATAAAGAACTGAATATAGAACCTACATGCCATTCTACGTTTCCTTAGAATATTCAACCATACTTAACCCAAATAGAGATCAAAAGCTTGAATGTCCGCTTACATATTGCCTGTATGCAATGTGCATCCAGTAATTATACAACGTAGACGCAGCGAGCCTGGGAGCTCTGTGACTAGGCAGTTACTAGAATATCCGACACAACCCAAGCCCGATTATAAGCTCTCCACTGGTAAGAAAGTTATTTATGCGTAGAATTGAATATGCGACCGCACTTAGAGCTCGGATGATTACTTTACAATTCGCTTCCGGGATCTGGATATCTCAAGCGCTGACTTCAATCTTGATTAGGGGACCAATTTTGGACTAGCAACCCTCGGCAATCCCCGGTAACTACCTACCGAGCATGAACTCAACTATATCAATGTACCTTTCAACACGAAATCAACATTTTGCCCCATTGCTGGTCAGTCTGGGCTCCGAACAAGCCCAAGGTCGCAAAATTCACTCCTATGGCGCTCCCTATACAGCTAGGTGGCAAAAAGAATCATACGGCTTGCATAAGGGGTGTGTGCATGTTTTACATTTAGCGCGCATAATTTAGACTTAGCCGCCCATGGATATGCAGTTTCGGTCACTATATACAGTGCACCCCTGCATAATATGCAGTGCCAGTGCTATTTCTGGCGAGACATACAGTAGTGTGATCGATGCATAAAAAGGGTGCGTTATAACTTCCCCCAGGCATTGTACATTTGATGTTGCATAAACAAAGATCCGATTTGATGTATTGAATCTGAATCAAGCACGCATGCTTGGGCCTTTTATGCAGCGTATGAAACTTTTTGCCACCTAGCTGTATGACTGGGCATGGGGCCACGAGTATCTATAGTTGACTGTCCAGGTCCTAGGACACAGGCACAGTGCATACATGGATGGTTCTTAGCTTTTTACAAACAGCCGGTGAACCACTAATTAGGCCAAACCAATGCCAGATACTTTTGATGCTCAAAGTCAATTCTTTCAGCTCGTAGTACATTAGAGGGATATACCCGTGCACTAAAAGCCGAAAATCAAACTTAAGGTTTCAAACCCTCAATCCTGACCACGCCATACGACACAGAGCATATATGCTGCTTGCTATGCTTCCGTGAGAAGCTTGATACGTAGTATGAATCTTTTCGAGTGGATATGTAGAGATACATTCCGAACGACAAAATGATATGCCTCTTGAGCATTTCATACGTAGTACTGCCATCGAAACTTGACATTCTACTGGTAATATGTGTTTTCTGGACTGTGACGTTTTCTGCATCGCGGTTTATTTAACCTGAGCTCTTCTGCATTGATTTTTGAATTCTCATTTCTCTATTCCCCGAAATTATTCAAGTCGCAACTCTACACTCCTTATCAATCATGCAAACGTCGCTCTTTCTTCAATTACTTTTTGCCTACTTTGCGGCAGCGCAAGTGCAAGCTCCAGATGAGGTAAGTCAATTAGTTTCAATATTAAAGCTGGGCAGAGATCGGCCACTTACGCTTGTGCTAGGGCTTAACCCCCGAGACCGTTCAAAACGGCGTCGTTGTTTATCCTACCGCAACCTTGAGTACTGGGAGCCCAGCAACCTCGGTTCTCCCTGGTTCCCCTAGCGAGCATGCTGCCCTGCCTGGCCCTAGTGGTGGTGACGAACCAGTGGCCATGCTGCCTCCAGCCCCTGAGCCCCAGCCACATCCAACTGGCCCAGCCGAAATCCCTGGGCCTGTTGGTCCTGGCCCAGTCGAAACCCCTGGGCCTGTGGGGCCTGGCCCACTGGTCCCTACTGCCCCTGGCCCAGGGCCAAGTCTTCCAACGGGTCCGGGAGGGCCAGGGGTGCCACCCTCAGGGGGCCCAGTCCCAGTCCCAACCGGGCCTCCTAGCCACCCGGGTCCAAGCGGCCCCCCATCTCATGGCCCACCAGGTCCAAGCGGCCCACCTCCTGGCGTCACTGGCCCGGGAACAGGCTACCCTCCAATCCCACCAGGAGCCACCCCAACTGGGCACCCTGCTGGACCACCTCCTCCTTATCTCTCTGGTGGAGACCACGCTGTCAGCGCAAAGCTCGGCTCTGGCGCTCTAGTTGCCCTCATTATGTGCGCGGTTGCCATGATGTGATTTCTGATGTTCTCAAACTTCAAAAGATCCAGGAGCTTTTGAGGGCACATAGTGCGATAAGGTGCAACATATTCACACTATGGGAACGAGGTGTCTTTTTTTTTCTCGATGCACGCGCATTAGTTATCAAGTTTAATAAAAAATAAAAGTTGGGTGGTATATTATGTACTCTTCGCAGTTAAATCTCCACCTGGATTCATGGCCAGGGTCTGGTAAGATAACCTTTTATTTTATATTTGGAAAAAAAAAGGCTTGGGATGTAAAGTCCAGAGCTAATATGGGACGAGGGGGAAAGTAGCGAAGGCTAAGCTGGACTTTCTTTATATTATTTTTAGTATGTAAGTATGTATGTATGTATGCCATCAAAAGAGTATATCTGTCTCTCTCCACCTATCTACCTTCCTTTGTGCCTCAAGACCTTACCGTTTCAATAGACTTACCCTGAGTTTATGTTCGTTTAATTGGATGCGACAAGAGTAAGGAATTCATATATACGCTTACTCTTTTGTTTTTTTTCCTTTAATATTATTACTCGTATCCAACCTATGATCATGCCCTGAGAAGGAAAGGAAATTCATGCGCAGCAAATTATTGTCCCTCCACTTTCCGAACCGTAGACCTCCCTCACAGATTCAATCTTCCGAAGAAAGTCTCGACCAGATCTACCATAACGTTCCGACCGCCTTCCTTGGCCTTTCTAAAAGCCTTCGCCGGATTGTCCATGTAAACCCAGCTCCCCCACCTTCTGCCTAACCTCTCCCCGTCAATGCAGAGTAGAGCGACAGTTTGCCGGCTTCTAGCTGTTCTCCGCATCTCCGGCATATCGGTTCCGCCAATGGAACAACGTGGAACTAATATTGCAGATTCCCTTTCCCGTCCTGCACTGCGTGTGATTCACCATCGCCTTCCTATGCCACCTGATTACTCTTCCCATTCCCGTGCCTACCACCTACCACCTTTCTTCCCTTTTCCCTAAACCTCTTCCACGCTTGTTTAACCCCCCCCCATTATCACTGGTCACCGCGGCTGGACTTCCCTCCCCTCTTCGCCATCCTGTCTCGAGCTAATCAACACTGGTCAGCTAAGCCTGCTAATGGATGCATCAGAGAGATGCTAAAGAAAAATAGTCTGATGCCTCGTCTCCTGCGACTCCCATGTGGGCTTTGACCTATCCAAATTGAACTGCATCTGCCCCTAACCTCGCCAGCGATGCCTCTCCTTGACCCCTTCCACCAACTTTTTCAAATCTCATTCAGGCCTTCCGCCCTTTCCTGCCTTTATCGCTGTTGCTATCGCTTGCGACTCCGCAGGAATTACGTCTTTTGCCTCCCTGTGACTCTAGTGTCCCTCTCATGCCTCCGATTTCACATCCCATACTGTGGTGATATGTCCTAGGGCCTTGAAGCCCTCTTTGTACATCCCATCATTCCACCCAGCGCCAATATTTCCCTTATTATCCATACTTCCGTCTGAATATACCGCCTTTTTTCCTTCTCCAGCCTGTTCTATCCTGTTACTTAGATGTAGTCTGCCGTATTCGCTGTAGCTTTCACATCCTCTACTGAATTTCCACAATCCTGCATTCCCCGCCGAAGCTCAGTTTCTCCACTCCTTCCTCACATAGGATTCCAACCTTACTTGCCACGATAGAGGTAAAGCTCTCATCCTTATTCCCAGCCATTTCACTCATTTCACCTCTGCCTTTCCCTTCCTCTTCTTATCCCGCAATAACAATTTTTCATGTTTAGCCTCCTCGAGAGGTAGGTGGTTTTTGTTCACTACTTCAATAATTAACTGGTCAGAACTCTCCAGAAGCCCGTTCATATCAATGCCCCTTTGCTCCTCCTCCTTCCACAGGCATACCCCAAGTGTATGCCACCAGCGTATGAAGGTAATTCCAGGCCCACCCATCAAACCCTTCTCACTGATTCCTCAATCTCCATCACAATTGGAGCTATCATATCAAGAATATCACCGGCGATAAAGTGAACACTGCAGGGCTCTTATGTTCGTCTTGCCCCTTCCTTTCTTCTCCCCATCCCGTGATACCTAATACGCTTACCCTAATCCACTCTGTAAATCAGTTAACTTCAGGGAAGCTAAATATTGCTATCTTACAACCCTACGGCCACAGTATCAAATTTCCATGGCCACGGATAAGTTTACACTGCAAGAATATGCAGGTGATGTAACTTGATGATGAATTATTCTCAATAACTGCAAAATTAGTTGTAAAACCTGGCATGGCCTCATGCGCCGCTACACCCATTACCTTTCATTCATCAAGTCGTAGGTTTATTTACAGTGGTGATAATAATATATCAATAGAGGTATATGGTGAGAATATGAACCTATAACTACATGCATAATACAGTCAGTCAGCTTAAATTTTCCCACTTGAGGTTCAACACAGCGCCCAAAGCTACAAGGAGATCTCCTTTATTCCGCCTAAAGAATACTTTGAGGCCTGAAATTTACCTTTGTACCTCTTTCTACGTGAGAGCCGAACTTTTGTCCACACATACGATCTTGAAAATCCATAATACCAAATGCCTGGAGTTGACAGCCAGCAAGCCCGAAAATCAGTCATAGTTAATCTGTAAGGGAAAGCAGATCTAATCCTATGCAATAGTAATGCGTATCCTTATGTAGAGAATAACAGGTACCTGAAGCAAGATGAATCACTGGTATGCATTCTTGTGTACATAGTTAAGTACCAGTGGTTATATTATCCACCACTGAATAGATTTTAAAGGATATCTAATATCTTATTGCAAAGATCAATTGTTAATTTGAATGCATTTGATTTAATAAAAATATTAGATGTTCAGTGTAGACCATATATCAAATGCTTACCATTGAGGTCCACAGCTGAATCATGTGAATGTAAGTGCTGTGCAAATATTCACTGGCAACCAGGAAGTAAGGGACAATCTAAAGTTACCAATTGCAGGTTGCAACACAATGAAACGGCAAGATTTAAGTTATTTTGTGCCATGACTGTTATATCTAGTACTTGCTGGGAAGGAAAGAAACCTACCCTGAGGCAATAAATCTACACGCAAATTCACAATACACACTCAAATCACAATTTTATGGGCATTTTAGAAACAGCCCAATCAAATTTGGAAGGTTGGAATAACCACTTCCAAATAAAGTCGCTTTGATGTCATGCCCATCTAAAAATTGGTCGAATTCATACAATTATCTGAAGGCAACATACAGGCTATAGGCATGATATCTTACTTATTAGCTACACAATTATAGACTACTTTTCTCCAAAGTCGTAGTCAATTATATTTCCATGGCCGGGAGCTCATTCGTTTATATATTATTGTGAGAAGGTGTTCAACTCACATTGCAGAGCATTATATATTGTGATCGTTAAAGTTTTACTTGGTTTCATTAATCTTGATTAACACTAGTACTAGAAGGTAATAAGCCGAGCTCAAGAACCATTAGCCACCCACCTCAGCAGCACTTCAAAGGAGAATGATTCTTACAGGCTGTGATTCCTGGTCACATACGACCGAGAGCAACACACCCTACAATCCACGAAAGGCAAACATCTGGAGGTAAATGTGGCCAACTACCAATGAAGCCACCAAATGTACAATCCTGAGCATGATTCATACACATGTTCCATGTAACACCCCGTTGAAGTTGACGAGCAGGCCATGGCCGGTGAGAACATGCATGACACCTCTTTCAGGCCAGGTGGCCCCAGGCAAATTTTCGCTTCCTGCAACACGCCCCTCATCCTCATAACTAGAAATTATCCAAGCGGTCAGCCTTGCCATTCTCGACAATTAGTTATACGTACTTACCGTACAATTGAGGCTCCTTTGTGCAAACCCATTGACCAGTACTTATGGGGTAGATAGTTCTTGCACCTGGAATTCATGGAGCTTAAACACCTGATCTCCTAGAACTCCAAATCCATCGGACGAACTGCAAAGTTAACACAAGTGCCGACTTCGGCTCAATCCAGCAACCTTAAGGTCCTTGATAGCAAGGTCATTTCCGCCCCTGCAATTTTAAACCTGAAGTTATAGGTTATCAATGAATAGATAACAATGTCGCGCATCGACTATTTGATATGGTACTGATCTGCCACTAATTCGCCTACTTATATTATACA